>JAILYA010000069.1:0-1200000 GCA_021437795.1 Rhodamnia rubescens
TTCTCAATTTCTCACAATGAGCAATATTCAAAATTTTCAAGTGTTTCAAATCCCCAATAGATTCAGGTAATTCGTAAATGCACGATCGTGACAAGTCCAATTCAGTCAACTGTTCAACTTCCCAATTGAGTTGGGGAGATGATAGAACCTGATCAAGCTGGAATCTTCTGGAATACCCACTCCCTCTAATGACAAGTGCTGCAATTTCACGAGGATCCGATGCATTCTGGAAGTCTACATAATTCTGAGCAACCACTCAAGTCAAGCTGCGACAAATTTACCGGTTGGCTAATTGAGTCGGGAAGTTTGACCAATGATTTGCAATCAGAGGCCAAAAGCATCTCCAGCTTGTTCAAGAACCTATACATGGAGGAATTTCCTCTATAGCAGTATTGTTTATGAAAAGTCACTTCAGTTCTTCCAACTTGCCCATTCCTTGGGGTAGCTCTTTGAGTTTCTTACATACACCCAAGTTCAAAGAACCAAGGCCCTTGGCTTCTCCAATAGAAGGGTGAATTTGCTCAGATCATCACATCTTCCAGGGCTAATATCTCTAAATTTCGAAAGGCTGAGAGATCAGGAGAAACTTTTAAATAATGCAATTGAAGAGCTAGAACTTTCAGCTGCTTCGCCACCTGCAAAATAAAATGATGATGAGAATATGAATCACTAGAAAACAAAAGAAGACAAGATGCTCTCCGTCTGACCTTGAGATGACTCCAACCTTCCCAATGCTCTGAAATGTCACTATCGTGCAACACAAATATGACCAATTTCTCCGGATGAAAACTAGTGGCCACGGATGCAGGACATTTACTCCACACGAGGGCATCGTAACTGAGGAAGTAAGCCTTTGGAATCTCAATCAGATTTCGTTATCCGCTGCAAGAGCCTTAGGTTTGGTGGCGCCTCAAATTGCTCGTTGTAAATTCCATATCCGAGAGGTTTTCGTCGAGGCAAAGGGCCTGAGCGATCCTTTTCTTTTCCCTTCACAAATGTTGCATAACAATGGAGAGGAGCAATCAACAAAAAAATTATTTAAGAATATCGCATTGGATTTCAGCTAATCACATCCTTTTATAAGTCAAGGACATCATTTCCTCTTATGAAATTTGAAATATGTTTATTAATCAATCGTGTTTTATGTCAATGAACCCTTGAAAATAGATAATCAGTAACCAAATTTTGTCATTTCACCTTGATTATTGAGGCCTTTTCCAATTCTTGTTTAATTTTTGTTTACACTTTTTTCAAAATATCTTAAAGTGGCTATCCAGTAATAAATTTTATTGCTTAATATTGTTGTTGATATTTATTTTGATATTAATCGTACTTTAGTTACTTTAGTTTTCTCCTATTTTATGTACTAGTTATTTTTGTACAGTAATAAAGGGGAAAAGAGGAATTTCCTTCAAAAGATTAGATGAAAATATACTTTTAACCTTAAAAGTCAAGTGCATTGCACATGCTGACAGAAAAATAATAATAATAATAATAAGTTAATGGCTATGACGACATGAGAGTTCATACGGTATTATTAGGTAACAGTTGACAATTCAAGAATAAGCGCTTACCACTTCAGATTTTCCGGGGATTTTGTTTAGATTTCCCTCTATTTTAATAACTGTGAGCACTAAATTTCTTTCTTTAGTAAATGCAGTTTGACCTGGATCCCCATTTTCTCTAGTAAATGCACTTTTCCCTTCATAAACGGAAATGATGTCCTTCACAAGTATTTTATTGTTTAAACGCAAATGTTTTCTTCTCTTTTTCAACCCAATAGGCAATGTCTACCCAATCACATCAAGGAAATATGTTGGCTGTGAGGTCTAACAATCCATTCCCATTTAAGAGAATTCATGTCAAAAGAGAGTAGAACAACAATAGAGGTTACAATTACCTTATTCCTTTGAAGCACTTCCAAGACTTCCTCATTGGTCCACACCCTACTTGATTCATAGGTGTCTTGTAATCTTCTTGACGAACAATTTTCCCTACCAAGGTGCATCAGTTGATCATGCATTTTCAACGCTCCATCATCTCCAATTTTTACTAGCGACATCAAACTCAATGTTTCAATCCCCATATTCGGAAGAAAATTACAAGCCTCCCATGTGTAGGACATAGTCTTAAATCCCATTCATTGAAGAAACAAGCGATGTCCAAAAATATCTGTTGTTCCTCATAGTTTAACGCGTCATAACTTATCCTCGGCTTCTCTTGCACTTTAATATGTAGTACTTCCTTCAACTTCTTTTAAGCGTCTTCCCAAAATCCTCGATTTCGCCGGTACAAAACGAACCTACAACCTCGAGAGCCAAGGCGAGTCCTCCTGAGTGGATCTGACAGCACGAGAGAGACCCGAATCGGACGGAGGAGAGTTCCTCAAAAGGCATGTCTACTAAACAAGATCAAGATTTATCCTCAGCAATTTCCTTGAGTTCGTACTTGCAGTTCACACCCTCAAGAACGGACCTTATTCTCGTGGTTATTATTATCCTACTTCCCTTCTCAAACCAGTCGTGTTTTCCAATTAAAGCTTTGATACGATCGCTATCATCCACGTCATCTAGAAGAAGTAGGACTTTCTTACATTTAAATCTGGATTCCATGATCCTGATTCCTTCATCAATATTAGCCCTTGATCGCTCATTTTCAGTATATCGAATATTAATTGATTCTGCAAACACGAAATGCCCTTTGTGCCGCGTGGATTCTCGAATATCCGCAATGAAACTGCGATGATGAAACTGGTCAGGAGCTTATTGTAGACAACCTTGGCTAAAGTTGTCTTACCGATGCCGCCCATTCCATGAATGCCAACAATTTGGGTAGCACTAGTAGCGTTATCGTCCAGCAATCTCAAGATATCCTCCACAGCATTATCGATTCCGACAAGTTGTTCGGGAACAAGCAGCAGAAAGGCCTTCTTTAACTCGCTCAAAACTCTTCTGACCACCATTTTCACCAATTCTCCTTCGTGGCTGTTTATAAAGCATTCGAGCTAAAATTCATTAGAAGAACAATCACAACACTACAGCATGTAAGAGGAAAAACGGAAGCACAAGATGAGAGGAACACGAATGAATAGCCTCGTCTACAAGCCAGATCATGTTGAAAGAAAGTAAAAGAAATACCCTTTAGCAGTTCTCTCCGATTCCCATCCCTTTAGGAAGCCACTTCTTGGAGCGCTTGTTTCCATTTCGCAACATCTTCTTCCAAATACTTCCTACTTAAACGGGGAAAAGTCTTTCCAAAGCTTTCTATTTGGTATCGCACATGAGCCGGTTCAACCCGGTAAAAAATATGGGCAAGACAACTTGCCCGACGCTCTTCATGCACTCTGTCATCTGGAGGAGTTCTTGAAGGCACCATTTGCTCGAAGCGAAATTTCGAGAAAATCGGGATCGAGATCTTACTGTTCTTAATGGCCTGGAGAAGGTTGGGGCTGATCTTCTCACCTTCGCGAAGCTCATTGTCGTCTCTGAACACTCGGATTCCAGCATCGACGAGGCTGTAGTAGAGGTGATCCACGATGGTTTTGCGAGTATCCTTGCCGCTAAGCTCAGGAAAACATCATAATTGTCACTTCCCGTCGAAGTGGCGGACGAGCTAGACGCGCCGGTATCATCAGCGTTTCGACGCGTGCTCTGCTTGTTGCTGTTGACAAATTTGCGTGCGAGCACGAGAGAAGAATCGACCCGACCAACACCGCAAAGAACGCCCAAACACTAGATCCGGCCCCATTGTTCTTCAAGAACTCTCGAACCGATCTCTCGGTTAATATCAAGGAACAAAATGCCTCTATTCGGGTTGCCCAACAAGCTGGTCGTTGTGAGCTGAGTTTTGGTACTTTATACTTCAAGAAGCACGCGGATCGGGAGGGAAAAAGCAGAGAAGATCCAGAATCGGCGGATCCAAAAGAATCGGAAGACGGGAGGCAAATCCAGGGGCGATGGCGAGTTCGTGCTCCTCGACGGCGTCTCCTTCCTCGAGAGCTTTCACCGGCGCGTGATCGCTGATCTTGTTCTCTCCAAAGAGAAGCAATTGAAGCAAGAGTCACCAGACTCACAACAGACGCCCGCAGAGAGATTACAACGAGGGATGAAGAAGAAGACGATGTGACTGAGAGAGAAGAGAGATCTACGGGAAATGTCTCGAAGATAATGTCCGGGTTGGGCCCCCATTCTTATTAATTTTCGAAGTCAATTACGTCAACACATCGTTCATTTTTCCTTTGTTATTTATTTCTTTTTATGATGCTAGCTTTTGGGATCAAATTACGGTAGTGCCCATAGGAAGTTTCATTTTTATCACAAGAGCCCTTTTTTTATATATATGTTTATTGCATAACACGTGGAATTGATTTATGCTGGCCGATGCATTCATTCAGTCCCCTGTGGGTGTCGCGGAAGTTGACTGACCATGTCAACTTTTGCACACATGATGTTAAAACAACTTTTCATGTAGTCATAGTTTGTGTAGTTTCCTGATGTTCTGGTAGCCTGTTTGAACCAGGTTTTTGGTTAGGTTAGACATGTTTCGGAATAGTGGCTATAGGATGCTTCTACAGGGCGGGGAGATTGCAAATGCGAGGAGGCATCGGAAGTCTCTCGTCATAGTTCAGCCAGGAGATTTAGGAAAATCTGGATTTAATAGCCGGGCACAGTTCTTTCGGGAATAGCTTTGGGCGAGAATGGGTGGAATCTTGAAGGAAAGACACCGTCGGCGTTAAGCGACATTGGAGAGAATGCTAGAATGGTTTCGATCCAGCGTTGTTGCCAAGGGTGCGACAAGAGAATGCTATTATGGAATGTCTCGTTAGGCGTGTTGGTAGGTTGTTAGTTGAACCTTGGTAAAGTTGTATAGTGTACTTTTGCTGATGCATTTTGTTTTATGATAGCTCCAAAGGCAGAGAAATCAACATTGTCATCTATATTGTCCGAGAAGGGTGTGCATGGATCCTTATATCTCATGGGGGAGATCCTATTTATCGCAAGGCCACTAATCTATGTTTTGTTTATTAGAAAGTATGGAACTTGGTCTGGACTCCTTGATTTCTTTCGTGGCCATGGATTGATGTTGTCGGCATTCGCATCTTTTCTCAAGTTACTTTGTGCGGGTGGGGTAATAAAGACTACATGTTTCGGTGCGAAGTCTGAATTTTGTCCATTTAGCATGCCCAAGGCTTGACAAATTATATTCGGTGCGAAGTTTACATTTGCGGGATGAATCTGCGATGGAAAATCACGTTCCTTCCCCGGTATTTCGGGGAAAGGCTCGACAAAGAAGAGAAACTGTTAGAACCTGTTCCCCTTTTTGGGACTCGTACAGGTGTTCTTATGTTCCCATTTTGCTGCTATTTTTCACGTTGGCTAAGGCAAGGCTACTTATCATGGGCAATTGTGCTCATTCCTTTGTGTTTACTCATGCAGCTAAAGTCATAGAGCTGAATTTCGGAGCCCAAACACGTTATACGTACATGTTGGGCTCATAAGAACGAAGCCTTAGAAAGCTGTGCTTCACTTTGAGCCACCACACTCGCCATAAACAGAATACAAGGACTGTATGCACTATCCTCCTGAGTTAGCATAAGTTGAGGGATGATGTCTTGGCGACGAAAATCGACATTTCGATTTTTCCACAAAGGGCAACCAAGCAAGATATACATCCAGCTCTGCCCTCATTCTGGTGCCGAAACGAACAGTCCATCTACACAGTCACTTCATTCTTAATCTCCCATCAGAACCACCTCCACATATAATTCTGTTTGGTTTACATGTCCCAGGTTAAAATGACACCATTTCTTTCGGCATACGTAGCATTCTACAGTATGTCTTGCTATTTCAAAGGTCCAGAATGAGCACCGGCAGAACAAATCCATGTTGCATAGCGTAAATGAATAAAACATAAAATTTGAAGCTGATTTTTCCAGATGGAATATATGTGATCCATATTCTGCCTTCGGTCAAGTTCGGCACGTAAATGTCATCAAGAATCCAATATGGCCATGGAATCCTTTGAAGAGAATGTGGCAGTGTATCAAAAACATGTTAATGACTTACCACGAAAAAGAATTCTCAAGGGGTGAGATAGCGTGAAGTTGAGGGGTTTCTTGAAGAGTACATACGACTTATTTGAAGCATTTGTTCGTCCATTTGATCATCCGCACGGATAAAATGAAATCGAGAGTGTCTGTGTAGGCGAATAAACATAACTGCATAGATGTCAAGGGAGGAAGCGGGTCATTCTTCAAACTCCGCACTTCGAGGAATTGCAACTCAAATTTGCTAGTGATAGTCACTGGTAGGTTATCAAGGATTATCAATCTTCATCACACTTTTTATAAAATCTCAATTAGTTCTTGTTGGAACCAAAAGGGTTACGTAAATTTGAAGGATTGATGAGGGAAACACCTAAATACAAATAAGAACGTATAATATTCAAAATACCTATTGCAAAGGCGATACACAAAGAAAATACAAGCTTTGCTCTATAAGCTTATTCTCACAAAAAATAACTCTCAATTGTCTCTATATTTCTATATGTTTCAAGACCCCACAAAAGAAATAAAGTTTTAACTCTAATCCCTATTTATAAAAAATTTCCACTAAAGACTCCAAAGTTGCCGCCTTTGGTGTGAAAATGAGGAAGCTGCCGCCAATTTCATGTAAGGGAGAGGATTGGCTAACGCTTGACTTTTCAATAGCTTGCACGTGAAAGTCAACAATCATGGCTGCAATTTGATTCTTGTTTTTTTTTTTTTTGGGTCAGACAATTTGATTATTGTTCACACGCTGATGTCCGTTGAGGCATCACAAATCCAATTCAACGCCAATACAAAGCAAGTCAACGAGTCTAAATATAATTTTTCTTCCAAAATAAATTTTACTATTTCCAACAGCCTCTCTTAAAATTGATTTTAAAAATCCATAACACCAAGAATCGTCTTCAATTTCTCGAACGAATCCGCCATCAATGATATTGTCGGGATATCTACAATACGGTATTCGAACATACGAAATCAAGTTCAATCTCAACATGTTTGACCAGGCTCACGGATATAGTGATACTTAATGTCGACATGTTTGCTCATGTCATGAAAAATAAGATTTTTGGCTAATGCAATGGCCGACTTCTATTCATGCATCAGTTCACTAAGCATCCTACGAAGCCCTATCCCATGGCATGCCGTGAAGGTATTGCTATGTATACCCTTCGGTATCGAGAGTGCAAAACTTGTTGCTTTTTCGATGACCAAGAAATTACTCTGACCAGAAAGTACACATATCCGGAAGTACTTTTCCTCTTTTCAATATCACCTATCCAATCACTATATGTATATCCCACTAAATTGAAGTTGTCAATGTAAGAATATAAAATTTCATAATCACGAGTTCCCTTGACATCGGTAGAATTCTTTTTTTTTGCTGCCAAATGTGATTGAATGCGGTTTCTCCATGACCGACTAATAATTCCCACCATACATAATATCCGGCCTTGTAGAGGTCAAATATCTTAAGCTATTAACAATACTTTTAAAATAAGTGGGATTCACTAGCTCATCGATTCCTTCTTTTTTCAATTCTAACCGTTCCAACGAGAGTTCGAATTGCTTTGAGTGATCCCATATTGACTTGCTTCAAAACATCATTAGCATATTTTTGTTGCGAAACAAATATGCCATTATTTGTCTGCTTCACTTCAGGCCTAGAAAATATGACTTCAATCCCAAGTCTTGTCATCTTTAACTGACTTGTCATGGCCTCCACGAACTCCGTAAACATTTTTTCACAACTTTACGTAAATATCAAGTCATCTACATAAAGGCATATAATGATAAGATCACCGTTAGTATTTGACTTGATATACGGTGTATACTCATATGAGCACTTTTTGAAAACAATGCTTCAATAGATATGTGTTGATCCTTGTATACCAAGCTCGAGGTGCCTGTTTTAGCCCATATAATGCTTTCTTCAACTTGGAAACTTGATTTTCACGTCCTTTCTTCTCATAACCCTGTGGTTGCTCCATGTAGACTTCCTCATCAATGAAATCATTGAGAAATGCTGATTTCACATCCATTTGATGGATCTTCCAATGATTTTGTCTTTGCTAGTCTTGAGATCATTCGAATGGTATCTATTCGAGCAAGTGCCGAATACTTCAAAATAAACAATACTTGGCTTTTGCTTATAGCCTCTTCACGACGTCGCTTTGTAACGGTCCACCTGACCATCGGGTTTTGTGCCGTCTTGTACACCCACTTGACACCAATGGGTTTCTTATCAAGTGGTAAAGAAGTCAGCACCCATGTGTCATTCTTTTCGATATAATCAATTTCTTCATCCATTGGTTGGATCCACTTCTCATCTATAGGTGCATCATCGTAGGATATGGGGTCACATTTAGCAAATAAGCAAAAATTTACTATTGTTTCATCGTGATCTCATCACTATCACTATGATCATCTCTTGTGATCACCACAGGCCTTGAATTTTCTTGGAGTCGACGCGGTTGTTGCGAGCGCCGAATCGACGATCTTGAAACCGTTGTTGGTGAAGAAGATGAACTGCCATGTAAAAATGATGGAACTTCAATTGGAGATTCTTCGACTCTCCAAATTGTTGGTTCATCTTCAATGGTGATGTTTTTAGGATCATCCTTACGGTTCCAGTCCCAAGCTTCATGCTTAAAAAATTGAACATCCCTGCTTGATAATTACCTTTTCCGTGACTAGATTATCGACCTATAACCCTTGGTCACCTCACCGTAACCAATGAAGATGCATTTAGGCTTTGTCGTCCAACTTCTACCTTCGTTCGTCTGGTATATGGGGATATGCAACACACCTAAATACTCATTGGAACAAAACATCGGCTTATTGCCGATCCAAGCCTCTTTCGGAGTTCTTCTAAGAACTCTCCTTGTTAGACACCTATTTATGACAAACACAACACAAACAACGCCTCTCGCCCGTAACTTCTTTGGCAAACCTTTAGCCTTGAGCATACTTCTTGCCATTGCAAAATCGTTCTATTCTTTCTTTTCGCTATATCATTTTGCTTGGGAGTATAGCTAGTAGTCAATTGACGCTTTATTCTATGAATTTTACAATATTTGTCAAATTCATTGGAAGCAAATTTTCCACTTCTATCTAATATCAAAGTCTTTAAACTAAATTCACTATGTTTCTCATATAGACTTTAAATTCTTTGAATTTGCCAAAAGCTTCACTTTTTCTCTAAAAAAGTATACCCATGTTTTTTCGATAAAATTATCGGCAAAAATTAATGCATACCTTTTTTGTCCGAGTCGATTCTACCTCAACTAGCCCACAAATATCTATATGTACTAGCTCCAAAGGGCGCTTGGCTCTTCTAGCTTTTCCAACTGGATATGATTCTCGATGTTATTTTCCGGACGAGATATCCTTCACATGAGACTATCTGATCGTCATCAAAGGCATCCAGTCACTATCTTTTCCTGGACCAATAGTTTTAGTCCACGAAAATTTAGATGGTTGAAGCGAAGATGCCACAACGACTTGCTATCTTTGGCCATGGCTTGAAAACTCAATAGAGACTTCGGCTAGAGCAACGAGAGGAAACATACGGTTCTTTGTCATATGCACCGTCGTGATCAACTTATCGTTTACACCTCTCATGGTACAAACTCCATTTTCAATGTTAACTTGTGGCCTTTTTCCGAAAGTTGCCCAATACTTAGCAATGTCCAGGAAAAGTCCTGGCACAAAGAAAATATCCGCAACAATAACATTTGTACCATCTTTTGATTTGATATCAATGTTACCTTTGTCCATCACGAGAATCTTTGATTTATTCGAAGTTGACTTCACCATGAACCATTTCGTCTAGCTGCGAGAATAGCTCCTTTCGGCGCACATGTGATTGTTGCATCTGGTGTTGAGGTACTATATATTGGCGTCATTCGGTACTCGAGTCATTCATTTTGCGAGCTAGCACGACGCTTTCATCAGCATCGACGGCATGTGCATGTTTCGCTCTTTCGTGCCCCATGTTTGCTTGACATTCGGATTTGCAATGTCCGAATTTGTTACACTTAAAACACTTGACCTATGATTTGTTACGCGTTTTATTTCTTCTAATGGAATTAGAATTTCCACCTCTACCTCGTCCACCTCCTCGGCCTCGAACACCATGATGCCCTCCTCGAGTTGAGTGACCGACTCGGCTTTGCAAAACTTGCTCGGGAGAAGCACCATTGGACTTCTAATTCGGTCTTTGCTCATGCGAGCATAATGAACCCATCAACCGCTCCAACGCCATGGTTGATATATCTTGACCTTCTTCGATTCCGCAACAACGTAGCCAAATCTTTTAGTCAAAGACTTCAAGATTTTTTCTATGACTCGTTCATCTTGGAGGACTTCACCATCAATCCTCAATTGGTTAACAATGGTTTGCACACGATCAAAGTACGACGAGATAAATTCAAAGTCATTGATGCGTAAAGACTCAAAATCACCTCAAAGTGTTTGAAGTTGAACTTGCTTTACGTGATCATCGCCCTTGTAGGATTTCTGCAGAATATCCCACGTTGCTTTGACGGTTTCTGCGCACGATATTTTTTCAAATATCGTCTCCTCCACAACTTGGATAGCATATAATGCTTTATGATCTTTTTTCGGGACTTGGCCAACGAATCATTCTCTTCCTTTTTCAAAGTGTTGAATTCTTCGGCATCGGCTACTTCGGTAGTAGCCACTCTCCACTCCAGTTCCAAAAATCGTGCGATTTGAATAGAACCTTTATTTAGACGGATCGGTTGTTAAAATTTATCCCGTTCAACTTTGGAAGTTGTAATTGAACGGAACCGGTGGATGCCATTTCTAGCTTTGAGTTCACGATCCTAGATCGTTTGCTCCGGAGTTCTCGATCTCTGGCCGCTAGTTTCGATACTACGGTTCCGACCGCCTAGGCCTTGACACGTTTTTGCCTTCGACTCGATACCAATTGTTGAAACCAAAAGGGTTGCGTAAATTTGGAGAATTGATGAGGGGAACACACAAATATAAATGAGAGCGTATAATATTCAAAATGCCTATTGCAAAGGCGATACACAAAGAAAAATATAAGTTTTGCTCTATAAGCTTGTTCTCATCAAAAACAGCTCTCAATTATCTCTATATTTCTACATGTTTCAAGACCCCCAAAAAAAAAAAAAAAAACAAAGCCTTAACTCTAGTCCCTATTTATAAAAAATTTCCACCGCCTAAAGACTCCAAAGTTGCCGCCAACTTCACGTAAAGGGGAGGATTTGCTAGCACTTCACTTTTCAATAGCTTGCACGTAAAGGTCAACAATTATGGCTGCAATTTGACACTTGTTCTCACGTTGATGTCGGTTGAGAGCGCCACAAATCCATGTCAACAAGTCTGTTTGACAAAAAAAAAAGTCTAAATATAATTTTTCTTCCAAAATAAATTTCACTATTTCCAACCATTCTGGACCACCGCGTTGGATCATAATTGGGCGGCTCCCGTAACGCGGTTTTCGCAACGCAATGTCATATCATATGGCGTGGGAAAGAGATATTATAAGCACACAACAGCACGTAGTCTGCTACGCTAATGATGCGTCGATTACGCTGCCTGACTATTGAATCGCCAGTTTTAATTTAATATATCATTATTGGGTGTCATGACCTTGCCCTAACCACTACCATAGGATATTATATTAGTTATTGTTCGACGGACGGCAGTGCAAAATTACGCCACGGATTTGATTCACTCATAAGACTCGATTGTGTTCCAAATGTTTACGCGCACCCAATAAAATAGTCAAGTTTTCGATCGTAATCTAATTTTTTTTTTGGGTTAAATTATGGTTTTGGTGAAGATTATAATCTGACCCGAATGGACCCCCGGAAGATGACTCTCACGCCGTGTATTTGGTGAACTGTTGTGAGATGTTTAATTTTGCAAAGTGAGTTCCAGCTGTTCTTGTTCCAATTCTTCCAGGCTGGGCTCTGTGCCTCTTAAAATAAAATAAAATAAATAATACGACAATTACGTATACATGGTAGAGCTTATATTTCTAGACTAGACTTTCATGCCATAAATGAATGGTGCTTGGTTAGGGATTGTAGAAATAACTGAGCTCTCAAATAATTATGTTAACTGTTCAATTTGTCCGTGCTCTTTCATGATATATAGTACATGGTGTTTGCTTTGTATGTACGACGTTTACGTGGAGTAAAAGACTTTTTGAAACAATACATAGCTGAGTTTTTTTAGCAATTTATACTTCAAGGCAGGAAAAGCACAGTGTTTTTATTTTTATTTTTTTATTACTTGACTATTGAGCTCAAAACGACCACTCGACTATCTCTATGCCCGATTCATAGCGTCACTGATAAAGGGGAAGAAGGGAAAGCAGGAGGCGAGGCAGGAAGATGAAGTGCGAGATAAAGCTTGATTGATAATTCAAGAAACGGCTTTGCCACCCCACAAATTCTTCTTACAGTCACTCAAAGACCGTTACATAATTAATTCTCTTACGTGGCCTTTTTAAGAGAATTGATTGTAATGCTTAAGTGATTCGAAAATCCTCTGGCAAATCTGTCCAAAAAAAGTAAGCACTAAAATGAGCATCATACATAAATTTCTTGACACTTCTAATGTCGTTTCTGACCATAGCATATATCCACATGGGGGATCGAGAGATGCCTTCAAGTTTCAAGCACAACTTAAGGCAGATACACCCCGTGGCGGTTCTACCTCTATCTTCTAATTCAAAAGCTATTGGTAGTTGGGAGAGTTCTCACTCTATCTATATTTGATTAAAAAAGAAAAGAAAAAAGGACATGGGGAAGCCTTTCCGTTGCCCGAGGAGAAAAAACAAAGACAACCAAATTGAACTAAACTTATTGGCCAAACAGCATAACCAAGTTTGGACGCATATGATCATGTTGATAACTTACTAATACCATTTACAAGTATACATGATTGAACTAGACTTATAGGCCAAATTGCACAACTTTTTGAATGAGTTTGGGCGCATTTTTAAAAGATAAGCAAGTCTGAGCGCAACTAATAATAGCTTATTTTTTAACACGTGTATTAGAAGTTTTAAAACTTGTCCCATTGTCGAAATTTCTCAAATGCATTGATCGGAAGAAAGTTCTTTATGGGTCAAGTCATTGAATCCGCGCCATAACGGCAAAGATGTCAAGGAGGGTGATCGATAGACGACGCCCAAGGAGCCAACTTTCCCACTTAATCACACATTTGGTTCAAAACAACCAGGCTTCCCTACTTTCGTATTTCCTGTTTTCATGTACTTTCGACTCTCTGTTTATCATTTGTACAGCGGATGTACGTACGGGGAGAGACCTCGCGACGGTCTCGATGCTTGCTGCACGAAGCACAACGCTCGGATTCAAACCAAAACGGTGAGTTTCGACATACGGTCTCATTTAACACGTACGCACGATTCTCCTAGGAAGTTCTCATCAAACTTAAATCTCACTCAAACCAGCTGGGTGATTTGGGAAACCCCTTCTAGAGGATTAATACGGGACAACTCATGTTCTTACTTCTTCTTTGTTTTTTTTTTCCTTTTCTTTTTTTTTTTTTTTTAAAAAAAATCTGGCCCAAATGTCCTCAGTACTATTGGTTTTGAAATGTTTTCAAATCAGACATTATTTAACGATGAACAGTTTTTATTTTTAATGGGACCTGAGGTTCCACTTGTATTTAATTTATCTTGAGCGAATTGGGGTATTTTGAAAGGAAGCAAGCAACACTACACACAAAATATGACATGGTTTAGAAATGACAGCAGAAGGGAGAAAACAAAAAGCAAAGTGAGTTGGGTCTTGAGAAAGCGGAGGGACACGTGTCAACTCCTTAGAGGCTGCCTCTCCATGCACCAAAATGCTTGCCCCGTAGGTTAACCACATGACGGGCCATGTTTCCCTTATTCCATTATATGCCTCTTATTGGTGGGGTAAAAATATGAAGATTACTTTCCTAAAAATCCTCAAATTTTAGTTCCAATTTCAATTCTGCTTCAAACTTTTTTTGTTGTCTTATAATAATCCCAAACTTTCACCCCACGAGTGCGCACGGGTGTGTATTTTTAATAAAGAAAGAACATGAAGCCTCTTTCTCAGTTGCCATAGCGTAGCTTTGCGAAATAATTTGGACGTATGCGAGCACGCTGATGACCTGCTATAGCATCTAATGCGAACACATGATTAAACTTGACTTACTGGCCAAATTGCATAGCTGTCTAAACGAGGTGGCGCATTTGAAAAGGATAAGCAAGTTGAGCTAGACTTACTGGTCAATAGTAAGCGCAAAATAATAGTTCATTTTTTGGGGGGGTCAATAAAAGTACAGAATAATTTATTCCAGTCACATTTGAAAGATTAATATTTCCATTGCCGGAGGAGAAAAAGTTCAGCAATTTTAACTAGACTTCCCATGTAAAAACTTTCCATTGACGAACACAAATGACGAATTAATTTTTTTTTGGGGGGCGAGGTGGAGGCCCCCAAAAAACATCACCGGACGCCGCTCTAATTGACTCTTTGCACTTGTAGGCCCCCAGAAAATGGCCGAAGACGAACGCAAACATTTTTAATTTTGTGTTGTCGACACACCTTCCATACACGCGAGGGGAAGACATCTGAGCACAGAACCAAGATATAAGAAGGTCATGTGCATGGCCCGTGGGAACTCATGAGGGCATCGATTATTTGAAGAACCCGGGAAGGTCTATTGACACTAGTACGGATTAGCGCCACGTGTCTATCTAGCTGCGTGTGTTAAGGAGGATAAAGTGGCTATGTGTCGATAGTGGATAATGTCGCCAGAAATTTGGAATATGTTTCAGAAAGCGCGCCAGAATAGATGAATGACCATCCTTTTGTCTATCTGGCCGGAATACGATTATCAACAGTTATTTGACCTTTAAAACAACTCCCTAAAAATTCGGCTCGAAGGTTTCTAAAAAGTAATAAGTACGGGCGTGATTCATCCGAGCAGTAGGAGAAGAAGACCAAAAGGCCCTGGCCTCCGAACAAAGCAACAAATTTGCCTTTATCTTTACTTTATGCACTGCATTTTACTTGACTTAAATATAGCTTTTAGATTTTCATTGTCGAGTCAAACTCCAACATTTATCTTTATCCGAGATACTTTGCCGTCAAGTCAAACTCCGTTGTGGTATCGAAATGTGTTTAGGCTTTGTCGTCGAGTCAAATTCGGGCAAAGTTTGGGTGCGTCGATTCGTACTCTTGGTAGGAATTGTACTTTCTAAACCATTCCATCAAGTCAAACTCCGGGTTGACTTACCTTTGTGTAGTTTCTTCCAAGCTCTTGTATATTAGTTCCTTAGAATTCTGCTATCGAACTTTTCTCGTTGAGTCAAAATCCACTCTAGTTCACGTTAGTGTAACTATACTGAAATCTTTGTACAATTTACGTGTTGATTTTCTGATTATGTAGATCACTCCTGTTCGAAATCACTACAAAACCCTTTTTCTACATTTAAAAGCTAATGAACTAATTTCGCTGAAAGATATTTTATCGTGAAGAAATTCCGGCAAAGTAGGTGTTAAGTTGAGATGCCAAGCATTGTTCTTTCTTGTTTTCTGCAGAATAAGAAGCTTGTTAAGCAAACTGGCACTGGCGGTGTTTGTTCCTGGAACGAGGTTTAAAGTAAAGGGGTTGCACGTTGTTGAGTTGCCATGTCTACGCGTATCCAAGGTACCTCTGGGAGAGGGACCAAGACGGAGACCCACCATGCGTTGTTTAGTCCTAAACCTTTTTTAAATTAAGTACCAATTCAATTCATCCGATCAATTTAGGCCAAGAGTTATTGACATGGACGCCAATCATTCTACTTGGCGCGGTCGACTTTGACATAGATATTTTAATTTTTTTTAATTTGTTACTATTCTTTATTCTTTTTTTTTTTGAAGACCTTCACTAGCTAAAATGAAAGGAAAACATAAAAAGCAAATAAATGGATAGTAAAATAAATAAAATTTAGAAAAAATTCAAAGAAAATTTTCTAAAAATATCCACGTTAGGTGGATAGCGCCACGTAGGGACGATCGGTGTCCATGTTAGCAATTTTCAAGTTGAATTAGTAAATAAGTTGGATGGACTCAATTGATATAAATGTAAAAATGTTTAGGTGATTGGTCTATATTTTTGGTAAGAAAATTGGTCCAATTGAATGGTGTACTGATGTAATAAGTTCAATAATTTTTTTGGAAATTTTTTCTTTGGATGTATAAATAGGAGTAGGAAGATAATCAAATAAGATGGAGGGTTGGTGACATGACTATTGACCGGTCAACGTACAGATTGACCAGCTTTGACCAGATTAAATTTGTCCTCTGTTGGAACGGTGGAACTTGGGGAAAATACACTACGATTGTCATAATTTTTGTACGGTGCTCACTTGAATATTATAACTTTTTTTTTTTCTCACTTGAAGTATCATAACTTTCAAAATCGATCACTTAAGTGCTATCGTTTATGTGGACGCTGGAAAAGCGACGTGGCGTCGGCGAAACGATTTTTTTGAATATTTCAATGTACATGTGGAATTTTTCATTATTTTTTTGTTATTTTTTTTTTGCAAATTTTCTCTTTTTTTTTGTTCTTTCATGGTTTTGCTCCTTGGTTGGCGAGGGTCACCGGCCACCACCGATCCAACCAAAGGCAAGGGTCGGCTTGCCTTGTGCAGGCAAAGGGTGTATGTGCGATGGCCGTTCTTTGCCTTAGCCGGCGCGAGGGCGCGAAGGCTCTCGCCGGATCTAGGCGAGGGCCCTCATGGGCGAGGAGGCCCTAGAGCGGCGAGGCCTGCGACGGCCGTTGCCGGGGGCATCGCGGGGCCCTTGCCCAGATCTGGCTAGGCCTTCATGCCCTCGCCGGTGGCCGCCGAAGCAAAGAAGGCCGTCGCGGCCCCGCCAACACAGGCGAGTTGGCCCTTGCCCTTGGGCCCGCCGGTGGTGGCCAGCAAGGGTCGTCGGCGACCCTTGTCGCATAAGACGAAAAAAGCAACAAAGAAAAAAGAAAAATATCAAAATAAAATAAAATATAAGAAAAATTCTAGAAAAAATTAATTTTTTTAAAAAAAATCCACATGTTGTCACTAAAAAATAAATATAATGATAATAAAAATTTCATGTAGGACGATTTGTCGGAAGTGGCATTCAAGTGAACGATTTTCGCCTATAGTGGCATTCAAGTGAACGATTTTCGTCGGAAGTGACATTCAAGTGGGCGAAAAAAAAGTTATGGCACTCAAGTGAGCGCCGTACAAAAATTATGACATTCATAGTGTACCCCGTGGAATTTGAAGAGATACACCGTTTGACTTCGAGTCAACGATGCTAGAGAACCATAATCATAGAATAGTACAATGGCTGAACGAGTTTAATATCTCTGGGCTTGTGTTTAATGCAACCTTTTAAATTTAAATTGAAAAGATGCACTTTTTTGTACAGTGCTTTTTAATCGGGGATACGTTGCTAGCAAGCTTGTTAAGAAGCACTGTGCTAAGCATAGGCGAGCGACACAAGAGCCGAAACTCTAATGACTCACTCTAAGAGCGGGTCGTCACTATATGAGTCTACCCGGCAAGAGCCAACATAAGTTGATGTGGTATCTACCTTTACCACTGTCACCCCTCAAATTTGAGAGAAAATATTTTTTTTCCTTCATCCCAAGGAGTACCTTTGCAATTTTCATCTTAAAATTCAGACAAAACAGTTTAGGGACTTACTTAAGTCTTCTCCAATATTAGATTTTTCTCATAAATTGTTCGTTGGGTTCAAGTTCAGAATTGAGGAACACGTTGAAGTGCATCATCTTACCCTTGCGTGGCATTATGTCTTAAAGACAGTAACCGCCAAATCCATTTGCGCGGCAGTGGGGAAATAACTGCCTTAAATATATCTTCCTAAAAGTGCCTTATCTCGGATTCTTCTATGTTTTCCTCTTTCGATGTTGTTCAACTTGAATTATGATCTTTATGCCACAGCCAGAGGTGGCAAAATGGGTTAAAACCAATGTATTAATCAACATTCAAGAGTGTGGGTCATAAATAAGTTGCTTAACAAACTTAAGTGGGTCATAAATTGGTCATCTAACAAACTTAGTGGATCAAGAATTTATATATTAACCAGATTGCGGGTCATAAATGTGTTGCTTAACAAACTTAAAAGAGTCATAAAAGGTTCATTTAACAATTTAATGGGTTTTAAATGTGTCATAAATGGGCTACGTTACTATATTAAGTGAGTCAAGAAAAAGGTTTTCTGATTTTTTTGATGTTTTTAATTTTCCTTTTCATTTTTCCCTTTTGTATTTTCTTTTTTCTTTTTTCTAACTATTTTTTTTACTCACTTTTTGCCCGACAAGTCCGGGCGAGGGTTGCGGCGGACCCTCGCCAACACTAGGTGAGGACCGCGAAACCCTCACTAGATCCCGGGCAAGGGTCGGCCAGGCGAACCTCACCGGGCTTTGAAAAAAGAAAAAGAAAAAAAGGAAAAAAATAAAAAAATAAAAAATCATAATTTTTTATTATTTCATTTTGATTTTTGATTTTTTTAAAAAAAAGATATAAAAATTGTCCACGATATTTTAGCAATATAATTTTTTAAATAATTTATAATTTTTGCTAGTAAGAATTAAATAGAGAAGCATTTTAGTTATATAAGTCGGGTTGGGTATGGATCGAAAAAATTGCATTACAATAAATGAATTAATTGGTTAATTTGGATCGGACCATTTATGACCCGATTCAACCAACCCGTTTAACAACAATAAATTTAACATAGTTCTAATGTATTACGTTTTTGCTGACAAAAAAAAAGTGGATTACGTTTTCGTGAAGGCACCATTACAAGACTTGGAAAAATTCGAGAAATTCAATGCTTTCAACATCAAGAGATGGAGCGATGAAGATGTACTACCAAAGTAGGTTGGCCATGCAGCACGGCGTATACGAGATGAATCTTCCCACGGGGAACTCATTGAAGCATCATGTCATACTCCATCAGCTTCCCCGTTCTTTGATTCACGAAAGAGAAGGAAAACCATACCCTGTCGTCATAGAAAATGATTAAATTCGACCTACTCATTTTATGTATTGGGAAAGGAGACAACAAGAAATTAATCCATCTTTTTATTCGGTGATTATTTATCAAAGCTCCTCCTTTGTATGTTGCTAATATCAAATTGTGAATATACATTAACTATAGAAGATTTTGAGTCGGCGAAAATATTTAACGGCGGCAGAAATTCGGAACTATTGACATATTTGTCAATCCATTGAAGTGCTACACTTGTACAATTTGGAAAAGGTCCGTAATTTGCTGATCAATCAAAACATTGGTAAATCCTTCTACTTTTCCCTGTAAATGTATTATTGACTCCAACGACCAGCGTCTCCACTCCTTGAACTACTTAAAAGATAAAAGTAGAAGAATAGCATGCTATCAAGAAAAATGGTGTTATCAAGTAGGAAATGCTGATGCAATTTGGCAATGCATCTCGACGATGTACGAGTGTTTGTTAGAGTTGGCGAATACTTTAGAGACCCTTATTTCTCACACCGAGCAAGTCCACGTGAGTTTAGGAACAATGAAATATGATCCGATGACATGTGACCATGTGCACGAAATGCGGAGATTCGGGAGCAGCGCCCGACACGGGGTGTCCCACCGCCTCGGCATATATATATTTGCTCGTTTTTGGCTGATTATTATAACGAGTTGTGCGGCTATATACTTAAATCATAGTGAAATCTCTTTCAGGACATAGCCCTATTCAGGGTGAACCTGGGTAAACTGCGCGTCGTTTAATTTTCTTCTATTATCTGTGTGATCTTTCCGAATCGATTTGTGATACAACTCTACAGTGTTACTTGCTTCATTTACCTTTCCAAGGAAACGTGAATTGTTCCGGTTTTTCTTTGCTGCAGTAGAACAATGATCGTATGAAATCCCGATATGTTGCAGACCTCTTGATTCCTGGAGCTCTGTGATCTCCACTAGTTCATGCAAGATCAACCCCCGCCATTTCAATCAATCTTCAAAATTCGATAGATGTGGGCAATTTGCTCAGGCAAAGGTTGTTTGCACACATATGCGACTTTGTCCAGTCCCTGAACATCACGAAGCTTCGAGCACCCTCTAATGTCCAATTTTTATAGGTTATCGAAGCAGCAGAGGTTGAGGACGGCCTGAATATGACTCAAAATTACTCAATTTTCCACAATGAGCAATATTCAAAATCTTCAAAATTTTCAAATCCCTAATAGATTCAAGTAATTCACAAATGCCTGCATATGACAAGTTCAATTCAGTCAATCATTCCAACTTCCCAATCGAATTGGGGATATGATGGAGAGAGTATTCAGATCGCAAATCTTGTATATGCCTCGCCCCGCCAAATGACAAGCGTTGCAATTTTACGAGTGATCCGATGCTCTGAAGTCGAGGGTGCTGGCGACGTCTCTCTCTTGTCATGGAAGTTGCTTTGCTTGCCGGAATACACCTCCACAAGCCCTGCATCCATTCAAATAGCTGCTTCAAAAACTGAAAAACTATCACTAAGAAAGCCATCAACAGCTCGTGTATATCGGTGAAACATCATGAGATCAACTTGTTAACCACTGAATCAATCAGTATCAAATCATGCCGCAAGGTGCCAGTGAGAAATCTACTTCTTTCAGCGTACTCTTGACACCAAAACGCTCGCAAAGCAAGAACAGCGTCCAGCTCTTATCCTGAAAAGTACATAATGGCTTATTTGACGCAACTGTTCTGCAAGCTCACAGATAGAATGAAATCAAAAGTATCTGCATAGGCGAATGAACATAACCACATATATGTCAAGGAGAAAGCAGATCATTCTTCAAACTCAGTACTTCAAGAAAACTACCACTCAGATTTGCTTGTGATATTCATTGATAGCTTATCCAGGATGAGCAATCTTACTTGATGGCTCATGACATATGATGTTCTTAGAAGGCATTCCTTTCATCAGTATACATTTAGCTTTGATGCAGCCCGTTCCTGGGCAGCCCAGTGAGGAGGGCTTTTTGTCGTTAATAAAATTACTATTTGAAGTATCCCAGTTGGCTGATGTGCATGTACCATTTCCATAAGAAGGCATGAGCCATCTTTCGCCGCACTCCTTGTGAAAGGGTTGCCATAGATTTTGGTCCATATTATTGCGGGTCTTTGTTGGGTGGTGGAAGCTTCAGTATGGGAAGTAGGATTATCATATGTGCTGGAAGGAAACAAATTGTGCAGAGAGGATAAGAAGCCATTTACTTAGTTCATTATCTTGTTATTATACTTCTTTAAGGGGAGTGGTCTGTTGAAGAGCACAAGATCACTATCTTTGGCAATTTTAACCTAAATCTATCGATAGATGGCTCTCGATGGCCATCATTTGGTGGATCAATTCTATTATCATTTATCAAGACTTTTGGGATCTTGTGAATCTTCTTCTTTTTTAAATTTTCATCCCGTTGTTGTATCTCCTGTACTTCTCGACATAGTTTTTACTTGGAAGATTTGGCAGTCGACTAACTAGTAGTGATCCGCTGTCTGCGATTGCATTGGCATTAAGCTCTATGTGAGCTGAACAACAGAAAAAATGGTTAAAGAAGCGTGAAATATGTCTTTGACAAACATTTGTATTTTGGCAAATTTTTCCCTGCTCACTCTGTTTCGTTTCCAGCATGTTCCAAACTTGATTTGAATTTGCAAGAAAAATGGAAGTACTAAGCGTTTGCAGCTAGCACTAACTTAGATACTGCCTAGCTTCTATTTCAATTATGTGCATCTTTTTCATTACAATCTGTATTCCACCTTGATCTATCTGTATTCATTCATACCTTTCTGTGTGGGTGGAAAAATTCTTATTTGCTTCACCCCATAGCACATCTGGCATGTATAAATTGTTTCAGCCATAACTTGATATTTTTGATGTAACACACAAAAGGAAACTCTATCTGTGTGCTTTTTTTTAAGATTGGTTTGGACTATTCTATGTACGGTTTCGGGTAAATTATAATGGCATGTGCTGATTTCTGATGATAGCAGACTCTTGTCTACCTATGCCCTCATCTCATCTGGATGTTTTAATTGTTTAACAGGGTTTGGCATGGTTGCTGCCACAGCGATTATCTTCTTCGGAGATAGGACCAGAAGCAGGTTTTGTGATAATATGGTAACTTTTAGCTACATATTTTCAACTTAGGGTTTGAAACACCTTTTCTGCATCAAATGCGTTTCTGCTTGCCCGATGAGATAGAGTTAGGTTGAATTGAACATACAAGTGTCAGAAGATGATTATCTTTAGCTACTCGTTTTCAAATGAGGTTTTGAAGTACCTTTTTCTGCATCAAATGTGAACAGGAGAGAGTGTTTTGTCAAAGTGGAACCAGACACTTGTAAAGATGTTTAAATTAAGTGCTTAAATCTTCACATAAAAAAAAAACTCAAGATAGCATGATTGATTAATAGGCCATCACTTCCTTAAATTTTGGGGCTTTATTCAAGGAGTCAATGGTGTCCGCGCAAGCCCATGTTCATTTAAATTTAGGCTGCTTGTTCTTATAGGAATTTTGACTATTGTTTGGCACATTTTTCTCCCCATATATAGTGAAAGAATATGGAGTTTTATTGGGAAAGTTTGTCATTTTACTGCAGTGATTGCTATCTTGGGTGTCATAAGCGCCATCGAAGAGCACATAATTGATATCTGCATTGAAGGACTTGGAAACACTTGTTGAAGTCGTAGCACAACATTACTATGGTGATACCGAGCAGTGGAACTTCATTGCAGCTACAGAGGCTATTAAGTGAGTTATGATGATGTTAAACGACTTTTCATGTAGCCATAGTTTGCGTAGTTTCCGATCTTCTAGTAGTCTGTTTGAACCAGGTTTTTAGTTAGGTTAGCCATGTTTCGGAGTAGTGGCTATAGGTTGCTTCTATCAGGCGGGAGATTCCAAATTCCGAGCAGACAGTAAGTTTCCTCCTCACAGTCTAGACCTGGAGATTTTGGAAAACCTGGAATTTATAGGGGGCCCGGTTCTTTCGGGAATAGCTTTGGGCGGAATGGGTGGAATCCGGAAGGAAGAGCACCGTCGGCGTTAAGCGATTTGGAGAGAATGCTAGAATGGTTTCGACCCCGGTGTGGTTGCACAGGGTGCAGCAACAGAATGCTATTATGGAATCTCTCGGTAGGCATGTCGGTAGATTGTTAGTTGAACCTTGGTGGAGTTGTATAGTGTACTTTTGCTGATACATTTTGTTTTATGACAGCTCCAAAGGCGGATAAATCAACATTTCCATCTATTTTGTCCGAGAAGGGTGTGCATGGATATTTATGTCATTGGGGAGATCCTATTTATCGCAAGACCAGTAATCTCTGTTTTGTTTACTAGAAAGAATGGAACTCGGTCCTGGACTCCTTGGTTTCTTTCGCTGGCCATGGATGTTGTCGGCATTGGCATCTTTTCTCAAGCTACTTTGTCTGGGCGGGGTAGTAAAGACTACATGTTTGAGAACACCACTTCGAAAAAGAAGAGGTGAGCGTCTCTAGTTATGTATTCGTTCATTTGAATTTATCCGTTTAGCATGCCCAGGCTTCATAAATTATATTCGGCACGAAGTTTATATTTCTGGGATGGATCTCCCGATGAAAAACCACGTTCCTTCTCCGATATTTCGGGGAAGGGCTAGACAAAGCTGAGGAACTGTTGGAACCTGTTCCCCTTTCGGTTATTGAATACCATTCCTCCTCCTTCGTATGTTGCTAATATCAAATTGTCAATACATTAACTATAGAGAATTTTGAGTCGGCGAAAATATTTAATAATGCCAGAAGTTCGTAACTATTGACATATTTGTCAATCTACTCTAGTGCTACACTTGTACAACTTGGAAAAAGTCAGTAATTTACCTATTTATCAAAACAATGGTAAATCCTTCTACTTTTCCTTGTGAAGGTACTATTGACTCCATCCAGAGCACGATACCCCTGAAGCATCGTGTCATCTTCCACGACCAGAAATCTCCATTCCTTGAACTACTTAACAGATAAAAGTATAACAGCGGGGTATCAAGAAGACGGGGTTATCCAGTAGGCAATGCTGATGAACGGTGTGACCTGCTTTATTTACTTTTCAAAGCTAAACGTGAATCGTTCCGGACATTGTGGCCAAAGTGCTCGATTCATCAGAGCATCCTTTTTATGGACCAATTGCTTCTCTCGGCTGCAGTAGTACAATGAACATCCAAAATTCGGATAAGTTGCATTGCTGAACATCTTTGACAGTTTAGACGCCTCGATTCCTAGGGCTCTGACATCTCCAAAAGTGGATGCGAGATTGATCTGCCCCCATCATTTCGTTCAATCTTCGAAATTCTGACAGATGTGGACAACTTGCTGAGGCTCAGAGTTGATTCCCTGACTCGTACATTCCTGTGACTTTCTCCGTTACCTGAACATCACCAAGCTCCCAGCACCATCTAATGTCGAGATATTTCGGGTTATCGAAGGACGAGAGGTCTGGTAATGTTTTAACGAATATGCACCCGTGAATATTTAATTCTTGTAAGTTTTTTGGTAGATTTTCAAGGCCGTCAGGGTTGGACAACTTCCCGCGTCTTGATACTGCTAGTTTTACTAAGGATTTTAATGCTTCCAGACCCCTTGATTTCTGCCAGCTCCCGGCACGAATTGAGATCTAATTTTGGCAAGAATTGCAAACTGGACAAACTCAGTAACTCTTTCAACTTATGACAATCGTGGACATGAAGTTCCAATAATCCCGCGGGAAGCTTCAGCATGGATTCCATCAATCGGCAATCCACAACAGCAAGCACGTTTAGATGGATTAAATGAATAGTACATGTGCCTGCCAAGGCTCTGTTTTTTCACAATTTTAGTAAATCATCTTTTCATTCACAAGCCAACTTTAATTACTGCTCTGACGTTCCAAGGACGCAAGGAGGAGATTGGGGGGAGCAAATGCACTCATGTTGGCTATAGTATCAACATTTACATTTATGGAAAAAAGGGTGCATCATAGAATGGGTCGTATCGGCCCCATAGATATATCAAAGTCGTGACATTGAGACCTGGCGGGTGTTGTGCAGATGACTATTTGAGCAAGGAGTGCAGCCAGAGCTTACTGAATGTGGTTCATGTCCTCTCTCCTGTCGTGGAAGCTGCTTTACCTGCCGGAAGATGACTCCACAAGCCCTGAATCTCTGCTCTCGTTGACAAACAGCTTATTGGCATCTAGTCAGCAGCTGTCCTCGCTACCAAAGCACGTGCTCTCTGGTACAAAAGAATTTCGAACGGAGATTCTGAGACTCCGCATATGCGTCCTCTGTTTCTAATGTCAGGATGTTTAATCTTCTGCGTTAGGAATCACATTCATGGTTGATATTTTCCTCATGTTCGTAATGAAATTTCTGCCAGGTATTAATCCTTCAACAAATCAGAAGTTGGATGGATATCAAGCTACCTGAACTGTTGAGAACAGCAATTATAAATCGCAGCCTTCATAAATTGCATCAGTTCAAATAGCTGCTTCAAAAACAGAAAACTATATACCTAAGAAAGGCATTGACAGCTCCTGCAAATTGGTGTGCGCATCATGAGATAAACTTGTTAACCACTGAATCGATTGCTACCAAATTATGCCGCAAGGTACCATTACAAATCTCCATCTATCAGAGCAATCTTGACACCAAAACTCTCACAAAGCAAGAACGTCCAGCTCTGCCTTCATTCTGGTGCCAAGACAAACAGTTCATTTACACATTCACTTGATTCTTAATCTCACATCAGAACTACCTCCCCATGTGGTTCTCTTCGGTTTACATGCCCCCGATTAAAATGACACGGTTTCTTTCGACCTACATAGCATGCCATAGTATATCTTGCTATTTCCTAAGAGTACATATGGCTTATTTGAAGCAACTGTTCTTCCATTTGAGCATCCTCAGGGATAAAATGAAATCGAAAGTATCTGCGTAGACGAATAAACATAACCAATAGATGTCAAGGGAGAAAGCAAAGCATTCTTCAAACACAGGAATTTCGAGAAAATTACACCTCAGATTTGCGAGTGATATTCATTGATAGGTTATCCAGGATGAGCAATCTCACTTGATGGCTATGACTTTCGACGTGCTTAGAAGGCATTCTGATGTCCGTTGGCATTATCAAGAAAGTGATTTCTCCGAAGCATCATGTCATACTCCTCCATCAGCTTTCCCGTTCCTTGAATCGCGCAAGAGCAAGAAAACAATACCCTGTTGTCACGGAAAATGATTAAATTCGACCTAATTATTCATATTAAAAGGAAAAAAGACAAGAAGAAAATAATCCATCTTCAGAGCTGTGAGTCGGCGAAAATATTTCATAATGGTAGAAATTCTTAACTTAGTAATTTATTGACATATTTGTAGATCTATCAACGGGCTGCACTAGTACAATTTGAAAAGAAATCTGGTCACTATTTAATTTAAGGAGACGTTGGTAGAATCATTTTACAGTTGGTATTTTCCTAACTGCAACTTCGGCAATTTAGGATGTGTTTATTTCGTGAAGAATGAAAGTTTGGAAAATATTTTTCTAAAAATAATTGCTTCTCTTGCAAATAAAAATGAATGAACAAAAAATATTCTCATTTTCTACGAAAGTAGTTGGGCATAAGTTGTTGTCGATAATTCGACCGGTTCTAGGAAAAGTTTTTGCAAATCATTTATTATCCGCAAAACAAACGGAGGCTTATGAATTTATTAAAACATTGGTAAATCCTTCTACTTTTCCTTGTGAATGTATTATTGACTCCATCCACGATGCAGAGCACAGGACCCCTGAAGCATCGCGCTTCCACGACCAGCGTCTCCATTCCTTGAACTTAAGAATAGGCAAAAGTAGAGCAGCGAGCTACCAAGAAAAATGTTGATTTCAAGTAGGAAATGCTGATGAAATTTGGCAATGCATCTTGACAATGAATAGCGTGACTTGCTTTATTTACCTTCGGAAGGAAACGTGAATGGTTCCAAACAATGGGGCGAAAGTGCTCGACTTGTCGAAGCATTCTCTCCGTGGACCGACCATGTCTCTCTGCTGCAGCAGTGCAATGAACGTCTGAAATTCCTGGAGCTCTGTGATCTCCACAAGTTCATGCGAGATTGACCCCCACCTTTTCATTAAATCCTCGAAATTTGACAGATGGGGACAATTTGCTGAGGCTCGGAGCTAAATCCCTCATTTGTACACTTCTGCGACTTTCTCCAGACCCTGAACATCACCAAGCTTCGAGCACCCTGTAATGTCCAAATGTTTCAGGTTATCGAAGCATGAGAGATCCGGTAATGTTTCAATGGATCGGCACCCCACGATGCCCAACTTTTCCAAGTTTTTCAATCTCCGGAGACCTTTAATTTCCACTAGATTGTGGCAATCGTAAAAGTATAATATCTTCAGATGTGTTAATTGCGAAAGGTCTGGTCTTACAACGGACTGACAGTCCCGTAACCGCAGCTCTTCCAAGTTTTTCAGTTTGTCAAGGCCTTGAACTTGAACTATATCATCCTCTACTGGACAAAGAGCATCCTCTGACGCAGAGAACCTACCCAAACGCAAGGATCTCAAAGACTCTAGATGTTCAAGGCCGTCGAGGTTGGAAAACTTACCGCATCTTGATATAGATAATTCTACTAAGTATTTTAATGCTTCCAGACCCTTGATTTCTGTCAGCTCGCTGCATGAATCTATAGTTAATTTTGACAAGAATTCCAAATTAGACAAGCTCTGTAACTCTTTCAACTGATCACAATCTTGGACAAAAAGCTCCAATATTCCTGAGGGAAGCTCTGGCACGGATTCCAGCAATCGGGAATCCTCAACGACGAGCACTTTTAGGAGGATTAGATGAGAAAGTTGAGGCAATGTGTGATGCTGACAAGTGACACCCAAAAATGTCAAACAGGCAGGAAGCTCCGGCAACAACCGAAGATTGTCACTTCTTCTTAAATCAAGGGATTGCAAAGAAGGCAGCTTACTGATGCTTTGCGGCAGCGATTGAAGCATCTTGCAGTCGTGCAAGTCAAGTTCCTCAAGAAAAGAAAGCTTATCGAATTCATCGGGAAGCCAGAAACACCTGTCGATCTTAATCGAAGGATCTTCAGTGAAGACAACCAATCTATTGGGATTTCCCCTCCCAGACTTTCGCAATTTGTGGCATCTAGTTCTTCAAGTTTCTCAAGACGAGAGAGCTCATTGAATGTATTGAATAAGCTAGAAACACGTGTACAACGTAATCGAAGGATCTTCAGTGAAGATAACCCATCTATATGAATTTCCCCTCCTAGACCCAGGCATTCGGTGGCATCTAATTGTTCAAGGCTGCCCAACTTGCTAATAGTATTAGGCAAACTTCTCAATTTCTCACAATGAGCAATATTCAAAATTTTCAAGTGTTTCAAATCCCCAATAGATTCAGGTAATTCAGTAAATGCCTGATCGTGACAAGTCCAATTCAGTCAACTGTTCCAACTTCCCAATTGAGTTGGGGAGATGATAGGGAGCCTGATCAAGCTGGGAATCTTCTGGAATACCCACTCCCTCTAATGACAAGTGCTGCAATTTCACGAGGGATCCGATGCATTCTGGAAGTCTACATAATTCTGAGCAACCACTCAAGTCAAGCTGCGACAAATTTACCAGTTGGCTAATTGAGTCGGGAAGTTTGACCAATGATTTGCAATCAGAGGCAAAAAGCATCTCCAGCTTGTTCAAAGAACCTATACATGGAGGAATTTCCTCTATAGCAGTATTGTTTATGAAAAGTCCCTTCAGTTCTTCCAACTTGCCCATTCCTTGGGGTAGCTCTTTGAGTTTCTTACATGCACCCAAGTTCAAAAGAACGAGGCCCTTGGCTTCTCCAATAGAAGGGTGAATTTGCTCCAGATCATCACATCTTCCGAGGGCTAATATCTCTAAATTTCGAAAGGCTGAGAGATCAGGAGAAACTTTTAAATAATCGCAATCTTGAAGAGCTAGAACTTTCAACTGCTTCGCCACCTGCAAAATAAAATGATCGATGAGAATATGAATCACTAGAAAACAAAAGAGAAGACAAGATGCTCTCCGTCTGACCTTGAGATGACTCCAACCTTCCCAATGCTCTGAAATGTCACTATCGTGCAACACAAATATGACCAATTTCTCCAGATGAAAACTAGTGGCCACGGATGCAGGACATTTACTCCACACGAGGCATCGTAACTGAGGAAGTAAGCCTTTGGAATCTCCAATCAGATTTGCGTTATCCGCTGCAAGGAGCCTTAAGTTCGGTAGCGCCTCAAATTGCTCCGTTGTAAATTCCATATCCGAGAGGCTTTCGTCGAGCCAAAGGGCCTGAACGCGATCCTTTTCTTTTCCCTTCACAAATGTTGCATAACAATGGAGAGGAGCAATCAACAAAAAAATTATTTAAGAATATCGCATTGGATTTCAGCTAATCACATCCTTTTATAAGTCAAGGACATCATTTCCTCTTATGAAATTTGAAATATGTTTATTAATCAATCGTGTTTTATGTCAATGAACCCCTTGAAAATAGATAATCAGTAACCAAATTTTGTCATTTCACCTTGATTATTGAGGCCTTTTCCAATTCTTGTTTAATTTTTGTTTACACTTTTTTCAAAATATCTTAAAGTGGCTATCCAATAATAAATTTTATTGCTTAATATTGTTGTTGATATTTATTTTGATATTAATCGTACTTTAGTTACTTTAGTTTTCTCCTATTTTATGTACTAGTTATTTTTGTACAGTAATAAAGGGGAAAAGAGGAATTTCCTTCCAAAAGATTAGATGAAAATATACTTTTACACCTTAAAAGTCACGTGCATTGCACATGCTGACAGAAAAATAATAATAATAATAATAAGTTAATGGCTATGACGACATGAGAGTTCATGCGGTATTATTAGGTAACAGTTGACAATTCAAGAATAAGCGCTTACCACTTCAGATTTTCCGGGGATTTTGTTTAGATTTCCCTCTATTTTAATAACTGTGAGCACTAAATTTCTTTCTTTAGTAAATGCAGTTTGACCTGGATCCCATTTTCTCTAGTAAATGCACTTTTCCCTTCATAAACGGAAATGATGTCCTTCACAAGTATTTTATTGTTTAAACGCAAATGTTTTCTTCTCTTTTTCAACCCAATAGGCAATGTCTACCCAATCACATCAAGGAAATATGTTGGCTGTGAGGTCTAACAATCCATTCCCATTTAAGAGAATTCATGTCAAAAGAGAGTAGAACAACAATAGAGGTTACAATTACCTTATTCCTTTGAAGCACTTCCAAGACTTCCTCATTGGTCCACACCCTACTTCGATTCATAGGTGTCTTGTAATCTTCTTGACGAACAATTTCCCTACCAAGGTCCGTCGAGTTGATCATGCATTTTCAACGCTCCATCATCTCCAATTTTTACTAGCGACATCAAACTCAATGTTTCAATCCCCATATTCGGAAGAAAATTACAAGCCTCCCATGTGTAGGACGCAAGTCTTAAATCCCATTCATTGAAGAAACAAGCGATGTCCAAAAATATCTGTTGTTCCTCATAGTTTAACGCGTCATAACTTATCCTCAGCTTCTCTTGCACTTTAATATGTGGTACTTCCTTCAACTTCTTTAACGCGTCTTCCCAAAATCCTCGATTTCGCCCGTACAAAAACGAACCTACAACCTCGAGAGCCAAGGGCAGTCCTCCTGCAGTGGATACGACAGCACGAGAGAGAGACTCGAATTCGGACGGAGGAGAGTTCCTCAAAAAGGCATGTCTACTAAACAAGATCAAAGATTTATCCTCAGCAATTTCCTTGAGTTCGTACTTGCAGTTCACACCCTCAAGAACAGACCTTATTCTCGTGGTTATTATTATCCTACTTCCCTTCTCAAACCAGTCGTGTTTTCCAATTAAAGCTTTGATCCGATCGCTATCATCCACGTCATCTAGAAGAAGTAGGACTTTCTTACATTTAAATCTGGATTCCATGATCCTGATTCCTTCATCAATATTAGCCACTTGATCGCTCATTTTCAGTATATCGAATATTAATTGATTCTGCAAACACGAAATGCCCTTGTGCCGCGTGGATTCTCGAATATCCGCAATGAAACTGCGATGATGAAACTGGTCAGAGAGCTTATTGTAGACAACCTTGGCTAAAGTTGTCTTACCGATGCCGCCCATTCCATGAATGCCAACAATTTGGGTAGCACTAGTAGCGTTATCGTCCAGCAATCTCAAGATATCCTCCACAGCATTATCGATTCCGACAAGTTGTTCGGGAACAAGCAGCAGAAAGGCCTTCTTTAACTCGCTCAAAACTCTTCTGACCACCATTTTCACCAATTCTCCTTCGTGGCTGTTTATAAAGCATTCGAGCTAAAATTCATTAGAAGAACAATCACAACACTACAGCATGTAAGAGGAAAAACGGAAGCACAAGATGAGAGGAACACGAATGAATAGCCTCGTCTACAAGCCAGATCATGTTGAAAGAAAGTAAAAGAAATACCCTTTAGCAGTTCTCTCCGATTCCCATCCCTTTAGGGAAGCCACTTCTTGGAGCGCTTGTTTCCATTTCGCAACATCTTCTTCCAAATACTTCCTACTTAAACGGGAGAAAGTCTTTCCAAAGCTTTCTATTTGGTATCGCACATGAGCCGGTTCAACCCGGTAAAATATGGGCAAGACAACTTGCCCGACGCTCTTCATGCACTCTGTCATCTGGAGGAGTTCTTGAAGGCACCATTTGCTCGAAGCGAAATTTCGAGAGAAAATCGGGATCGAGATCTTACTGTTCTTAATGGCCTGGAGAAGGTTGGGGCTGATCTTCTCACCTTCGCGAAGCTCATTGTCGTCTCTGAACACTCGGATTCCAGCATCGACGAGGCTGTAGTAGAGGTGATCCACGATGGTTTTGCGAGTATCCTTGCCGCTGAAGCTCAGGAAAACATCATAATTGTCACTTCCCGTCGAAGTGGCGGACGAGCTAGACGCGCCGGTATCATCAGCGTTTCGACGCGTGCTCTGCTTGTTGCTGTTGACAAATTTGCGTGCGAGCACAGAGAGAAGAATCGACCCGACCAACACCGCAAAAGAACGCCCAAACACTAGATCCGGCCCCATTGTTCTTCAAGAACTCTCGAACCGATCTCTCGGTTAATATCAAGGAACAAAATGCCTCTATTCGGGTTGCCCAACAAGCTGGTCGTTGTGAGCTGAGTTTTGGTACTTTATACTTCAAGAAGCACGCGGATCGGGAGGGAAAAAGCAGAGAAGATCCAGAATCGGCGGATCCAAAAGAATCGGAAGACGGGAGGCAAATCCAGGGGGGGCGATGGCGAGTTCGTGCTCCTCGACGGCGTCTCCTTCCTCGAGAGCTTTCACCGGCGCGTGATCGCTGATCTTGTTCTCTCCAAAGAGGAAACAATTGAAGCAAAGAGTCACCAGACTCACAACAGACGCCCGCAGAGAGATTACAACGAGGGATGAAGAAGAAGACGATGTGACTGAGAGAGAAGAGAGATCTACGGGAAATGTCTCGAAGATAATGTCCGGGTTGGGCCCCCCATTCTTATTAATTTTCGAAGTCAATTACGTCAACACATCGTTCATTTTTCCTTTGTTATTTATTTCTTTTTATGATGCTAGCTTTTGGGATCAAATTACGGTAGTGCCCATAGGAAGTTTCATTTTTATCACAAGAGCCCTTTTTTATATATATGTTTATTGCATAACACGTGGAATTGATTTATGCTGGCCGATGCATTCATTCAGTCCCCTGTGGGTGTCGCGGAAGTTGACTGACCATGTCAACTTTTGCACACATGATGTTAAAACAACTTTTCATGTAGTCATAGTTTGTGTAGTTTCCTGATGTTCTGGTAGCCTGTTTGAACCAGGTTTTTGGTTAGGTTAGACATGTTTCGGAATAGTGGCTATAGGATGCTTCTACAGGGCGGGGAGATTGCAAATGCGAGGAGACATCGAAGTCTCCTCGTCATAGTTCAGACCGGAGATTTCAGAAAATCTGGATTTAATAGCGGGCCTGGTTCTTTCAGGGAATAGCTTTTGGGCGGAATGGGTGGAATCTTGAAGGAAGAGCACCGTCGGCGTTAAGCAAAGCATTGGAGAGAATGCTAGAATGGTTTCGATCCAGCGTTGTTGCCGGGGGTGCAGCAACAGAATGCTATTATGGAATGTCTCGTTAGGCGTGTTGGTAGGTTGTTAGTTGAACCTTGGTAAAGTTGTATAGTGTACTTTTGCTGATGCATTTTGTTTTATGATAGCTCCAAAGGCAGAGAAATCAACATTGTCATCTATATTGTCCGAGAAGGGTGTGCATGGATCCTTATATCTCATGGGGGAGATCCTATTTATCGCAAGGCCACTAATCTATGTTTTGTTTATTAGAAAGTATGGAACTTGGTCCTGGACTCCTTGATTTCTTTCGCTGGCCATGGATTGATGTTGTCGGCATTCGCATCTTTTCTCAAGTTACTTTGTCTGGGTGGGGTAATAAAGACTACATGTTTCGGTGCGAAGTCTGAATTTTGTCCATTTAGCATGCCCAGGCTTGACAAATTATATTCGGTGCGAAGTTTACATTTCGGGATGAATCTATCGATGGAAAATCACGTTCCTTCCCTGGTATTTCGGGGAAAGGCTCGACAAAGAAGAGAAACTGTTAGAACCTGTTCCCCTTTTTGGGACTCGTACAGGTGTTCTTATGTTCCCATTTTTGCTGCTATTTTTCACGTTGGCTAAGGCAAGGCTACTTATCATGGGCAATTGTGCTCATTCCTTTGTGTTTACTCATGCAGCTAAAGTCATAGAGCTGAATTTCGGAGCCCAAACACGTTATACGTACATGTTGGGCTCATAAGAACGAAGCCTTAGAAAGCTGTGCTTCACTTTGAGCCACCACACTCGCCATAAACAGAATACAAGGACTGTATGCACTATCCTCCTGAGTTAGCATAAGTTGAGGGATGATGTCTTGGCGACGAAAATCGACATTTCGATTTTTCCACAAGGGCAACCAAGCAAGATATACATCCAGCTCTGCCCTCATTCTGGTGCCGAAACGAACAGTCCATCTACACAGTCACTTCATTCTTAATCTCCCATCAGAACCACCTCCACATATAATTCTGTTTGGTTTACATGTCCCAGGTTAAAATGACACCATTTCTTTCGGCATACGTAGCATTCTACAGTATGTCTTGCTATTTCAAAGGTCCAGAATGAGCACCGGCAGAACAAATCCATGTTGCATAGCGTAAATGAATAAAACATAAAATTTGAAGCTGATTTTTCCAGATGGAATATATGTGATCCATATTCTGCCTTCGGTCAAGTTCGGCACGTAAATGTCATCAAGAATCCAATATGGCCATGGAATCCTTTGAAGAGAATGTGGCAGTGTATCAAAAACATGTTAATGACTTACCACGAAAAGAATTCTCAAGGGACTGAGATAACTGAAGTTGAGGGGTTTCTTGAAGAGTACATACGACTTATTTGAAGCGACTGTTCGTCCATTTGATCATCCGCACGGATAAAATGAAATCGAAAGTGTCTCGTGTAGGCGAATAAACATAACTGCATAGATGTCAAGGGAGGAAGCGGGTCATTCTTCAAACTCCGCACTTCGAGGGAATTGCAACTCAAATTTGCTAGTGATAGTCACTGGTAGGTTATCAAGGATTATCAATCTTCATCACACTTTTTATAAAATCTCAATTAGTTCTTGTTGGAACCAAAAGGGTTACGTAAATTTGAAGGATTGATGAGGGAAACACCTAAATACAAATAAGAACGTATAATATTCAAAATACCTATTGCAAAGGCGATACACAAAGAAAATACAAGCTTTGCTCTATAAGCTTATTCTCACAAAAAATAACTCTCAATTGTCTCTATATTTCTATATGTTTCAAGACCCCACAAAAAAGAAATAAAGTTTTAACTCTAATCCCTATTTATAAAAAATTTCCACTAAAGACTCCAAAGTTGCCGCCTTTGGTGTGAAAATGAGGAAGCTGCCGCCAATTTCATGTAAGGGAGAGGATTGGCTAACGCTTGACTTTTCAATAGCTTGCACGTGAAAGTCAACAATCATGGCTGCAATTTGATTCTTGTTTTTTTTTTTTTGGGTCAGACAATTTGATTATTGTTCACACGCTGATGTCCGTTGAGAGCATCACAAATCCAATTCAACGCCAATACAAAGCAAGTCAACGAGTCTAAATATAATTTTTCTTCCAAAATAAATTTTACTATTTCCAACAGCCTCTCTTAAAATTGATTTTAAAAATCCATAACACCAAGAATCGTCTTCAATTTCTCGAACGAATCCGCCATCAATGATATTGTCGGGATATCTACAATCCGGTATTCGAACATACAGAAATCAAGTTCAATCTCAACATGTTTGACCAGCTCACGGATATAGTGATACTTAATGTCGACATGTTTGCTCATGTCATGAAAAATAAGATTTTTGGCTAATGCAATGGCCGACTTCTATTCATGCATCAGTTCACTAAGCATCCTACGAAGCCCTATCCCATGGCATGCCGCCGAAGGTATTGCTATGTATTCTCGCTTCAATTGTCGAGAGTGCAAAACTTGTTGCTTTTTCGATGACCAAGAAATTACTCCCGACCCGAGAAAGTACACATATCCGGAAGTACTTTTCCTCTTTTCAATATCACCTATCCAATCACTATATGTATATCCCACTAAATTGAAGTTGTCAATGTAAGAATATAAAATTTCATAATCACGAGTTCCACCGACATACGGTAGAATTCTTTTTGCTGCTCGCAAATGTGATTAGTACGGTTTCTCCATGAACCGACTAATAATTCCCACACCATACATAATATCCGGCCTTGTAGAGGTCAAATATCTTAAGCTATTAACAATACTTTTAAAATAAGTGGGATTCACTAGCTCACCGATTCCTTCTTTTTTCAATTCTAACCGTTCGCAACGAGAGTTCGAATTGCTTTGAGTGATCCCATATTGACTTGCTTCAAAACATCATTAGCATATTTTTGTTGCGAAACAAATATGCCATTATTTGTCCGCTTCACTTCGTGCCTAGAAAATATGACTTCAATCCCAAGTCCGTCATCTTTAATCGACTTGTCATGGCCTCCCCGAACTCCGCAAACATTTTTTTCACAACTTTTACGTAAATATCAAGTCATCTACATAAAGGCATATAATGATAAGATCACCGTTAGTATTTGACTTGATATACAGTGTATACTCATATGAGCACTTTTGAAAACAATGCTTCAATAGATATGTGTTGATCCTTGTATACCAAGCTCGAGGTGCCTGTTTTAGCCCATATAATGCTTTCTTCAACTTGGAAACTTGATTTTCACGTCCTTTCTTCTCATAACCCCGTGGTTGCTCCATGTAGACTTCCTCATCAATGAAATCATTGAGAAATGCTGATTTCACATCCATTTGATGGATCTTCCAATGATTTTGTGCTGCTAGTGCTCGAGATCATTCGAATGGTATCTATTCGAGCCACCGGTGCGAATACTTCAAAATAAACAATACTTGGCTTTTGCTTATAGCCTCTCACGACCGGGCCCGGCTTTGTAACATCCACCCGACCATCGGGTTTGTACTTCCGTCTTGTACACCCACTTGACACCAATGGGTTTCTTATCAAGTGGTAAAGAAGTCAGCACCCATGTGTCATTCTTTTCGATATAATCAATTTCTTCATCCATTGGTTGGATCCACTTCTCATCTATAGCCGCATCATCGTAGGATATGGGGTCACATTTAGCAAATAAGCAAAAATTTACTATTGTTTCATCTCGTGATCTCATCACTATCACTATGATCATCTCTTGTGATCACACAGGCCTTGAATTTTATCGAGTCTCGACGCGGTTGTTGCGAGCGCCGAATCGACGATCTTGAAACCGTTGTTGGTGAAGAAGATGAAGCGCCATGTAAAAATGATGGAACTTCAATTGGAGATTCTTCTGACTCTCCCATTGTTGGTTCATCTTCAATGGTGATGTTTTTAGGATCATCCTTCTCGGTTCCAGTCCCAAGCTTCATGCTAAAAAATTGAACATCCCCGCTGATAATTACCTTTTCCGTGACTAGATTATACAGCCTATAACCCTTGGTCACCTCATTGTAACCAATGAAGATGCATTTCGGCTTTTGTCGTCCAACTTCTACCTTCGTTAGTCGGTATATGGGGATATGCAACACACCTAAATACTCATTGGAACAAAACATCGGCTTATTGCCGATCCAAGCCTCTTTCGGAGTTCTTCTAAGAACTCTCCTTGTTAGACACCTATTTATGACAAACACAACACAAACAACGACTACGCCCGGAACTTCTTTGGCAAACCTTTAGCCTTGAGCATACTTCTTGCCATTGCAAAAATCGTTCTATTCTTTCTTTCTCGCTATATCATTTTCTTTGGGGAGTATAGCTAGTAGTCAATTGACGCTTTATTCTATGAATTTTACAATATTTGTCAAATTCATTGGAAGCAAATTTTCCACTTCTATCTAATATCAAAGTCTTTAAACTAAATTCACTATGTTTCTCAAAGATAGACTTTAAATTCTTTGAATTTGCCAAAAGCTTCAGCTTTTTCTCTAAAAAAGTATACCCATGTTTTTTCGATAAAATTATCGGCAAAAATTAATGCATACCTTTTTGTCCGATCGATTCTACCTCAACTAGCCCACAAATATCTATATGTACTAGCTCCAAAGGGCGCTTGGCTCTTCTAGCTTTTCCAACTGGATATGATTCTCGATGTTATTTTCCGACGAGATATCCTTCACATAGACTATCCCGGACTGTCATCAAAGGCATCCCGGTCACTATCTTTTTCTGGACCAATAGTTTTAGTCCACGAAAATTTAGATGGCTGAAGCGAAGATGCCACAACGACTTGCTATCTTTGGCCATGGCTTGAAAACTCAATAGAGACTTCGGCTAGAGCAACAGAGGAAACATACGGTTCTTTGTCATATGCACCGTCGTGATCAACTTATCGTTTACACCTCTCATGGTACAAACTCCATTTTCAATGTTAACTTGTGGCCTTTTTCCGAAAGTTGCCCAATACTTAGCAATGTCCGGAAAAGTCCTGGCACAAAGAAAATATCTCGCAACAATAACATTTGTACCATCTTTTGATTTGATATCAATGTTACCTTTGTCCATCACGAGAATCTTTGATTTATTCCCGAAGTTGACTTCACCACGAACCATTTCGTCTAGTTGCGAGAATAGCTCCTTTCGGCGCACATGTGATTGTTGCATCCGGTGTTGAGGTACTATATATTGGCGTCACCGGTACTCGAGTCATTCATTTTGCGTGCTAGCACGACGCTTTCATCAGCATCGACGGCATGTGCATGTTTCGGTTGCTCGTGCCCCATGTTTGCTTGACATTCGGATTTGCAATGTCCGAATTTGTTACACTTAAAACACTTGACCTATGATTTGTTACGCGTTTTATTTCTTCTAATGGAATTAGAATTTCCACCTCTACCTCGTCCACCTCCTCGGCCTCGAACACCATGATGCCCTCCTCGAGTTGAGTGACCGACTCGGCTTTGCAAAACTTGCTCGGGAGAAGCACCATTGGACTTCTAATTCGGTCTTTGCTCATGCGAGCATAATGAACCCATCAACCGCTCCAACGCCATGGTTGATATATCTTGACCTTCTTCGATTGCCGCAACAACGTAGCCAAATCTTTTAGTCAAAGACTTCAAGATTTTTTCTATGACTCGTTCATCTTGGAGGACTTCACCATCAATCCTCAATTGGTTAACAATGGTTTGCACACGATCAAAGTACGACGAGATAAATTCAAAGTCATTGATGCGTAAAGACTCAAAATCACCTCAAAGTGTTTGAAGTTGAACTTGCTTTACGTGATCATCGCCCTTGTAGGATTTCTCGCAGAATATCCCACGTTGCTTTGACGGTTTTTCTGCGCACGATATTTTTTCAAATATCGTCTCCTCCATGACTTGGATAGCATATAATGCTTTATGATCTTTTTTCGGGACTTGGCCAACGAATCATTCTCTTCCTTTTTCAAAGTGTTGAATTCTTCGGCATCGGCTACTTCAGTGTAGCCACTCTCCACCTGGTTCCAAAAATCGTGCGATTTGAATAGAACCTTTATTTAGACGGATCGGTTGTTAAAATTTATCCCGTTCAACTTTGGAAGTTGTAATTGAACGGAACCGGTGGATGCCATTTCTAGCTTTGAGTTCACGATCCTAGATCGTTTGCTCCAGGTTCTCGATCTCCGGCCGCTAGTTTCGATACTGGTTCCTGACCGCCTAGGCCTTGACACGTTTTTTGCCTTCCGACTCGATACCAATTGTTGAAACCAAAAGGGTTGCGTAAATTTGGAGAATTGATGAGGGGAACACACAAATATAAATGAGAGCGTATAATATTCAAAATGCCTATTGCAAAGGCGATACACAAAGAAAAATATAAGTTTTGCTCTATAAGCTTGTTCTCATCAAAAACAGCTCTCAATTATCTCTATATTTCTACATGTTTCAAGACCCCCACAAAAAAAAAAAAAAAAACAAAGCCTTAACTCTAGTCCCTATTTATAAAAAATTTCCACCGCCTAAAGACTCCAAAGTTGCCGCCAACTTCACGTAAAGGGGAGGATTTGCTAGCACTTCACTTTTCAATAGCTTGCACGTAAAGGTCAACAATTATGGCTGCAATTTGACACTTGTTCTCACGTTGATGTCGGTTGAGAGCGCCACAAATCCATGTCAACAAGTCTGTTTGACAAAAAAAAAAGTCTAAATATAATTTTTCTTCCAAAATAAATTTCACTATTTCCAACCATTCTGGACCACCGCGTTGGATCATAATTGGGCGGCTCCCGTAACGCGGTTTTCGCAACGCAATGTCATATCATATGGCGTGGGAAAGAGATATTATAAGCACACAACAGCACGTAGTCTGCTACGCTAATGATGCGTCGATTACGCTGCCTGACTATTGAATCGCCAGTTTTAATTTAATATATCATTATTGGGTGTCATGACCTTGCCCTAACCACTACCATAGGATATTATATTAGTTATTGTTCGACGGACGGCAGTGCAAAATTACGCCACGGATTTGATTCACTCATAAGACTCGATTGTGTTCCAAATGTTTACGCGCACCCAATAAAATAGTCAAGTTTTCGATCGTAATCTAATTTTTTTTTTGGGTTAAATTATGGTTTTGGTGAAGATTATAATCTGACCCGAATGGACCCCCGGAAGATGACTCTCACGCCGTGTATTTGGTGAACTGTTGTGAGATGTTTAATTTTGCAAAGTGAGTTCCAGCTGTTCTTGTTCCAATTCTTCCAGGCTGGGCTCTGTGCCTCTTAAAATAAAATAAAATAAATAATACGACAATTACGTATACATGGTAGAGCTTATATTTCTAGACTAGACTTTCATGCCATAAATGAATGGTGCTTGGTTAGGGATTGTAGAAATAACTGAGCTCTCAAATAATTATGTTAACTGTTCAATTTGTCCGTGCTCTTTCATGATATATAGTACATGGTGTTTGCTTTGTATGTACGACGTTTACGTGGAGTAAAAGACTTTTTGAAACAATACATAGCTGAGTTTTTTTAGCAATTTATACTTCAAGGCAGGAAAAGCACAGTGTTTTTATTTTTATTTTTTTATTACTTGACTATTGAGCTCAAAACGACCACTCGACTATCTCTATGCCCGATTCATAGCGTCACTGATAAAGGGGAAGAAGGGAAAGCAGGAGGCGAGGCAGGAAGATGAAGTGCGAGATAAAGCTTGATTGATAATTCAAGAAACGGCTTTGCCACCCCACAAATTCTTCTTACAAGTCACTCAAAGACCGTTACATAATTAATTCTCTTACGTGGCCTTTTTAAGAGAATTGATTGTAATGCTTAAGTGATTCGAAAATCCTCCGGCAAATCTGTCAAAAAAAGTAAGCACTAAAATGAGCATCATACATAAATTTCTTGACACTTCTAATGTCGTTTCTGACCATAGCATATATCCACATGGGGGATCGAGAGATGCCTTCAAGTTTCAAGCACAACTTAAGGCAGATACACCCCGTGGCGGTTCTACCTCTATCTTCTAATTCAAAAGCTATTGGTAGTTGGGAGAGTTCTCACTCTATCTATATTTGATTAAAAAAGAAAAGAAAAAAGGACATGGGGAAGCCTTTCCGTTGCCCGAGGAGAAAAAACAAAGACAACCAAATTGAACTAAACTTATTGGCCAAACAGCATAACCAAGTTTGGACGCATATGATCATGTTGATAACTTACTAATACCATTTACAAGTATACATGATTGAACTAGACTTATAGGCCAAATTGCACAACTTTTTGAATGAGTTTGGGCGCATTTTTAAAAGATAAGCAAGTCTGAGCGCAACTAATAATAGCTTATTTTTTAACACGTGTATTAGAAGTTTTAAAACTTGTCCCATTGTCGAAATTTCTCAAATGCATTGATCAGAAGAAAGTTCTTTATGGGTCAAGTCATTGAATCCGCGCCATAACGGCAAAGATGTCAAGGAGGGTGATCGATAGACGACGCCCAAGGAGCCAACTTTCCCACTTAATCACACATTTGGTTCAAAACAACCAGGCTTCCCTACTTTCGTATTTCCTGTTTTCATGTACTTTCGACTCTCTGTTTATCATTTGTACAGCGGATGTACGTACGGGGAGAGACCTCGCGACGGTCTCGATGCTTGCTGCACGAAGCACAACGCTCGGATTCAAACCAAAACGGTGAGTTTCGACATACGATCTCATTTAACACGTACGCACGATTCTCCTAGGAAGTTCTCATCAAACTTAAATCTCACTCAAACCAGCTGGGTGATTTGGGAAACCCCTTCTAGAGGATTAATACGGGACAACTCATGTTCTTACTTCTTCTTTTTTTTTTTTTTCCTTTTCTTTTTTTTTTTTTTAAAAAAATCTGGCCCAAATGTCCTCAGTACTATTGGTTTTGAAATGTTTTCAAATCAGACATTATTTAACGATGAACAGTTTTTATTTTTTAATGGGACCTGAGGTTCCACTTGTATTTAATTTATCTTGAGCGAATTGGGGTATTTTGAAAGGAAGCAAGCAACACTACACACAAAATATGACATGGTTTAGAAATGACAGCAGAAGGGAGAAAACAAAAAGCAAAGTGAGTTGGGTCTTGAGAAAGCGGAGGGACACGTGTCAACTCCTTAGAGGCTGCCTCTCCATGCACCAAAATGCTTGCCCCGTAGGTTAACCACATGACGGGCCATGTTTCCCTTATTCCATTATATGCCTCTTATTGGTGGGGTAAAAATATGAAGATTACTTTCCTAAAAATCCTCAAATTTTAGTTCCAATTTCAATTCTGCTTCAAACTTTTTTTGTTGTCTTATAATAATCCCAAACTTTCACCCCACGAGTGCGCACGGGTGTGTATTTTTTAATAAAGAAAGAACATGAAGCCTCTTTCTCAGTTGCCATAGCGTAGCTTTGCGAAATAATTTGGACGTATGCGAGCACGCTGATGACCTGCTATAGCATCTAATGCGAACACATGATTAAACTTGACTTACTGGCCAAATTGCATAGCTGTCTAAACGAGGTGGCGCATTTGAAAAGGATAAGCAAGTTGAGCTAGACTTACTGGTCAATAGTAAGCGCAAAATAATAGTTCATTTTTTGGGGGGGGTCAATAAAAGTACAGAATAATTTATTCCAGTCACATTTGAAAGATTAATATTTCCATTGCCGGAGGAGAAAAAAGTTCAGCAATTTTAACTAGACTTCCCATGTAAAAACTTTCCATTGACGAACACAAATGACGAATTAATTTTTTTTTTTGGGGGCGAGGTGGAGGCCCCCAAAAAACATCACCGGACGCCGCTCTAATTGACTCTTTGCACTTGTAGGCCCCCAGAAAATGGCCGAAGACGAACGCAAACATTTTTAATTTTGTGTTGTCGACACACCTTCCATACACGCGAGGGGAAGACATCTGAGCACAGAACCAAGATATAAGAAGGTCATGTGCATGGCCCGTGGGAACTCATGAGGGCATCGATTATTTGAAGAACCCGGGAAGGTCTATTGACACTAGTACGGATTAGCGCCACGTGTCTATCTAGCTGCGTGTGTTAAGGAGGATAAAGTGGCTATGTGTCGATAGTGGATAATGTCGCCAGAAATTTGGAATATGTTTCAGAAAGCGCGCCAGAATAGATGAATGACCATCCTTTTGTCTATCTGGCCGGAATACGATTATCAACAGTTATTTGACCTTTAAAACAACTCCCTAAAAATTCGGCTCGAAGGTTTCTAAAAAGTAATAAGTACGGGCGTGATTCATCCGAGCAGTAGGAGAAGAAGACCAAAAGGCCCTGGCCTCCGAACAAAGCAACAAATTTGCCTTTATCTTTACTTTATGCACTGCATTTTACTTGACTTAAATATAGCTTTTAGATTTTCATTGTCGAGTCAAACTCCAACATTTATCTTTATCCCGGGATACTTTGCCGTCAAGTCAAACTCCCGGTGTGGTATCGAAATGTGTTTAGGCTTTGTCGTCGAGTCAAATTCGGGCAAAGTTTGGGTGCGTCGATTCGTACTCTTGGTAGGAATTGTACTTTCTAAACCATTCCATCAAGTCAAACTCCGGGTTGACTTACCTTTGTGTAGTTTCTTCCAAGCTCTTGTATATTAGTTCCTTAGAATTCTCGCTATCGAACTTTTCCGTTGAGTCAAAATCCACTCTAGTTCACGTTAGTGTAACTATACTGAAATCTTTGTACAATTTACGTGTTGATTTTCTGATTATGTAGATCACTCCTGTTCGAAATCACTACAAAACCCTTTTTCTACATTTAAAAGCTAATGAACTAATTTCGCTGAAAGATATTTTATCGTGAAGAAATTCCGGCAAAGTAGGTGTTAAGTTGAGATGCCAAGCATTGTTCTTTCTTGTTTTCTGCAGAATAAGAAGCTTGTTAAGCAAACTGGCACTGGCGGTGTTTGTTCCTGGAACGAGGTTTAAAGTAAAGGGGTTGCACGTTGTTGAGTTGCCATGTCTACGCGTATCCAAGGTACCTCCGGGAGAGGGACCAAGACGGAGACCCACCATGCGTTGTTTAGTCCTAAACCTTTTTTAAATTAGTACCAATTCAATTCATCCGATCAATTTAGGCCAAGAGTTATTGACATGGACGCCAATCATTCTACTTGGCGCGGTCGACTTTGACATAGATATTTTAATTTTTTTTAATTTGTTACTATTCTTTATTCTTTTTTTTTTGGTCAAGACCTTCACTAGCTAAAATGAAAGGAAAACATAAAAAGCAAATAAATGGATAGTAAAATAAATAAAATTTAGAAAAAATTCAAAGAAAATTTTCTAAAAATATCCACGTTAGGTGGATAGCGCCACGTAGGACGATCGGTGTCCATGTTAGCAATTTTCAAGTCGAATTAGTAAATAAGTTGGATGGACTCAATTGATATAAATGTAAAAATGTTTAGGTGATTGGTCTATATTTTTTGGTAAGAAAATTGGTCCAATTGAATGGTGTACTGATGTAATAAGTTCAATAATTTTTTTGGAAATTTTTTCTTTGGATGTATAAATAGGAGTAGGAAGATAATCAAATAAGATGGAGGGGTTGGTGACATGACTATTGACCGGTCAACGTACAGATTGACCAGCTTTGACCAGATTAAATTTGTCCTCTGTTGGAACGGTGGAACTTGGGGAAAATACACTACGATTGTCATAATTTTTGTACGGTGCTCACTTGAATATTATAACTTTTTTTTTCTCACTTGAGTATCATAACTTTCAAAATCGATCACTTAAGTGCTATCGCTTATGTGGACGCCTGGAAAAGCTCGACGTGGCATCGGCGAAACGATTTTTTTGAATATTTCAATGTACATGTGGAATTTTTCATTATTTTTTTGTTATTTTTTTTTTGCAAATTTTCTCTTTTTTTTGTTCTTTCATGGTTTTTGCTCCCTTGGTTGGCGAGGGTCACCGGCCACCACCGATCCAACCAAAGGCAAGGGTCGGCTTGCCTTGTGCAGGCAGGTGGCCGCGCGAAGTATGTGCGATGGCCGTTGTTGCCTTGGGCATGCCGGGCGAGGGCGCGAAGGCTCTCGCCAGATCTAGGCGAGGGCCCTCATGGGCGAGGAGGCCCTAGAGCCGGCGAGGCTGCGACGGCCGTTGCCGGGGCATCGCGAGGGCCCTTGCCCGGATCCGGCTAGGCCTTCATGCCCTCGCCGATGGCCGCCGAAGCAAAGAAGGCCGTCGCGGCCCCGCCGGCACAGGGCGAGTTGGCCCTTGCCCTTGGGCCCGCCCGGTGGTGGCCGGCAGGGTCGTCGGCGACCCTTGTCGCATAAAAAGACAAAAAAGCAACAAAGAAAAAAGAAAAATATCAAAATAAAATAAAATATAAGAAAAATTCTAGAAAAAATTAATTTTTTTAAAAAAAATCCACATGTTGTCACTAAAAAATAAATATAATGATAATAAAAATTTCATGTAGGACGATTTGTCGGAAGTGGCATTCAAGTGAACGATTTTCGCCTATAGTGGCATTCAAGTGAACGATTTTCGTCGGAAGTGACATTCAAGTGGGCGAAAAAAAGTTATGGCACTCAAGTGAGCGCCAGTACAAAAATTATGACATTCATAGTGTACCCCGTGGAATTTGAAGAGATACACCGTTTGACTTCGAGTCAACGATGCTAGAGAACCATAATCATAGAATAGTACAATGGCTGAACGAGTTTAATATCTCTGGGCTTGTGTTTAATGCAACCTTTTAAATTTAAATTGAAAAGATGCACTTTTTTGTACAGTGCTTTTTAATCGGGGATACGTTGCTAGCAAGCTTGTTAAGAAGCACTCGTGCTAAGCATAGGCGAGCGACACAAGAGCCGAAACTCTAATGACTCACTCTAAGAGCGGGTCGTCACTATATGAGTCTACCCGGCAAGAGCCAACATAAGTTGATGTGGTATCTACCTTTACCACTGTCACCCCTCAAATTTGAGAGAAAATATTTTTTTCCTTCATCCCAAGGAGTACCTTTGCAATTTTCATCTTAAAATTCAGACAAAACAGTTTAGGGACTTACTTAAGTCTTCTCCAATATTAGATTTTTCTCATAAATTGTTCGTTGGGTTCAAGTTCAGAATTGAGGAACACGTTGAAGTGCATCATCTTACCCTTGCGTGGCATTATGTCTTAAAGACAGTAACCGCCAAATCCATTTGCGCGGCAGTGGGGAAATAACTGCCTTAAATATATCTTCCTAAAAGTGCCTTATCTCGGATTCTTCTATGTTTTCCTCTTTCGATGTTGTTCAACTTGAATTATGATCTTTATGCCACAGCCAGAGGTGGCAAAATGGGTTAAAACCAATGTATTAATCAACATTCAAGAGTGTGGGTCATAAATAAGTTGCTTAACAAACTTAAGTGGGTCATAAATTGGTCATCTAACAAACTTAGTGGATCAAGAATTTATATATTAACCAGATTGCGGGTCATAAATGTGTTGCTTAACAAACTTAAAAGAGTCATAAAAGGTTCATTTAACAATTTAATGGGTTTTAAATGTGTCATAAATGGGCTACGTTACTATATTAAGTGAGTCAAGAAAAAGGTTTTCTGATTTTTTTGATGTTTTTAATTTTCCTTTTCATTTTTCCCTTTTGTATTTTCTTTTTTTCTTTTTCTAACTATTTTTTTTACTCACTTTTTGCCCGACAAGTTCGGCGAGGGTTCTTGCCGGCGCACCCCGCCAACACTAGGTGAGGACCGCGAAACCCTCACTAGATCCGGGCAAGGGTCGGCCAGCGAACCTCACCGGGCTTTGAAAAAAGAAAAAGAAAAAAGGAAAAAAATAAAAAAATAAAAAATCATAATTTTTTATTATTTCATTTTGATTTTTGATTTTTTTAAAAAAAGATATAAAAATTGTCCACGATATTTTAGCAATATAATTTTTTAAATAATTTATAATTTTTGCTAGTAAGAATTAAATAGAGAAGCATTTTAGTTATATAAGTCGGGTTGGGTATGGATCGAAAAAATTGCATTACAATAAATGAATTAATTGGTTAATTTGGATCGGACCATTTATGACCCGATTCAACCAACCCGTTTAACAACAATAAATTTAACATAGTTCTAATGTATTACGTTTTTGCTGACAAAAAAAAAGTGGATTACGTTTTCGTGAAGGCACCATTACAAGACTTGGAAAAATTCGAGAAATTCAATGCTTTCAACATCAAGAGATGGAGCGATGAAGATGTACTACCAAAGTAGGTTGGCCATGCAGCACGGCGTATACGAGATGAATCTTCCCACGGGGAACTCATTGAAGCATCATGTCATACTCCATCAGCTTCCCCGTTCTTTGATTCACGAAAGAGAAGGAAAACCATACCCTGTCGTCATAGAAAATGATTAAATTCGACCTACTCATTTTATGTATTGGGAAAGGAGACAACAAGAAATTAATCCATCTTTTTATTCGGTGATTATTTATCAAAGCTCCTCCTTTGTATGTTGCTAATATCAAATTGTGAATATACATTAACTATAGAAGATTTTGAGTCGGCGAAAATATTTAACGGCGGCAGAAATTCGGAACTATTGACATATTTGTCAATCCATTGAAGTGCTACACTTGTACAATTTGGAAAAGGTCCGTAATTTGCTGATCAATCAAAACATTGGTAAATCCTTCTACTTTTCCCTGTAAATGTATTATTGACTCCAACGACCAGCGTCTCCACTCCTTGAACTACTTAAAAGATAAAAGTAGAAGAATAGCATGCTATCAAGAAAAATGGTGTTATCAAGTAGGAAATGCTGATGCAATTTGGCAATGCATCTCGACGAGTGTACAGTGTTTGTTAGAGTTGGCGAATACTTGAGAGATCCTTATTTCTCACACCGAACAAGTCCACGTGAGTTTAGGAAAAATGAAATATGATCCGATGACATGTGACCATGCACATGGAATGCGGAGATTCGGGGGCAGCGCCTCCGACACGGGGTGTCCCGCTGCCTCGGCATATATATATTTGCTCGTTTTTGGCTGATTATTATAACGAGTTGTGCGGCTGTATACTTAAATCATAGTGAAATCTCTTTGCAGGACATAGCCCTATTCTGGAGTGAACCTGGGTAAACTGCGCGTCGCTTAATTTTCTTCTATTATCTATGTGATCGTTTCGAATCGATTTGTGATACAACTCTACAAGTGTTACTTGCTTCATTTACCTTTCCAAGGAAACGTGAATTGTTCCGGTTTTTCTTTGCTGCAGTAGAACAATGATCGTATGAAATCCTAATATGTTGCAGACCTCTTGATTCCTGGAGCTCTGTGATCTCCACTAGTTCATGCAAGATCAACCCCCCGCCATTTCAATCAATCTTCAAAATTCGATAGATGTGGGCAATTTGCTCAGGCAAAGGTTGTTTGCACACATATGCGACTTTGTCCAGTCCCTGAACATCACGAAGCTTCGAGCACCCTCTAATGTCCAATTTTTTTAGGTTATCGAAGCAGCAGAGGTTGAGGACGGCCTGAATATGACTCAAAATTACTCAATTTTCCACAATGAGCAATATTCAAAATCTTCAAATCCCTAATAGATTCAAGTAATTCACAAATGCCTGCATATGACAAGTTCAATTCAGTCAATCATTCCAACTTCCCAATCGAATTGGGGATATGATGGAGAGAGTATTCAGATCGCAAATCTTGTATATGCCTCGCCCCGCCAAATGACAAGCGTTGCAATTTTACGAGTGATCCGATGCTCTGAAGTCGAGGGTGCTGGCGACGTCCTCTCTCTTGTCATGGAAGTTGCTTTGCTTGCCGGAATATACCTCCACAAGCCCTGCATCCATTCAAATAGCTGCTTCAAAAACTGAAAAACTATCACTAAGAAAGCCATTAACAGCTCGTGTATATTGGTGAAACATCATGAGATCAACTTGTTAACCACTGAATCAATTAGTATCAAATCATGCCGCAAGGAACCAGTGAGGAATCTACTTCTTTCAGCATACTCTTGACACCAAAAAGCTCGCAAAGCAAGAACAGCGTCCAGCTCTTATCCTGAAAAGTACATAATGGCTTATTTGACGCAACTGTTCTGCAAGCTCACAGATAGAATGAAATCAAAGGTATCTGAATAGGCGAATGAACATAACCACATATATGTCAAGGGAGAAAGCAGATCATTCTTCAAACTCAGTACTTCAAGAAAACTACCACTCAGATTTGCTTGTGATATTCATTGATAGCTTATCCAGGATGAGCAATCTTACTTGATGGCTCATGACATATGATGTTCTTAGAAGGCATTCCTTTCATCAGTATACATTTAGCTTTGATGCAGCCCGTTCCTGGGCAGCCCAGTGAGGAGGGCTTTTTGTCGTTAATAAAATTACTATTTGAAGTATCCCAGTTGGCTGATGGCCATGTACCATTTCCATAAGAAGGCATGAGCCATCTTTCGCCGCACTCCTTGTGAAAGGGTTGCCATAGATTTTGGTCCATATTATTGCGGGTCTTTGTTGGGTGGTGGAAGCTTCAGTATGGGAAGTAGGATTATCATATGTGCTGGAAGGAAACAAATTGTGCAGAGAGGATAAGAAGCCATTTACTTGGTTCATTATCTTGTTATTATACTTCTTTAAGGGGTGTGGTCTGTCGAAGAGCACAAGATCACTATCTTTGGCAATTTTAACCTAAATCTATCGATAGATGGCTCTCGATGGCCATCATTTGGTGGATCAATTCTATTACCATTTATCAAGTCTTTTGGGATCTTGTGAATCTTCTTCTTTTTTAAATTTTCATCCCGTCCTTGTATCTCCTGTACTTCTTGACGTAGTTTTTACTTGGAAGATTTGGTAGTCGACTAACTAGTAGCATCAAATGTGAACAGGAGAGATTGTTCTGTCAAAGTGGAACCAGACACATGTAAAGATGTTTAAAGTGCTTTAAATCTTCACATATAAAGAAACTCAAGATAGCATGATTGATTAATAGGCCATCACTTCCTTAAATTTTGGGGGTTTATTCAAGGAGTCAAAGGTGTCCGCGCAAGCCCATGTTCATTTAAATTTAGGCTGCTTGTTCTTATAGGAATTTTGACTATTGTTTGGCACATTTTTCTCCTCATATATAGTGAAAGAATATGGAGTTTTATTGGGAAAGTTTGTCATTTTACTGCAGCGACTGCTATCTTGGGTGTCATAAGCGCCATCAACAAACACATAATTGCTATCTGCATTGAAGGACTTGGAAACACTTGTTGAAGTCGTAGCACAACATTACTATGGTGATACCGAGAAGTGGAACTTCATTGCAGCTACCGAGGCTATTAAGTGAGTTACGATGATGTCAAACGACTTTTCATGTAGCCATAGTTTGCGTAGTTTCCTGATCTTCCGGTAGTCCTGTTTAAACCAGGTTTTTGGTTAGGTTAGCCATGTTTCGGAGTAGTGGCTATAGGTTGCTTCTACAGGGCGGGGAGATTCCAAATTCTGAGCAGAAAGTAAGTTTCCTCCTCACAGTCCAGACCTGGAGATTTTGGAAAACCTGGAATTTATAGCGGGCCCGGTTCTTTCGGGAATAGCTTTGGGCGGAATGGGTGGAATCTCGGAAGGAAGAGCCATCGTCGGCGTTAAGCGATTTGGAGAGAATGCCGGAATGGTTTCGACCCAGCGTGGTTGCACGGGGGTGTAGCAACAGAATGCTATTATAGAGTCTCTCGGTGGGCATGTCGGTAGGTTGTTAGTTGAACCTTGGTGGAGTTGTATAGTGTACTTTTTGCTGATACATTTTGTTTTATGACAGCTCCAAAGGCGGATAAATCAACATTTCCATCTATTTTGTCCGAGAAGGGTGTAAATGGATATTTATGTCATTGGGGAGATCCTATTTATCGCAAGACCAGTAATCTCTGTTTTGTTTACTAGAAAGAATGGAACTCGGTCCTAGACTCCTTGGTTTCTTTCGCTGGCCATGGATGTTGTCGGCATTGGCATCTTTTCTCAAGCTACTTTGTCTGGGCAGGGTAGTAAAGACTACATGTTTCAAGTACACCACTTGAAAAAGAAGAGGTGAGCGTCTCTAGTTATGTATTCGTTCACTTGAATTTATCCGTTTAGCATTCCCAGGCTTCATAAATTATATTCGGCGCGAAGTTTATATTTCGGGATGGATCTCCCGATGAAAAACCACGTTCCTTCTACGATATTTCAGGGAAGGGATAGACAAAGCAGAGAGACTGTCGGAACTTGTTCCCCTTTCGGTTATTGAATACCATTCCTCCTCCTTCGTATGTTGCTAATATCAAATTGTCAATACATTAACTCTAGAGAATTTTGAGTAGGCGAAAACATTTAATAATGCCGGAAGTTCGTAACTATTGACATATTTGTCAATCTACTCTAGTGCTACACTTGTACAATTTGGAAAAAGTCAGTAATTTACCTATTTATCAAAACATTGGTAAATCCTTCTACTTTTCCTTGTGAAGGTACTATTGACTCCATCCAGAGCACGATACCCCTGAAGCATCGTGTCATCTTCCACGACCAGAAATCTCCATTCCTTGAACTACTTAACAGATAAAAGTGTAACAGCGGGGTATCAAGAAGACGGGGTTATCCAGTAGGCAATGCCGATGAACGGTGTGACCTGCTTTATTTACTTTTCAAAGCTAAACGTGAATCGTTCCGGACATTGTGGCCAAAGTGCTCGATTCATCAGAGCATCCTTTTTATGGACCAATTGCTTCTCTCGGCTGCAGTAGTACAATGAACATCCAAAATTCGGATAAGTTGCATTGCTGAACATCTTTGACAGTTTAGACGCCTCGATTCCTAGGGCTCTGAGATCTCCAAAAGTTGATGCGAGATTGATCTGCCCCCATCATTTCGTTCAATCTTCGAAATTCTGACAGATGTGGACAACTTGCTGAGGCTCAGAGTTGATTCCCTGATTCGTACATTCCTGTGACTTTCTCCGTTACCTGAACATCACCAAGCTCCCAGCACCATCTAATGTCAAGATATTTCGGGTTATCGAAGGACGAGAGGTCTAGTAATGTTTTAACGAATATGCACCCGTGAATATCCAATTCTTGTAAGTTTTTCGGTAGATGTTCAAGGCCGTCAGGGTTGCACAACTTCCCGCGTCTTGATATAGTTAGTTTTACTAAGGATTTTAATGCTTCCAGACCCTTGATTTCTGCCAGCTCCCGGCACGAATTGAGATCTAATTATGGCAAGAATTCCAAACTGGACAAATTGAGTAACTCTTTCAACTTATGACAATCGTGGACATGAAGTTCCAATAATCCCGCGGGAAGCTTCAGCACGGATTCCATCAATCGGCAATCCACAACAGCTAGCACGTTTAGATGGATTAAATGAATAGTACATGTGCCTGCAAAGGCTCTGTTGTTTCACAATTTTAGTAAATCATCTTTTCATTCACAAGCCAACTTTAATTACTGCTCTGACGTTCCAAGGAGGCAAGGAGGAGATTGGGGGGAGCAAATGCACTCATGTTGGCTATAGTATCAACATTTGCTTTTACGGAAAAAAAGGGTGCATCATAGAATGGGTCGTATCGGCGAAAATAATCCATCTTCAGAGTTAAGAGTCGGCGAAAATATTTCATAATGGTAGAAATTTTTAACTTAGTAATTTATTGACATATTTGTAGATCTATTAACGGGCTGCACTAGTACAATTTGAAAAGAAATCCGGTCACTATTTAATTTAAGGAGGCATTGGTAGAATCATTTTACAGTTGGTATTTTCCTAACTGCAACTTCAGTAATTTAGGATGTGTTTATTTCGTGAAGAATGAATATTTGGAAAATATTTTTATAAAAATAATCGCTTGTCTTGCATATAAAAATGAATGAACAAAAATATCCTCATTTTCTACTGAAGTAGTTGGGCATAAGTTGTTGTGGATAATTCGACGGGTTCTAGGAAAAGTTTTTGCAAATCATTTATTATCCGCAAAACAAACGGAGGCTTATGAATTTATTAAAACCTTGGTAAATCCTTCTACTTTTCCTTGTGAATGTATTATTGACTCCACCCACGATGCAGAGCCCAGGGCCCCTGAAGCATCGCGCTTCCACGACCAGCGTCTCCATTCCTTGAACTAAATAAAAGGCAAAAGTAGAACAGCGAGCTACCAAGAAAAATTGGTGCTTTCAAGTAGGAAATGCTGATGAAATTTGGCAATGCATCTTGACAATGAATAGTGTGACTTGCTTTATTTACCTTCGGAAGGAAACGTGAATGGTTCCGAACATTGGGGCCAAAGTGCTCGACTTGTCGGAGCATTCTCTCCGTGGATCGACCGTGTCTCTCTGCTGCAGCAGTGCAATGAACGTCTGAAATTCCTGGAGCTCTGTGATCTCCACAAGTTCATGCGAGATTAACCCCCATCTCTTCATTAAATCCTCGAAATTTGACAGATGGGGACAATTTGCTGAGGCTCCGAGCTGAATCCCTCATTTGTACACTTATGCGACTTTCTCCATACCCTGAACATCACCGAGCTTCGAGCACCCTCTGATGTCCAAATATTTCAGGTTATCAGATCACGAGAGGTCCGGTAATGTTTCAATGGATCCGCACCCCACGATACCCAACTTTTCCAAGTTTTTCAATCTCCGGAGCCCTTTAATTTCCACTAGATCGTGGCAATCGTAAAAGTATAATATCTTCTGATGTGTTAATTGCGAAAGGTCTGGTCTTACAAGGGACTGACAGTGCCCTAACCGCAGCTCTTCCAAGTTTTTCAGTTTGTCAAGGCCTTGAACTTGAACTATATCATCCTCTACTGGACAAAGAGCATCATCTGACGCAGAGAACCTACCCAAACACAAGGATCTCAAAGACTCTAGATGTTCAAGGCCGTCGAGGTTGGACAAATTACCGCATCTTGATATAGATAATTCTGCTAAGTATTTTAATGCTTCCAGACCCTTGATTTCTGTCAGCTCGCTGCATGAATCAATAGTTAATTTTGACAAGAATTCCAAATTAGACAAGCTCCGTAACTCTTTCAACTGATGACAATCTTGGACAAAAAGCTCCAATATTCCTGAGGGAAGCTCCGGCATGGATTCCAGCAATCGGCAACCCTCAACGACGAGCACTTTTAGGAGGATTAGATGAGAAAGTTGAGGCAATGTGTGATGCTGACAAGTGACACCCAAATATGTCAAACAGGCAGGAAAACTCCGGCAACAACAGAAGATTGTCACTTCTTCTTAAATCAAGGCATTGCAGAGAAGGCAGCTTACTGATGCTATGTGGCAGCGATTGAAGCATCTTGCACGTCGCGTAAGTCAAGTTCCTCAAGAAAAGAAAGCTTATCGAATTCGTCGGGGAAGATGGAAACGCATGTCGAACGTAATCGAAGGATCTTCAGTGAAGACAACCCATCTATATGAATTTCCCCTCCTAGACCCAGGCATTCGGTGGCGTCTAATTGTTCAAGGCTGCCCAACTTGCTAATAGTATTAGGCAAACTTCTCAATTTCTCACAATGAGCAATTTTCAAAATTTTCAAGTGTTTCAAATCCCCAATAGATTCAGGTAATTCGTAAATGCCTGATCGCGACAAGTCCAATTCAGTCAACTGTTCCAACTTCCCAATTGAGTTGGGGAGATGATAGGGAGCCTGATCAAGCTGGGAATCTTCTGGAATACCCACTCCCTCTAATGACAAGTGCTGCAATTTCACGAGGGATCCGATGCATTCTGGAAGTCTACATAATTCTGAGCAACCACCCAAGTCAAGCTGCGACAAATTTACCGGATGGCTAATTGAGTCGGGAAGTTTGACCAATGATTTGCAATCAGAGGCAACAAGCATCTCCAGCTTGTTCAAAGAACCTATACATGGAGGAATTTCCTCTATAGTAGTATTGTTTATGAAAAGTCTCTTCAGTTCTTCCAACTTGCCCATTCCTTGGGGTAGCTCTTTGAGCTTCTTACATGCAACCAAGTTCAAAACAACGAGGCCCTTGGCTTCTCCAATAGAAGGGTGAATTTGCTCCAGATTATCACATCTTCGAGGACTAACATCTCTAAATTTCGAAAGGCTGAGAGATCAGGAGAAACTTTTAAATAATGGCAATCTGCAAGAGTTAGGACTTTCAACTGCTTCGCCACCTACAAAATAAAATGATTGATAAGAATATGAATCATTAGAAAACAAAAGAGAAGACAAGATGCTCTCCGTCTGACCTTGAGATGACTCCAACCTTCCCAATACTCTGATATGTCACAATCCAATAAACAAAGGACGACCAATTTCTCCAGATGAAGACCAGTGGCTACGTATGCAGGACATTTATTCCACGCGAGGAACCGTGACTTAGGAAGCAAGTCTTTGGAATCTCCAATCAGATTTGCGTTATCCACTAGAAGGAACCTTAAGTTCGGTAGCGTCTCAAATTGCTCCGTTGTAAATTCCCTATGCAAGTGGTTTTCGTCGAAACGAAGGGCCTGAACGCGATCCTTTTCTTTTCCCTTCACAAATGTAGCATTACAATGGAGAGGAGCAATCAACAAAAAAAATATTTAAGACTATCGCATTGGATTTCGGCTAACCACATCCTTTTATAAGTTAAGGACATCATTTCCTCTTATGAAATTTGAAATATGTTTATTAACCAATCGTGTTTTATGTCCATGAACCCCTTGAAAATAGATAATCAGTAACCAAATTTTGTCATTTCACCTTGATTGTTGAGGCCTTTCCCAATTCTTGTTTAATTTTTGTTTACACTTTTTTCAAAATATCTTAAAGTGGCTGTCCAATAACATATTTTATATTATACGTACTCTAGTTTTCTCCTATTTTTTGTACTAGTTATTTTTGTACAGTAATAAAGGGGAAAAGAGGAATTTCCTTCCAAAAGATTAGATGAAAATATACTTTTACACCTTAAAAGTCACGTGCATTGCACATGCTGACAGAAAAATAATAATAATAATAAGTTAATGGCTATGACGAAATGAGAGTTCATGCGGTATTATTAGGTAACAGTTGACAATTCAAGAATAAGTGCGTACCACTTCAGATTTTTCGGGGATTTTGTTTAGATTTCCCCTCTATTTTAATAACTGTGAGCACTAAATTTCTTTCTTTAGTAAATGCAGTTTGACCAGGATCCCATTTTCTCTAGTAAACGCAAATGTTTTCTTCTCTTTTTCAACCCAATAGAAAATGTCTACCTCATCACATCAAGGAAATATGTTGGCTGTGAGGTCTAACAATTCATTCCCATTAAGAGAATTCATGTCAAAAGAGAGTAGAACAACAATAGAGGTTGCAATTACCTTATTCCTTTGAAGCACTTCCAAGGCTTCGTCATGGTCCCACACCCTACTTCAATTCATAGGTGTATTGTAATCTTCTTGACGAACAATTTTCCTACCAAGGTCTCTCGGTTGGTCATGCATTCTCAAATCTCCATCATCTCCAATTTTTACTAGCGTCATAAAACTCAATGTTTCAATCCCCATATTCGGAAGAAAATTACAAGCCTCCCATGTGTAGGACGCAAATCTTAAATCCAATTCATTGAAGAAACAAGCGATGTCCAAAAATATCTATTGTTCCTCATAGTTTAACGCGTCATAACTTATCCTCGGTTTCTCTTGCACTTTAATATGTGGTACTTCTTTCAACTTCTTTAACGCATCTTCCCAAAATCCTCGATTTCTCCCTGTACAAAAAAGATCCTATAACCTCGAGAGCTAAGGGCAGCCCTCCAGGCGGTGGATACGACAAAGACGAGAGAGACTCAAATTCACTTGGAGGAGAGTCCCTTAGAAAGGCATGTCTACTAAACAAGATCAAAGATTTATCCTCAAGCAATTTCCTTGAGTTCGTAATTGCAGTTCACATCAAGAATAGACCTTATTCTTGTGGTAATTATTATCCTACTTCCCTTCTCAAACCAATCGTGTTTTCCAATTAAAGCTTTGATCCGATCGCTATCATCCACGTCATCTAGAAGAAGTAGGGCTTTCTTACCTTTAAATCTAGATTCCATGATCCCGATTCCTTCATCAGGATTAGACACTTGAAGGTTCATTTTCAGTATATCGAATATTAATTGATTCTGCAAACATTAAATGAGTTACGATGATGTTAAAGGACTTTTCTCCTAGCCATAGTTTATATAGTTTCATGATGTTCGGTAGTCTATATGAACCAGGTTTTTGGTTAGGTTAGCCATGTTTCGGAATAGTGGCTATAGGATGCTTCTACAGGGCGGGGAGATTCCAAATTCCGAGGAGACATCGAAGTGTTCTACTCACGGTCTAGACCTGGAGATTTCAGAAAATCTGAATTTTATAGTGTGCCCGGTTCTTTCGGGAATAGCTTTAGGCAAAATGGGTGGAATCTGGAAGGAAGAGCACCGTCGGCGTTAAGCGGATTTGGAGAGAATGCTAGAATGGTTTCGGCCCAGGCGTGGTTCGCAGGGTGCAGCAACAGAATGCTATTATGGAATCTCTCGGTAGGCATGTCGGTAGGTTGTTAGTTGAACCTTGGTGAAGTTGTATAGTGTACTTTTGCTGACACATTTTTTTGTTTTTTTATGACATAGAATGCTATTGTTTTGTTTATTAGAAAGTATGGAACTCGGTCTTGGACTCCTTGGTTTCTTTCGCTGGCCATGGATGTTGTCGGCATTGGTATCTTTTCTCAAGTTACTTTGTCTGGGTGGGGTGGTAAAGACAGCAAGTTTCAGTACACCACTTCAGAAAAAAGATACGTTAGAGTATCTACTTGTGTATTCGTTCATTTGAATTTGTCCATTTAAGCATGCCCTGGCTGGTATCACAATGCTTTTGGACTGGCCTTTCTTCAGCCATCTAATGTCCATATTAATGATTCTCTCGAGATGTGTCAACTTGTGTTCTTTTTCCCTCTAAGTAGTTAAAAAGAAGAAAGCTACTCTGGGCTCTAGACCTCATCAGAGATCCGTCCTTTAGGAAATACACAAGGTACTTATAGCTACTAGAAATTATTTCTGTGCGAAGTTTATATTTCTGGGACTTCTCTTTTGTTAGCATTACTGATTCAGAGGCTCACAAGATGTGCTCCACAAACACAATATACATGTGCACTTCTTTATTCGGCTGGAGGAGTCCACGAAGCCAATCTGATCAAATCTTGATAAGGCTCACATCTCCTTTAGTTATTGTCCACCTTTGCACGTAAGATGAAGAATGCGCGTGCGCATACGGATATCGTGTACAGATTCAAACTCGAGACATAATTTAACAATACCTCCATAAACCCTGAATCTCTTAGTCTCTATCCTCGTACAATGGATAATATCAACTCGGATCCCTTTAGCCTTCACCTCACTTCATCAATTTGGTCTCGGTCTTAACTTGATGAGATGATCTCGTGAATTCTGCAAGCCCCAACAAATGCACCATGCGTTAGGTTGTCCGGACATCGAGTTTTATTGGGAAAGTTTGTCATTTTACAATGATGTTAAACGACTTTTCATGTAACCATAGTTTGTGTAGTTTCCGATGTTCGGTAGCCTGTTTGAACTAGGTTTTTGGTTAGGTTAGCCATGTTTTGAATAGTGGCTATAGGATGCTTCAACAAGGCGGGGAGATTGCAAATACCGAGGAGACATCGAAGTTTCCTCGTCATAGTCCAGACCTGGAGATTTCGGAAAACCTGGATTTAATAGCGGGCTCGGTTCTTCCAGGGAATAGCTTTCGGCAAAATAGGTGGAATCCGGAAGGAAGAGCACTTCGTCGGCGTTAAGCGATTTGGAGAGAATGCCGAATGGTTTTCGATCCAGCATTGTTGCCGGGGGTGCAGCAACGAGAATGCTATTATGGAATGTCTCGGTAGGCTCGTCGATAGGTTATTAGTTGAACCTTGGTGAAGTTGTATAGTGTACTTTTGCTGATGCATATCGTTTTATGACAGCTCCAAAGGCAGAGAAATCACCATTTGTCATCTATGTTGTTCGAGAAGGGTGTGCATGGATCTTTAGATCTCATGGGGGAGATTCTATTTATCGCAAGGCCACTAATCTATGCTTTGTTTATTAGAAAGTATGGAACTCGGTCCTGGACTCCTTGGTTTCTTTCGCTGGCCATGGATTGATGTTGTCGGCGTTGGCATCTTTTCTCGAGCTACTTTGTCCGGGTGGAGTACTCAAGACTACATGTTTCAAGTACACCACTTCAGAAAAGAAGAGGTTAGAGTTTCTAGTTATGTATTCATTCATTTGAATTTTGTCCTTTTAGCATGCCCAGGCTTGACAAATTATATTCGGTGTTGCGAAGTTTACATTTCGGGATGAATCTCCCGATGAAAAACCACGTTCCTTCTCTAGTATTTCGGGGAAAGGCTCAACAAAGCAGAGAAACTGTTGGAACCTGTTCCCCTTTTTGGGACTCTTACAGGTGTTCTTATGTTCCCATTTTTGCAGCTATTTTTCACGTTGGCTAAGGTAAAGCTACTTATCATGGGCAATTGTGCTCATTCCTTTATGTTTACACATGCTGCTAAGGTAATAGAGCTGATTTTCGAAGCCCAAACACAGATACGTACATGTCGGGCTCATAAGAGCAAAGCCTTAGAAAGCCGTGCTACAATTTGAGCCGCCACACCCGCCATAAACAGAATACAAGGACTGTATCCACTATCCCTATGAGTTACTATAAGTTGTGGGATGATGTCTTGGCGACAAAAATCGACATTTTGATGTGTTTGGTAAATAATGCAATTACTGTCGAAGGTCGGCCGCAGATCCCCAATTATACACTCGTTTCTTGGTTTTGTTGGAAATCAATATTGCTTCTAGCTAGCGGCGATGGCTAAACACATATGGATCCTCTTCTCCGATAAGGAATCCCCTGTGGTGTAAATGGATACATTCTACCTTCCTGAAGAATGCTAATTTTTGGAACGCTAAACGACCGACTTTCTGCTCGTGGGCCCGGAAGAAAATTCTTGACCTTCGGGAGGAATTTTCGCATCTTTTCGAGATGGCGGTTGGGCAAAGGGGATACGGTATTATTCTGGTCCGATCCATGGCATCCTCGGGGACCTCTTGACAAGGTTTTCTCCAATACCCAGATTAACGGATCGGGCATTCCTCGCAAGGCCACGGTGGCTGAATACTTCTTGGGATCGGGATCTCCTTCTAAGGTACGTTCTATCATTAATTCCTGGCCCGAGCAGCTCCCCACTTGCTAGATCAAAGACGCTCCGATAGCTTTCAATGGATTGGCCATACATCGGGGATTTTTTCAATTGCCTCGGCATGGATCTCCATTCGTCCACGCAGAGACATTAAGTCATGGCATTCTTTCGTTTGGAGCAGTGCTATGTCCCCGAGGCATTCTTTTCACCTTTGGCTTATCACATTGAAGCGGCTCCCCACCCAGGTACTACTCTTTACATATAACGGAATTGCTTGAAGCGACCTGTGCATTTTGTCGACTTAGACCGGATAGCATAGACCACTTGTTTTTTGGTGTCAACACACTTGGTTCGCTGGCGTCGTTTTGGGCTGCAAAATGTAATCTCCCTTGGTTTAATCGTTCTTTGGGAGGACAACCTCCATTGGGCCATCCACCATATCGGTGGTTGTTCCTTCCATCACCGGATCGCCCGTTTCTCCTTCGGTGCTCTTTGTCACATCATATGGAGGGAGAGGAACTGCATCTTGTTTCGTAACAAGCCCCTCTACATACCGGCAATCAAACAGCACCTTCTGAAGGTTGTAAGGGACAAGGCGCTTACCTTCAAGCATGTACAACACACTCCTTGCAACAAGAGGTTGCGGGCGAGTTGGGATATCGACTCTTCTATTTTTAGCTAGCTAGAGGGTTGTTCGATTGCTTGTATGTCTATGTTCGGCTTCTTCGCTTGGCCGAGCTTTCTCGTTACACGCGAGCTATTTGCTCCCTTTTTTGTACCGAGTCACTCTTGCACTTGTCCTGACATCGATCGGCGTCGGTTCTAGTGCAAGGTTTTGTAGTGTCCGGTCTCTCTTTTGATGTGTACTTGCGCTATGCCAAAAGTCAATATAATACTTACCTTTACCCAAAAAAAAAAAAATATTGCTTCTAGCTACCCACCCACGCATGGCCGAGTTGGTGAGAGGCGTGCTATCCCTCGTCGGGTCACTTGGTTCGAAACTCCCAACTCGACTTTGTGACTTAAGTGGGGGGGTCATGGCTGGTGGGTCGCTATGCTAGCTCCCGAGGTGCGACGCGGCGCAAACCTGCGAATCCTCGGTTAAAAAAAATATATATATTGCTTCTAGCTTACCCACCGACTGGTGGCCTAGTTGGTAAGAGCACCGTCATCCTGGTGGTCACATGTTCGAACCGTGGCATTCGCGCCGGGGCTAGGCGGCGTTCGCGCTAACACCCAGTGTCTTACCCGGACCGCCGTGGTGATGGGGTCCTGCGGCCTCCTCGAGGACTAGTCGTGCTTCACCGCTGGTTTGAGCGTAAGCTCGTCGGCCGCGCGGACACCTCGGTCATCACAAAAATATATATATATATATATATATATATATATATATATATATATATATATATATATATTGCTTCTAGCTTGGATTGCATCTGGAAGGAAGTTTGGCACAGACTGCACTTCGGAGTTGGGGTTCCGTCATCTTCAATTTTCTCGGGGGGTCGAGGAAGAAATCTTGTATCCCCTTCACTTTATGCTGCCTACTAAGTCCTCTTCCCTTTTGCTTCCATGTTTCTTTTTAAGCCAAGCCCTTTGTTTAGATCCCTGGGGTAGTCAGTTTGATAATGGTTGAGAGACATTGTTTCTTCGGTTCAAATGAAGGAATCCTTTAGGTGTGAGGAAGGGGGTTGTGTTTCTTCCCGCTGTTTCTCTCTGTCTGTTCTCTTTCTGTTGCAACAAATGGGAAAATAAAAGAGCATTGTAAGATGCCTCTGTTTCCCTTTCCTGTAGAATTGGAAGAGCAACGGAAACTGACAATGGATCTAAAATATAATTGCATAAACAAGTACATGAAGTGGCTGCATAGTTCAAAACCCAAGATCCGCTTACAGAATGTAGAACGCCAAATAAGGGGAATCGAACATACTACTCTATACTTAACTCTAGTTCGTAAGGAAATTGCTGTCAATCGTTGATCCTTCAACAGATTAGGAGCTGATGGATATTATTCCAGATTCTCAGGCTGCCTGAGCTGTCAAGGAGTACAATTGCAAATTGGAGTCTTCTTTAACTGCATCACTTCAAATAGCAGTCTTGACACCAGAACTCTGCCTTTATTTCGGTGCCAAAACAAACAGTCCCTCTACACAGTCACTTCATTCTTACTCTCAGATCAGAGCCACCTGCACATATGGTTCTCTTTGGTTCCGATGTTCCAGATTAAAATGACATCGTTTATTTCGTCGTACATAGCATGCTATAGTATATCTTGCTATGTCAAAGGTCCAGATGAGCATCAGCGGAACAAATCCACATTGCATGGCGTAAAAATTCTAATGCTTGAATGAAAAAAACATAAAATCTGAAGCTGATTTTTCCAGACGGGATGAAATTGATCGATATTCTGCTCTCGGTCAAATTCGACAAGTAAATCTCATCAGGAATCCAAAATGGCCAGGGAATCTTGTGAAGAGAAGGAAATAAACATAACCAAATAGATGTCAAGGGAGAAGCAAATCATTCTTCAAACTCAGTACATGCAGAAAATTATAACTCAGACTCTATTGCGACGGTCATTAATAGCTTATCCAAGATGAGCAATCCTAGTTGATGGCTATGACAGCTAATGTACTAACAAGGCATTTCTGATGACTGTTGGCGTTATCAAGAGAGCGATTTCTCCGAAGCATCCTGTCATCCTCCTCTCCATAAGCTTCCCCGTTCCTTGAATCACGTAAGACAAGGAAAACAATACCCTGCTGTCAGGGGAAATGATTAAATTCAAAACTATGTTATGTAAAGAAAGGAGACAAAAAGGAAATAAGTAATCTTTTTATTCGGTGATTAAATATCAAACCTCCTCCTTCGTATGTTGCTATTATCAAAGCATAACGTGAACCGTTTTATTTACCTTTCCTAGCAAAATGTGAATCGTTCCAGACATTGTGGCCAAAGTGCTCAACTCGTTGGAGCATTCTTTTCATGGACCAATTGTTCCTCTTTGCTGCTGCAGTAGTGCAATGAAAGTATGAAATCCCGATAAGTTGCATCGCTGAACGCCCTTTAGAATTTGGACGCCTCATTCCTGGAGTTCTGTGATCTCCACAAGTTCATACGAGATTGACCACGCCCATCATTTCATTCAATCTTCAGTTCCACAGATGTGGACAATATCGTGACGCTCGGAGTTGGATCCCTTATATGTACAGCGATCTGACTTTTTTCTCCAGTCCCCGAACCTCACCAAGCTTCTGGCACCATGAGAGGTCTACGGATGTGCACCCCTGCAGTTCCACTCCTTCCAAGTTTTTCAATCCCTCGAGGCCTTTAATTTCGACAAGATTGTGGCAGTTGTAAAAGCCTAATTGCCTCAGATGTGTTAGTTGCGAAAGGTCAGGTCTTACAAGGGACTGACAGTCACATACCCGCAGCTCTTCCACGTATTTTAATTTGTCAAGACCCCTAACTTGAAAGAGATCATCTGACTCAGAGAACGTACTTATACACACGTACCTCAAAGACTCTAGATGTCCAAGGCTGTCAAGGTTGAACAACTTCGAGCATCCAGATACATTTAGTTTTGCTAAGGATTTTAATGCTTCCAGACCCTTGATTTCTGTCAGCTCATTGCACCCACCGAGATCTAATTCTGACAAAAATTGCAGACTTGACAAACTCGATAACTCTTTCAACTCACCACAATCTTGGACATGAAGCTCTGATAATCTTGAGGGAAGATCTGGCATGGATTCCAGCAATCGGCAATCCACAACAGCAAGCTTTTTTAGGTGGATTAGATGAGAAAGTTGAGGCAATGTTCGATGTGGCCAGGTGACTTCCAAAACTGATAAACTGGCAGGAAAATCTGGCAGCGACCGAAGATTGTCACAACTAATTAAGTTAAGGTGTTGCAGACAAGGTAACTTACTGATGCTTTGCGGCAGCGATTGAAGCATCTTGCAGTTGCACAAATTAAGTTCCTCAAGACGAGAAAGCTTATCAAATGCGTCGGGGAAGCTAGAAAACCCTGTCGAACTTAGTTGAAGGATCTTCAGTGAAGACAACCCATCTATAGGGATTTCCCCTCCCAAACTCTGACATTGTGTGGCATTTAATTCTTCAAGGTTGCCCAACTTGCTAATGGTACTAGGTAAACTGCTCAATTTTTCATTATGAGAAATATTCAAAGTTTTCAAGTTCTTCAAATCCCCAATGGATTCAGGCAATTCACAAATGTCCCCTCCGGCTTAATAACAGGCGCTGCAATTTCACGAGGGATCCGATGTTCTCTGGAAGTCTAGATAACCCGGTGCAGTATGTCAAGTCAAGGGTCAACAAATTTACTAGATGGCCAATTGAGTCGGGAAGTCCAACCAAAGATCTGCAACCACCTGCATGAAGCACCTCCAGCTTATCCAAAGAACCTATACATGGAGGAATTTCCTCTATAGCAGTCTGGCCTATGGAAAGTTCCTTCAGTTCTTTCAACTTGCCCATTTCTTGGGGTAGCTCTTGTAGTCTCTTACATTCCCGCAAGTCCAAAACAACGAGGCCCTTGGCTTCTCCAATTGAAGGGTGAATTTGCTCCAGATTAAAACATTTTTCGAGGGTTAACCTCTCTAAATTTCGAAAGGCCGTGAGATCAGGAGTAACTTTTAAACTACAACAATATGTGAGACCTAGATATTTCAACTGCTTCGCCAGCTGCAAAACAAAATGATTGGTAAATTTTTGCAAAGAATACGCCATTAGCAATAAAAGATAGACCAAGATGCTCTTCATCTGACCTTGAGATGACTCCAACCTTCCCAAAGCTCTGAAATGTCACTTCCTGGTAAAGCAAGTAAGACTAATTTCTCCAGATCAAAACAAGTAGGCAAGGATGCAGGACATCTGGTCCACACAAGCCATCGTAACTTGGGAAGCAAGCTTTTGGAATCTCCAATCAGTTTGGCATTGTTCACTACAAGGAGCCTTAAGTTCGGTAGCGTCTCAAATTGTTCAGTTGTGAATTCCCTCCGCGACAAGTCTTCGTTTAGACAGAGGGCCTGAACACGATCTTTTCGAATTCCCTTCACAAAAAAATTGCATCAAATCAGCTAAAGTGGACCCATTATCACTCTCCCCCCATTCTATAGTCGTGAGGTTTACTCTCTGATCAGACCAACTTTTATCATATATGTGATTATCTGTTTTCCTATGATGAAATTCTTCCCTTCTTTTGTTTATGCTATTTGATCCTTTTTCCTTCTCTTATCCGATTAGAGGACCAGTGAAATAGGTGATGTCAAGGGAAAAAAACACCATGGGTACATCGATAACGACTTAGAATCAGCAGGGAGTTTATTGTTTAAACCAAAAAATTTTCCAACTCCATAGAAAATATCTACAACGTGTAGGTGCTAAGCACATCACTTCCTAATCAAATCCAGGAAATAATACAAGGAGGGCAATCTCAGTTGTGAGGTCTAACAATTCATTCCAATCAAGAAAATTCATGTGAAAAGAGAGTAGAACAATGATAGAGATAATAATTACCTTATTTCTCTCAAGTGCTTCCAAAGCTTCTTCATGGACCCACAACCTACTTTGATTTATTGGTGCATGGTAAGCTTCTTCACGAACGATTTCCCTACCAAGATCTCTCAGTTGGTCATGCATTCTCAACTCTCCATTATCTCCAATTTTTATTAGCGACATAAAACTCAATGTTTCAATCGCCATATTCGGAAGAAAATTGCAAGCCTCCCACATGTAGAATACAAGTCCTAAGCTACTTCCAGCAAAGAAACAAGCAACATCCAAAAATATTTGCTTTTCCTCATAGTTTAATGCTTCATAACTTATCCTCAGCTTTTCTTGCACTTTCTCATGTGGTACTTTCTGTAACCTCTTTAACGCGTCTTCCCAAAATGCTCGTCTTCGCCCATATAAAAACGAACCTATAACTTCGAGAGCTAAGGGAAGCCCTCCGGTAGTGGATACGATAGCACGAGAGAGAGACTCAAATTCACATGGAGGAGAGTCCCTCGGAAAGGCATGTCTACTAAACAAGATCAAAGATTTATCCTCATCAATTTCCTTGAGTTCATACTTGGAGTTGGCCCCAGCTTTGTCAAGAACAAACTTTATTCTTGTGGTAATGATTACCTTACTTCCTTTCTCAAACCAATCACGTTTCCCAACCAAAGCGTTGAGTTGATCATTATGATCCACATCATCTAGAAGAAGTAAGACTTTTTTATATTTAAATCTGGATTCCATGATCCTGATTCCTTCATCAATAGTGGACACTTGACTGTTCAATCTCGGTATATCAAGTATTAATTGATTCTGTAAACCTGAAATGCCATTTCGCTGTGATGATTCTCGAATATCTGCAATGAAACTCCGATACTGAAATTGGTTAGAGAGCTTATTGTAGACGGCCTTAGCTAAAGTTGTTTTACCGATACCTCCCATTCCATAAATACCAACAATTTGGGTGGCACCAGTTTTATCATCCAGCAATCTCAAGATATCATCCACAGCATTATCGATTCCGACAAGTTGTTCGGTAACAATCAGCTGAAAGGCCTTCTTTAATTCGCTCAAAACTTTGCTTACGATCATTTTCACCAATTGTCCTTCGAGGCTGTTTATAAAGCATTCGAGGTAAAATGCATTAGAAGAACAATCATATCCCGTTATATCTCAATATTCTACAGCATATAAGAGGAAAAAACGCAAGCACGAAATGAGATGCACACTAATGTGTAGACTCCTCTATAAGCAAGATCCTGTTGAAAGAAAGGAAAAAAGGCTTTGATAGAAAATGAAATACCCGTCAGCAGTTTTCTCCGATTCCCATCCCTTTAGGGAAGCCACTTCTTGGAGTGCTTGTTTCCATTTTGCTACATCTTCTATTGAATACTTCCTACTTAAATGGGAGAAAGTCTTTCCAAAGCTCTCTATTTGGTATCTCACATGGGCCGGTTCAACCCGATAAAATATGGGCAAGACAACGTGCCCACCTCTCTTCATGCCCTCTGTCACCTCAACGAGCTCTTGAAGGCACCATTTGCTTGAAGCGTAATTCTGAGAGAGAATCGGGATCGAGATCTTACTGCTCTTAATGGCTCGGAGAAGGTTGGTGCCGATCTTCTCACCTTCACGAAGCTCATTGTCATCTTTGAACACGCGGATTCCAGCATTGACGAGGCCATTGTAGAGGTGATCGACGAAGGTTTTACGAGTATCCTCACCTCTGAAGCTCAAGAACACGTCGTAATTTTCATCACCCGCTGAAGCGGCAGAGGAACAAGATGCACTGGTATCATCAGCTTTTCGAAGTTTGCTCTTCTTGTTGCTTTGGAGAAAATTGGGGACGAGCATAGAGAGAAAACGCTTCATTCTATCCCTCCTATGGCTGTTAAACCGATCTCTGTGTGAATATCAAAGAACAAAATGCCTCTATTGAGTTTCCCAACAGATGACCGCTAGGAGCTGAGTGGATATTCAACTTTAGGTCCATTCCTACTTCTACCTAAAAAACATTTTGTCCCTTAAAAACCCTCAATTTTACGTCTTGTCTCAATTTTACCTTCCAGTCCCAATTTTGATCTAAAATTTTTGTAGTAAAAATCTCAAAATTTTACTTGAATAAGAAATCTGCTTATATTAACCTCCATCCAAAATTTCTTGTTAACAATCTAGAATCGAGAAATGGAAAACTCTCAAGCACAAGCTATTCGAACATCATGACTGCGAGCTCTATATGTTAAGATTATAGCACGAAAACGCTAATGGATCTTGGAAATAAGTCAATATGAAATCGCCGGAGAAATTACGAAAAATAATAAAGGACACCAAATATTACGTGATTCGGTCTAACTATCGGTATCTCTATCCACGGGGGAGAGTAAAGAATATAATTCATTATAATCAGAAAGTCGGATTTATAATCGCTCATGTATTCGTGTGTTTCCTGCACTTAGATTAAGCTCAAAGCAAACCCATAGATTATATCTCAAATCTCTCATAGAGTACTCACTAGGTAGACTCACAGAGAAAATAGACACTCGTCTTGTTTGCTCCTGAAACAGCTGAACCAAGAACGACGTTCGCGTTCTTTTCTTCGCTCAGCTTCCTTCTCTTGTGCGGCTCACAGACGAAGACCAGAAGATCACGCACTCAAGAGCCCGCTGTTCGGCTTCCACCAGAAAAGAAAATCCACATAGCAAAACCCTTGCTTTTTATTTTATTTCCTTTTTTTTTTTTTTTGCTCTAAATCCCTTCTTGGCCCCACACGATTTCTTTTGTACAGCCACAAAAGGAATCCCAACTAGGCAATTAGAGTCCATAGAAGATTTGACCGTGGGTATATCTATCCAACCAAATAAAGATAAGAAACTCTCCGCATATATACCTATACATACTCTCCGCATATATACATATATATGCAACTCAAAGAAAAGATTCTTTAGATTTCTTTCTTACCCGATCGGGTTTCAAAACGGCTCAAACTCAAGACATTAATATAACGCTATAACCGCGAGAGATGGAATATTCTCAAGCATGAGAAATCACTAAGGGCCATTTTAATGGAGGATAAACGAAGGCGGATTTAGGACTCAAGTAAAAGTTAATAATCTTATAAATAAGTAAATAAAAGTGTAAAATTGAAACTGAACCTAAAGTTAGGATTTTTTTATGAGAAAAAAAGTTTAAAATGGAATAGACACTAGACTTAAGGTTGAAGATTTTTATGAGACAAAAGAAATTTTATAGTAGAATTAAGATTGAACCTAAAATTTGAGGTTTTTAAGAAATAAAAAACTACGATAGAATTAGGACTACACTTAAAGTTGAACGAGAAGGAGCCTTCTCGTGGCTCAAGGAGAAAACACATGTAAACATTTCCATAACTTACTAAATTGTAGAGAATAAATTATTTCGGTAACATTTAAAAAAATCATTTATTCCCATTGCCCGAGGAGAAAAGTTAAGCAAGTTGGACCAGACTTTCCATTGATAAACGCAAATGACAGATTATTTTTTGGGGGCGAGCTGCTCTAATTGTCTCTTTGCGTTTGTAGGCCTTCAAAATCCGATTGGCATCTTGCTCTTTCCCCAATGGATGACTATTTGGAATTAGTGCTAAGAACCAGGTGGGTGACTTGGGAAACCCCATCTCGAGGATTCAAAATGGCTTAGTAGCTACGAACGCAAACATGATTATATTTCTATTTTTAATTTTATATTTTTTGGGATAAATCAGAAGACAGAGATCGGCAAAGGAAGCAATGTGGACTGATAGGCTCTGATCGGCAAAGGATGCATTTGATCTTTTTGGTTTTTGTGGAATGAGAAGCTTATTAAGCAAAGGGGCACTTGAAGTGTTTTGTTCCGGGAACGAGGTTGAAAGTGTATGAACCAAAAGGGTTGCGGAAATTTGGAGGTTTCGATACGGAAAAGAATACGTGTATGCAAATATGAGAGTTGGTATTTTAAAATAGCCTTTGCTAAGGCTTTTACACAAAATACAAGCTTTGCTAAGCTTGTTTGATCCAGAAAAGACACTCTTTAACACTCTTACTCTCTATGCTAAAGTTACACAAACTCTCTAAAAGAAACAACTAAACATTACTACATATTTATAATGAAATTTGCACCACCAAGGACTCCTTTTTGCCGACTTCAAGAGGAGATAAGCAAATTGGCTTTCTCAACTGCCAACTTGCATAAATTGCCGCCTTTAAATGTGAAATAGGGTTGTGCCGCAATTCACCAATCCAAAATTCACTTGCCGAAAGTTTGAACAAGTTAAACTCTTACTCCTCCATCCACCGCCAAACATATGTGAGCGTGAGTATCCATAGCAAACAAGCAAACTTGAACTTTGCTTCTAACTTTGACCAAGTCATTGCGGCCTTTGTGTGAACAGAAGAAAGAGAGCTGCGGCAATTTTTCTCTTATAAAATCAATTTTATGTCTTCTAACAGAAAGTGGAGGATACATTGTTAAGTTGCTGGGCCCGCGCCGAACCAAGGGATGGAAGCACTGCCAGTGGACCGAGATGGAGATCCCTCCGTGCGTAAAGAAATTCTCTTTCCTTTGCTTTTCGATTCGGGAATAGAAACGATTATTCCACCTGTAATTATAGTCATTTATAGCCACGACGTTAATTTCGTATCTAAAAGCAAGGAAAGAAGAAAGAAAGAAAAGAATAAATAAATAAATCGTAAATTGAGAGAATTTTAAAAATTATCCACGTTCAGTAATATCATATTAAAATTGATCGAAATGACTAAATTGATAAATTATCAAAAAATTTAGAATCAAATTGACACAATTGAATAGTTTAGAACTTAATTCACCATCGTATAATAGGTTTAGGACTTTTTGAACTACTTTCCATATTACGCTAGCCTATAGACCCGTGCTATGCACAAGAAAACACTTGTGGAATAGATTACTAAAAATAATTATTCTAGAAGTGTAACTTGATCATTGTGAGGGTAATTTGCCCCTCGAACTAAAATGGACAAATTTTAGTTCGATTAAAGTGGAAAAATCAAACTCAATTTTTTTTTCAAAAGAAAGTAAAGATAGATGTCACAAATAGAGAATGTCACGTGTCAACCGTCGATTGAAAGTACTTTGGAGTACCACTTTACATTTGTCCAATAAATTAGATTCATTCTATCTATTTTAGATCTATACACTAGACATATATTATTTTATAAGCTTAAACTACGCAAGCACATCAACAATTTGCTTTTCATTATCTTATGAACTTTAATAGTGAACAAAAATTAATAAAATTTAATTATGGGACGCCAAAAGATAATAATTTTAATTATGGGACTTTTCTATTGGTTTTGTAATTAGACAACTTATTAAGACGATAAATAGTTTAAATATGGGATCTCATGTTCCAATTGTCTTTAAATTTTTAACCAACCAATCTGTAATTTTTGAAAGTAGGCAAGTGGCACAAATATTCCAAATTAATATCCGAAATGCCCTCATTTTCTCAAAAGAGAGCATAGAGTAGATATTGTTTCAAATAAAAGCCTGAAGTGGCCATGGGAGTTTCAAATGAAGGCCTAACTTGGCCGGTGGGACATCAATCAAGAGCATTTTTTTTCTAAAGATGATTTTATTTTTAATTTTAAGTTATTCATTTATGGGATATGTGCACTAGAAATTCTAAAACTTGTCGGGTGCATTTGAGTTCTAAAACTTATAAAAAGTACAATCAAGTCCTAAAATTTGTAAAATTGATGCAATCGAATCCTTTTGTCAACTCCGTCCATTTAGACTAACGGAAAATGCTAACATGACTTTTTTAATAGTTTCTCGCCTAAGTAGTGATGACATGGCTAAAATATGAAACATAATGCTAAAATGACGTCATTTTGGCATAAATTATATTTTGTTAACTAAAATATAATAAAATGGAATTGAATATTTAAAAAAAAAACACACAAAAAAGAAAAAAAATCAGCAACAAGGGTGGCAGGCCCTTGTCACCACCACCACCGTCGCCGGCAAAGGCCAGTTGGGGCTTGTCACCCTTGTCTTTAGTCTTTTTATGTGTTTTTTAAAATTATTTTAAAATTATTTTTTTATGCTTTTGTTAAAAATTATAATTTATGCCAAAATGACGTCGTTTTAGTCTTCTGTTTCATGTTATAGCTTGTCATTGCTACGTAGGCTAGAGAAATTATTAGAAAAAGCCGTGTCAAGCATTTTCCATTAGTCCAAATGGACATAGTTAATTGAAGGACTCGATTGTACCAATTTGACAAGTTTTAGGATTTAATTGCATTTTCCGTAAGTTTTATGATTTAATTGCACTTACGTGGCAAGTTGTAAGACTTCCAATGCACATGTCCCTTCATTTATTTATTCTTTTCTTTTCTTCCATTTCTTATTTTTCTTTATTGCGGTGGCAAGGGCCCGATGACTCTCATCGGCCATTGGGTGAGGGCTTGCAAGCACACATCGGCCCTTGGCAAGGCGATACTCGTCTAGATCGACAAGGGCTGTCTCACTTGTGACCGACAAGGGCAATCCTCGCCGGATCAAGTGAGTCCATTCCTCGCCGGATCAAGCGAGGCCTCTCCGGTGGACGGCTATTACTTGAGGTCAACCATAAGAGAAAAAACAAAGGGAAAAAAGGGGGGAAAAAGAAAAAAAAATCAAACAAAGTTAAGGATGAAAATACCATTGATCGACCAAGTAGATTTGGCCTGTCGGTGAGGTTTGGCCTTTGTTTTAGTATGATATGGCCACTTCGGATCTTTATTTGAAATAAATTTCACTTTAGATCCTGTTTTAAGAAAATGAGACCACTTGAGCTTTATTTTGAACTTCCCCAAATATGATTTGGTTTAGAAATTAAAGAAAAAATGAAAAAAAAAAAAAAAAAAACAAAGAGCAAAGTGAGGGGGCCACATGTCAACTCCTTAGAGGCTCCCTCGCCATGCACCAAAATAATTACATGATAGATTACCACCTGATGAACCATGTTTTCCTTATTCCATGATATGCCCCTGATTGGTGGGTTACAATACCCACGTCTAATTTTAGTAAATCTTTCAAGTCCATAACTTGGACACCAATCAAAGATATCCTTAGAGGAAATTCTTCCAAACCAAGTATTGATGAAGATATTGCCCATTATTAAATGCAACTACATTGCTAAAAAATGAGGAAGATCACTCTGAAAAAGATAGACTATCATGCCACCTGTAGGTTCCATGAATGTTGAATCTCATTTTTACATTTTGGGAGTATCTAATTTTACCCTCACAATTTTAAAGTTAGTGCATGGGAGACTTTGAACTTCACAAAGTTGCATTTCGCCACAAACCTGAACTTGTATCACTTTAAAGTAGATAAATTATCATGACACTCGGAGGTATCATGAATGTAAAATCTCATTCTTACATTTGGGAGAATTTTATTTTACGCTCATAATTTGAAGTTGGTGCCTGGCAGACTTTGAACTTCATTAAGTTGCATTCCCCCACAAACCCGAACTTGAATAATGGTACGCCAATTTACCCGTTAACCTTCTTTCGTTAACATGAATCTTGCGCATGCCTTTGAAGGGATAAATAAGTTACATATTTATAATCTAAAATTCTTTGACGAATTATTTACACCCTATATTAAAGATAGATCTGTACGGTGAGCATCAATTGTCTCCATGATGATGGATTACTCATGCAATCAGATGTTGTCTTGTTGCATTTGTGCTGCCATCAAAGTGTTCAATTTTATGAATAGCAGTGAGGTTTAGGAGAATCAGCAGAATTTGCGATGAAACCGACATGATAGGATAGGTTCTATGACGGGTATTAGAGGCGATGGTGCAAATTATAGGCTCCAAAAATTCAGCTGGCAAGGGAACCTCCGACAAAGCTTTCCCTCTCTCGTATTAACAGATATGTAATTTTAGAAGGCAACACACTGGTTTCAAAAGTAATTTCATTACAAGGATGTGGTGTAATGTGAAGCAATTAATATATTTTAGTTAGCCTATATGTTGTTTACTTAAATTTTTAATTAATGATGGGTCTAATTGGGTATGTTAAAGGGCTTACATTTAGGCTCTTGTATCATGACCTCATCAAATTTGCCTTCCGCTGCACATCCCTAACAAAATGTGTTAGGATTAGATAAATTTATGACAATCTTTTACCCGATGAAAAATTTTACGAAAGTATAAGGTCATGTAGTGCTTGGAATCTGTGGGACGGACCATTCTGGGTACTGTAATAGTTTCAAGATACCGCTCATATGCTATGGACGAAACAATGTACACTTCTAATGAACAGTGTCTATAAGGTTTGGAAGATGATATGTGCTAGAAAAAGCGTGACAAGTTTGGACAATATATCGATGCCTCGAAACTAGGGTTATCTCTACAGGAAAATGTGAAGATGGCTCCAAGAAAAGAAAACTAAATAAGTTGAACTTGACTCAGCACCACATGTTACTGGAAAATGATGAAACCTTAAAAAGCTGGACTTGACCTAAGCACATGTTACTGGGCAAATTACACAGTTTTCAAAATGAGTTGGACGCATGCGAATAAGAAATGCATGTTTAATGGACTAATACTTGATTATTGATTAACTAATACTTCATTGAGGGAGAGCAGTTAACACAAACCCAGTCGGTGCCTTCCCTAGTTTGAATTGCTTGCCTTCATCGAGAGAAATATCGATCTGTCCCAAGCCTAATCATCCCTTCGGGTCTTTGGGTCACACACATCTAAAACTGTGTTTGTTTCGCGAAAAATATCACATTTTTTGAAAATATTTTTTCAGCAAAACTGAAAATGAACTAGAAAATATTTTTCACCGTTAGTACGGAAGGTCCTATTTTATTTTCCTTTCATGAACTCATTTTAATGGTTTTTATTTTTTTATTTTTTTCCCTCTTCTATTGGTTGACGGCAAGGCCAAAAAAGCCAAGCCCTCGACTCGCCTGTGGCTGGCGAAGAAGAAGGAAAAAAGAAAAAAAATTAAAAAGTGAAAAAAATAAATATTTAAAAGATAAAATTCTGAATTTTCAAAAGTAAATAAAAAATGAAAAGAAAGTAAAAAAATAATTAAAAGAAAGGAAATGTGAAAGAGAGGAGGTATGAAAGATGAAAACATTTTCAACACTTTTGAATGAGTGTTTTCCATGGGGGTAAAATATTTTTTTGACCAGCTTAATTTTTCCGGATCAAAGCCCGAAAATCAAAAAAGCATTTTCCTGAAAGTTGTTTTCAGCGAAATAAACGGAGCCTATGATTATAGTTGTTATATTATTTTGTATGTTGATCTCAATATGAACATTTTACGAGAAAAATAACCTGTAAAAAACCTCTATCTGTCTATCATATAAAATATTTCCATCAATCAAATTTTTCTGCTAGAGCTTAAGTAGAGTTTTGTTAAAAGCGCGCCTGAATGCCATTATATGAATTTACCCGTCGACTAAAAGCAAGAACAGCGTCCAGCTCTGCTATTTGTTCCGGTGCCAAAACAAACGGTCCATCTCCCCGGTCACTTCATTCTGAATCTCACATCAGAAGCGCCTCCACATATGGTTCTCTTTGATTAAAATGGCATTGTTTCTTTCGTCTAGCATAGCATGCGATAGTACATCTTGCTATTTCGAAAGTCCAGAATGAGCATCGGCAGAACAAATCCAAATTGCATAGCGTAAAAACTGTAGTCGCCTAAGTTTTTATATATGTAAAATAAAGTTGATCGACAATCCTGAATCCAAACGCAAATGAGTAATCCGAATGTAGACGAGAATGATCCGAGCCCAACGAATTCACGTTGTGTCCTTAAAACAAATTTGTCCCCTCCACCGGTACTCAAGGTTCTTGAACAATTGCCTCCCAATATAAAATGGATTGTCTTTCCTCTAAAGCGGTACTTCTTTAGAGGAAACCTTCAAACGTACTTCACAAAATAATCGCACAGAATAATGAAGATAGAGAATGAATGGCGAAAATAACATTAGTCCGAATGCAGCATTCAATGTTTATATCTATAGGCAAGTGAGGCGAAGAGTCACGAAATGGCAAGTGAAGAGGTTACATTATGAAGAGTCATGAACCCGAATAGATCTTTTTCAAACGAACACGTTTGTTCAAAAAAGATTTCAGACAAACATATCTGTTCGGACATGAAAAGGTTTCCATACACATGTTTGTTCGAAAAAATAAAAAGAAAATAAAACTAATGGGCTTAAAAAATAGGAACAAGCCGGCCCAGGCCCGAATCGAGCCGGCTGGGCAGCGGCGGCGGCAGCGCGGGTCAACCGTAGCAAAGCCTAGGGTCCTCTTCCATCCATAAATATAGGATGCCCTTGGGACCCAAACCCATTTGTGAGGTTCTCATATTTAAACCCATCTCTCAACCACTCTTTTTCCAACGTGGGACTCTTCATCCCTCACTTCTCAGTCACTATTCTTATGCGACTTGGAGTTCAAGTTCTCAACAAAAACTCTAATGCTTGAATGGATAAAAATAAAATCTGAAGCTGATTTTTCCAGACTGGATGAATTTGGTCAATATTCTGCTTTCGGTCATATTCGACACGTAAATCTCATCAAGAATCCAAAATGGCTTGCGAAGAGAGTGCAGCAGTGGATCAAAAACATGTTAATGACTTACTACGAAAGGAATTGCCAAGGGACTGACTAAAAAGTACAAATGGCTTGTTTGCAGCAACTGTTCTTCCATATGAGCATCCTCACGGACAAAATGAACTCGAAAGTATCTGCGTAGACGAATAAACATAACCACATTGATGTCAAGGGAGGAAGCAAATCATTCTTCAAAATCGGGATTTCGAGAAAATTACAACTCAGATTTGCTTGTGATGGTCATCGATAGCTTATCCACGATACCCCTGAAACATCGTGCTTCCAGCGCCCTTTAATGTTCAAAAATTTTCAGGTTATCGAAGCACGAGAGGTCTGGTAATGCTTCAATGGAACTGCACCCCTCCATATCCAATTTTTCCAAGTTTTTCAATCTTTCAAGGCCTTTAACTTCGACTAGATTCTGGCATTCGTAAATGCTTAATTGCTTCAAACGTGTTAGTGTTAATTGCGAAAGGTCCGGTCTTAGAAGGGACTGACAGTCCCGTACCCGCAGCTCTTCCAAGTTTTTCAATTTGTCAAGGCCTCGAACTTGAACTATATCCTCTACTGGACAAAGAGCAACATCTGACTTAGAGAACATTCTCAACCAAAAGGATCTCAAAGACTAGATGTTCAAGGCCGTAGAGGTTGGAAAACTTCCCGCATCTTGATACAGTTAATTTTGCTAAGTATTTTAATGCTTCCAGACCCTTGATTTCTATCAGCTGGCTAAACGAAATCAATAGTTAATTTTGCCACGAATTCCAAATTTGACAAACTCGGCAACTCTTTCAACTTGCCACAATCTTGGGAAAAAAGCTCCAATATTCCTGAGGGAAACTCCGCCATGGATTTCGGCGATCGGCAACCCGAGACGCCGAGCCTTTTTAGGCGGATTAAATGAGAAAGTTGAGACAATGTGCAATGCTGACAAGTGATTCCCAAAGCTATTAAAAATGGTGGAAGCTCTGGCGGCGACTAAAGTCTGTTACAACTTATTAGATCAAGGAGTTGCAAAGAAGGCAGCTTACCGAAGCCTCGTGGGAGCGATTGCAGCGTCTTGCACTCGTGCAAATCAAGTTTCTCAAGACGAGAAAGCTTATCGATTGCATCGGGAAGAGAGAAATACCTGTGGATCCTAATCGAAGGATCTTCAGTGAAGACAACCCATCTACTTCAATTTTCCCTCCCATACTCTCGGAATTGGTGGCATCTAATTCTTCAAGGTTGGCCAACTTGCAAATTGTACTAGGTAAACTACTCAATTTATTGTTAAAACCAATATGCAAGCTCTTAAGTCCCCAATGGATTCAGGTAATTCGCGAATGCCTGAACATGACAAATCCAATTCAGTCAACTATTCCAACTTCCCAATTGAATTGGGGATATGTTGGAGAGAATGATCAGATCGGAATTTTTTGAGAACCTCATTTTGCCGCATGACAAGCGCTGCAATTTTATGAGGGATCCTATGCTCTCTAGAAGTCTACATAACCTAATGCAATCACTCAAGTCAAGGGCCGGTGAATTTACCAGATGGCTAATTGAGTCGAGAAGTCCAAACAACAATACGCAAGTGTTGGCATTAAGCACCTCCAGCTTCTTCAAAGAACCTATCCATGGAGAAATTTCCTTTATAGAAGTCTTGCCTATGTAAAGCTACTTCAGTTCTTCCAACTGGCCCATTTCTTGGGGTCGCTCTTGGAGATTCCAACATCCCTGCAAGTCCAAAGTAACCAGGCCCTTGGCTTTTCCAATAGAAGGGGAATTTGCTCCAGATTTACGCATGCACTGAGCGTTAGTATCTCTAAACTTCGGAAGGCTAAGATATCAGGAGTAACTTTTTAACAAGGATAACTTGGAAGACAAAGAACTTTCAACTGCTTCGCCACCTGCAAAACAAAATGATGGACAACTTTTCACTAAGAGCAAGTCACTAGAAACAAAAGACAAAATGAGATGCTCTCCTTCTGAACTTGAGATGATTCCAACCTTCCCAAAGCTTTGAAATGTCACTTGTTGCTAAAGTAAGTACGCAGAGTAAAATTAGCGGGCACGAATGCCGGACATCCAATCGATAGCAAGCCTTTGGAATCTCCAATCAGCTTTGCACCATCCACTGCATGGACCCTTAAGTTGGGTAGCGTCGCAAATTGTTCGGTTGTCAATTTACTCTGCGAGCGGTCTCCAAAAAGACTAAGGGACTGAACGCGAACTTTTTGAATTCCCTTCACCAATATTGCATCAAATCAGCTAACAAAATTTTATCATATACATGATTATCTGTTTTTGCAATAGGTCATTTCGAAGGACAAAAAACACACGATGGGGACTACGACTTACAAATTAGAATCAATCAACACTAACATCAAGTGCACATGGAACCACTAAGCAGCAGGAAGTTTACTGTTTAAACCAAAAGTTTTCTTCTTCTTTTTTCAACTCTATAGAAAATGTCTACCATGTATAGAGGCTAAGCACATCCCTTCCTAATCACGTCAAGGAAATAATATAAGGAGAGTAATACGGTTGTAAGGTCTAACAATCCATTCCAATCAAGAGATTTCATGTCAAAATAGAGTAGAACAACAATAGAGGTTACAATTGCCTTCTTTCTCTGAAGTACTTCCAAGGCTTCCTCATGGACCCACAGCCTACTTTGATTCATAGGCGCATCCTAATCTTCTTGACGAACAATTTCCCTACTAAGGCCTCTCGTTGGCCATGCATTCTCAACTTTCCATCGTCTCCAATTTTTATTAGTGACATAAGATACAATGTTTCAATCCCCATCTCGGGAAGAAAATTGCAGGCATCCCTCATATAACACAAAAATCTTGAATCTTGTCCAACGTAGAAACAAGCGATGTCCAAACATATCTGCTTTTCCTCGTAGCTTATAGCTTAAAGCATCGTAACTTATCCTCAGCTTCTCTTGCTCTTTCCTATGTGGTACATCCCGTAACTCATTTGACGTGGACACATGTGAACGTGTTGACAACATTGCTACAAGCATCTAAAGCGGACACATGATTGAACTATGACTTACAGGCCAAATTGCACAGCTTTCTGGATGAGCTTGGGCAAGCATTTGGAAAAAGTTAAGCAAGTCGAGCTGAGAGCGGCCCCGCTCATTTTTTGGGGGCCAGCGAAGTCTCTGCGTTTGTAGGCCCCCAAAGAATGACTGGCATCTTTGCTTTTTCCCTAATGGATGACCTTTGGAATTAGTGGTTTGCTCCTGGAATGAGATACACTGTTAAGTTGTGGAGCCTGCGCGAATCCAAAGAAGATCTGAGTGGGGACCGAGATGGAGAACCTCCGTGCAGTAAAGAAATTCTCTTTCCTCTCGCTTTTGCATTTGCTTTCTGAGACGGCAGCAATTATTACCGCTCTATGCACGAGAATAGACCTGTGAAATAGATTACAAAATGAGTAATTACTCTAGATATGTACCGAGTAGTGAAGGTAGGAGATTTTCTTTATATTCAACATGATTATACGCCCCTTGAACTATAAGGGATACTTTTATAGTTCAGTTAATCTCGTTCAAAGCCAAATTCTTTCATAGGAATGTTAGGATAGACATCCCTCGTAGAGAATGCCACATATCCCAAATAGGCTGACGGGTCTCCAATTCTGTCCCCAACTTTCTTTCTTTTTTTGTCTAAAATAAACCCCAAACTTTCACTCGACTCCCAAAATATGCTCACGAGTCCAAAAATTGCAACTGATTTTTTCGAAATTATCAACATCTGGAGGATGTTGTAGCTCCATACGAATGTGAGGGTGTTGATGAAGACGCAGATTGAAATGATGAATCTCTAATTGGCCTTAATGTCGATGATTTTGAAGAAATAACGATGTTTGGATGTATTGACATTTATTTGTATAATATGACACGCGTAGGTTACATGCATTTAGAAGAGGAATGCGAAACCTCATCCTCGCATTGTAGGGAAAATTCCGTGGTGCATATCAGACCATGAACCCAAACTTCCAGATTGGTATGCTCACTAACCCAGTTAACCTTTCCTCACTCCCTCCAACGAAGCTCTCCATCTGACACATTTAATTGAATATATCCTTTGCAGGACTCACTCTTCTGCTTTTAATTGCTGTCAAAGTGTTAATCCTCCAACAAGTTAGGAGTTGGAGGACGTGAATTCCGGAGTCTCAAGCTGCCTAAACTGTCGAGAACAAAAGTAAAAGATTGGAACCTTCATAAACTGCATCAATTCAAATGACTGCTTCAAAAACTGAAGAACTATCCCCAAGAAACGCACTAACAGCTCCAGCATCAACGTGGTTTTCTTTCGTTTACATGTCCCAGATTAAAATGGCATCGTTTCTTTCATCCTACATAGCATGCTATGGTATATCTTGCTATTTCGAAGGTCCAGAACGAGCATCGGCGGAACAAATCCACATTGCATAGCGAAAAAAAATGGTAATGCTTGAATGAATAAAACAAAAAAATCTGAAGCTGATTTTTAATAGACTGGATGAATTTGATCGCTGTCCTGCCCTTGGTAAAATCCGACACGCAAATCTCATCGAGAATCCAAAATGGCCCAGGAATTTTATGAAGAGAACATAGCGTATCAAAAACATGTCAATGACTTACCACGAAAAGAATTCTTAAGGGACTGAGATAACTGACGTTGAGGGGTTTCCTAAAGAGTACATACGGCTTAATTGCAGCAAAGGTTCTTCCCATATGAGCATCCTCACGGATAAAATGAAATCGAAAGTACCTGCGAAGGCGGAATAAAAATAACCAAATAGACGTCAAGGGAGGAAGCAAATCATTCTTCAAACTCGGTACTCCGAATAAATTACAACTCAGATTTCCTAGTGATGGCCGATAGTCATTCAAAGGCATTTTGAATGACTGTCGGCATTATCAAGAGAGTGGTTTTCTCCGAAGCATCATGTCGTTCTCCTCCTTCAGCTCCCCCGTTCCTAGAATCGCGTAAGAGAAGGAAGACAATACCCTGTTGTCATGGAAAATGATTAAATTCGACTTAATTCTTTCATGTGAAATGATTAAATATCATACCTCCTCCTTCGTATGTTGCTTATATAAAATCGTTTGTACATTACAGAAAATTTTAAGTCGGGCGAAAATTGTTTATACAATGGCAGAAAATCGTAACTTACTAATTTATTGGACATTTTGCTGAGGCTCGGAATTGAATCCCTCATTTTTCCACATTTGCGACTTTCTCCAGTCTCTGAACATCGCGAAGCTTTGAGCACCCTCCAATTCTCAAATGTTCCAGGTTATCGAAGCACAAGAGGTCCGGTAATGTCTCGATGGATGTGCATCCCACGATACTCAGCCTTTCCAAGTTTTTCATTCCCTCAAGGCCTTTAATTTCAACTAGATTGTGGCATTCGCCAAAGTGTAACGTCTTCAGCTGTGTTAATTGCGAAAGGTCCGGCCTCACGAGGGACTGACAGTCCAGTACCCCCAGAGTTTCCAAGTTTTTCAATTTGTCGAGGCCTCGAACTTGAATCAGATCATCATTCAATGGCGGAGCATCCGACTCGGAGAACTCGCTCATAACTAACTCCTTCAAAGACGTCAGATTTTCAAGTCCATCAAGGTTGGACAACTTCGAGCATCCGCGTACATATAGTTGTGCTAAGGATTTTAATGCTTCTAGACCCTTGATTTCTGTCAGCTTACTGCACGAATTGAGAAATAATACTACCAAGGATTCCAAACTTGACAAACAAGGTAACTCTTTCAACTCATCGCACTTGCCGACTTGAAGCTTCAATAACCCCGAGGGAAGCTCCGGCACGGATTCGAGCAGCCGGCAATCCTCAACATTGAGCTCTTGTAGGTGGACTAGATGAGAAAGCTGAGGCAATGTGCAAAGCCTACAGGTGACCTTCAAAACTGTTAGACAAAGAGGAAACTCTGGCAGCGACCGAAGATTGTCACAACTTTCTAACCCTAGGTATTGCAGAGAAGGCAGCTTGCTGATGCTTTGCGGCAGCGACTTAAGCTTCTTGCAATGGTGTAAATCGAGTTCCTCAAGATGGGAAAGCTTATCAAACACGTCGGGGAAGCTGGAAACGCTTGTCAAGCTTAACCGAAGGATCTTCAGTGAAGACAACCCCTCTATAGGGATTTCCCCTCCAAGTCTCCTGCAGTCTGTGGCATCTAATTCTACGAGGTCGGCCAACTTGCTAATGGTGCTAGGTAGACTTCTCAATTTCTTACTATGAGAAATATTCAAAGTCTTCAAGTTTTTCAAATCCCCCGATGGATTCAGGCAACTCACAAATGGGTGAAAATGACAAGTCCAATTTGGACAAATTTACCAGATGGCCAATCGAGTCGGGAAGTCTATGCAACGATCTGCAACCATGGGCTAGAAGCTGCCTCAGCTTCTTCAAAGAACCGATACACGGAGGGATTTCCTCTATAGCAGTCTTGCTTATGTTGAGTACCTTCAGTTCTTCCAACTTGCCCATTTCTTGGGGTAGCTCTTGGAGTTTCCCACATCCCTGCAAGTTCAAAGCACTGAGGCCCTTGGCTTCTCCAATAGAAGGGTGAATTCGCTCCAGATTATCACATCCTTCAAGGACTAATACCACTAAATCCAGAAAGGCCGAGAGATCAGGAGTAACTTCCAAACGACGGCAATCTTCGAGAATCATAACTTTCAACTGCTTTGCCACCTGCGAAACAAAACGATTTGATAAATTTTTTGCTAAGAATAAGTCATTAAAAACAAAAAATGAAATAAGATGCTCTCTATCTGACCTTGAGATCACACCATCCTTCCCAGAGCTCTGAAATGTCACTTCGTGCTTGATCAAGTATCACTAATTTCTCCATACGAAAACTAGTAGCCACGGATGCATGGAGTCCCCTCCACGCAAGGCATCGCAACTTAGGAAGCAAGCTTTTGGAATCTCCAATCAGATTTGCACCATTTACTGCAAGGAGCCTCAAGTTGGGTAGCGTCTCAAATTGTTCGGTTGTGAATTCACACGAGCCGCCTTCATCGAGCCAAATGGCCTGAACACGAACTTTTTGAATTCCCTTCACAAATGTTGCATCAAATCAGCGTACTTCGATTCGTAGGCACATCATGAGGTCTATCAATTCATTCCAATTAAGAGAAGTTCATGTCAAAAGAGAGCAGAACAACGATTACCTTATTTCCCTGAAGTACTTCCAGAACTTCGTCATGGTCCCACAGCCAGGTTCGATTCATAGGCACATCGTAATCTTCTTGACGAACAATTTTCCTACCGAGATCTCTTAGTTGGTCATGCATTATTATCTCTCCATCATGTCCAAGCTTTATCATCGACATAAAAACCAATGTTCCAATCCCCATCACCGGGAAAAACAGTACAAGCATCCCACAGGTAGTGTGCAATGTTTAAATCTTGTCCAGCGAGGAAACAAGCAATATCCAAAAATAACTGCTTTTCCTCATAGCTTAATACATCATAACTTGTTCTCAACTTCTCTTGCACTCTCATATGTGGTACTTTCTTTAACTTCTTTAACGCGTCTTGCCAAAATTCTCGGTTTCGCCCACACAAGAACGAACCTATAACCTCGAGAGCTAAAGGAAGCCCTCCGGTAGTGGATACAATAGCACGAGAGAGAGACTCAAATTCACGTGGACGGGAGTCCCTCATAAAGGCATGTCTACTAAACAAGATCAAGGACTTATCCTCATCGATTTCCTTGAGTTCATACTGGTAGTTCACCCCAGCTTTATCAAGGACAGGCCTTACTATTGTTGTAATGATTATCCTACTGCCCATCTTAAACCAGTCATTTTTCCCAACAAAAGCATTGAGCTGATCATTATGATCAACACCATCTAGAAGAATTAGGACTTTCTTAAATTTAAATCTAGATTCCATGATCCTAATTCCTTCATCCATACTGGACACTTGATCTTTCTGTTTCAATATATCAAATATTAGTTGATCCTGCAAATGTGAAATACCCTTGCGTCGCGAGGATTCTCGAATGTCTGCAATGAAACTACGATCCTGAAATTGGTCAGAGAGCTTGTTGTAGACGACCTTGGCTAAAGTTGTCGTACCAATGCCCCCCATTCCATGAATACCGACAATTTGGGTGGCACCAAGTTTATCATCCAGCAATCTCAAGATATCCTCCACAGCATCGTCAATTCCAACAAGTTGTTCGGGAACAAGCAGCTGAAAGGCCTTCTTTAACTCGCTCAAAACTTTTCTGACGACGATTTTCACCAATTCTCCTTCGTCGCTGTTGTAAAGCATCGAGCTAAAATGCATTAGAAGAACAATCATATTCTGTTATATCTCACTATCGCAACGTTGCACCATCCAAGAGTAAACGACACAAGATGAGAAACACCCGAATGTATAGCATGCTCTACAAGCAAGTTGTTATCGAAAGAAAGTAAACAAGGTTTGGATAGAAAACGAAATCCCCGTCAGCAGCTCTCTCCGATTCCCATCCCTTTAGGGAAGCCACTTCTCGGAGTGCTTGTTTCCATTTCGCTACGTCTTCCTCAAAATACTTCCCACTTAAACAGGAGAAAGTCTCTCCAAAGCTCCCTATTTGGTGTCGCACATGGGCCGGTTCAACCCGGTAAAATATGGGCAAGACAACGGCCCTGTTTGGTTCAAAGATTTGGCCAAGGGACTTTGAGAAAATGTAAATACCTTTAGGCTAAAAGGCCTTTTTCAAAATGCAAGTAGTGTTTAGTAAAATGTATTTTAAAAACACATTTGAAAAATAACTTTGACGTAAATGTTGTTTGGTGAAAAATGAACTTGATAAACTATTTTTTCTTTTTGAAAAAAAAAGGCGGCGGCGGTAGCTAGTGATCGCGACCGGCAGCTGCCGGCGGCGGCGACAACCGGCGATCGGCGGCGACCAAGGGCGGCCGGCGGCGGCAGCAGGGGGGTAGGCCGCGGGGGCAGCCGGCGGCGACCGCCGGCGGCGGCGGGGGGCGGCAAGCGAATGTGACAAAATAAAAAAAAAAAAAAATTACTTGCATTTCGTCGAAGTCCTTTAACCCAAAATACCTCTAGAGATATTTTGAGGCTAAAGGACTTTGGAGAGCATTTGAGATGCAGTGTATTTCCCAAAGTGACTTAAAAATAAGTCAAACAACATTTGCATTTGGCCAAAGGACTTTTGGCCCAACGTCATCTCAAATGCCGAATCTTTGAAAAACGGGGCCAACGTGGCCCCACTCTTCATGCACTTTATAATCTCAACGAGCTCTTGCAGGCACCATTTGCTCAAAGCGTAGTTCCAAGAGAGAATCGGGATCGAGATCTTACTGTTCTTAATAGCCTGGAGAAGGTTGGTGCCGATATCCTCACCTTCTTGAAGCTCGTTGTCGTCTTTGAACACGCGGATTCCAGCATCAACAAGGCCATTGTAGAGGTGACCCACGAAAGTCTTGCGAGTATTCTTGCCGCTGAAGCTCAAGAACACGTGGTAGTTGTCACTTCCCGCCGAAGCGGTGGAGGAACTAGACGCACCGGTATCTTCTAGTTTTCGACGAGTGCTCTTCTTGTTGCTTCTGATAAAATTGCGCGCGAGCACAAAGAGAAGAATCGACCCAACCAACACTGCAAAAGAAAGCCCAAACACTGCTAGATCGCGATTCATTTTTACTTCTCCAGTAACGCCTGAACCGACCTCTCTGTGAATATCAGAGAATGAAAGGAAATGCCTCTATTTGGGTTGCCCAACAAGATGACTGTGAGCTTGAAGTGCTGAGGTTTTTGCTACTTCAATACTTCAAAATGCTTGATGGATCGGCAGGGAGAAAAAGGAGGTGAGGCAGGAGGATGACGTGCGAGATAGAGCTTGACTAATAATCCAGAAATTATCTCAAAAGTATGATACATTTCAGGCAAATCCTCCCAGGTGGTTCTACCTTTGTGTTCTAACACGCAAGCTTGCAGAGTTCGACTCCCTCTTGCTTTTTAATAAAGGAAAAGATGAAGAGGACTTCCGAGAAGGAAAAAAAAAAAGGAAAAGTTAAAATTCCTAGCTTTTTCCCTAATGGATGACCTTTGGAATTAATGCCACTGACGCAAACATTTTCCACCGAAACAACTTCGAGAAAACCATTTTTTAACATTTACTTGGCGAAAAATATGCTAATTAAGGAAAATATTTTTCCTTCATGGAAAAAAAATTCCTTCAAAAGTGAGAAAAATATTTTCCTCTTCTTAACTCAGTTACATTCAATTTATTTTTTATTAAATTTAAAAAATAGTTTCTATTTTTTTATTTTTTTATTTTTTCCTTTTCTTTTATTTTTTCTCTACTAGTCGCTAGCCACGGTGACTGTCAAGGTGGAACCTGGGGGAAATAGCTGTGGCCGGCGACCGGCAGAGAAATATAAAAACATAAAAAGAAAAAAGAAAATAAACTTAAAAAATAATTAATAATTCTAATTTTTTGGTAATTTTTTCCTAAGAAAACCAATTCCTTAAAAAACGACGGAAATTGTTTTCCAATTCATTTTTAAGTCTTAGCCAAATACCGAAAAATATCTTCTTTTTTTCCGGAAGATATTTTGAGAAAATATCACATTTTTTGAGAAATAGACGGAGCATTTATTTTGTAATTTTGGGTTAAATCAGAAGACTAAGATTGGCAGAGGAAGCAATGCGGTAGGTTCTTGCTGGGTGTTAGAGAGAGATTACAAGCACTGATCTTTTTTGCTTGCCGTGTTTTGCTCCTGGAATGAGATACTTTGTTAAGTTGTGGAGCCTGCGCGAATCTGAGGAAGATCTGAGGGTGGGCCGAGATGGAGATCCTCTTTTGCGTAAAGAAATTCTCTGCCCTTTTGCCTTTTCTTTCTGAGACGGAAGGGATCATTATGGCGCTTACGCACAAGAATAGACTTTGTGAAATAGATTACACTCTAGAAGAATTGTACTAATTCGTGAAGGTAAGAGTGTGCCACGTGTTGGCCACACACCGAAAGCAGCCACTAATTGAAAGTGCTTAGGAGCACCGCTTTTCATTTATCTAACAAAACAAATTCGTTGTGTCTATTTTAGATTTATATCCGGACATAATTGATTTTATAAGCTTAATTCTAAGCTCCCAAAAATAATGCTTTCTTTTTCTGCGCAAGCACATCAACAATTTGCTTTTCATTTAACTTATGTCCTTTGATAAAGCAAAACGGAGCAAGCAGAAAGGGTTACGCTTTTTACACTCTCACCGTAACTAAAACATTCTCAATTAAAGTATTTTGACAATATTAACCCTTGTGGATCTCATTTTTTTTAAGCATCCTTTTTGTTTGATTAGGGTGTCATGCTTTTTTCTTTTTCCCTTCTGTCTTTTCTAGTGGGTCCCATTTTCCTCCTTTCTTTTTACTTCTCTCTCGATCCCTCTTAATCGGACCATGGTTCAAGCCTTGGTAGTTCTGTCAAAAAAGAAAAAAGAACACTCTCCTTTATGGTATGTCTCTGTCACTTGTTGTCTAGGCCACATCGCACTAATTGGTTTCGAATCTTTAATCGGAGTTTGATACCCAAGAACACAATTGACCTAAACGCTATTGTATTGAACTTCTTAACGGCGATCGGAGCATGGAGATTTGAACAATTGATATACAACGGAACCTCCTCATTGCCTAAGGGCTTAGACATAAGGGTTGAGTTCGCAATCACCTCTTCAACCCTCTCAATCGCCTGCGATGGCAACTTAGCGACCGAGATCGACATAGAAGAAGGAGAGACCACGGGGGCAAGGAGGGCCAAATCCTCGCTGGTCTAGAGGATAGTCGTTCTTGAAAGGGCATTCTTGGCTTGCCTAAACAACTTAATTGACAGTAGGGGGCAAATTCCAACCATGGATATGGAGGCGGATAGGTGATGGCGAATCGGTGATGACAATGACAATAAGGACCAAGAAGACAAAGACAGAGAAGCGGACACCGGTGATAAGCTTGATGAGAATTTAAGCAAGCGATTCAGCTCCCGAATTTGAATCTTCAATGGGGGTTCTTCTTGTCTTCGTAATGGATCAATCGAAGTGTTTGATGCAAAATGAGAAAACGAAAACAAAGAGCGAAAGTGATGGAACGAGAGCGAAGAATGAAGATATATGGGATGGATTTTTTCACTTACAATAGTTTTGAATTAAAGAAGTGGATGTGGAAGAGGACTAGTTGGGTAAAGAATAGGTTCCTGCAAACTTGGGCTTCAACTATGTCAATTGCTTGTGTCGGTGACAAAACGTTTTCTTTTGTCTTTGGTAGCGAGCATTTTTTTTTGTCGAATCCGGTGACAAATGTTGGGATGTCAAAAGCTTGTCTATTGTTGGCACGAGAGAGGTTTTTTACAAAGAGAGAACATATGAATAAATAATAAGAAGGAAAGTGGTATAAAAAAGAGAAAAAAGAAAAGCAAATTAAGAATGCTTAAAAAGGTGGGACCATGAAGATTAATATTGTCAATACAATGTGCTAGGGAGCTAAAATATTGTCTACTCCTTGGAGGCTGCCTCTCCATGCGCCAAAATACTTACATTATAGGTTAACCACATGATGGCCATGTTTCACTTGTTCCATGCCGATTGTTGGGTTACAAATATTTAGATCACTTTCCTTAAAAAAGTTTAAACTTTAAGTTCAATCTCAATTTACCCTGAACTTTTTTTTTGTTTAACAAATTCCAAACTTTCAATCGATTCTCAAATCTGCACACCGTCCAAAAATTGGAATTGATGGTTTCAAAATTATCAACATCGGGAGGATGTTGTAGTTCCATACGAATGTGAGGGTGTCGATAAAGACGCAGGTTGAAATCATGAACCTCTAACCGACCCTAATGTCGATACTTTTGAAGAAACCAATAACGGATGGACGCATTGGCAAATTTGGGACTAGTGTGAAAGTTGGGTTTTTTTTAAGACAAAAAAAGTTTGGGATAGAATTGAGATTGAACCTAAAATTGAAGGTTTTTTAGAGAATTACATCCATTTAATTAAGTTTGCAGTCCATAACTTGGAAAGCATAAGATATGGTTAATGAAAATTTTCTCCAACCAGATACGGAGGAAATATTGCACATGATGAAAATGCACCGACATTGCTATAAAATGTGGAAAATTACTTAAGCTCTATGTTTTATATGACAATCTTAGGTTACATGCATTTAGAAGAGGAATGCGAAACCTCTTCCCCACATCGTAGGGAAAATTTCGCGGTGCATGTCAGACCTTGAACTTCAAAAACTTTCGTCCCCTCCCCCAAACTTTCATTTTGGTGTGCTCACTAAGTTACTAACCCAGTTAACCTTTCCCTGTTAACATGGGTGTGCGTCACAGGCGGGTAGATTTGGCTGTGGAATTAGCCCACGTGGCGCCTGACGAGCTGAGAACGTCAAGCCAGCCTTCCTTCTCATGTTGTCCTGTAGAATAGTGACTACCAAGCGCCGTGTATGCCGGACCCTTGCACTAGACAAGGGATGTGAATACATCGAACCAGATTTGAACCACGGGTTATACAAACCTATGTATGAGTAGAAGGCTTTTCACAATTACTGGGGGCCATGTCCCGCTCCGCTCTTGGATCCCATCCTTGTATGCCCTTTTGCAATTGGCTTGGTTGCTAATAATGCAGATGGAGAGTTGATCGATAGATGTCCGACAGCAAAGGTTCTTGATTTAGTAGTTGGATTTCTTTTTGCAGGATGTCTCCAGCTGTGAAAATAGATTGTGTGTGTTTTTCATATTAGGAGGATGTTGGTCAAGGATGCTTGTTGCATTTGGCAGCCACCATGAAATACTATCTCAAGTCTAGCTTTGCCTTTGGGCCTGCATTAGCTTCTCCTCTTACAGAACTGATCTGATTGCCGTTCTTGCAAGATTATTAGTGGAAAGCTTTGTGTGTGATGCACGGTGTTCAAAAATTGTGCTCGTTCAAGTGTGGTCGTTCAAAGTCATAAAATCGATTGTATTAAATAAAAGGTTGTGTCCGTACGGTGTTTATTTAAATACGTATATCGTCATCGAATACTGAAACTTTTGCCTGACGCAAACGGTTGCCCAGTTTTCGATTGTGCAAGGGTTATATTCCTAAAGTACAATTTGCTTGATTGTGTTCGTTAAAGGATTCAAAAATCTATGTGCGAATTATGTCAATATCGTAAATTCAGGAAAATTATAAATCTTTCTACCAATTTTTATGTCAATATTCGTATTTTGGAAAGGATTCGATCATGTTTCGTCCGCTAAATAACATTCAAGGCCAAGCTGGGTTCACGGATAGTCCGATCATCCATCTATATGTAGCCTTCGCCGTCTTCACAGCCCTGATTCAGGTACGCCTTAGCCTTCGCCGTGCTTAACTGGTTGCTCTGGGCACTCAATAATCAGACTTGGCTTCGGTTAATTATCTGTTTCAGTAGCATATATTCTGAGGCAAATGAGCTTCAAGAGTAAGAGAGAAACAGATGAGTATCGGGGGGCCAAGCAATTGCAATTGTTGAAAGGAGAATAGAGTTCATTTCACTTGTGTAAATACAACTGAGAATTAGGAACCGTGTTTTCCCTTTTCTCCTTTTTGGTTGTGATCTCGAAAACTCAGCAGCTCTTACTCCATGGAGCATGGGGAATGGAGCGAATGGAGGGAACCTCCATCCTTATCTTTAGCTGAGGACATTGAATGAGAAGAAACAGGGGTAGCTTTGGTGATGAAAAGTAGGAAAATTTTACGGACAAGCATCGACGTAAACGTGAACTATCATGCATTTCTGTTGCCTGCAGCTAAGGCATTGATACTAAGTGGGGACGTGGGTCTAACTCTCTAATACCTTGCCTTCTCGTTTTTCATTTTCGGTTGATTCTGTCTCACCAATGGTCTGGATTAAGAGCAAAATTGGTGGAGTGAGTTAGATCTTGTGATATTTCGGTGTGTGTTTTTTCTGCATATACGAAGAAATTTGTTCAATATCCGTCTCACTTCCAAAAATCTGTCTGGCTTGCTACTTTTTGTGATTTTTTATGAGATAGAATCTCAATCCCTAGAGTTTTGACTGCACGACTCAAAAGTCTTCTCTTTGAAAATTTGCTGATAGCAAGTCTTCTCTTGAACAGGTTGCTTATATGGCTCTGGTTGGCCCTTTTCGTTTCAATTAGTTCCTGTCTGGGGTCCTTTCTTGTATTGGGACAGCCGTCCTGGCTGGTGAGTGGGATAGTCAATTGTAAACTTCTTGGATTTGCATATCTGAATTGCTTTGGTTCCTTGGCTACAGTTTGTCTCTGTATCCAAGTGAACAAGGAGAACAAGGAGTTCGAGTTAACCTTCCATCTGTACCACTTGTTTTCAATTGTTTGTGAAGAGGGAGACACCCACCTCACTGTTGTTAACTTTTGGTCAATGCTCTACCTAAACACAGCAATAGCTTAATAACTGGTTCTAACCTGATTATGTTGCTTGTCTCACGAATTGCAGGATTTACCGCCCGAGCGTGCTTTCGCAGATTTTGTTCTCTGCAATTTGGTGCTTCACTTGGTGATTATGAATTTCCTTGGTTAAGTCGGAGCCAGGGGTTTTGCAGGACCTACATATGGAGAGGGTTTTGTGGACTCGCGATTAACTAGTAGTTAAATATTAGTTGCTGATTCATTTTGCTTTACTGCACTGTGAGGGGCAACAATACCAGTGATATCTGAATGACAGACTCATTGAACTCGACGATTTTGTGGAGTGACCGGAGAGCCAAAAAATTTATGTTCATGTTTACCAAGTACACAGAAAAAGTATGATTTCTGCCGAACACTCCGCGTAAATCTCATCAAGAATCCAAAATGGCCGGGGAATATTGTGAAGAGAATATAGCAGTGTATCGAAACCTTATAGTGACTTACCACGAAAAGAATTCTTAAGGGACTGAGATAACTGGAGTTAAGGGGTTTCCTGAAGCGTACAATGGCTTATTTGAAGCAACTGTTCTTCCATTTGAGCATCCTCACGGATAAAATGAAATCGAAAGCATCTGCGTAGACGAATAAACATAACTTAGTCATTGGTAGGTCATCCAGAAAATAACAGGGAGGAGGCAAATCATTCTTCAAAGTCAGTACTTTGAGAAAATTATAACTTAGTCATTGATAGCTTATCCAGGATGAGCAATCTTACTTGATGGCTATGACATTTGATGTGCTTAGAAGGCATTTCTGATGACTGTTGGCATTCTCAGGAGACTGATTTCTCCGAAGCATCATGTCATGCTCATCTCCATCAGCTTCTCCGTTCCTAGAATCACGTAAGAGAAGGAAAGCAGTACCCTTTTGTCATGGAAAGTGATTAAATGTCAAATCATTACCTTCGTACATTGCTAATATTAAATGGTTAATACATTAACTGTAGAAAGTTTTTAGTCGTCAAAAATGTTTAATAATGACAGATTCAGAGCACGATACTCCCGAAGCATTGTGTCGACTTCCGGGACCAGCGTCTCCATTCTTTGAACTACTTAAAAGATAAAAGTAGAATAGCGGGCTATCAAGAGAAAATGGAGTTATCGAGTAGGAAATGCTGATGAAATTGGCAATACATCTTTGACAATGAACAGTGTGACCTGCTTTATTTACCTTTCGAAGGAAACGTGAAAACATTCTGGCCACAGTGCTCGGCTCATCGGAGCATTCTTTGCATGAACCAATTGTTTCTCTCTGCCGCAGTAGGACAATGAACGTATGAAATTCCGTTAAGTTGCGTATCTGAACATCCTTTAGAGATACAAGCCTCGATTCCTGAAGCTCTGTGATATCCACATCGAAATTCGACAGATGGGGACAATTTCCCAAAGCTTGGAGTTGAATCCATCATTTTTCCACATTTGCGACTTTCTCCAATCCCTGAACATCACGAAGCTTCAAGCACCCTTTAATGTTCAAATCTTTCAGGTTATCAAAGCACGAGAGGTCTGGTAATGTTTCAATAGATCTGCACCCCTCGATATCCAACTTTTCCAAGTTTTTCAATCTTTCAAGGCCTTTAATTTCGACTAGATTGTGACATTCGCCAAACCATAATTGCTTTAGATGTGTTAATTGCGAAAGGTCCGGTCTTACAAGGGACGGACAGTCATCTACCAACAGGTGTTCCAAGTTTTTCAATTTGTCAAGGACTCGAACTTGAAGTAGATCTGACTCGTGGAATGTGCTCATACACAAGGCTCTTAAAGACTCTAGATGTTCAAGGCCGTCAAGTTTGGACATCTTCGAGCATAAAAGTACAACTAGTTTTGCCAAGGATTTTAATCCTTCCAGACCCTTGATTTCTGTCAGCTCACTGCACCACTCGAGATGTAATACTGACAAGAATTCCAAACTTGACAAACTCGGCAACTCTTTCAACTCATCACAAACGTGGACATTAATCTCCAATAATCCTGAGGGAAGCTCTGGAATGGATTCTAGCAAATGGCAACCCAGAACAGTGAGCTCTTTTAGGTGGATTAGATGAGAAAGTTGAGGCAATGTGTGATGCTGGCAGGTGACTCTCAGAACTGTTAAACAGGCAGGAAGCTCAGGCAACGACTGAAGATTGTAACAATTGCATAACTCAAGGTGTTGCAGAGAAGGTAGTTTACTGATGCTTTGTGGCAACGATCGAAGCATCTTGCAGTGGTATAAATCAAGTTTCTCAAGACGAGAAAGCTTATCGAATGCATCGGTGAAGCCAGAAACGGATGTCGAACTTAATACAAGGATCTTCAATGAGGACAACCCATCTATAGGGATGTCACCTGATAGACAATTTATAGGCAATTTATGGCATATAATTCTTCAAGGTTGCCCAACTTGCTAATAGTACTAGGTAAACCACTCAATTTCCCACTTTGAGAAACATCCAAAATTTTCAAGTTTTTCAAATCCCCAATGGATTCAGGTAATTGGCAAATACCTGACAAGTCCAATTTGGTCAACCATTCCAACTGCCCAATTGAGTTGGGGATATGATAGAGAGCATCATCAAATCGGGAATCGTTTTGAAGTCCCACTCTACATGGCAGGCGTTGCAATTTCACAAGAGATCCGATGCTCTCTGGAAGTCTACATAACTTGGAGCAATCACTCAAATCAAGGGTTGACAAATTTATCAGATGGCTAATTGAGTCGGGAAGTCCAACCAATGATATGCAACCCCTAGCGTTAAGCACCTCCAGCTTCCTCAAAGAACCTATACATGAAGGAATTTCCTCTATAGCAGTCCTGCCTATGTGAAGTTCCTTCAGTTCTTCCAACTTGCCCATTTCTTGGGGTAGCTCTTGGAGTTTCTCACATCCGACCAAGTCCAAAATTTCGAGGCCCTTGGCTTCTCCAATGGAAGTGTGAATTTGTTCCAGATTATCACATCCACTAAGGGTTAGTATCTCTAAATTTCGGAAGGCTTAGAGATCAGGATTAACTTTTAAAGAACAGCAACGTGCAAGACTTAGAACTTTCAACTGCTTCGCCACCTACAAAACAAATGATAACTTTTCACTAAGAGTAAGTCATTAGAAACAAAAGACAAAAAAAAAAAATAATAATAAGATGCTCTCCTTCTGACCTTGAGGCGACTCCAACCTTCCCAAAGCTCCGAAATGTCGCTTCTCGAGAACACAAGCACGACTAATTTCTCCAGACTAAAACTATTGGGCACGAAGGCAGGACATCCCATCCACAAAAGGCATCGTAACTTAGGGAGCAAGCCTTTGGAATCTCCCATCAGTTTTGCACCATCCACTGCAAGGAACCTTAAGTTTGGAAGCGTCTCAAATTGTTCAGTTGTAAATTCGCTTTGCGAGCAGTCTCTCTCAAGACAGAGGGCCTGAACGCGATCCTTTTGTTTTCCCTTCACAAATGTTGCATCAAATCAGCCAACTGTTGTGAAGTTGACGCTCAGGTCAGACCAGATTTATTAATATATGTGATTAATTTTTTTTTCCTGTGATGAAATTCTTCCCCTTCTTTTGTTTATGCTATTTGCTCCTTTTTTTTTTGTTTTTCCTACTCTCATCCGATTAGAGGAGCAGTGCAATAGGTCATTTCAAGGTTAAAAGGAAAAACAATTCATTCCAATCAAGAGAATTCATGTCAAAAAAGAGTAGAACAATTATAGAGATAACAATTACCTTATTTCTCTGAAGTACTTCCAGATCTTCCTCATTGACCCGCAGCCTACTTCTATTCATAGGCACATCGTAATCTTCTTGCCGAACAATTTCCCTACCAAGGTCTCTCGGTTGGTCATGCATTTTCAACTTTCCATCATCTCCAATTTTTATTTGCGACATTAAACTCAACATTTCAATCCCCATCCTTGACGAAAAATTACAGGCATCCCACATATAGGATACAAACCTTAAATCAACATTAATGAAGAAACAAGCGATGTCTAAAAATATCTGCTTTTCCTCATAGTCTAATGCCTCATAACTTATCATCGGCTTCTCTTGCACTTTCATATGTGGTACTTTCTTTAACTTCTTTAACGCGTCTTCCCAAAATGCTCGGTTTCGCCCAAATAGAAGCGAACCTATGACCTCGAGAGCTAAGGGAAGCCTTCCGGTAGTCGATACGATGGCACGAGAGAGAGACTCAAATTCACACCGAGGAGAGTCCCTCGAGAAAGGCATGTCTACTAAACAAGATCAAGGACTTATCCTCACCAATTTCCTTGAGTTCGTGCTCGCAGTTTATCCCAGCTTTATCAAGGACGGACCTTATTCTTGTGGTGATGATTATCTTACTTCCCATCTCAAACCAATCATGTTTTCCAACCAAAGCTTTGACCTGATCGTTATCATCGACATCATCTAGAAGATCAAGAACTTTCTTACATTTAAATCTGGATTCCATGATCCTGATCCCTTCGTCTGTATTAGACACTCGATCATTATCTTTCGAGTATATCGGATATTAATTGATTCCCGCAAGCATGAAATGCCCTCGCGCCATGAGGATTCTCGAATATCTGCGATAAAACTACGATGCTGAAATTGGTCGGAGAGCTTATTGTAGACGACCTTGGCTAAAGTTGTCTTACCGATGCCCCTCATTCCATGAATACCGACAATATGGGTGGCACCGGGTTTATCATCCAACAATCTCAAGATATCCTCCACAGCATTATCAATTCCGACAAGTTGTTCGGTGACAACCAGACGAAAGGCCTTCTTTAACTCGCTCAAAACTTTTCTGACGACCATTTTAACCAATTCTCCTTCGTGGCTGTTTATAGAGCATTCAAGCTAAAATGCATTAGAAGAACAATCACATCTTGTTATATCTCATTATTATAACGCTACAGCATTGTAGCAACTCATGCAAGCACCAGATGAAAAACACACAAATTCCTCTAAAAGCAAGATCGTTTTGAAAGAAAGTAAACAAGGTTTTGATAGAAAATGAAATACCCGTCAGCAGCTTTCTCCGATTCCCATCCCTTTAGGGAAGCCACTTCTTGGAGGGCTTGTCTCCATTTTGCAACATCTTCTTTTAAATACTTCTTGATTAAACGGGAGAAAGTCTTTCCAAAGCTCCCTTTTGGTATCGCACGTGGGCCGGTTCAACCCAGTAGAATATGGGCAAGACAACGTGCCCGATGCTCTTCATGCACTCTGTCATCTGAACAAGCTCTTGAAGGCACCATTTGCTCGAAGCGTAGTTCCGAGAGAGAATCGGGATCGAGATCTTACTGTTCTTAATGGCCAGGAGAAGGTTGTTGCTGATCTCCTCACCTTCACGAAGCTCGTTGTCATCTCTAAACACGCGGATTCCAGCATCGACAAGACCGTTGTAGAGATAATCCACGCAGGTTTTGCGAGTATCCTTTCTGCTGAAGCTCAAGAACACATCGTAGCTGTCACTTCCGGCCGAAGCTGCAGACGAACTAGACGCACCGGTACCATCAGCTTTTCGACGTGTGCTCTTCTTGCTGCTCTTGACAAAATAGTATACGAGCACGAAGAGAAGAATCGACGCAACCAACAATGCAAAAGAAAGCCCAAACACTACTAGATCACGCTTCATTTTTACTTCTCCGATAACTCTCGAAGCGATCTCTCCGTTAATGTCAAAGAATAAAATGCCTCTATTGGGGTTGCCCGATAGGATGACCGTGGAGAGCTGAGTTTTTGGTGCTTTATACTTCAGGATGCGCATGGATCGGGTGGGAAAAAGCTGACAAATTAATAGAAAATGAGTGGATTTAGACGTTGCGTGAAGTTGGGCATCCTCGCGAACCACCCATGCCCTTTCTTTTGGGCCTAATTTCCTTAAAAAAACACGTAATTTTAGATCCAATCTCAAATCTACCCAAACTTTTTTTTCTCGTAAAAGATCCTCAACTTTAAGTACAGTCCCAAATCTGCCCAAACTTTTTTTTGTCTAAAAAAAAACCCCCAAAATTTAGGTACAATCCAAATTTTCCCTGAATTTTATTTTGTCTATAAAGAAACTTACAAATTTTCAATGTACTGTCAAATATATCTCATGGTCCAGTCTAAATTTGACGTGGCATTTCCATGTCGACAAAAAAACACACATTTGTAAAGTAATGAGGCAATAGGTACGGAACGACATGGCATTTTTACATGCATAACAAACCCACCCAATAAAGAAACTCTTCAAAACAAAACCGTTGTAGGATATGAAAATTAAGAACAACTAGCGACAATTTTTGGATAGAGGGCTAATGGGGAAAATTTGAGATTAGAGTAAATTTTGGTGATCTTTTTCTAGGCAAAAAAAAAATTCGGGGTCGATTTCGGACTAGAACTAAAGTTTAAGATTTTTTTTCTTAGGCAAAAAAGTTCGGGGTACATTTGGGACTTAACCTAAAGTTAAGGATTTTTTTTTAGGGAATCGAGCCCTTTCTTTTGGGCAACTTGGATTTCGCTGTCAATGGGCCCCACCGATTTGCACCAACTAGTACAATTGTTTTACTCATAACAGTCAGTTCCAGACCACAAATATTGCAAGGTGAGTTCCAACTGTTCTTGTAAGGGTTTTGCTACTATTACGGTCTTTGAGTGATTTTTAGAATAACAGAATGCAATGAGCCACAAATTCTTAAAATAGTGGATCCTGCAACAATTTTTAATCAATTATTTTATATTTTTTGTGACTCAAAATAGATTGTTAGTCTTACGAGTCATCCAAAAACTATTACATAATTAATTCTCTTCTTGTTATACATGGCGGAGCTTATATTTCTAAATGCCATACATGAACGATGCGTGTTAAGTGGAGATACTTGATACAATGATGGCATTAAATAATTGAGCTCTAATAATTGTGGTCATTTTACAATTTGTCAGTGCTTTTTCATTATTTTTGATACACAATTATACATATATTTATGGGAGGAAAGTACGATGGATTCCTTGTAAACCAAGAAGATTACTCGACTGTTTTAGATAGTTGTGAGCTCCAAACGATCACTCGACAAACTATCAATTTGCCGTGTTCATAGCGTCACTGATAAAGAGGAAGGAGGGAAAGCACGAGGCGAGGTGAGAGGATGCCGTGCGAAATAGAGCTTGACTGGTAATTCAAAAAATCTCTCAGAGCATCATGATACATTTCGTCTGTCCTTATTGGCAATTTAGAGATGACTCCAAATTTCAGGCAACTATTTTAGGCAAATGCACCCGGTGGCGGGTTCTGCCTCTGTGTTGTAACTCTGAAAGTTGCTGGTAGTTTAAGAATTCAACTCTCTCTCTCTCTCTCTCTCTCTGTTTAATAAAGAAAGAACATGAAGAAGCCTTCTTGCCGGCGGAAGAGGAAAAAAATAAGCAAGTTGAACTAGACTTGCTATAGCGTAGCTTTCCGAATGAGCTGGAATGCATGTCACCATGTTGATAACTTACTATATATATATAGACTTTCCATTGATAAAACGCAAATGAAAGATTATTTGTTTGTGGGCGAGCTGCTCTAATTGACTCTCTGCACTTGCATGCCCCCAAAAAATGACTGGCATCTTGCTTCTTCCCCAGTGGATGACTTTTGGTATTAGTGCTACGAACGCAAACATTTTCAATTTTGCATCTTTGGGCTGAGTCAGAAGACTAAGATCGGCAGCGTAAGCAATCGGATAGGCTCTGATGGGGTGTTAACTGTTAAGTAGAGATACCAAAGCATTTTGATCTTTTTGGTTTCTGTGGAATGAGAAGCTTATTAACCGAACTGGAACTTGAAGCGTTCGTTCCCGGAACGAGGTTGAAAGTGGAGGTTACGTTGTTAAGTTGCTGCGTCTGCGCGTATCCAAGGAAGCTCTGAGAGTGGACCGAGACGGAGAAGCTTATAAAACGAAAACATCTTGGCTCGATTAAAAGGAAGTTAACATATTTGACCCCAAAAAAAAAAAGCAAGTTAAGAACTTAAGATAGATGCCACTCATAGAAAGTGCCACGTCCGCCGCCCATTGAAAGTGCTTGGAAGCATGTAGATAGATAAAAGAGAGGAGAGAGGTCGGTCTGAAAAATGATTTTCCCTTTTTGAAAAAGATGAATAGTTTTTTTTTTTCCACTTTTGAAGATATTTTTTCAATTGACGGAAAATATTTTCCTTGACTCATTTAATTTCAGTGCACCAAACCCCAAAAAAATTCGAAAAATATTTTCCTGAAAGTTGTTTTTCATGAAACGAATGAAGTTTTAATGCAGTTATTTTCATAACGAATGTGTCGATGTCCACTTGTGAGGGAGTTTGACCTGAGAAATTCCACATCGAAGATGTGATGCATAAATTATTTGCTTAAACTTTTGATTGAGAATGGCTTACACATAAGAAAACTAGGTTAAACTTGACTCAGTACATGTTATTGGGCAATGAAGAAACCTACGTAAGCTGGACTTGACATAAATTAATTATTTATTAACTAGTACTTAATTGAGTGAGAGCAGTTATCACAAGTTTAATTGATGCCTTCCCTGGTTTGAATTGGTTAACTTCATCAGGAGAATTGCTAATCTTTCTCAAGCCAAATTATTTTATGGGACTTTGGGTATGTGCATATCAATCAGGTAAAGTTGGGATTAGTCAAAGCAAGCTCAAGGAGCAATGGGGTTGAAATAGATGTTGGGTAGTTAGAGCAAGTTTCGGATAAACTTAGATTTTTTGTTAGGACGACACCATATTAGGAAATACTTTTCTAACAGTATTGTCAAAAACGGTATAATCTTAACCATAGATTCACACACTATTATCGTGTGCTTTGCATGAAGCACTCATTAATTGAAAAATTGTATAGTGAAAAATAATTAACGGTACTTTATCGATTGTTAGGCTAGCAACTCATCACCATAGTATATGTATATGTATATACACATATGTAACGCATTTATATAGAGCAAGATGTAGGTGTTGCACGGATATAGGACTATATTTGTTTTATTATTTTAAATGTTGGTGTCGATCTGGACCTCTCGCAAGAGAAATTATATACAAAATGTTTATACCCAAGAAAATTTACATCAATCAAATTCTCCACTATAGCTTAAGTGGAGCTTTATTGAAAGCGCAATCGAACCCCGTCATGCGAATATATCGTCCCACTAAAAAGAAGACATAAGAAATAAAATTGTAATGTTTGTTGAATCATATTATATGCCATGCAATATTTTGAGCATGTTAAATAATGTGAACCAATAAGAAACATGAAAGCACAAAGTGTCGCGACCTAAAAAAAAATAAACAAGTTATCATTTTCGGGCTAATGAATTATCAGGTTAATTAATTAACTAACCTAACTCGGACTCTCCCAAGTCCATACCAAATCGCAACTTAAGGTTCGAATGATTAACATGCAATGTGATTTGAATTTGGAGTCGCCACTAATCATTTTCGGTAGGTCGATTAGAAACCTAAATAAAATAGCGGGAGAAAACTATCTTATTTTGCGAATCGGAGATTACGAGTCCAGGGACTTGGTTACATTACTTACAACTAATGCCCTTTCGGTACCTTAAAATTCATGAAAAAATAATGGATTTGACAAATTTGATGAATTCTACTTGAAATCTAAGAATCAATTTTTTGGGTTTTTCTTCCCATGACATTTTTTGAATTTTTGAGTATTTTTAAAATAAAGAAATTATATGAAATTAAGATGAAATAAGTTCAAGATTACTCCCCAATTTGAACTCGTGGACCAAACTTGTGCTTCGGGCTTGTCTTAACCATTGGATCGATTTGGTGACTCGTTAGACCGAGAAATTTTTTCTTGGTCCTATCTCTCGTTCACGCTTCTTTCTCAACTCGCTAGAATTTCATGAGATCGCAATCGGGCGTTGATATTTTTCCCTTTTGCTCTCCTTCTATTCTCGTACCATTGATGTCTCATCGTTGATATGCATTGTTATTTAACATAAAAACATAGAGAAAATCGGTGTAGAAAATCTAGGCTAATTTGTATTCGAAATTAAAGGAAGTTAGGGAAATCACTTAGCTTTCTTTTCTTTGCGGCGAGCTTGAACGATCGGGATGGACCAGTAGCTTGTGTTGATCGGTGCAAAGATTGGCAATAGTAGTATCGGGCTTCAAAACTCTCATACCCTCTCAAAACTCTTTTCAAATTTTTTTTCAAGAGTTCTCTCCATTCTTCTCTAACGAATTCTTCTCAAAAACTCTCTCAATTCTCTTTTCCTCCAAAAAAAAAACTCCTCATTCTCTTCAAGAACTCTTCTTCTTTTATAGGCAAAGTTCTTCATCCTTTATTCTTCATCTTCATTTCCTCACCTTCCATTTTCATCTTCTCTTCTTCATCTTTATCTTCTCTTCTTCATCTTCATTTCCCCACCTTCCATTTTCATCTTCTCTTCTCCATCTTCATCTTCTTTTCTTCATCTTCATCTTCCCTTCTTCATCTTCATCTTCTCTTCTTCGCCTTCATTTCTCCATCTTCCATTTTCATCTTCTTTTCTTCACCTTCTCTTCATTATCTTCTCTTCATCATCTTCCTTTCTCCATCTTCTCTTCATCCTCTTCTCTTGGTATCTGCAATCTGTCCTTGAAGTTTTTAGTATTTACAATACGGTCCACGAAGTTTTGAGTATTTGCAATCTGATCCCCTGAAGTTCGAGTATTTGCAATCTGATCCCCGAAGTTCTGAGTTTTTGCGGGAGTTTTAATCCCATTTTTTGTAATGAAGTGATACATGATATGTAAGGTTGTAAATAACATGTGTCATAATTTCTCTTTTCCATGTTAGAGAAACTGCACATGGATCGCATACGAGAATACCTGTTTTACCAAATACCTCATAAAATTGGTGATTCCCTTAATTTCCAAGTTTCTTGCAAACACGAGGACCTTAAGGTATTCGACCTATCTCGTTATCGGAGACTTCTCCCTAATGCGAGACAACGCAAGATATGTGTATTCTTCCATATCACAAGAGCTACGTCGTTGTGAGTCGAAAGAAGTAGAATCGGAGTTCACAAGAGCTACGTCGTTGTGAGTTGGTTAAATGTCGAAATCGCCAAGTGCATATGTCTTCACGATTCGACAAAGGGGAACCAAAATCTTAAGAGCTACGTCGTTATGATTTGGTTTGGATCAAAATCACGGGTGCTTATGTCTTCGTGATTTGATAAAGGAGCCGAGAATCACAAGAGCTATGTCATTATGAGCCGACTAAAGGTCAAGATCACCGGTGCATATGTCTTCGTGATCGACAAAGGGAAACCAAAATCTTAAGAGCTACGTCGTTATGATTTGGTTTGGATCAAAATCACGGGTGCTTATGTCTTCGTGATTTGATAAAAGAGCCGAGAATCATAAGAGCTATGTCATTATGAGCCGACTAAAGGTCAAGATCACCAGGTGCATATGTCTTCGTGATCCGAGACCGAAATCATAAGAGTTACGTCGTCATGATTTGATAAGATGTCAAGATCGCCAGGTGCATATGTCTACACGACTGACGGGAGAGGCATATTGCCAGATTGAATCGTAACAACTAGCATCGGAGGAGTTGTTAATTTGAAAATGGGTTCGGAAAACTTACCTGGGTTCTCCGAACGATTAATCAAAGAACGAAACAGATCGCTCATATCGTACATGGCGGGCATTTGCCAGGAGAACTTGCTCATTCAATAATCCTTGGATGAATTTCGAGACCTTGGGAGGAACATCGAACATCGAGAATGTATTACCCATCATAGAATGTCGGAGGTAACATGCGCAAACATATTCAACAATGAGTTCATGCAAAACTTTCCTACCGAGCTTGCAATGATTAGAAATAACATGTGTATAATGCAATCACTCATACCATGGTTTATGCATAACCATTCTATCAAGTTTGCATTATCAATCATGTCCAGGGATATTCTCACATTATGAATACCTCAAATGTGAGCTGAATGGGGGGGGACTTCGGTCAGAAAGGGTTTTCTCTCACTCTCAAGAAAAGTTATTTATCCTATCTGCGGGATTCAAAAGAAATCACTCAATCTTTCCATCATCGCATTCGATAAGGATCCGAATAATCTCGCAATTGATACGATCGAGCCGATCCGGGAGGTCTTGATTAGAACCGTAATGAGGGCTAGGTCAAAGGTTTACAAAGGGGACTCTAGTTAAGTCAAAATGTCTTTGAAATGAATTTCATCGTCATCTCTCTGGGTTTACAAGTCAAGAACCCCTGCAAAAATGAGAGAGAAGTAATCTTGCTCGAACTTCTTCGAGTGATGCTTAAAATCATTGAACTCCACATTAATTCAAGTGCCCTAGTCGAGAAAAGGCTTTTAAAGGGTTGTAATGGAGGTAATGATTTGGCTCGGAAGATGTTTGAGAAGGGGCTTGATGTTGGTGATCATTACAATCTTGTCACCGATCGTGGCATTCTAGGATACCATCATTGCTCGAGGATGGTATGAATGAAGATTGCATTTGCAATTTGATACTTCATGGAGATTTTTCTCTCAACCCTTTTAGGATATACGGAAAAATTGTGCATTTAAGTTCGAAATATTCTACAAATGAACAATGAATTGAAAGGGCATTAGCATTGCTTTTGGTAGGCACTTTGCTTTTTAAATGCCTAGAAATTTTTTGTGGAATCAGCCTTTCCTCTTTCTTCTCCTTTTTTTTTTTTACTCCCAACTCTCTTTTACGATTGTATCTTGATGAGTTCATTGGGAGATTTTCTATGGATCCAACTTTTCGGGTCCTTCTACTCAAAGATGGGCCATATTTGCTTTGGGACAACAATGATCACCAATGAGGGCTTTTAGAAACGAATTTGCAGGCTCAAATGAGTTGTGCAAATAGATATAGATGTGTGGGATAGAAAAAGAAATGCTCTTCGTCACCCTAAGGCACTTGAATTAAAGCGCAAGTACAATGCAAAGAACCACCCGAAAATTGATGTTAGTCCAAGTAAGAAGATTTCTAACCATTTGTCTCGTGATGCTTGATGGAATTATCTCTGTCTTGCCCCCAATGTGGGGTGGTTCTTGACAGGGTTGTGGAAGTGAAATCTCCGCTCAAATGGGTTGATCAATGGATAACTTGCAGTGTTTAGGGTAGAGAAATGAATGTCTCCATCACTTCGGTTATCGTACTTTTCGCGAGAAAACTTTTTACCTCGGCGAATGCGGAATTTTGCCACGATTCATCTCTTCGAGAAAATTGGACGTGTTTGGGAAAGGATTGCCTTTCATCATCCTGTCATGCCCCCTTCCGTACATTCGATGTATCTTATGTAGTTCATGTTCCTTATTCGAGTTGGTAAATTAAACATGAGGAACAATCATGTGCAAACCATGCAAGGTGAGACATGAGATTGTCAAAGGCTCCGAGAATTTCTCATTTCATTAATTTTTCATGGAGAAAGGATACTTCTCTGTTTGGACAAGTATTGACCCCTGTAAAAATCAAAAGGGAAAGCATCAATGTATGTCCTCATGTTCTAAAAAGAGTTGAAACGATACCACTTTACCCATGTATGTATTCCTCGCGAACTTTGAATTGAAAAGATCGATTCATCTTGATCGGATTGTATGTCCAGGATGTTATCTCTCCAGGTTACGTAACCGTCGGGCTGACTTTCGATCTGCGAAGCAAAAGTTTTTATTAATCTTTGTACATTGATGCCAAATCCCGGGACCGACCCCTGGGACGCCTCGGACCATTGTCATTCCCCCAACCACTATGTTGTGGTGTTGTTGGCGTCCACGGGTGGTTCGCTTTTGTTATATTGTTCTCAAAGCGGTTGGCAATCCACTGTCGAGAATAAAATAAGCTTAACTTAGAGTTTGAAACGACCGAGAGCCAATTGGGACGATACGGAGTTACCCATCTTTGAGCCCGCTTGGTCTTTTACTTGCATTCTCCCAAGTAAGGCTATTCGGAATCTCTCTTTACGGGCGTTCGGGAGCGTCGTCCACAAATTGATTTGCTACGGGCCTAGCTTAATAAGGAACTTACGCATTTGATAAGAGAGGAGAAAAATTCGCCCTTTAACTCTAGGCAAATTCTAGACAGCTAGGAAGTAAAAAGTATCCCACGCGGGGAACTATACATGGAATTAAAGGAGTATTCATGCGAGATTGGTTCCACCTCTTTTGCTTGGCTATTCCAATGATTGGCTGATTTTGTCTTGGATCATACACCAACGATCGTTGTTTGAGGATCCATAATCACTTGCTTCGGATCACAACTGCGGAGGTCTTTCGGCTCCGAACCGGCCGACCAAGGCGGTGAGCTCATCATCAAAGTAACATTTTGATTTTTCGGGCAATTGATACTCGAGGTGGGCATTGTTACTTGCTAACACTGGCGAGAGATTTTCCACTTTGTTTTTGCCGTGAGCGGTCGACTCCTTGAGCTTGAGCCTCCGCCGTCGCTCGGGAACTCGTAGGGATGATCAATCGGTCCGTTGCTAGAACCACCAGCGGAAGGTCGGTATGGCGGTATTCTTGATTGGGAAGTGGTCGGGTACTTTTTGCTCCGTAGGTTTTCCTGGGATTAATCTTCCGGTCAACTTTGCTCCGGTCGCCTTGGTTCCAAGCTACATCGTGCTTCTTGACTTGTCTCTAAATCGTGAAGGTGATTTGTGACACTTCGTAGGGTGAGTTCGTCTATATTCATCATTTTGAGTACGGCCATTGGTCGTCTTTGAATTGATTCCTATTGTCGAACCGCCTCGATGAATATAGAATGAAGCTCGGCGGACCAAAGGGGCCTTTTCTTTCCGACAAAATCGTCGTAGTAAGTTTGGCCATAGTTCTTTTGTTCGAGTAATTGCTTCCTTACAGCATTTGCCAAATATTTTGGAGCACTCGAACGCAAACCGGCTTCTTTAGGATGCCCCAAGCACCATGCAATATGGCCTCGTTATGAGCTGCGATCATCACTTGTTGATGTTATGATCACCGGTATATTCAACTCAGAATCAATGATCTTTAAGAGATCGAGACCGTCCATATCGATCCCTACCATGGCTGCTGTGACGATATCGAAATCATATTTGTACCGTTTCGGCTCCTCTAAGGCTTCCGTTGCTTTCACATAAGTGAAATCCTGTACATGCACTTTCTCGCCATGGCAACGAGGATCGAGAGGGAAACGGGGTTGCCATCAATGGCCATGACTCGCAGATCCTCGGGATAGGAGGCTTCCCATACTTCCACTTGGAATGTACGCATACTTATTTTCCTTTCAAAATCTTCCATATGTAGACCGAAAAATGGGTGCTTCGACTAGAGGCCGGGCTTTAGATGTTCTTTGGACTTGCAAAGATAAATTGCAGAAAATCACAAAAGCGATGATGGCCTTTCGTGACGAGTTACGGAGGTGCATGGAGACTTCAAGTTCTTTATAAACTTTTTCGATCCGTTAGTCTCGCAGACAGGCTTTTCTCTCCTTTTCGATCTTAGTAACTTGGATCCATTTCGTAATAACTCTTACCCCTCACTCAATCCGTGTTTTTTTTACTTTTCCGATATGGAGGAGCCCTTAAATCTTTTCACTTTCTCTACGAACGAGTCGGTTATTTCCCTCCTCAAATCTTTTCGGTTCCTCCTACGACGAGGTAGTTATTTGCCCTCCTCAAATCTTTTCGCTTTCTTCTACGAACAGGCGGTTATTTGCCTCCTCAAACCTTTTGGCATTTACTTACGTGAAGGCTTTCAATGCTTAGTCAAATCGGAGAGGAATTCACGCATTTAAGCATGATGATGTTCGTGGATAGTCTTGTTCTTTGCCCCTGGATTAACTCTAGGCGTTAAAAGAAGAATGTCTCACATGGGGATTTTGTAACAAACAGTACATTCATTCATACATGTCACTACTTCTCTTGAGGATTCGTAAGGGCTGGCTAATAATGCTCGAAAGCGATATTTTGAGAGCCCATAATAATAAACTAAAGCTTCATGTAGGCTACACATTCGGAGTTCCATCATCGTTGAATTGGTTGTTTGTGACATCAAGGAAACTCCAATTGTAGTGATACATGTCTCTTCCCTCGAAGGGTATCGGTTCGCCTCTGCAAGACCGACTGCGGGATGTATCTCAATGAAATCGGATTGTACGAGAACTTGCTCGGGGATGAGCTGGTGAATGAGCATTTTCAATGCTCGGATGTGGCTCATCGAGGAACACGTCACCAAAGGAGATGGGGCCGCTACAGACATGGCAAACAGCGGTGTTAATAGCATCCCTATACCTCTTGTTCTCTGCTCGAAGCTTTTCATTTTCTTCCCTCGAAACGCAAGTTCATGACTTTCATTTTTAACCTTCAATCGGGTCCGCTTGTTTTGAAACCAAAACTTGACTTTCAAGGGTTCCATTCCTATCATCCGGCTCAATTCATTTTTAGGTCTCTTCTTCACGTAAGAGCACTCCTTGAAGGCACTTTGAGCACTTTGATTTGATATTTTCTTTTTTGGGGTTGACTACGGCTGATTGCCATTGTTATTCTTTGTCGAGATCTTGAATTTCATTGCCAAGAGAGTTGGGTTTTACGGCTTCGGCGTTGGATCGGGTCTCGAAATCCAGCAGTTCGCTTTCGGGGATGTCTAGGTTGGTTGCCTCCAAAGTAAGTCTTGATGGCCTCTAAACATGTTGGATTGAAATACCTCTTACCGCCTTTTGTTCACTCTATTCTCCTCTGTATGCTTACTCTCTCCAAATTCTTTCGAGTAATCGGGTATGTTCCAAAGCCTCCCTTTTAACACGGATGAAAATCACTAAGCCGACGTTTTCCCAAGATTTCGTGTTTCCCGCTTTGTCTTATTATTTTTTTAACGTGATGGGACCCCGAATCCATTTGCACCGATTTTCTTTTCTTGATAACCATGCTTGTCTCCCACTCACTTTTCAACATGATGGGACTCCAACTCCTTTCGTAACTTTTCGAATTTGTGAGGCTCGAGATCACGGATTGACGATAGATCCGGGATCCAACGAACGAAACGTTTGTAGTTTCACCCGAGTAACTAACGTGGCTCTGTAAGAATTGCTTTTTTTCTCTCGAAAAGTATGCTTGTCTCCCACTCAGTTTTCAACATGGTGGGGTCCTCAAATCTTTTCGTAGCTTTTTCGGATTTGTGAGGCTTGAGATGGTAGATCCGTGATTCATGGACGAAACGTCGTAGTTTTGCCCGGATAATTAACTCGGCCTCCACAATAATTATTGCTATAGCTTTTCCTGCCCTTTAAATTAGGATATAACGCCGAGACAATTATCGCTTTCATATCTTCATCTCCAACCTTCTAAGCACTCTTTTGCATCCACTCTTTTTAGCATCTTCAACAACAATGGCTTCCTTCCTACGCACGCCTTCTCGGCTGAAGTTTTGGCCAAATGGGAGAAACTTTATAATCTCCTAGGCCAGGGCTACTCTTATATAGCCAACCATCCGGAGGCCGAAACTGAAATTGCCTTATGTTTAGGGATATGGACACCGCTTCTATTGAAGGTACCAAGTTAGAAGAGGAATACGGGATCTTCCCCACCCTCTTCACTAACTTCCGGGAGGCTTACCATGTTGCTCATCAAAATGTTACTTTGGCCCATCTTGTGAAGGCACGCTATCGGGATCGGTCGGACAGCTTAGTGTTGGCCGGTCTTGTAGCCGACAATTATAAGAAGGCCCTTGACTCTGATAACGAACAAGTCTCCTCTGCTAATTCGTGAGAGGGGAAACTTGGTGGGATGTTTGGCCATGTCCCGGACCATCTTCGAGCGCGATCCGCTCAATATTGTTTTAAAATTTCAATGCACTTGGATGGAAGAAAAAATTTGGACGATCTCGACCTTGGATATAGCCCGCGGGAGAATGCGATCCATGACCTGGAATCTCTGGCCTTGAGCATCACGAGGACAAGGTAGCCCGGCCTCAAAGAGAAATGTGAGCTCCTCCTCTTTAAGTTGGCGGATCTCAATCCTCGGAGCGATCGGTGTAGGCGGAGCATCAACTGTATGGAGTCCGGTTAAACTCCTTTGTGATGCTCATTAGAGCTCGGTTTGGCTTTACGTTCCCACCCCGTTGATCTATTTGTAAGACTTTCGATGAATGAAATGAATGCAAGTTTTTACTCATTTCATCTTGGTCGTCATATTTGTTTCGCAAGATAACCCCTTTTACTTTGCGAATATGTAAATCTCACGCTCCGATGGTCAATTTAATTGGGCCAGAGAGGCTCCCCATTCGAAACAATCTCTCAGCAAAGTTTAGTAGCGAGGAAACAAACGAATGCTCAAATACGAACAACTCGTGAATCAGTATTAATATTATAACTCGATTATGAAAACATCGAGTGAATCAAGCATAATATTTCTTTACGCGTATCGAATTGATTGGATTGGTAAAGACACGACCATCCATCTCAGCCCGGAATCAAAGCACCACCAGGGAGTACCTTCTTTACTATATACGGACCACCATAGTTTGGAGCGAATTTGCCTTTGGGAGTGGGACTATTGGCAATAATTTTCTCAAGACCGGGTCATTGATCCGAAAATATCAAGCCGAACTTTTTTGTTGAATGATTTAGCAACTCTCTGCTGATAACACGCGCCATGACATACAGCCTTAAGTCTTTTTTCGTCGATCGATTCAATTGGCTTGTTCTCTGCTGGATCCATTCAACTTCCGTCGCCTTAGCTTGAGACGAGTATACGTAATGAAAGAATTTCCACTTCAACCGGTAGAACAGCCTCCATTCCATATACAAGCGAATACGGGGTTGCCCCGGTAGATGTCCGGATCGAGGTCCGATACGCCATAAGTGCAAATGGCAACCTCTCATGCCAATAGCGATAATTTTCAGCCGTCTTCGCTAAAATTTTCTTAATGTTCTTATTGGCGGCTTCTACTTGCTCCATTCATCCGAGGGCGATATGGGGAAGAGTTCGGATGCTTAATCTTGAATTCATTAAACAATTCGTCCATTAGTTTGTTGTTTAAGTTCGAGCCATTGTCGGTGATTATGGCTTCAGGTGAACCGTATCGAGCAATGATAACCCGGCGGATAAATTTCACGATATTTCGTGCCGTGATCGCTAAATAGGATGCGGCTTCGATCCATTTGGAGAAATAGTCAATCGCCACCAAGGTGAATCGATGCCCATTGGATGCTTTAGGGTTGATAGGACCGATAACATCAATCCCCCACATAGAAAACGGCCATGGTTCGGATAATCGATGCAACTCATTTGGAGGGACATTGATCTTGTCACCATGAATTTGACATTTGTGACAGCTCCGGACATGTTGAATACAATCTCTTTCGAGTGTGAGCCAATAATAACCCAACCTCATAATCTTCTTAGCTAAAAAGTGGCCGTTCATGTGTGGACCAGAGATCCCTTCATGTACTTCCATCATCGACGAACCGCTTCGGTTGAGTCAACGCATCTTAGTAGGACGGAATCGAATGACCGCTTGTACAAATTCTCTCCATTCAAGAAGAACTTGAAGCCATCTTCTTTATATACTTTTGATCGGACGCAAGTACTCTTCTCGAGAAACTCCCCGCTTCGAATATAAGTCTTGATGTCATGGTACCATGGCTTACCATCGGGTTCATTGATCACGGTCATACAATATGCCGGCTTTTTTAGTACCTCGATCTTCGGTGGGTCAACCTCAAGTCCATTGGCGACTTGTAACATTGAAGACAAGGTAGCCAATGCATCGCCGAATCGATTATGAGTCCCGGGACGAGATACTAAAATGAGATATCTTCAAATTCCTCCACCAATTCATCCGAGATACTCATGGTAGGGTAGCAATTTAGCATCTCTCGTCTTCCACTTTCCAATGATCGAAGGATAATCAAAGCGGAATCTCCGAACACCTTGAGTCGGGCTATCCCCATTTCAACCGCACTCGCAGACCGAGGATGCATGCCTCATATTATGCTATGTTATTTGTGCAAGGGAATACTAATTTTGCTGCCACAGGATAATGCCGACCACCTGGAGATATCGAACCGCACCCGTGCTCGACCTCGATAAATTGACAGCTCCGTCAAAATACATAGTCCAGGATGTAATCCTCCACCGACGTGATTCGATCCTCGAATGATAGGCATCATCATCTTGCCCCGGATTTTCAGCTAGGACATCTCGCTATAGCTCGTCCCTTGATTGACTTTTGGGACAAATATTGAACGTCAAACTTGGAGATGAGGATTTGTCATTTGGCAAGTCTACCAATCAAGGCGGGTTGATTAAGCAAGTATTTGATAGGATCGCATTCGTCACCGAAGCACCTGGTAATGCAAGGTATATTGCCGAAGCACGTGCAGTGCCCGGACTAACGCCGCACATGTTTTCTCTACTTCGGAGTAGTTCATTTCCGGTTGTGAATTTTTTGCTCGGATAATAAATGGCTCGTTCTTTTCCATCCTCCCGCCTCTCTTGGGCTAACATAGCACCCAAAAACTCACTAAGAATTGTGAGGTAGAGGATTAAAGGTTGCCCCGATCTTTGGAGGAACAAGCACGGGTGGATTCATGAGATGTTGCTTGAGTTTCCCAAAAGCTTCTTCACATTCGCTATCCCATTGGACTAGCGCATTCTTCTTTAACGGCTTGAGGAATGGCTTAGCGGTTTCGATAATTGAGAGATGAATCGAGCAAAATAGTTTAGCCTACCCATCAAACTTCGAACTTCTTTAACCGTCGTCGGCGGCTTAAGCTCACGAATGGACTTTCGAAGGGTCGACTTCAATGCCCTTACCGCTTACCACGAATCCGAGTAGCTTGCCCGAGCTGGTCCCAAAGACACACTTGGCGGGGTTGAGGCGTAACTTGTACTTTCGGAATCTGTCGAACAATTTCTTCGGCGTTTCGACGTGATCTTCTCCATGCCTTGTTTTTGCTATCATGTCATCGACGTAAACCTCAATCTCATTATGCATCATGTCGTGGAAAAGGGCAACCATGGCTCGTTGGTAAGTGGCTCCGGCGTTTTCGAGACCGAACGGCATTACCTGGTAATGGAACATTCCCATGGTGTGGTGAAAGTGGTTTTCAACTTGTCATTGACGTTCATCGGGATTTGATTGTACCCGGAGAAACCATCCATGAATGAAAACAATCCAAACCCCGCAAGATCGTCAACAAGTACGTCGATATGCGGGAGGGGAAAATCATCTTTAGGGTCGGCCTTGTTCAAGTCTCGATAATCGACACAAACCCGAATGTGGCCGTCTTTCTTCGTGACGGGGACTATGTTAGGGACCCAATTGGAATATTCGTAGTCTCAATGAATCCTACATTGAGAAGCTTCATGACCTCCTCTTTGATCTTCTGCACTAATTTCGGTCCGGCCCTCCTCGACTTTCGCACGACCGGCTTAGCCGAAGGATCGATCGGCAAACAATGCTCGACAATGGAACGGTCAAGACCGGGCATATTCGCATAGGACCAAAGCGAAAACGTCCCGGTAATCCTTCAAGAGCTCGATCAGACATTTCGAGGAAAGGCTTGCCCCGATCTTAACTTCTTTAAGGTTTTCCGCATTGCCTAGGTTGATCGAGATAATTTGTTCCCCGATTAAGGGCTTGATCTCCTCATATCGTTCGAAATCTTGACGAACTTCCTCATAATCTGGACTGAACTCATCCGGGTCGTATACTTCGAATCCACTAGGTTTCCCTCCTCATGTATCCCCTGAGTTGTCCGTAGGAGGAATTAGAGCAGGAATGGTTAGCGGCGAAGTTTGGCGGATGATTGAAATTTGGCGGAGAAGGCGGCCATCATTTCCTCCATCTTTCGAGACATCATCTCTTCAAATCTTTCGATCAAGGAGCCAAGTTTCTCGCCTAGGGCAAAGACTTGCAGCGGTGGCGTTAATGTCGGCCATCCTCTTCACGATCGATCGAGTAATATGTGGAGGATCCGTGAAAAATTACCCGTACGCAATAATAAACCAAAAATGAGTACAGAGAACGAGAATAGCGAGCCGGCCCATGGCATCCCTCTAGACTCAAACGAACAAAATGATTATGACCAAAGAATTGAAACATGTAATTTTCAGTTTGTCCGCTTTACGAAAAAATCCGTATTAATTCGCACGTTGGTCAAAATAAGTCCAAATTTTACGAGCTTATAGTTGAGAAGATGATGAACAATTTTTATATTGACCAATCGGACTAGAAATGAGCGGATCAAATCAGTTTAATGTGTCTTTCCGAAAAATCGCATTCAGAAAACTGTGATAACCACAGGTAGTTAAAAAAACGAAAGGCCATCTTAAATTATGAATTTAATTCTGAAATTTTGTAGGATATTAGTTGAAACATAGGTCTACAACTTTCATGTTTGGCACTTAGTCAAAGCTCGATCGTAGAATTTAGTAAAAATCGTACAACAGGAACAAGCCAAATCAGAATTGAGGACAAACGATAAAATTATAAAAACTACTAAGCAAAGTGTGAAATTGGAAACAAGACAATGAGATTCATAAACAATCAACCTAAACCATGGACCAGCCCAAAATAAAAATGAGATAACAGGGCGTAAGAGACAAGAAATTACCGCTCATAGGAAGAAAATGTCAATCACAAAGACATGCGCATGAATCGTGGATTCGGATTTTAGTTCTTTTAGCAAAATGAAATGAACGACAGGAATGACATATCGCAGCTTCGCGCACGTTCATCATGACTAGTTGCCGCCTCGCATACATAGTCATGACTAGTCGAGTCCAATCATCTCGGCTTGGTTCGGTCGACAAGGGCAACTCTCATGCATCATAGCATCACGTGCATGAGAACAACCCTTGAGCCATTTTTTGAAGAACTCGGGATCCAAGTGGGATAACCTTTACAGCCTTACCGCCAAGGTTAAAGAACCACATAAATACCATCCTGAAACTATCGGGTGACCCGGGTTCCGTCACAAGTCAAGGTGGTGTAGTGCAATTATATTAGGGGCATACATGACATTTTAAAGGCAATCAAGACTCCGATAGTTCAAAAATTAAAATTCTCATCACTAAGCCTCGCAAACGAGAGGTTAGCCACGGACTCCTCCCCTTATAACTCCCTTCCCGCAAAACCATTTAACACTCGGGGATTAAAATTCAACAAAAATTGCCAACTTGAATTTTTGAGTATTTTTAAAATAAAGAAATTATATGAAATTAAGATGAAATAAGTTCAAGATTACTCCCCAATTTGAACTCGTGCACCAAACTTGTGCTTCGGGCTTGTCTTAACCATTGGATCAATTTGGTGACTCGTTAGACCGAGAAATTTTTTCTTGGTCCTATCTCTCGTTCACGCTTCTTTCTCAACTCGCTAGAATTTCATGAGACGCAATACAGGCGTTGATATTTTTCCCTTTTGCTCTCCTTCTATTCTCGTACCATTGATGTCTCATCGTTGATATGCAATTGTTATTTAACATAAAAACATAGAGAAAATCAGTGTAGAAAATCTGGGCTAATTTGTATTCGAAATTAAAGGAAGTTAGGGAAATCACTTAGCTTTCTTTTCTTTGGCGAGCTTGAACGATCGGGATGGACCAAGAGCTTGTGTTGATCGGTGCAAAGATTGGCAATAGTAGTATCGGGCTTCAAAACTCTCATACCCTCTCAAAACTCTTTTCAAATTTTTTTCAAGAGTTCTCTCCATTCTTCTCTAACGAATTCTTCTCAAAAACTCTCTCAATTCTCTTTTCAAAAAAAAAAAACTCCTCCTTCTCTTCAAGAACTCTTCTTCTTTTATAGGCAAAGTTCTTCATCCTTCATTCTTCATCTTCATTTCATCACCTTCCATTTTCATCTTTCTTCTTCATCTTCATTTCCCCACCTTCCATTTTCATCTTCTCTTCTCCATCTTCATCTTCTTTTCTTCATCTTCATCTTCCCTTCTTCATCTTCATCTTCTCTTCTTCGCCTTCATTTCTCCATCTTCCATTTTCATCTTCTTTTCTTCACCTTCTCTTCATTATCTTCTCTTCATCATCTTCCTTTCTCCATCTTCTCTTCATCATCTTCCTTTCTCCATCTTCTCTTCATCCTCTTCTCTTGGTATCTGCAATACTGATCCTTGAAATTTTTAGTATTTACAATACAGTCCCGAAGTTTTGAGTATTTGCAATACAATCCCCGAAATTCGAGTATTTGCACATACGATCCCCGAGAAAATATTTCTTTCAAGCCCGAATCTTCTCGGTGCATTTTTCCACCCCATGCCTAGTCCAGATGCCTGTTAAATTAAGCTCAAATTATATGCCAATGCTAAATGAATATGTGAGATGATTTTTGTTTAGAACTAAAATTAGTTCTAATTTTTATGCAAAAAATAAATTAGTCAAAATTTAGGCGTCAACACAAAGCAATGCAAAATGCCCGCCCGATGAAAGAAACTATATTTTGAAGTCGCTGGTAACTTCTTTTTTGTTGATTTTGCCGATGTTCATTTTTATTATTATTTTGTTTCATTTATTTAAAATAACATAGGCTATTAATTCTTTGTGATGACGGATGACTTTATTATTGATACTTTAGGTTGCTCAATACAGCTGTTCGCAGCGGCGTCGACCGTCAAAAAGGTGTTAAAACTTTTACGAGTCGTTCGACAAAACGCCTTAAGGTTGCACCACCTCCAAAGTTACAACAGCTTTAGGAAGCTGTCTCGCCCAACCTTGAAGTATGGTTACGATTCAGCTACAGCTACACCAAACAGGTCATGCATTCGTGAGCATACTCTATTCTAAGAATTTTTTTCCAACACTATCGAAAACAATACAATGTTCAGGCTCCTTCAAAAAGTTCACTGCAAGAAACATTTTGTAGTTCTCATCTCGTCGCCTTGCCCGCCCAGGGTTCTTGCTCTCTGGTTGCAACCTTGCTTGCCCTTCATTCCTCCATGGAAAGATTACAAAGAACTTCTACAACCCTAGAAAAGTCTTTCGAGTTTGGGTCAATTGCGTCAACACATTCAAATTGAAAGCGAGGCTAGAAATCTTGATGTATCTGAAAACCAAGCAAATAATGAACAAAGTACTTAATGTTGAGGGACCGGCATCTTGCAATTCCATAGCCAATTCATAAGTTTTCTAGAGGACAGGAAGCCTCTTTCAATGAAAAGAGAAAACGAGATGAGAAGGAATGTTTGAACAAAAGAAGAACGAAAGCCAATTTGGTGGAGGATGGCGAGGTGGTGGCGATGATCACCAAGGTTCTCATGGTGAACGGCGATGAGACAAGAAACAGAAAAATACAAAGACTGTATCCACTATTCACAACCCTTCGGCTCATAGCGTTCTACGGTCTCTTGAGATAATGACGCACCGTCCGGAAAAATATCATACTTTAATGCATTTTGTCATACCTTCTATACAACATGTCATACCTCACAAGCTAATTTTAAGGTTTTTGATAAAGGATTTAGATTTTTTCTTTAGCGATCTGATGCTAATCGATATTTCGGGATTTGTAAAGGTGCCTAAGCGTGACGAATCGCTTCTAACTCCTTTCACACGTACCGAATACACAGCCATTGTTCAACGTCATAGTTAAGGGCGGAAAAACCTTATGATGTTGTCGTACCACATATAGTGGGCTCCACATGCAGGGGTGTACCAAGGCCCACTAAGCAGGTAAATGGGTCTGTAGGCCGACCTCATAGCCCCCGAATCGTGGCCCACTAGTGCACCTTCTTCATGGGTTGGTCCACCTACATGCAATCTGGTAGGCCCATTTATTAGATGGGATCTGACCGAGAATGGGCCATACCCAGCCGGGCCCAGAAGATGTCCAATCGTTGGGGCCATCACCGATCAGATGGAGCGAAAGGGAAAAGAAATGAAGGGTCTATACATAGACCATGGAAATCAAATTCATCTGGACCGTTCTCCACGATAAGACCTACATAATCAGCGGCTCAGATGATATCGATCTGCACGATCTGTAGACCGTGTGGTAACTTTTCGTGCAAGTCATGGCAAAAGAGACGACAGACGTTTGTAAATCATGCTGGGGAGACCAAACCCGTTTGCATCGAATGCGGCCGTCATTAAATTGAGTTCTATGGTACGGGCAACGAAATAAATTTTCCTCTCGATAGTTTACTTAATCTTAGGGTTAAAAATGGGTCAGTGTAGATATCTAGACATTCCCAGCACGCCGTGTGTTTTGAACCCGCTCGACCTAACATTGCCAAATTAGTAGGTGTAAATTCCCTCAGGAATGCGATGTTGGAACCCATCCATTTCAAATGAAATCAAGTGAGAGAGAAGGAAGAATATACTCAATTGATTCGGTAGCGGTTTACAAAGGCTCTATTAAAATTGGGTCCACCATGTGAAAAGTCAAGATCATTGTACGCGAAGGTATGTGCATCGATTGTCGACAAACCAGCTTAAACGATCAATAAAGATTTCATCACACAATTTGGCAAATCAACTTTGCTAACTACTCTTCGAGATCAATAATTACTCTTTGATATCAATAATTACACGAACGTCCCTTTCGTGTTGACAAAGCCTAGAGACGACAACATGGCGACCAAGCTGTTGCTATTTGTGACCGCTGTACCACATTGTGTGGACAAAAAGGCAACTTCGCATCTCATCAAAACAACTAAGTTTGGAAAATTGGAATACATTGGATTTTTTTTTTTCCTAAGCTCATAGACAAGTACACGGTTTAGCCGGTAAATCTTTTAGCACTCCCGCGAAACAGTGAAAATATGTTATTGAGGAGACAAACAGCGCCTAAAAAGATTTGAACCGCTCCGACATCATGTGAGATCTACTTAATCTGCGCCAACTGTTTTTAAAACTTAAGTCGATAGATGGCGTGGTTTAATAATAAAACATTCTAGTACGGATTTAAAACTCTCACCCTCTCTCCCTTGTAACGTGAGCTTATATGAATATGATGCAATGGTCGAAGCGTGAGGTGGGTGAAATGGGTCGGAATAGATTGACAAGAGCAAAAGATAGGAATCATTTATGGAGAGGGAACTCGAATCATTTTTGGCCCATTCTCACAAAAAAGACAGAATTAATGAAGGAACTCCGTTATAAAATTATGAAGAGCGCCCACTGACCGCAATCGCCAGAAGCCACACTTTGTCGGGGTGGTTGCAATTCCGATGGTCACCGACGATTGCAACCAACCACCACAAGCCAGTTGCCCAAGGGGAGCTACCACCTTCTAAGTTTTTTAGAATTATTTTATTTTTATTTTTCTTTCCTATCTTCTTCTTCCTCCAGCCGGTCATTGAGGTCCGAAGATTGGCCACTTGCTCTCGGCGATGACGCCCTCGCAAATGGCCAACGAGGGCGATTTCGCCTAAGGCCAACGAGCGGCCGGTCGGAGGAAGAAAGAGTAAAATTAAATGAAAATATAAAAATCCCAAAACAAATATTAAAATATAATTAAAAATTGTCATATCGGCGCTAGCGGAGCCATGTTAGTAATATGCGATCAAAATTGGTCGAACCGACCGAATTGACGGAAATGTAAAAGGTTTAGGGTCGAATTGACATAATTACAATAAGTTTAAGACTTTGATAAAAAATTTCTCAAAGGACTTAATCGATAATCCCAAAAAGTGATGGATCAATTTTAACCACAAAATTTATTCCTAAAAAACCAGAGGACCTTTTTATGTTGTTGCAAATAAAATTGGAAAAATGGATCTCCTAACATTATCAATTCAATATTAGGAGTGAGATTGATCAAATCGGGCCGTCCAAATCAAAATGGACAATTTGATTTGATCCATGTCACCTCTTCTAAAGAGGAAAAAAAATTTTAGGAGGAAATTTTTAAAAATTTTGAAGAGGTGACATGGATCAAATCGGAGCCGTCCATTTTCATTTGGATTACCCGATTTGATCATTCCCACCCCTAACATTGCAATGTTAGGGGATCCTGATCCGAAAATTGGGGCCCGTGAGGCAAGGGCTCTAAAGGAAGCCCATATTAGCACAGATTAAAGATTAAAAAGAAAAAAAGAAAAACTAAACTAAAAAAACCCTTAAACGAAGAGCAATCGGTTATTTAGAAATGTTTTTAGTCATTTTTCTTTTGAAAAGGGCTTGGACCGGGTTGTTACCTACCTCACCCACTATAAAAATTAACAATTTGTCGTTCACGAAATACACAAATTTAATAAGTAATTTATGGGAAATTTATTTTTCTGTAGTCCAAATTGCAATTACGGGCTCGTTAAACTCGAACATGTGATTTGACCCGAATAAAAAAGAAATCTCAAATCGAATATTTTTTTATTATTCGAGAGACCTATGTTAATGGTATTTGCGGTGGTCCCCGTTCCTATCCTTCTCCTCATAAAAAGAAATCAAATAAGTATCTTCCCTTCGGAGCATGTTATATCTATGACAATAAGCATATGAGGTTCTTAACATTTTATGCCATTTGTGAAATCTATTTTAGGTCTAAACAAAAAGAAGAGTGAAAAATAGATGGGACCTCAAAAGAAATTAAACAAGTATCTTTTTTTCCGAGACATGTGCTACTTCTTTAATGCGATAATCATATCTTATTAGGTTAAGATTAATTCACAATTTGTGTCAATCACGTACGCTTTAAACTAAAGAAAACGAAAATAAAGGATGGGAAATTTAAGATTTGGCTTGTAGTTGAATCCTTCATAATGAATAATTATTGACACGAGTATTGATCTATAATTGCGTTTCATAAACTCTTGAAATTTGAATAGTACTTTTTTATTTCATGGAGAAGTGAAAAAAACTTACTTTTGACTTTTGATAAATCTGGACGAGCTGCTCCTAATTCACATCAACATTAATACAATTCAAATAAAATATGAATTACATCACTAAATCGAAGATGCCCATAGGACATAGTAACTAGTAAGCACTTCAAAAGCCATGCATCAATATATGTTTCACTTTCAAAACAAGGAACATATACTTGTTGAGAAAAAAAAATTACTATAAAAGTTCCAAAACTATTGCATTTATATCAATTCAATCTTAAGCCTTTCAATTTGGCCAATTAGTTCCTAAATCTTTTAACGATTTATGAATTTTCAAATCATTTTTTATCGAAAATCGTAGATATAGATGCGCATCGCCACATAGGATAGCCGCACTTGCCCGTGGACAATCTTTTTAATTTTTTATTTTCCTTTTTTTTTTAACAAAGTCCGAGGAGGGTGATGGCCTTGGCCTATAAGGCTACAGTGGTGAAGGCCGCGACCCTCGCCGGCGGCCGTCAAGGGCTTCGCGGCCCTTATTAGGTTTGGGTAAGAGTCGTGACTCTTGCCTGCGACCTTCACTAGAGGCCGACGAGGCAAGGGCTTAGAAGTAAAAAAAGAAAAAGAAAAGAACAAATAGAAGAATAATTATAAAATATTCAAACATTTTTTTAAAACAATTACAAAATTGTCCATGTCAATGTTGATCGTGCGACGTAGGACGACCAACCTCCATATCAACGATTTCCTGTCAAAATTTAAAGAAATTATTAAATTGGCAAACCATCAAAATATTTAAATCTAAATTAGTCAAATTAAAAGGTTCATGATTGAATTTGTACAAATACAATAGATTTACTCCTTTTTGATAATTAAATATTTATGTTTAAATTAGCCAAATTGAAAAGTTTATGTCTAACGACTCGGTTCAACGAGAATGTTGAGTGGTCGTCGACTAGAGGGCCTGGACAAGAAGTAGCTCCCGACGGATTCTAGGTAGTGAATGGAGCGGGAATGAATCGAATTGTATACCAAACAAGAGAGCGAATCTAAAATATACAAGTAAAAATTGGAATTAATTCATGAATACGCCTTTTGACATAATGACAATTCTTAGCTTTAAAAACTACAAAGTTAAGCATGCTTAGGTGGGAGTACTCCCAATATAGGTGACCTCCTAGGAAGACGCCCACCTATGTGCCAAAGGACAAAATCGTAAGGCTACGTATGGAACGAGCCAAAGCGAACAATACCTAAGCGAGTTAAATTCAAGGCATCACAATATGATATCAAAGTGAGAACCCCTCCAATAGGTGTATGGTTCGGTGACAAACCAAGTGAAAACTAGTGGGCCTGTAATCGACCCGATTCAACGAGAGTATGGAGTGGTCACCGAGGCTAAAGGGCTTAAACGACGAGCGGCTCCCTGGCAAGTTTTAGGATGGCAAAGGGGGCAAAGAATGAACCAAACTATGCTTTGAACAGAGCAAGAACGATTTTGAAATACATAAGTGAAAATTGGAATTAACTCATAGAGGCGTCTTTTGATATAACGACAATACTTAACTTTGAAACTACAAAGTTTAGCGTGCTTAGGTGGGAGTACTCTTAGGATGGGTGACTAACCAATACGCTAAAGGACAAAACCGCGAGGCTCGATTATTGAATTTGTACAAATACAATAGATTTAATACTTTTTTGGTAATTAAATGTTTATGTCTAAATTGATCAAATAATTTGTACAAATACAATAGATTTAATACTTTTTTGGTAATTAAATGTTTATGTATAAATTGATCAAATTGAAAGATTTATAATTGAATTTGTACAAATTCAATAGGTTTAGGGCTTTTGGTAATCTCTCCGGTTGAGAAATCAGGTGCATCATGCATTATTTCTTATCTAGGTTATATTGTTAAATTTAATAAGGTAAGCAAATTTTATAAAATATACATACTTGCGAAAGGAATTTATGGTCAACAGATCTCCCTTGGTCTTATAAGCAACCTCCCTCCTCTCCATATTCATCTTCCACATTTGCGTTTTTCTCCTCCTCACCTCTTACTCAGCTCAGAAAGCGCTTCGTTTCAGACATGGACACGACTCGGAAGCACCACCAGATAGACCGACACGAGGAAGACGACGCCACAACCCTCGATTTAAGGATTGACGGTGGAGAGCATTGTGCTGCCGATGATCAACCCCAAGAACACGGCTCAACCACTGCCGCCATCTCCCCGACGTCGCCACCGCGTCAGTCATCCGCTCTTACGCTCAAGGAAGAGCTCGGGAAAGAAGAAACCCCTCAGCAACCGCGCGCGATGCCGGCGGCGGCGTCGTTTCCGTCGAAGCTGTCCACCAAGGACCGCCACACGAAGGTGGAGGGCCGGGGACGGAGGGTCCGGATGCCGGCAGCCTGCGCCGCCAGGATCTTCCAGCTGACCCGGGAGCTGGGCCACAGGTCCGACGGCGAGACCATCCAGTGGCTGCTCGAGCGCGCCGAGCCAGCCATCATCGCCGCCACGGGTACCGGCACCGTCCCAGCCCTCGCTATGTCCGTCGACGGCACTTTCAAGATTCCCACCTCCGCTGCGCCCGCCAAGTACCCGGAGCCCGGAGACCCGCCCGGAAAGAAGAAGCGAAAGCGACCCGCGAACAGCGACTACGTCGTCGTTGGTGAGCACGTGACCTCGCCGAGTTCAACGATCCTCGCACCGTCAACACAAAATCGCCAGCAGCACCCCCCACCACCACTTATTCCCTCAAGGTTTAGTCCCCATGTGGGCCATACCTTCGAACGCCGTCGCTTCCGGAGCTTATTTCGTGATCCCAAGCGTGGCCACCGTCCCAGCACCGGCGGTGAGGCCGATGTCGTCGTTCGTGGCCGCCATTCAACAGTACGACGCAACCGTAGCCACGAAACGCGTTGAAGCTCAAGGAACCTATCCAGTATCTCAGGAGATAGGCGGTGCCAACATGAGGTCGGACGCCTCGGGGCCGAAACCGGCGAGAGCGACGTCGGTCATGGCTCCGAGCTCGGTGGCGACGGCAAGCACTCCTCAGGTGCTCCGCGATTTTTCGCTGGAGATTCGCGATAGGCAAGAGCTTAAGCAGGTGAACGGCACAGCGAAGCATTAGCGAGGACGCGCGGGGGGAGAAAAGAGAAAAGGTGGGGTCGGGGGGTGTTTCCGCCATTGACGACCTCGTCGGAGCAGCAGGAGCAAAGGCCATTGACCGGCACGAAGCCGGAAGAGGCGCTCTCTCTTTCTCATTGGGCTTCGAGAAAGAAGCACGTGGTCCCGTGAACGGCGTTATAGAGGTTCGCACGTGTAAGTTCTGGGTGGGGCCTACATCCTAGTGGGGGTCAACTTTTATACTCACCTGCATGGCGGACCTCAATACTCGCACTAAATGGTCAATGAAGTTTAAATTTCAATTTTCTTGCAATTGATGTACTTTGCCGATTTAATTTTCTCATGAATTGCCGACGTGGCCGAGAAACGGTCAGTCTTGCGAATGCCACGTCATTGCCACCGGATTCAATTGCAAGTTAATTATGTTTCGCCTCTTGCTCAGAGAAAAAAAAATTAAAAATCCTGTTTATTTGGCTATTAAATAAAAGCTTAATGCTCACTTGTAAATCCCATCTCACTAAAATTTAGTGACTACTGATGGATTTTGTCCGACAATATTGCTTTCAATGATGATGGGATAGATTGACTCATCATATACACAATTTTAAATGGTATGTAAGTGTCTTGCTAAAATGAATTCTTACATTATCGTCCGCATTGATTATGGTAATATATAGGTCCTCTAAGACTTTTTTCGAGTGAAAATCGTTATGAAATTTTGTGATTTGAATGCGTCGAACATAAAGATTCGATGAGGTCGGGTCATGATTAGGTGTTCCCCGCGAATGAGTTGCATGTTATTCTCGAGAATACGTATGCAATTGAAATTGACTAACCTTGTTACATGCTCTTCACAAAAGTAAATTGATATATTCGGATAATGTCCAACTATTTCTGGTAAAAAAAGAAACAAGGGCAGCATGTATATTGCCTACGAATAAAACAAATATTTATTACAGTCTTTTTTCTTCTTCTTTTTGAAAAGTGGTGGGGACCGGCTGGGTGTGGGGCCCACCTAATCTCGCGCTCATGTCATGTGATGGCGGGCGAGGGCCCCAAGAGGGACGTTGCAGGTGGGGCCCCCAAGACTTTGTCCTTCACTGTACACGACCAGCGTGGTCCCTCCCCCCCGGGGCCCGGGGGAGGTGGGGGTCCGCTTCTCGGGATTGGTGGTCCGACCCGGATAGCCTAATCATATTATTAAACAAATCCAAAGGGCAAAAAGGGGTTTTAAAATGGGGCGTACCTAACCGACCCGGGGACGAAAGCCTAACAGGATTCACGCATTAGTTCTCTGCATACTTATGATGGAAACAACAAATTCGGCAAACCTAAAATAAGATTCAGGGCTTAACAGGTGGTTGCTATTGAAGATGCTAGATCGTTGATTAGTTTTGCTTTGGAGTTCACACTAGTTATGTTTAGTTACTGAATTATGTAGGAACTGCACATAAAATTAGGTCTTTTTAGTAACTAATCAGGCATTTGGGTTTTCGAACTATAATATCCTAAGAATTCATATGTTTTTGAACAATTCATTCCGAACTTGCCGTGCCCGAAACTCACAACTCATTTACGTTCCATTAGGGATTGGCCCTAGGGAGAATCATTAAAAATGTTCTAAACCTATTGTAATCGTGCAATTCGGTCTTATTTTTTTTTTTTTTTCGATTCGATCCTAAATCATTCGATTGTGTCAATTCATCACATCCAATTAATTTTAATTTGGTCATGCGTGAATCGCCGTCCAACGACATACTATTTTAAACTTTTTTGAATGTTTATTTTTTTTCTTTTTCTTTTTTTCTTTTCTTTTTTTTCTTTTTTTTTTTCTTTCCTCTTCTTCCAATAGCCGGTCGCCGGATACGCTGAGCAAGACGTCGAAATAGAAATGTCTGATGAAGATTCACACATTTCTTGTATGGCACCAGATATGTTATACATCATCGATATGTACTTTAAAGTTGTAGACATTTATTTCTAGTTTATAAGTAGATGATATATATACTTATAACCAACTCCAATCAAGATAGAGGAGAACTAAACTCTTGTATCTATTCCAAGTCAATCTGCTTCGCGATCGAACCGGATACCGTTAATCACTATCGGACTCCTCACAACATGACTCGAGCTCTTCCACGCGAGCGAACCGGACACAACCCGGTTCTCCAACGTCGGCTCGGCTTCCACCACAACCTTAAAGCTTCTCTTTTGCATCGCACGAGTGAAGGACAGGCTCATAGGCTTAACCCCAATCTTCACACCTTTTGGAGCTCTAACCGTGGCATTGTACATGGACAGAGCAGGACCAACGTTTGTGACCGTCCTTACGAAGACTCCAATTGTAGGTGCTCGGGTGTTCCTTAGTGTGAGTTGCATGGCGGGGTAGTTGAGAGCATCGTATCCGATCCCGGGGACCAACGAGGAGCAGTTTACGGATCGGCCCGGGCCGAGCAGGACCCGCAATGAAGAACCGGGATAGCCATCGCGGCAGAGGAACTGAATGTAGGACATCTCGCCCATGTCGTACACCAAGCCCGGGTTGAGAGCTTGGATGGGGTTGACCTGGCCAGCTCCGTATGCGAACTCGCCGTCGGGGTTCATCCTCCGGCTCATGGGTTTCGCTTATCGGCGACGGAAATCGAGACAGTCGGGAGTGTGAGCCATGATGAAATAAAGTGGCATATGGACAGACAAACCTTTATGCTTAACATTCAGCTCATTAAGATATTAATCCGTCATATATACCTGTGGTCATGATGGCAGATTTAATAGCCGCAGGGGTCCAGATCGGGTGGAAGGACTTGATAAGCGGCTGCGCCGGCAACATGAGGGCACGCCATGGATGTCCCGGACATGAGATTGAATTTCGAGTAGCGGGTATCGCCTTTCAGCCCAGTCACAGACCTCATCGGCGTGTACGATGCCAATATGTCGATCCCCGGTGCCGCAATATCAGGCTGCGTTTCCATGTCAATTGCATCCAGAAGTTAAATCACTTTAAGCTTCATACGATCTGAATTCGGCATTCAGCTCTATTCTTTTCCAGGGAAATGAAAAAGACGAAGTTTACAGGTTAAGCCAATCGGACCTTGAGAATGCGCTGAGACCCCGGATTTGGACCCCGAGAAGAAAACGACGAGACGAACGGAGCGGGTATTTTCGCTTCCCCTGTTCTGTATATTACTGCTGATGGAGATCTAAACACCAGACCGGAAGCCATAGGAATGTGATAAGCTAATCTCAGGTGAGGTACAATTTGCTAAAAACTTCACCTAGAGCACTTGGGAAATCCTTTCAGGACTTGCCTGGTAGAGTGAATGTACTCATCGATAGCCTCACCGAGAGTACCGTTCACCATGGTCGACGGGGCCATGAATATCTGAGCGGTGTCAAGGAACTGCGGGCTTTCGATGATGGCGCCGATCCCTCCGCTTCCTTTGACGACGGAGTCGGCACCCCGCATGGCAAACTTGCAGTACACAAGCTTCCCTGTCACTTTGACCCGATCCAACGAGTTGTCCATGCAGAACCTCGCGCTTGCCTCGCTCGAGTTCGCCCCGGCGTCCGCCCCGCTCACCAGCGGGTAGAGTTTCTCCTTCGGATCGAAGGTGTTCACTCCCACTCCCTGCAGTACGCGCTCGGCGAATGGAAAACGTAAGTCTACTCGGCACTAATCTTTCTCACTCACAATGAAACTTGAATTCAAGGCATATGATAATGCTGTCTATCCTGCGAAATCGCATAAACATTAATAAAAAGACTTTGGTAGTCAAATCAAATTAAAGTTGATAACTCGATGTTTGTGAGATAATTACCAAAAAAAGCTATAAACCTATTATATAGATTTTAATTCAATTTTAAACCTTATGCTAAGATTGACATTTTTTTGTATTTTTTAATGTTTTTTCTTCTCCTTTTTTTTTTTCCCTTCTTCCTCCGCCAAGGATCAGTTAGAGGTGGGGGCTAGCGAGGTTGACTCTCGCCAACTACTGGCGAAGGAAGAAGGGATACAAGGGAAGAAAGTAAAAATAAAAAAATCAAATAAAATTATAGTAATTACAAAAAAATCCAAAAACTATTAAAAATTTTAAAATATTGAAAACAAAAAAAAAATTATCCACGGTAGTGCCGACGGTGCCATGTAGAATGACCGACATTAATATTAGTAATTTGTAACCAAAATTGACCGGAATGATTACATTGGCAAAACGTCAAAAAGTTAAGAATTAAATTGGTCAAATTGAAAAATTTAGGAATAAATTGATATCCGCATAATATATTTATGACTTTTTTGTAAATTTTCCCAAAACTAGTTGTTAACTTAATTCGATAAAAATTGATATACTCTAATTGAGATCGATAATTTCTTAAAAGAAGTTGATAGGTTTTTATCATTGGTAAGTAAGACAAGAAAAAGCCGATATCACGTTTAGGAAAATTTGGTAAATTTTAAATACATATGCATATAAGTTGGCTTAAGTACACTACAAGTGTCAAAACTTGTGTACGTCGCTCACTTTAGTGTCAAAACTTTCAAAATGATCACTTAAGTGCCGAATTTTTTAAAAACAATCACTTCAAGACAAAACTTTCAAAACGATCACTTAAGTGCCAACCTTTTTTAAAAATGATCATTTAAGTGTTAATTTTTTAAAAAAATAATCACTTTAGTGTCAACTTCATCGAGCCACATCGGATCAAATATTAATAAAAATAGTACACGTCGGATTTTTGGCAAGCCATATCGGCTCAAATTGGAGTTAGCACTGAAGTGATCGTTTTTAAAAGAAGTTGGCACTTAAGTGATCGATTTTTAAAAATGTTGGCACTTAAGTGATCGTTTTGAAAGTTTTGGCACTAAAGTTAACGCCATACACAAATTTTGGCACTTCTTGTGTACTTTAGCCCATATAAGTTGTTAAGCCATTCAAATAAAAATTGATAAACGGAAACTAGTTGGCCATCTAATGGGAGAAGAGCTGATAAATGTTATAAATAAAGGTTGGATAATGCATATTAGAGTTCGTAAATTTAAGGTGCTTGGTAATAATGACAAATAAAAGCTAGTATATAAGAAAAATTGGTAAATTGAAAAAGCAAACAACGCCGATAAGTAACTCAAATAAAAGTTAATTTTTCGAAATCAGTTGGTAATTGAATCGGAAGAAAGTTGGTAAGTCCCTAAGTCGGATTGGTAAACTCAAACAAGTGTAAATGCATTGGTGACAAAGACAAATTAAAAGTTAATCAAAGATATTGGTGATTGCATATTATCAAAAAGAGTTGGTAATTTCTTAAAAGTATCATCAATCTATCAATAAGTCATCCATATTTTTTTGGTCGGAGTCATCCCTATGATTGTAATGTCTGATTGTGTCCATGGTAGGACCATTCCCATGACTCCAACAACAAAAATAAATAAGATTGAAGCAAAATTAAGACTTCAATAAATCTTGATACTTACCCAAAAGGTCCTCCCATCCCCCAGCTCGACTTTGCTCTGAAACTGCCTGTCGATGCCGCTGGCCGCCGCCGTGACGAGCCACGGCGCGTAGTTCGCAACGCTGGCCAAGTTTGGCCCGTCGTTCCCAGCCGAAGCGACAGTCAGGATCCCTCTCCTCATGGCGTGGAATGCGCCGACCGCTATGCAATCCTTGGTGTAGTTGGGCACTGTGCCGCCGATGGAGATGGAGATGACGTCGACGCCCTCATGAATGGCAGCGTCGAACGCCGCGAGCAAGTCCATGTCTGAGCAGGCCGAGCTAGCCCAGCACACCTTGTACATGGCCACCCGAGCCCATGGGACCGCGCCCCGCGCAGCCCCTCTAGCGAGGCCGAAGAGGCCCGCGTCCAGCACAACGTTGCCTGCCAGGGTGGACGAAGTGTGGGTCCCGTGGCCGTGCACGTCAACCGGAGATAAGATGTCGTTCGGGTCGTGCGCGCCGTCGAGCTTAAAGTACCTGGCTCCTATAAGTTTGCTGATAGAAAAAAGAACCAAAATAAACAACTATAAATTTGCATTGGTGTGTATGAAATTACAACATGAAAATTTACAATTTATTTCTATTTTTGTTAAAAAAAAAAGCATAGGGGAAATTGATCACTTGTTGCATCCTGAAAAATTGGCATATTGACCGCAAGTTCCTTTCCACTTGGGTGGTGGCGGGCCAAACCCTTTATCAGCAAAACTCTCGGATTGAGGTGTGATCCCTGAAATGTCAGGAGGTAATTATAATAAATTGAGTGATTAAGCAAATTCGTAATTGAAATCAATTCACGAAGTACAACCTGTGTCGAACAGGCCCACAACGATGTCGTTCTCCATCTTCAGATTTCTTCTCGCCGTCTGAGGAAACCCAATGAAGTCCCAGGATTTGGTCGTGTGGAGCTCGTGGTATCGGTTGGGGAAGACAGAAACCACTTCTTCTAGGCCTGAATAACAGACGAAAAATTTAATTAGCTCCGTTTTGTGCTTCGCAGGGCCGAAGAAAATTCGAAGCATGTGTCCATGATCCAGAGCCTTCCCAAATTCCATGAGCAAATACATCACCTTTCAGGAGAATTAATACCGTCGCATGAATCGTAAATGCATGCATTCGGTGTACCGACAAAGATCTACCGTTCTGAACGGAATAGATTAATCGAAAAGGGGGCCAAGATTCAGGGTGGCATTACCGCTATAGTGTTGCTTTATGTGCTTATGGAAGATGTTCTAAGAGCAGTGGCGTCACCTGATAACTCTTGAGCTTCATCTTGGGATAGCTTGGCAGCAAATGCGTTGAAGCTTTTGGTGTAGCTGTAGACCAACGACTCTCTTGCCTCATCCTCACTATGCAGTAAGTGATACGGATGGAGTCAGCAGCATTAGAGGCAATTTCATAAAGTATAGAAGCTGGTAAACTTCTCTATGAGATTAATTTGATGACTTCAGTCGATAACCACTGCATGTCGTGGGTTGTTCGTTGACCCATTAGCTTCATTAATCAAATTAGCACGATAATTAATTCTCTAGGAGCATTGTAGTGGTTGATTGATGGAGGGGAGAGAGAGAGAGAGAGAGAGAGAGAGAGACCTTCCCTTGAGAGAGGAAAGGAGTTGCAGGTGGGACTGAGCTGCTTGTTCTTCATTTTCGCGACTATCTCCCAAGTATACGATGTAAAACTCCTGCCACCCATACTGATTAAAAGAAAGAAAAACAATAAGAAAAATGCAAAATGGCAAGCACACCGTGTCTTTGTTTCCATCAGCAGCAGCCACAGAGCCCCTCAAAATCACAAGAGAAACGAAGTTGCAGAGAAGAAACCAGACACCGGCCTTTCCTCTCTCCATCTCTCTCTCTCTCTCTCTCTACATATTTGAAGAACTTGGCACGAGGGACTCTTTCTCTGCACTTATAGGCCACGACCCAAGTTGGAGGAATGACGTCACAGGATGATGTTTATGCTCATATTCATGTTCTTCTTACGTGCAGTTGTTAAGCCTTAAAGGAAAGGTCATATGAAAACCGAAACCGGGTCTCTGGTTCAAATAGTCGCCGTCGTCTGTCTGGGGATTGCTTCTCTCGGAGAAACTTGTGATTGTGAACGTTGTTCTTTGCTTGCTTCTCTCCTACTGTTTCGAAGCCATTGTTTTGATTGCGAGGGATGAAATTTCAGTCAAAGACACAATAGACCTAGCCGGTCGGAGTCAAATATGCTCCGTCGGAGAGGAAGTACGTTGTGCATCAGAGATATATCGCCTAGACATAGGCCGAGAAGTATTTTCCTTATCGCTTCTCCCGACCCTTGTCGTTGTGGCCGCCGTCCGTCCAGATTGGTTTTCAGATTAATTGAGGAAGTTGCTTTGAAACAAAGATCCCATGTTTGAAGGGAAGAAACGAAGAGCCCCTCTTGATCAATTGCTTCCCTTTCCCTTAAATTTCAATTCACGCAAACAAACTTTGGAAGCAGAATAGACCGTTTATCATTGCTTAACTGCTGCTAACCAGGGTTTAATTTAGATGCAAATCACTTTGCTTCTACTTTGCTTCCTAATTTTTCTCAAGAAACGTTTTCTCACAAGGAAGGTGCGTGTGGATGACATGGTCTCAAATAGGGCCGGCAATCCTTATCGTCGTATTATCTTCATGACGGTTATTCATGTTTCCGTGAGTACTAAGTATTTTCCCTTTAAAATGGGTGAAAACCCATCAATTCGTGTCGGGTTTTGGCTAGGAATTATTATATCCAATCTCAAATGATCCGATAAAGCCAATCAACGTTAATTTTTTTTTTGGGAATTCAAATAGAGAGTCTGCTTGTTTATATACTAAAGTGTGAATATTCGTTCAGAAGTGAACGACTTTGTTATGTTACTGTGCGATTGATGTAAATGTGAGGCAATGTAACTTAGATTTTTTTGGATAGAACTTTCCTTTTTCAGCCATGATCTTGCACAGAAGCATTTTGGCCCAAGTAAACTAAGTAGTGCCATACTTAAGACCAAAAAAAACTAAGTAGTGCCATACAGCCCGGCATCATATATGGTGGGATGAAATAGGCCCATGGATGAGCTAATCCAATTTTTCAATCCTATCTAAAGAGTTCACATGCTTGTGCAAATTTTACCTCAACAAGGTCTAGAGAAACTACAATTTGCATAATTTATTATGGACCTGGGGGATTATAAATCGAGTCCTGACCCTGAATTAGAACTTTTGAACCACTTTACCCCTACATTTTCGGAGCCCAAATTAGTCCGACGAACGATATGCATGGTTAATTGAATATTTAGTCCAAGGCTTTTGAAAGAAATATTTCCAAGCCGATCTCAACCTTCTTTTTTCACATCAAGTTCTAAATGGATGGATTTTCGAAAGAAAATGACTAATAGTAAGAATTTGAGGCAAATTACTGTGCAATTTTGGAAGTGTAGGGGAAAAAGTGAAACGGAAACTGCTTCAGAAGACAAATTGGAACGAACCACAAACTCCGGAAATAAAGTTCGGGGCCAATTCGATTTGAATTTTTAGCTAAGAGAAGTTACTCATTCACATTAGCATCGAAAATGAAAAGATCATCTTAGCTTAAAATAATATGGAAAAAATTTCGTATGGCTTCAATGATCTTAAATGTCCTCATTTATGTAATTTTAAGATAGAAGAGATAGTTGACATTAAAAAGTAATTTGTTATTCCACAACTCACCGTGCTTCTTCGTGCCGCATAAATAATTTCTTAGTTTTTGAAATTGCAAATATTACATTTTTAAAGCTTTTTCGTCGGTATAATTATATGTTCTTTATATAGACATGCAATCACTATCCATATTTATAAATTCTTGCACACATAAAGAGAATTTTGTTCCGTAGGAAGATATATATAAAAGGTCAAATGACACAATAATACCCTAATATTATCGGGAGTTTCCACTTTTATATAATCTTTTAACTCTGCCGGATCTCCCTAATATTTATTTCAAATAAATTCCAAATCCTTTACCATCGCATCGGTGATGGAATTTTCCGTTAAAATTCCTAAACATAAAAAAAATTGCAACTCAAGTTTTTTCTGTAAATTTTCTCATATCTGAAATGACATAACAATCATTTTCAAACACACGACTGCTTTGCTTAACTGAGGAATCGGATAGTTCAATGATAACCGCGCGATGTAGCCTTTTAGCAAAAAATCTTCCACTTTGATGTCTCTTCCTGTCCATGTTTCATGGGAAAAAATAAAAGGTTTTCTTGTTGCTTGGAAACAGCACGTGTACACATATGGAGTGTTCTCGTTTAAAGGATAGATAAAGCAAATACGTAGATACGTGTACAAATACGATCTTTAATTTTCTACTTTTTATTTTTAAGTTTAATGATTGAGACGTTACTACTCGAATATTAGAGAAATAAAAAAAAAGGCCCGAAATCCTCTCATTTTTTCAAATAAAGACTTTAAGTGAACATTATTTCAAATAAAAGCGCGAAATGCTTTTAATTTTTGAAAAGAGGGTCCGAGCTGAACGTTATTTCAAATAAAAGCTTCAAGTGGCGATGAAATTTCAAAAAAAGACCCGATTTCAAAAGCATTTAGGTTTTTTTTCTATATTTGATTTTTTTAATTAAATTTTTCTTTTTTCTTTATCTTTAAAATTTTAAAAAAATTAAAAAAATATAGAGGGGGAGGTTGCCCCTCCCACCTGTTGTCACCCCACCGGGGGGGCGAAGGTCGGTGGGGTTGCCGGCGCCTCGGTGAGGGCCGGCCACCCCGCCCCCGGAGGTGAGGGCCAGCTAGCCCTCGCCAAAATAGGGAGAGGGTGGTCGGGCCTCTCTCGGATCCGGGCAAGGGTTCGCCGGCCCCGCCTTAGTCAAGGGAAGGGCCGTCGACCCTCAACCGATCTGGGCGGGCGGTCAATCCCCACCCGCACTGGGTGGGCATCGACGACCCAACCCAGATTCAAGAGAGGGCTCGACCCTCTCCCGATTAGCCCATGCGAAGGCGCCGGCGACCCCGCCAACCTTCACCGTCCCGCCGACACCCCACCAACGGTGGTGGGCCGCCATAGGTGAGAGGGGTAGCCTTTCCACCTCGTGTAGCTGTTTTTCATTTTTAAAAACCGGAAAATAGAGAAAAAATAAACAACGTATGAAAATGAGAAATAACGAAAATTCCCTTTAGGCCATGCCTTTTTGAAATTCTATGGCCATTTTATACCATTATTTGACATATATTATGTCATTTCATGCCCTTATTTGAAATAAGGTTCACTTGGGAGCATTATTTGAAAAAATAAGAAGACTTCAAGCCTTTTTTTGAAATTTTTCCCGAATATTAAGAAATTTGCATAATTTTTTTCATAATTGATGTACTCGGAGATGATCATATATTTGGGTATGGTTCATACTCTCCTTCGCAGGCACGTGGGTCCCTGCTCCATGGTGAGTGGACGGGGATCCGAGAGAACCGCCCGGGTTGGGGTCGCGGGGCAAGCCCCCCAAGCCGCCAGAGGGCTTTTATAATTTAAGTTCATATTTTTTTCATTAATAGTTTGGGTTTAAGCCCATGAATAGCAACTTCTATATAATATCTATTTCTTTTATAACGAAATATGCGAGGTGTGTAATCATAGTATAATCCTCTATTGAACTTAACCCTAGTTGAAGAGTGAACCATGATAAATCTTGCATCAATTTCTCTTTTTGCTTTACGCTTTACTTTTTTATGGTCTGTGTCTTGATTCCCGAACACATTTTCTCTATTGACAAGAGTAGTTGAAAATGAATATCATTATAAAAGAGCAGAAATGCAATTCATGTGACCATTCATGATTTGAATCATGCTTGCTTAGCTGGCATTCATATTCTCATATCATAAGATAAAGAGCAAAATGATCTTATTACGAAAGACTTGAATTGTTAGAAATTGATGACTACAGGTCCAAGGAACTTAGATTTAAGCAGGGGCCATAGAAGTGGGTTGATGCTAGTCTTGCTAAAGGTATTCGGTTAACTAAAATCGTATCTCTAAGTGTAAAAAAAAAAAAAAAAAGCAAGAAAGAAATATATTCGGTTGTTAAACTTTCTTAGGATCATCGTAGAATTATAAGAGATTTACCGTTGATAACAATATCTACATCAATATGAATCTTTGCTATTTCCATTAACTATATTCCAGTAATTTCCTTTCTTGAAATTTTCAAACAAAAAAATAAGGTTGGAAGAGGTAGGCTTTTTTCATATGGAAAAGGGAGAAAACGTTGGAATTCGAGTGGAATTTAAGGTTCACCAAATCCAAGAGAATCTCTTCTCTTTGCTCTACAAAAATGTGGTATGAACGATCGACCCCATTAGGGCAAGATCCTCTGTTCGCATGATCAATCCATCCCTCTTCTTTGGACCACTTTGCAACTTGGACATCACTTATCAAGTGGTCCAAAGTGTGGTATTCCTCATTTGTCTTTCCCTTTATTCAACCAAAAGCACTTAAAAAAACACAATTAACTGTACAACCCACGTCCCCCGATCCCACTTCCGATAGCCCCTTTTTCGATAATTTATACGGAGCGACAAATCATATCTCGATTTACAATGAATATCTCGTCCCGTTCCGCATTTCCATAGATCGGAGTCAAACAGTCAGTCGCCAAAAACGAAATTTCAATTCACGAATCTTGCCGACATCTCCTTTTTTTTTCTTTTTCGTCAAAGCCATGATTTGCAAAAATTTATTTACAACCCTTAATTTTTTTTTTTTGAAAATAAAATTCTTAAGAAATAACAAGGGCTAGAGACAGAAAAAGGGGGAAAAGAACAAAAGAGATATATGCACCGAGGGGAAAAAATGGAAATGCTGATCGCAGCAGAACAAATTTCTACGGAATGATGTGCACCGAGAAATGTACATTTTGCAAAAGTAAAGTATACACATTCCGAGAATTAACGTGGGCCGTCTGATCAGAACCCGATGAACAGATGTCGAGAGGGAGCAGCAGCACGAGCTGTGGTCCCCTGTCGTACCCGAACATGGCCCGCTCCTTCGCTTCTCTCCCACGGCCTCGGGGGACCAAAACCTTAGCCAATGCACATAAACGGCATAACTTCGCAACTTGCTGACAGCTGTCCGGACTCGGGACAAAGAAGAGCATTTATCGACAATTTGCAAATGTCTTCGTAAAAAATAATTGTTTAAATGCTCACGCAAAAATAAATTGGCAAAAAAAAGTCTTAATGACCAGCATAATTTATTTAGGCAGAGATTTTTGTTGGTAATAAAATTATATCTTTCATTTATTATATTTGACTGATTTTTATAAGCCATGCGAGCGTTTATTTTCTGATATTTATTGTTTACGCCATTAGTTGTTTTCAGAATTAATTGCACCCTTAAGTTGGGAATATGTCAATCTCCAAAACGGTGATTACCATGACGTGAAAATGACAGGTTTATTACAAATGCGGGATATTCTTATCGAGCTGATTAAAAGGCGTCGAGAAGGCAATTTATTACCAAAATCCATGCTAAGAACTTTAATCAAAGTACCCATTCCATGGACTTCAATTTAAGGACCTAAGATAGCTTGTGCCTTTGGCACTTTGCTTCTTTTTCTTTTTTGTGTGTCAAACTTTCTGCCTTTTAATATGCGGTGGTTGCGAAGATGATTCATCAATACCGAAGCTTCAAGTTTCGACTAAACTCATCAGTGGCCATAGCTCCAATCAAATTCTTTTCTTATAACAAGTGCAAGACATGTAGGGTAACAATGCGCTTTTGGTGGTATTAATGACTATAATTCCGAGTGGATTTATCTCTTAAGAACATAGAAACAAAACCATCTTTTAATATATTTTGCCACAAAGGAAGTGCACCCCTTTTGAGAAATATGAAATGCTATTCTTGAGAACCCTCACTTATTAATGCCGTACGTGCAGGCCAAAAAAGAATGCTATAGTCCTAATTTTTATAAATAGAGAGGCTGGTGAGATTATCTGCCTAAGGCGCTTTTTCATATGTGAGTATAACATCTAATTTCCGGACATCATACTTATGTCAATAATTCATGTAATTGGTCACAACAGTTAAATTTTTTCCCTATGTCATAGAAGTGCTCATTTCCGTCATAAAAGGAAAATCAAATTATGCCAAATCGGGTAATTTTTCTCTATATTAGTCGTGTCTTGACCGATTAGGAAATATTCCATCCATATCGGCCATAGAAGTAACCTTTTACTTTTGGAAGCATACTAGACCAACTCTAAATTAGTTATTGAAACCCAAGGCTGCTTTTGGTCGTCGGGATGTAAGCTATATTATGTGTTTTGCAGTTATTTAGGATAGGATAAAGGGAAATATAGCCGGGATAAAAATATCCTAAGGGATGGGGCCGGATAGACCATCATAGAATTTTTCAAGGGATTAGACATGAGGAGAACTAGGATTTGTCCACCACCACTAGCTCTCCTCTGCGTTGGGCCGCCTTTTGCCGCGCTGGGCCCCCTCTCTAGTGGGGGGCTACCTCTCCGCCGGCGGCAACAGGTTGAGTGTGGTCATCTCTCTGTTAACGCCAAAGTGGATATCTGGCTGCAAAGCTGGATATCTCTACAACCTTGTTTTTAATTGATTGTATGGCGTGATATGGATCACATTCCTCGTTCTTTAACCGCTTGAACATTTTCGATATTTGAAAACGGTCTTGACATGTTATAAAGAACTGGAGGTTGATCATCAACTTTGAAAAGAGATCTCGATATTCGAAATGGCTCTCTACATGAATGCATCTTCAACTTGTGGAAAAAAAGGTCGAATAATTAGATTATTCAGCAATTGTTTACTCACTCGACGTGACAATGAACAAGGCCAACGGGTCATTCTCAAAGGATTCGACTCCAAATCAAGACCTTCGATTTTACGGTTCTACTCCATCGATATTGTGCCCGAATTCGGATGGCACAAATCTCTACTTAACATAACTCACTCATCAAAAGTTATCATTAAGTAATTTTTATAGCATCCCGATGTTTCGAGCAAAATAGAATCGATCTCGGCCGCACCTTGCCTCTGCTTGTCCAGACTTCAAATTTGTAGTTTATCAAATAGTAGATAGGATATGACAAAATTATTAAATTTCTTATTTTATCATATCTAGTCCTATCGGACCAAACGCCGCCAAAAAGTCAATTGGGTTTAGGGAAAATTATTTATTTATGGGTAGGTTAGGATAAAGATTGTTTTCATTTTAGCCCTGGCAATTCTAATCTTGTGCGCTTTAACTGACTTTGTGGGGGCAGAATAATTTGATTATGAACTAATTAGGTTAAAAGGGTAATTTTCATCTTGTCAGTTAACTTGATCTTAAGTATAGTTATGTCATGGTAGCCATGTGGCTCAAGTTAAGAGGCGGATTTCTTCTGTATGCGTTTTATGCTTTCTTACTCAGTATCATAATCAACCAAATATAAAAGAATAATCTAACGGAAAGCACCTTTTTGTGCATAATGTCCATTGATCATAACTCAGCCAATGAAAAAATTACAAAAAAAGTCATAAGCTTATTGCATATATGCCAATTCGATTATAAACTTTTCTATTATGACAATTTAGTACTAGATCTTGAGATAAATTGACAATTAAATCTTAAACCTTTTCACGATTTTTCAATTTAGTCTTTTTAGCCAATTCGCCAATTAGGTACTACGCGGCACAACGGGCATCGCTGAAGTGGACATTTTTTACAAATTTTTTAAAATTTTATTAACTTTATTATTGATTTTCTAGTTTTATCTCTTGTCTTTTACTCTTTTTTTTCCGACCCTAAGGCGGTGAGGGCATTGGGCCTGCACACGGATCTCGACGAGAGGCCATAAAACCCTCGCCTGGTCTAGGCAAGGGTCGGCTAGGGACCTCGGCGGCCCGAAGTTGAAAAAATTGGAAAATAAAAATAATATATGGAAAAATAAAAAGTTACATAAATGAAAAAATTTATCCCTATCGGTGATGACCGTGGCACGTAAGAAGCCGGACGTTGATTAGATCGCCACGTTGCCGAATTAACTAAATTGATAAATCATCAAAAGATTTAGAACTTAATTGATAAATTATCAAAATGTTTAGGTCTAATTCAACACAATTGTAAGGTTTAGAAACAAACCGGCAAATCGTCAAAGTGCTTAGGACTATATTGACCAAATTGAAAGATTTGTAATTTTCCCTTCGGCATTCATATATTAGTGTTTGTCAAGTCAACAATTTCTCGAAAAATACTAGTAGAATTCGAACCGAGCACATCAATAATATGAAAATTGAAAGCTCAGTTATGGAAATAAAAGTTCCAGCGAGCTCATATTGAGATCTACTAAATTAAATGGCCACAAGTGAAATTATCCTAAAAAAAAAAATAAGCATCATACTCTTTAGATAACGTGGTGCGCAGCTTAGCTATTGATAACCAGTCGAAATATTTACCGGACATAAGACTACTCTCGATTAGGCCCATTTGAGCAACTATCTCATGCCTGGATCTAGAGCTCTAACGAATCTTCAAAGGAGTCCACGAAAACCAAACGTTTTAATTCCAAATGTATATATGCAATAAAATCGCAATTAAAATCATATATCCGTCTGGACCTGACTATACTCAGCAAGAATGGTTGACCAGAAACTACTTCTAATTCGTTACTACTTTTAGTTGCCTAGACAAAAACTTTTTGTGAATCAAACGGCGGTTATGTATGATCAACAGTCCTTTCTGAAAAGTCTTGGCCGAGACATAAAATAGACTTCACAAACTTCTAATTGTAGAAATATAACTCTAAACTTTGTTGTGACGGCGACCGGTCATAGCTAATGTAAACACCAACCTGATCTATTTTTTTTTTTTTTTGTGTTATAAGAGTGACACTGTTCTTCTGAAAACCTAGTCCCATCAAAAAGTCATTCTTGTCCGCCCCAAACAATTTCATTGGCTGCCAAGTCTCGACTACGATTGAACATTATCATAGCTATAGAGTAATGATTCGGCCAGTCGACTCAACCAACCTTTTTTTATTATTATTTATGGAATGAACTTCCTGAAATTATAGAAGGTGAAACTGAAATTAGGAAAACGTGGTCGATAAGTCGGTTCAACGATACTATGCGAAGCACGGATCAACGACACATGAGCCGAGCTCGATGATTCATCTCAAATGCGGGACGCCGCTATATGACTCTATCCGACGGTAGCCATCCAAAGATGACGTGAAGTCTACCTTCCTCATCATCGCCCTCCCTAAATTGAGAAAAAAAATATTTTTCTTCTTTTTATCTCGAGAGAATATCTCAAAATTTTACGTCTCAAAATTGAGACGAAGCAGTTTAAGGCCTCTACTCGGATCCTATACATATGCTACAAAAGAAAAACAAAATCAAGAAAAGAGGGTGGAAAAAGAGAGTAAAGAATAATAGGTATCATAATTTTTTGTGGAGTCATTAGATTACCTAAATTTTTACCTCGACAAACATATTATATATTCAACAACAATATCTAAAATTTGTTATAATTCGGCACACAAATCATCATGCAAATAGAAATGACAAAAAAAAAAATCAATACATAAGATTTATTCTGTTCGTCCTTAAATTAGGGCAATATTCAATAGATGATTTTACGATAATTAACACCTTCTATTTTTCTGTTATAACTCTCAATTACAAAAAAGAAGAAGAAGAAGATATAAGCAATAGTTATTTACGGGCCTAAGCGAGATCTCGTATTTTTATGCCGATGAAGAGTAGGAACCGTATATCAATAAATTTTACTTGCCGTGATGCCTTATTATTATTATTTTTTTTTTTTCACGTCATCGCTGCCCCGAATTTGTAGATGCACGATGAAGATAATAGTGGTTGTGGTCATACAGAAGCAAGTTTCGAAACGTCGGTGTCACGGTGGGTGTAGTTTTGATTTTTTTGGCGACCCGGTACAAAATTTAGTGTATTTATTGATTTCACGAGAGGGATAATTTTTTGTATTATTTGTTTGCTGGGTATTAATCCAGAGCACAATGAGAAACCTAGAAAGGGAAAGAAGAAGAAGAAGAAGAAATGCGACATGGTGACAGGCGGGGGAGGGTAGGGGCCCGCCGCCCCTATGCGTTTTCGACTCCTCATTTGCCCAACCTCGTACGGATGTGTACGGACCGACGTGGACATGTTTCTAACCTTGTACTGTTGTTTGCCATTTCTATCTCCCCCCATTGGCCACCTTTTTCCCATTTCCCTCTCTCTCTCTCTCTCTCTCTCTCTCCCCCGCATCAGAAACACTAGAAAAGCAAAAGCCAACCCCTCTCTCTCTCTCTCTATCTATATCTCTAGTCTCTTTCTCTCTCTTCATTATCAGGGGGGAGTCGGACTTTTTTTTTTTTTTTTCGTTTTTTCAGGATAAACGCTTTTGGGGTTTGTGCATTGTGAGTCTTACCAAAACAAGCAAAAGGGAAAGGTGTGGGGGAGTCCTCATTTTCACCCACTTTTGCAATGCAACCAAAACATAAATTCCACTTCTTCTTTTAGAGAGAGAGAGAGAGAGAGGGAGGCATATGAAAAAGGAAAGGTGGGTGTGGGAAGACTGGGCGTAGTGCTTCCCCATTTGGTGACTGTCAATGAAAACTGAGAGAATCAATCAATCGCCCAAACCAAAAAAAGTTTTTTTTTTCCTGATGAATTAGCTTGCTTTTTCCCTTAATTATCTTGGGTTCTTCATCGTTTCTCTTTTGGGTAGAATACTTGACCAGACAGGCAATTCTCAAGATCTTGTTTTTTTTTTTCTCTCTCTCTCTCTCTCTCCCTTTCGCTTTCCCATTTCTGGTCTCTTTCTGTGCCCCTCCATATTCGTTCGAAAGCGTTCTTGATTTTTTGCCTCTTTGGTGAGATCAGTTTTGAGGTCGATTCTTGGTCGACTTTTCTCCGCTTCTGGTTTACCCTTTTGTCCTCCTGCTTGTCTCGAGGACAATTTCAGCTGAAGGAGAAAAGCTCTTTCTTGAATCCAATCAAATCGAAAGCCCGCATCAAGCTCCACCTCGGGGCGTGTTGCTTGCTGGGCTGAATCCTTGTTCGTTCTTCAATCTGTGCTGGGAAATTCTTGATCCGCTGCATCGAATATCAGGTAACTATCTTTCCTCCAATTTTCCTGGCGGATTTGCTGCTAGTAAGAAGCTCACTCTTTTTTGTCTTCAAGCTGATTCAACTATTTTACTTTTTAAATATTTTGGATTTCACCCTGTTCTTTCTACGAACCAGCGCTCAAATTTGAGCATTTCAGTTCGAATGGCGTTTTGGCTGTTGGTCTTTTTGGTCTTCCTCCCCTCTTTCTTCACTCCCGGATCAGTCAGTTTCACACCCACATGTGTAGATTTTTCAGCCAGTCAAATTTTGCTCCACTTTCCCAATATACCATTTTTTTTTCGTTGTACAAGTTCTTGCCTTTCGTCACTGAGAAATCGCATCCATTTGGTTTTAAACAAAAAAAAAAAACGAGGAAGAAGAAGCTGTTTTTGGGTTCATGTCCATATTGGTGCACTCATCATTTTGTGCCTTCCCTAATTGATGTGCTTGTGCGTCCTTTCTTTTGTGAATTAACGAGCTTGATTGCTGTGTAGAGATGGTGAGAGGGAAGACCCTGATGAGGCGCATAGAGAACGCGACGAGCCGGCAAGTGACCTTCTCCAAGAGGCGGAACGGGCTGCTCAAGAAGGCCTTCGAGCTCTCCGTGCTTTGCGATGCTGAGGTTGCGCTGATCATCTTCTCGCCGCGAGGCAAGCTGTATGAGTTCGCAAGTTCCAGGCATGGAAATACTTTGGTCCTTCTTTTTTCTTCGTAATATTCGTCTTAATAATTATTAAGTATCCATGTAGAATTTGCTTATGTTGCTTTTGCTTTCTTCTCCTACCATCATCACCTGATTTAAATCGCCATTAAATAGTGTGCGCGCGCTCCTCCAATTGCAGAATGTGTGATGATTCTGCTCCTGCTTGCTTAGGGTTACGATTCTCTCTCTCTCTCTCTCTCTAAAATGTCCTTTTGGGAAAGGAAAGGCAAAAAGATATATGTTCATCCAGTTTATTAGGGAAGTCAATCCACAAAACAAGCCTCAGGACAGTTTCATCTGTCTGTTTAGCCCATCTTCTTTGTATGAATTTCACTGCCTTGTGTTTTGGTCGTCAGCACCAAACATCATTGAACTGGAAATGATATTGACCAACTAATTAACCGTACGAAGATGTTTCCCAGATGAAAATAGCGTTTCCAAGCAAACTTACTAACATATAGTTATTCCTCTCGTCAGCACATGGACAATAGTACAGTGCTTTTGTGCCCTATTTGTTGGTAAAATTGAAACAACGATGTCATGTGAATTAACTATTTATAGTGGAGCAGAGAAATCGTACCAACTCATGTACTACGAGGGGCCTTAGTTTATGGGAAACAACTCGTGGCCAAGTGCTTTATGTCTTGAGGGGATGGGATGGAGTACCCACTTGTGTTCTTACAATCTTTGCAGTCGAATATCATGTCAAATGTACTAAAAAAGATACATTTAAGGGTTTGCAAGCATATCGAAGTAAAGAAGAAGATGCAAAGATCCAAATCCCATTCAAGCTGACCCAACTTTAGCAGACTACTAGGTTTAGGATAACGAGTGCAATACATGCAAAGCACTTAATATTATTAAACTCCATTTCCACTCGTACTGGCCCAACTTTAGCAGACTTAGCATGACGAAGGCAATACATGCAAATTGCAAAGCACTCATTGATTCCTGACAGACTAAAGTGAGATTGGACTGTTTGTATCATGTCCTTTCCACTTCCTTTTTTAGTGGGTAATTATGGGAAAGCCTTGTGTGGTTGTAACTTGAATCAATGGTCTTTGTTAGTACGATGAAGTTAGATGTTTTCCTGACATTTTTTGAGGAGATTAAGATTAGTAACCACGCTTGCCAAAACATCAGTCTCTCCATTACTCGATTGATGTTCCTTTGGTTTCTCTCTTTTCTTAAAAGATACCAATTAATCCTTTTCTCTTCCTTATAGTGCCACACTTCTATGTTGTTTGCACAAGACACCAAAAGAACTCAGCACCCATAGCTCTTTGTCTTTTCGCAAGTTCCTCTTCGCTTCTCGCTTCTTCGTCCGTAGTATATTATCTGTTGGCTGTAACAGTTACTCCGCATATCAAATTGCATGAAGCACCAAATTTTGATAGGCATTGAAATGATTCCACATTTCACTCGAGTTTCACTAATGTCAGTTGATCATTCATGGATGATCTGTTCAAAATAGCTGAGCTGAGGGAGATATTTGCGAGAGTTCACTAGTATATATGGTTCTCATCCATGTTCTCTTCTCTGTGCTTTTTATGACGTCGGTATAACATGTAATTAATAACTGGCTTTGTGGGAAATATGGTAATGAGAGTGACGAGTCCATACGTGACTCGGTACCAAGTTGGTCCTCACGCTTCTTTGTGTATATTACAAACATGCAATCATGTCTTGTTTGGGAGATTTCAGACTGCCTTTCCAGAATCTGTGGTGATGCTCATAACAGTGTTCGTGTCTACAGATTTATTAGGTTTGGATGGTCACAATAATCCTTCCTCATGTACTGAAATGATGCTAAGTTCGGTTTCTCTTGGGGAAAGTGTCATGCTGGCTTAGCCATCTTAAATCTTCTCATTGTGCACCTCTCCTGGTGAGAGAATTAACCTAGGCTCGATAAATATGCCTATGCCTCATTTTCTCCAGTTTGAACCACAAACATTCATAAGTTTAAACTATTCGATGAATCTAAGATGGTGTTGAGTGATGAATTAGAACAAGTAAAGCCAACAAATTTAGAAAGTCATCAACTTTAGATTTCAGTGTGATCCTATCGAGTGGCATTTCACCCCACGAGTGAAGGTGATCCAGGTGTTCGACGCTTAACTTGATGAGCTTCAACCTTTTTGAGACCTTAGTTTTTCCATCTAGGTAAGCATTCTTTGGGTAAGGCCCACAACCGTTAGTTGTTTCTGTATTGGGTATGCCAAGTTGTCCTACTTTCAACTCTCAGATCTTTCATTCCTCTCCAACCCTAGAAATTGATTTAGTGTATGCATAACGATGGATGTCGGTAGTAACTTGTTTCCATCTTCACTTAGCAGCTTAGGCTGCGCATGGTAATCATTCCGTTTCGGAAAATTGATTCCGATTAAAATGACTTTTTTTATTCTGTTCCTAGATGAGTTTTAGAAAATCGAACGCGTTTGATAGCCGCCCAAAATTTTTTATCCTGGAATTGAAACGCGTTTGATAAGCGCATAAAATTTCTATTTCAAAAAACTGTTTCTCTTCCTAATTTTTTTCATTTAAGTCAAATAACTATGTAGTGACTTTGTAAAATTTCATCCTAAATTGAAGACTAATTCCAATGCACACTAAAATAATTTAAAATACATTAATTTTTTTAGCATGCCATAAATGAAACACAAATTTTAATATATGACATTTGAAGTTCGATTGAAGCAAGGACAGTTCCCATATTAAGAACTCATTTTTTTCTTTAAATGTTGCGTTTTCCAAAATACATACAAACATAGTAGCCGAATAACCAAATTATTCACCGACAAAAAAAAAAAAACCAAATTGTGCTCCTTGATATGAAGTACAAGTCTTTCACTATCATTTTGCAACTTCTGTCCTAAATCTAAGTGGGTGTTTGGCTCCACCCCCATGTACAGATGGTCACATTTTGTGACACGCGGCTACGAGCATATATGTTAGCATCCGCATGTTGCCCTCATCTTTTGCGACATTTTTTGCGGAAAAGTGAAATCTAGGAAATTTAGGCCCAATTTTATGAAAATGAGGTCAAATTAGCCTAATGTAAGCTTCTTCTATTTTTAGGGATTTTTTTTTAATTTTTAGTGACTTTTTAAAAAATTTCTAAATTTTTTAGAATTTTATTTTATTTTTATTAGATTAAGGAAAAAATGACGAGAGAACCGAAAAGGAAAAGTGAGAGATGTGAGACTTCATTCTGTTTTGTGATTCTCAAAAGTGATTCTTTTTCCGGAACCAACTTTTTTTTTTGTTTCGGATTTTGCTCTAAAAGTGATTTTGATTATTTAAAACTGATTATGGGAATAAAATTAAAATCATTTACGTTATCAAACAGAGTTCTCATCTTTTTTGTTCTAAGGAACAGAATTAGAGAATCGGAATGGTTCTCATGCAGGCCCTTAGGTTTTAGGTTGGAGTCTTTTAACATGGAATCCACTTGAGCCTTCATTGAATGACTGGTTCATCAAGTAGGATTTATAACTATCATTTTCGGTGCCCTTCTATTTGCATTTCTTGACAGTCTTTAACTCTTATTCTTTTCTTCCTCCATGGGAAATATTAAGCTCTTGCACCAACAACAATGGAGCATGTTCCTTAGATACTTGACAGTGCTTGTATGACTCTCACACCAAGAAAGGAGCCTATCTATGTTTAAATATAGAGAAGGAAAACGTCAAAACTTAATACCCTCCAACTTGTTTCTGAGATTTGGTTGCTTTCCTTTCAAATCTTCCTATGAAAGAACACTTAAATTCTCTTGTCAGTGAAGTTGAGAGAAATAGCTTTTCGCTCTTGTTGTCTCCCATTCCGAAAATTTCTCATTGTACTTGGACTTCCTCTACGCCCCAATTCACCAATAATGGTAATAATCATAGTGATTGCCCTTTCAAAATCCTCATCTTCCCCTCAATCCTTTGCCTCGCTTAGTGTAGGTCTTGCATGGACATTGAGTGGACAAGTTTAGTTTGGATAGAGTTGCAATAACATGTCTTTCTTTTAAAGGTGAGATATTGTTTTAATGGCCGTCTCTAGATGCGGAAACTTATATTGAGTTACACCTACATAGCATGGTATCGTTCAATTCTTCGTTTCGTATATTCAATTCAATATGTAAATTATAGAATTTAATAGATTAATCTATTCATCAATTCACCATCGAATCTATCAATTACTACACACTTGATTACATTCATTCTTGATTATGCTGAATTTTACCAACTATATAATTTTCTGGGCTGTATAGTGCTTCGCAATCATAAATATTATATAACATGTAAAAACGGCTCCAAACAAAATGTAAGTTTATAAAGTTTCCATTGCCTATTTCGGCTTGTTAGTTTAGGATGCCCTTCCCTTTGTATCTCTAGAGCTAACTATGGAATCTTCTACCTCCCTTGGTAGGACCAAGTCAACCAACAAAGTTCATGAATTCTGTATTCAATTTTTATGTAAACCAACTGGTGGAGGAAATTTCAAGATTGTCGGGAAGGAATTGTAAGAAATTGAAAGTAAGATATATTTTGCTTCTGATACCAAATTAAACTGAGCTTGTAATTCGTTTATTAAGAGATCATTATATTATGCATTTCATGATTCTCTATATTGCGCTTCACAGCCTCTTTCATAAATATTTATGAACACGTTAAAAATTTGTTTTTGATATTATTATCAAATAAAATTGCATTGACTTATATTGGATCATGCCCACGTAAAATGTATACAGTATGTCTCTGCCAATTTGTTTTTTGCATTCACATAGTTTTAGCTTGGATTACAGCAAGACTTAGTTTCATTTTTCTTTCAAATCCTTTATGTGATTATCTATAACATGCTGGACCATTTAAGATACTGAACTAATTAGAAATGTACTTTTCACAGTACTTCCACATTCCTTCTTGGTTTTTCTTTATAGCTTTATCTTCTTTTTGGGAAGGGGAGGCTGCTTAGCTATGTAAGGTAGATACTCAATAAAGGTATCTCCCAAGCCTTGGCTGAATAAATACCATGTGTGTTCAAGGAAACTTTACTATCTTACATGTCGAATTGGACAAAACTAAATCGAAGTCTTCAATTTATCAATTTGATTTAAAAAAATTTTGAGTCCGATAAACTCAGTTTGGTTGTACTTTGACAATTCTTAAACCAAATTACAAAGATAATGTTTGTATAGATTTGAGATACTTGTTTACAAAGACAAAGTTTAAAGTTACCGTGCATAATTCGTTTTTTCTTGTCTAAATTTGAAATATTTTTTTTATCAGATTGAAATATCGTTTTTGTACACGGGCACCAAAATAAGAGAACTGATTTATTAAACTTTACCACATATTTTTGCCCCCTATATATTCTTTCTGACGATATTACTGATGATTAGTTCATTTTGGATTCTTGTACTGGGAATGTTAAAAGGCTTAGACTGAATAATGAGCTATTCAAACCAAACTGAAATCAAGGGGGAGTTATTCGTTTGATTTTATTGTTGTTTTTGTTGACTATTTTCAGGTTCTTTTTCTATTGTCCCAAATGAATTATTATGGTTCTGAGTTATATTTTTCAGGTTTTGTGTCAATTGTCCCGGGCACAACCATGAGAACTCTTTGCATTATACTCAAAACTCTGAAAACCATTTTAAAAAAAAAATTGACTTTTCTTGTCTTTTCTTACTTCATCTGAATTGGCAGTATGAATTTAATCTTTCCACATGGGGCTCACAGTGACACGTGGATGTCACTTCATACGCTGAAGAACATGTTATCCGCATTCTGAGTCATGGAAAACATCGTATGAAAAATGTCACTTTAAAGCAAAACATGCGACCAACAAATCAAATCACATTGACTACCTACCAATTGGCATTCACGTCCTTACTTTGTCTATTACTTTATCTGAATCAACAGAAGATGGTTGATGTCACCCAGAATTGAGGAACCCCTTGATGGTGTAGGAAATCCATTTCGGATAGCTAAACTCTAGGCTAAGAGATACAGCACCTTATCTATCATGGTGTGAGCAAGAGTTCGACCTGGTAATTCAAGCATGAAATTGTTTGTATTGGAAAGGAGAGTTTTACAAATTCAATCTTAAATTTTTCAATGAACTAGTGTAGTCCTAAAAAATGCAATCAAGCTCTTTAGGACAAGTCTTGTTTGTAACTTTTGACGTGATATCCAGTCATCGCAGCCACCCTACGTGTTAAGACCGGCAATCTAGCATAAATAGTTTTAGACAAGATGATGCCTAGATTTTTATCTTGTTTTTTCTTCTTTCTTTTCTGGTTACAGTCAATCTTCTTTTCTTCCTTCTTTGGGGTTCATCATCTTTGTTAGGTCATCATCTTTGGTACTAAGCAACCCATACTCTATTTTCTCTCTCTTCATCCAAATCCTGAAAAATCTCAAATTTAATGACGTGGAAGGTCTGTGATCTCGGATTCATAATTTTGGACCTTCAAATCGGCGAAAATGTAGGTATGTGACCTTAGCTCCGAGGTTGTAGACCTCCTTCAGCTCAAACTTGAAAATAGATCTGAGTTTGAGAAGATGATCTCTTCGGAGACTAATAGAGGTGAGGGGGTGTGTTGGTGCTGTTCGCAGTCACCAAGGAGCTGTTCCGATTGAGGACTATCGCATCAAAAAGTTCAGGTGATGCTTAACCAAAAGGATTTGATTGCATTTTTATACTAAGGTCTATGATTGCATTGGTTCGATTAAAAGGTTTATAATTGTTGTGGTTATCGACACTAGTCGTGGAAGGGACTGTTGGTCAATGTACAAGTGTGAGGGAAAGCCTAACTCTTTGGGCTAGGTTTTGGGGGTGAGAAAGGCTCAAGACCACCCAATACTAGTATCATAACCTAATTACTAGTAAGTCTGGACCCCATAGTCATTTGGAGAGGGTTGTTGCTACTTCGACCTACGCCCGATGTGTGAGGGGGAAATGGCTGGGGGTTATTCTACATATATTGTCGAAGGGGCTGTTGGTCGGTTTATAAGTGTAAGGAAAAATCTCACTCGTTTGAGATAGCTTTTGGCATGAGAGATGCTCAAAACCACCCAACACTAATTGAACTTAAATATTTGCAATAAGTTTAAGATTGAATTCGCAATTCTCCCTATTTGAAAGTATAAAATACAAACGTTTGCCTTGACATAAACTACAGTAATGTCCATTTATTAAGTCAATCTCTTTGCTTGATTTAAACTCTTTATCACCGCTTATCCATGATTCGCAATGTGAACTGGGCTAAGCCGCCCACTTATAACCAAGTCATTCATTCTGTAAAAGAGATCTTCAAATCTAACTTCATTGGGGAGGCACCAAACTCAAGGACCTGGTGATCTATTAAGACTGGAGAGGAAGAGACCTGACTGGGATTTCTCCATGCAGTTTTGAAACTTTTTGAAGCAAACAAGACTGAAAAGCAAATAAAAAAAGAAAGAAAGAAATGCAACAGATTCTTATAGTGAGTTACAATAGGGAGGTACCCTTAGTCAAAATTACATGATTTTAATTAGAGATTCCCTCATGCAATGTAATTAAGTTTCCTTCTGAAAATCAAATGTACCTTATGTAGAAATACCTTGATGAAGCTAACTATTGGAATACCATAATCATCGAAAACCAGTCCCTTAGACATATCTGCAGTAGCAGCATCTCCTGTTGTGGTGTGTGTCATGCTCAATCTGAATTGTAATGCACCGTTATCCCATTCAAGCCTGAAGTCCGAAACTTTTCTGTCATGATAAAAATAATTATGGCCATCGAGGAGCTAATTTTGGCGGCCGAGCACCCCTATTTCACAATTTGAGATTTTCCCTTTTCCGCATCCACAGGGTTACTACGAATGTACCTACCGATCTCGTACGTATGTGCCTGATTACATATCTATTCTCATCAGTACAATTATCTAAGATTTTTATCCTATTTATTTATAAGTTCGTTTGATGTCACAGAGCTGTTTGACTCTAGGAGTCTGATTAGGGTTTGTTAATTATTGGCTTCTTCCCTCTTCCTTGATCCTGACTCTTGTTCCTCTCTCCTTTCTTGCATACAAGAAGAGATGCCCTTTTCACAACCAAAAACTGCATGGTGACTGAAGTTTAGTTTCACCCACCAATCTGAAGAATGTATTCCTAAAGCCTTAATCCCTCCCAATATGCCTGCCCATCTACATGTTCAAAACTATCATTAAAAAGAAAATTTTCCTTATCCATCAAACTTCCTCTTATAGGAAGGCGTCAAAAGTATTGAAAAAGCTACTTGTTTCTTGAAGATGTGTTGTTAATCTGAAAATACGAAGTGGTGATGATGAAAATCATCGTCTAGGTTGATATTTGCTGATTGAGAGACTGTTCTAACTCCATTTACTTGTCAATTTTTCCACTAGAAGTCGATTAATATGAAGTTGCTGGTGTATGTACAGATTGCCATTCCTTGGCAATGAACCTTCAACTTCATAATTCACCAAAGTCTCTGTGAGTGCTACGAACAAACAAGTGCCTAACGGGATCCGCCTATTTCCAAACGATGTGAACTATGACCACCTGGAGATGTAATGCACATCTACTTATTACTAATCTTCAGCTAAGAAATCTTTCTCTAAACATCCGTGCTGTCGCTGTATTCAGCTATTAAAATCAGATTCTGGAATAAATGAGTAGGAAGACAAACCCTAGAATCTCAACAGGATCTAGGATGCACATCATTATAGCCTTCCACTTACCATCACCAATCCCGAGCTGCATATGCGCTCGTTATTGGGTTTTATGTTCAAGAAATATCTTGAAAATACCTGTTGACTTCTGTTGCTTGTGAAAAGCATACCAACCCATTCCTCATGTCGGTTCTATTAAATCAGCAAGCTAGTTGTTCCTTGTTCTTGGCTGTGCATAGCCAAGCTTGTTAGATATCTTCCACTCTCTTGTTAGCTAGCATGAACTGTAAGGAGTTCCACATAGGAATAAAGAGGGTTTAAAATGTATCGAGATCCCTTGAAGTTTCATTTGTTTAACACTTGGACAGCTAAAATTTTCATTTGTAAGACTAAAAACCCCATATTTTGGTATTTGAGCAGTTTTAAGCTAATGACCTTCATTAAGGTAAAGGACGACCCTAAATTAATAAGAGAAATTCAGTTTAACCCTTCAGTTTTGGGATTACTGATCTTATCTACTAGTTATGTTTATTGTGACTTGGATTATTGAGAGTCTACCTCATTTGTTTACCCTGTCCAACAGACTTTGACGTGATCGGAGTGGATGGAGTGCTTGTGATTAGGTGTGATGGGCATAAACTGTTTGTGATTTCGAAATTCCCTTGTAGGTTTTGTATGTGTCTTCTTTGTTTTCTACCGGTGATAATGAGAATAAGTATTTGTATTTGGGGCTCCATTTTAAGAGAGTTTTCTTCCAATTTTGTGTGGACGATTCACTTAACTTCTGTATAGTTTCTCACTTTCTGTTTTTTGCGCCATTCTTGCTCAACAGTCTGTAGTGCCCTAACAATGTTTTTCTAGCACAAATTTGAAGCATGTAGGAATTTTCTATGCAGAATTTCGAATATGCTATAAGAAGTTAAGCTAACATTCTGAAATTTGAAGACCAAACTAAGCAGGATGTCCTCAACTGTGCAAAAATATAGGTTGGATGAGGGTTCTAAGTGTTACAGTTGAAACTTTGATGGGGCATGGCATAGGAAAATATTAAATTGCTCCGAGCGATCTCCAATCACCTGTTAGGTTTCTCCTGCCATTCCTAGAATTCTGTCTAGCATACAGCCATTCTCACCGGATCCTTAGAAACATGTCCCAAACCTTGCGCACCTATGTCAATAGTTAAAATGCTGTCGACTGAGTGAATTCAAATCGAGGTTCCTTGTCCTTAGTACACTTATCTCCTTCACCATCTTAATATGATCAGTTAGAAAGTGAATTTGCACACTCACAGTACTTGAGCAGCTAAGTATATTTACCAATTAGAGGGTATTTTAACAGAACCTTATGCGTGCAGACCAAAAAAAGAAAACAAAACCTAATGAGGCACAATCCAACAAAATTAACTCTTAGAGGTCATGTACTGTTGCTTTCTTGCCCTGACACAGTGTGTTTCGACTGCATGAACAATGTAGGATTAGGATTATATATAAAACTTGGAAGAATATGTACTTTAATTAATGAAAACTATGCCAAGCACCTTCCGGTAAGCATGCAAAGGGCCACCCTTATAGCCCCTTTACATCCAACCCCATAATGAAGTCTAAAAAATAAAACAAAATAAGGGAAATGCTATAATAATATAATGAAACAAAGGACTCTACTAGAGAAATATTGTTGGCCCGTTTCTCAACAGCTTAAGCTTTCGGGACAAATGTTCACGGAACATCTTATTGAAAAATTGGTTAAGGATTCCTATCCCGGCACTCCCTCTAAATTTTTTCCTGTCTACTTGTTCTGCTTGTTTTCCTGTTTGACTTGGGACGTGTAAGATCGGCTTACACATGAGGGGGATTGCCAAGTAATCTACCATAGATACAAGACTGACTCGATTCCTGACAACTTAAGCTTTTTTTTTTTTAAGGGAAAAACAGTTTGGCTTACAGATTCCATCTTAAAACATCTTCCTTCTGATACTATCACAAACTTGAGCACGCTGTGACAATGTCAAAAAGCTTAAAGCTATTGTATAGATTGACGTGATATATATTTGCACTAGTAGTATAACTCCAGAAAAGTTGGAAGGATGAAAGATTCAAAGCTTGATTCGCTACATTTTTTACTAGTTAGTTTAGATTGCCACACCTCTAATGTTGGATATTTCCAGCATCATGTAATGTTTTTGAGGCGACGACCACAAAAACCAAGTCCATCTCTGGCCTCTTCTGCCAAATTGAACCAACAAGGGCCAAGCCTGCATGAAGATTATGTTGATCATGGGTTTCCTTCGTTCATATCCACTAAAAACCGTGCATATTTGAAGTGTGCAATCAATCAACTGTTGGCTCTAATAACATTGGAGCATGGGCAGCCAAAGCCCGATATTTGCACTTGGAGGGATTGCCAAGAGAGAGTTCAAAACCCGATCACGATATATTATGGACCAATCAGGATATATTAAATGTCACACCACACACCAAATCTTCGACGTGGAATTATACAATAACCATCACACAAGCACCTTAACACCTTTTGTCAACTAAAAATACAATTAAATTCTTTTCTTTGAGAATTTTAGTGAAAGCCAATAGGTGAAGGGCTAGAAATGGCAAGAAGGAAATGTTAGAAATCCAAATATTATTCCATGACTTTGATACCATATTCTACTGGGTGCATAACCAGTTACTGAGTGTGTAAGTATATCTAAGAGGTTCAAATTACCAAAGAATCACTTGAGTCATGTTATATAATTCATGCTTTGCTTTAATAAGCTTCACATTCCTATTTCAGATACTCTAACAAAAACAATAAAAGTGGGTTCACGAAAATTTCATAATCAATACAATTGAATCTAATTTGACCAAATTGAGTCGAATTCTTTGATTGTCGGTTTGATTTGAAAGTCATTGAGACTAATAAATTTAGTTTTGTTTTACATTCTTCAGACCAAATTACCAGATTATTTTTTATAGCTTTCTATTGTCACAGAAACAATTCACTGACATGTTCCTTTTTTATGATTTAATGTTTTAAACATGCTTCGACATTTTCTTCACCATAGTTACTAGGAAAATAGCTATCAGTTTTCACAAAGCTCAATTATAGAAAGAGTAGAGACTTGTAAATTCAAAATTTCGAAGAGTAAGAATACGTTGCTTATTGTTTATCATCAAACAAAATGCCATCAAAGAATTTATCTGAATCAATTGAAAATTATTGATGCAACACAGAGTTCAAAAACCCCCATCCGAAGGAAACTAGCTTCAACAAAATTTTCTCAGTAACTTTTCCCTTAATGCATCTCCTAGCTTGCAAAGATCGTTCATGGTTTATGTAAGATTTTGTGGAACCACTATCAACTGTTCCTGAAACTTAAGTTGCTAGATGAAGGCATGATTTAGTATTTTTGTATTTTAAATATTACTTTTGCACTTAAGATGGAATTTGGCCTAGTACCAAGTATAGAAACATATAATGAGGAGGCAAATAAGGGATCTATAAAGGTTTGAACCGTGTAAGTTTTGTAGAACAACTAAGCTTAATCTATTAGAACGTGATTTGATTTTTAATTCTAACAGTTTCATTAAAGAAAGATCACGTGTTCGACCAATTGAATCTTCCACTTCGAGTAAACTTGCTGGTCACTTCCAGCAGGCTAGGAGTAGAGCCTTACTTGATGTTTGTAGGATGGCCGGTTCGCATGTATCAATGGAGACTAATCGAGCTGGAAGTTTGAATACCCCGACTACAAAATAGAACACAGAAAAACAATCATTGAAGCTACCCCTCTTGAGTACGAAGCTTGTTGATAATGATTAACCATGTGATAAGGCCATGGCAAGTCATATTTGTATGGGACTCTATTAGAGCTTGTTGGGTACAGCTACGATTGAAGTGTAGATAGGCAATTCTGCAGTTGCTATGAAATATCGTAATTGTATGTTTGGATATAAATCTTTTAAGATTGCAGCACCAAATAGCTAGGTGAGCTACTTTAAGTAACTGTTGTAAGCTACCGCAAGGTACTGCAACTATGAGAAGTTTGCCAAACACCATATCCGTCTATACCAATCAACTTTGGGCTTCTTTGTTCACACCTCTTGTGAAGCTAAAGAAATAACATATTTCAATGCTCAAGTTAGATGTTCGTATGTTGGGTTGGCTGGGTGTTTAAACGCTCGGTTCATATTTGACTTATCTAGTGTTAAGATCAGCAAGCCCGCCAGTAATCAGAGGAGCTCCAAGATACTTCACAAGTAAAGCCTCTCTCTTAAAGCCACTTAAACTAAGTATCAGTACTTGTTCCTCACTGAAATGAATGAAAAAACTCCGCTTTAGATGGATTCATTTGTAGGCCCGATACCCTAAGAAATGAGTCAAACATCCTAAAAATCTAATATAAAGAGGCAAGATCACCTCTGAAGAAAATCACAGAGTCATTAGAAAATGAGTGAGTTGGAGCTTGGCACAATTAGGATGAGACTTCAGTTTCGGTGCAGCAGAAGCATTAAGCAATCCAGGTCATGACCAAAACCATGAGATTGCTTGTACTTGATGGTGTAGGACATGAAATCATACATATAATGCACACATGAAATAGTTAAAACTCTTGATGGAGTAGGATATCCACTTTAGATAGTTGAAGTATGAGTTGTGAAAAATTGCACTGATATCATGGATTTGGTATGAGCAAAATACTGCGAATGACAAAAACATTAGGTTGATTGTACTTGATGGCGTAAGAAATCAAACTTCTACCACAAGCATAATCCACATATGAAATAGTGAGAACTCGACATTCTTAGGAAACCCACTTTAGATAGTTAAGCGCTAGACTATGAAATACAACACTTATCTTTTGTGGATCTGATTTGAGCAGAAGTTCGAGTAGGTAATCCAAACATGAGATTCTTGGTATTTCAAAGTGCAGCAATCGAACATTTGCCTTGTGCATAATCTACAGAGTGTCCATTTCTCAACCTTCAAGTCAATCTTGCACAGTTGATTTAAACTCTTTACATCCATGGCTGGAATGTGAATTTGGCTAAGGCACATAGTTATAATCAAGTCATTCACTGTGTAAAAGAAAGCCTTTAATCTAACTTAATTGGGAAGGAAACGAATTTTAAGACCTGGTGACATCATTAGTCAAAATGACATCTAGTTACAGATTCCTGATGTAATGTAATTAAGTTCCCATTTCGACAGCAAATGTACCTTAGAACTAGAAATGCATTGATAAAGCTACCTGTAGGAATACCATACCAGATCATCGAAAACCTGTCCCCATGTCTGCTGTACATGCTTAATCTGAATCGTAATATACTACTATCCCATTCGAGCTGTAAAAACTGGACTTTTCCGTGACAATATAATATTGTCTGTCAATGAGCTTATTTTGGTAGCCAAAGCACCCATATTCCACAATTTGGGAGTTTCTCTTTACCCATATGCACATGGTTAAAAAGGATCTACATACTGATCTTGTAGATATGCGCCCGATTATATCACATTATACTCTCATCAGCTGAGTCATCTAAGATTTTAATGATGTATAGGTAGGTTATACGGTGGTTTTAGAGTTGCTTGATACAAGAAGTCGAAGTTTGTCAATTATTGGCATCTTCCCTCTTCTCCTTGACCTTGACTCCTATTCCCATCTCCTTTCCTACTATCCCATTCCCTTCCTCGATCTGATTAGGGTTTTTTCTTAAGCACATTCCTCGATCAAGGACCAAAGTTTTGGATTTTGGCGTTCCTGTTTGGCATAGATTTTATATGAAATGGCATTTATGTGGGGGCATTTCAGCAAAGGAGCAACAATGGAACAAGGTAAAGGAATTTTTGTGGAGTAGTCTATCTAACACAAGTGGTAGACTGCATGAGCTTTTCCAGTTGGTCTTAGCCCTCCAGACACATAAGCTATTTCTATTCCAGTTCAACTATGGAGTTTTTGACCTTATCCAGAATTTACTTGTTGTCTAGGTACAGAAATATCCATTTGCTTTTTGCGGTTTAGATAGTTGACAAAATTCTTGAAAAATGGATCACCAATTTTAACACAAGGTAATAGGATGCTTACAGGAGAGATACATTTTTCAAAACCCAAATATATATTAATTCAGTTTTGCCCCCAAGTTGAAGAATCTAGTACCTGCTCTCACAAAATCCTATAGAACTTAAGCTCTCTCCCAATATGCCATCTCCTATACATATTCAAATCTATCATTAGTAAGATATTTATCCATTGAATTTCCTCTTCCAGAAAGAATCAAAAGTACTGAACAAGCTATAAATCCTTGTTTCTCGAAAGATGTGTTGTTAATCTGAAAATTACAAGTGGTGAGGGCAATAATCAATGTCTAGGTTGGTATTCATGAGATTGTCCTAACTTCATTGGATTGTCAATTTCTCCACTAGAATTAGTTAAGATGAAGTTGCTGGTGCATGCCCAGATTGCCTCCTCGGTGATGAACCTACAGCTTCATATAGTTCATCAGGTGTTTGTGAGTGCTAGGAAGAAACAAGTAGCTAACAGGATCCACATGTTTCCAAATGAGGTGAACTATGTCCACCACGAGACATAATGGCCATCTAGTTATTACAGAAGTTCAGATAATGTTTCTTTCCTCCAGACATCCACATCCTCACTGTATTCAGCTCTTAAAATCATATTACAGCATTAAAGAGTTGGAAGACATCATCATCATCATCATCATCATATACTTCCACTTGCCATCACCAATACCGAGCTGTTATATTTTTGTGAAATGCCTACCAACAAATTCTATCGCTAGTACTATTGAATCAACAACCCAGTTGTTTCTAGTTTCTGTCTACCTGAAGTGCACAGAGGAAACAAACAATACATTTGTTTTGCCAACACATAAAAATCTTATTTGTGCACTTGTCTCCAATATACAAGCCTAGATTTCTTGGAGCACTATCTCTCCATTTCTATCAAATGCACTCATTCTGACATTGGTGCTCTCTGTCACCAGTACACAATCTGTCAAATACCTTATTTTTTCCCTCTAGTCTTGGGGCACAAAACATACAAATGGTCTGTCTTTATGGACCTCGTCAACCAACTCCAATGCCCAAGAAATCCGCTGCCAAAGTGTTGCTCCATCTTGCCAACTTGCTCAACTTTCCTTCGTTATTAAGTAGTCATTTCTCTGTCAATTTGACCTCTATCTCATGTTATTTTGGTTGGCACCTCCCGCATACACTAATCAAAGTCATCTTGGACTTTGCTATTATTTTTACCGTATGGACAAATTCACCAACTCCATGCTCATAGTTTTTTTCTTTGTCGTTACTTAGTAATTAAGTAACCCCCAAAATAGATCAATCTCTAAAAATCTATGCATAGATATCTTCCGCCCTTTTGTGTCAAATGATCATACTCTTCTCCCCATGAAACTAATGTTAGATTGTTATGCTGCATATGTTAGCTAGCATGAACTGTAAGGAGATCTGCCTCTATAGGACATAAAGAGGATGTTAATATATCTAGATCCCTTGGAGTTTTACTTGTCTTGGACAGCTAAACTTTCATCCATAACACTAAGAACCCTCTACTTTGGTATTTGAGCAGTCTTAATCTAATGGCCTCACATAAGAAAGGGACTATTGAAACTAACAACAGAAGATCTTTTCAACCTGCACTTACAGGATTAAAAATTTTCTTTCCTAATTTATATTAATTTTGATTTGGATATTTGCAAGTCTACCTCCGATTGTCAACCCTGCCGGACGCACCTTGAGGTTACCAGAATGGGGATTTTTTAACTTAAAATTCTTTTCTGGAGGTCCATTTGCTATTTCCCTAGTAGGGTTTTGTATGTATCTTCTTTGTTTTCAACCGGGCGAAATTGAGAAAAAGTAGTACTTAAGGCTGTGTTTAAGAGAGTTTTCTTCTAAGTTTTTTTGGATGATTCATGTAAATTCCGTCTAATTTCTCACTGTTTAGTGGCCGTTCTTGCTCAACGGCTTGTAGTGCTTTAACTGTGATTTTTGGGGCTCAGATTTGGAGCACGTTGGATTTTTTATTTGTTTACTCAGAATTGTCAAAATTGCTATGAGAAGTTCAGCTAACATTCTGAGTTTTTAAGACCAAATAAGGAGGACTACCTCCATTGCGGAAAATTGAAACTTTGGTGGGCTTGGTATATACTGTGAGTGTTTTAGAAAAGGTTTAGGGGTTCTGGATGTACTTTACACTACATACATATAGTGACAAAGACTTAATGATTCTAGCTTCTAGTGCACTTATAACTCGATGTGTGAATGGAACGGCTATTCTAAGGATAAATATTAACAGGCTGCGCATGATCTCCTACGACCTGTCAGATTTCTCCCGCAATCCCCCGAATTCTGTCCAGCATGCAGCCAATTGCACCGGATCCTTAGAAACAGGACCTTGCCTAACCATATCTTTAGTTAAAGTGCTGTAGACAGAGTGCACTCATATTCAAGGTCCCTTGCCCTCAAGTCACAACTATCTCCTTCACTAATTGATACATCATTAGCTTGAAATGAATTTAAACACTCACAGTGCTTGAGCAGCTAAGTACATTTACCAATTAGAGGGCTTTCAACCATAACCTAACGAGGCACAATCCAACAAAAAGTACTCTATAGAGGTTATGTATTGTCACTTTCTTGCGCCGACTTGGTAAGTAATTTGTTGGGTTGGAAGCAATCTGATGTTCATAAAGAGTTATTGATGATTTTTCAAAGTGAATTTGCTTCTTTCTAGGACCTTAATAGACGAAAACATTTTTTACTTTCTCTTACGTGCTTTCATCAGAATGACTAGCACTGCTTTAATATCTGAAATGTTGTTTGTTTTGCACCTTAATGTTATTGGTCTGTTAGATTTCTTCAAAGGCATAGTTATCATGTCTGACATGATGTATATGTATTGCTAATAGCTTTAATTGTCATCACGGTAATCATATGACGATGATTTGCCTCCATGCAACAGAAAAGTTAAACCTCAAATGCTTCAAGTGTGAAAAAAATGGCTACAACCCTCTCAAATCATCCAAATTAACCGATACTAGTAACCCAAAACTTTGTCCCAAAGCAACAGGTTTGCCGTTGGAATTTCCCCGGCATAAGTAATTGATAGTGTGATCCAGGTGATCCCAAAATGAAAGCTTGACATTACTACACATGTTGGTGGCATCGAAACTGTTGGAGAGTTGCTTGTCCTAAATGGTCAGCTAGTAGAAGTTTAAGAAGGAAATAGGTTACATCAATCGCACTCTCTGACAGTTTCTATCATGCATGGACATGAGATGTGCATGTAATCAAAGAAAACCAACAATCAAAAGTGAATAGGAGAAGCAATGTTTAAAATAGTAAGAAGATGGACCGTGAGGGTTTGAACTCTTAAAATAAACTTCCAACCACGTTGAGTTCTTTCCAAATGCATTAGCATTTGTTTCTTCCAATTCAAGACTGCAATAATTGTCCAGTGTTAAATGACTAAGATTAGAGTTGTCTTAAACTAAGTATCACTACACTGTGCTCAAGTTAAACAAGCTCCATAAGGGTTTCTTGGTTATCGTCGTTGATAACTTCCCCAATACTTTTTCTTTTTGGTGGAAAATGTAAGTATTATAAAGTAAATTAAGTACAGCGCCTTAGGAGCTTTCCCCAGCGTTACAAATAGTGCTAGTAGTTCGAAAAGATGGAGGTAGGTAGTCTCTACATAGTAGCCAAAACCACATTTTACTGGGAATGACTAATTTTTTGCTAGAGCGAAGCTCTACCTCTTACATTTTTACGCACGTTAGCCAAAATAATATGGATGTCATTGGACTTGTCTTGAAACCGCCTACAGTTGAGCTCCATTCAAATGCCATATATGGTAGCTAAAAAGGATACCTTGAGGAGTTTTGCCACTAAGTATTTTCCTTTTGTTGCCCTAATCATTCATTGAAGTTCGTCATTCCATCCTCCTAAAGGACATCTAATCCCAAGTTGTGCAAGAATACTGGGCCATATGCTGCCAGTCCACTCATACTGGAAGAATAAATGTGTTCTGTCTTCTATACCAGCTCTGCAAAAGTTACACTGCATATCAACTGAAGACATCCATTGGGCGACGATCTCTGCCGTCGATAGTCTATGCTAGTGTCATTAATGTCAAGGTGACTTTCAAAGCATCATAAAATCTGGTAACAAGAAGAGTGGAAAACAATGAATATGCATAGAAAAAGCTTCTAATTGTCATAATAATGGTGAAACGAGTGAAAAATCATGGGGACCGGCATAGATTGATCGATGAGAAATGATCCCCACAAAATGAAGTTACCAACTTCATCTATAAAAAGTCAAGTAAAGTCAGTCGATACAAAGGAATAAGAGCACATGTCCTCTTCAAGGAGATCTGATTAACTGCACATGCATATAACATAACGGGTGCTTCTTAGTTTCATCAACCATTGACACCTAATAGCCTGCTTTCTTAGGTAGTCATAGGCTGATTGAGCCGACTTCATCCGCAGTTTTTGCCTTCTCTGTTTGCGTCATTAATTGAAGAACATAGATAACCATGGTTTTTTAGGAGGAGAAACTAATTGGGTTTTACTAATGATGGTATTTGAAAATCATGCAGCATGAACGAAACCATAGAGCGGTACCACAGGCACACAAAGGACACAAGAACAGGCAGCAAATCAGTGGAAGAAAATATGCAGGTTCTTTCCTTTTTCTATGCATTTGATTGTATTGTTAAACCTGTTAAATTTATCCATCCACATTTTGTTTCATCTCAACTTTGCAATTATTTTGTCGGTTAATGCGGTTTAGATTTTCGTATTATCGTACAATGTTTTTCAACAAATTAAGGTCGCAGATGGAGGACTTAGTTTGGCTAATTTAGTTGTATTTTTAGCAGTTGTAGTTGCAGGATGATGAAAGAGTCCAAGAACAAATTACCAAAACTTTAGAAGAGGGAAAAATAGGTCCGTTATGCTAAGAGGCACTTTAAATCCCTGTGGATATGTCAAGGAGTTGGCATTTTTGTTGTTTGTTTTTCCTTGGGCATTTGTAATTATCATCTGAAAGTGATGCTACTTTGTACATGTTCGATGTCAAGGCTTGGCGTTCACAATGTCGTTGTCAATGATGGTACCGATGTTTTTCCAGCCATAACCATGATTTAGTTTGACAAGCTCTTTTTTAAATGGAGTTTCTCGTGGTAATTGAATCATTTTTCCCTAACTTAGAATCCGTTTGGTATATCTGTGGAAAATTTGTCAAGCTGTGTTGTGTTGCAACTATGCTGCAAAGTGTATTAATTCTATGTTTGGTAATATGTGTTTTAACGCTGCATCACTTCAAACTGGGTGAGACAGTTTCTGGAAAGCTGCTATATGCAGTTGTGGCTTTGGAGGTGCTGCAGCTTTTGAGATATTCGCCAAGTGCCTTTAAAAACTGCAGTGCCTATTTTCACAGACGAAACTATTGAGGGAAAGCGCCACTAAACAGCCTCTAAGTTTTTATGTCCGGGCAACAATGTGGTCAACTCAATTTGAAATGCACTATACTCATCTCCAACCTGGTTTTTTTATGGTGGATGCACATCCTCCTTAGGTAATTGTGAGGCACATTTTCCACAAAACGAAAAACCCTATTCTTCAGTCATTGCTCTCCTCTTAGTTCTCTCTCCACCCTGATCTTAGCCTAGCCTCTGTCAATGGTTCATCCTCTAACCAAAAACATCACTAGCATATCTCTCTCTCTCTCTCTCTCTCTGAAACAAAGTCGATCTCCTCAAAGAGCAATGTCATGAAACCTTGGCATTGACCTCAGAAGTTGTGACTTAAGGCTAGGGTTTCTTGTGTCGGTTCTATTTTTAAGATAATGCCATATGTTGGTGATCAGAGGACCTCATAAATGACTGTCACATCCTTGAAAGCATAATCGGCTAATCATGAAAGTGAAAAGATTTACCACCGAATAAATGTAAAAGACTTTCTGATGGCAAGATAAGATTGTATGTTAAGTACATGTTCGATACTAGGTATCTTAAAGATTGAACCATAAGTACACTAAGTGAAGTGAGTGTGTAAGTGGATCATATAAAAAGCCAAGCAAAAGTTTGCTGTATTATTTAGTATATCAAATTTCAAGTGCATTTACCGTAGTGAAAAATGTTGCATCATTAGAAGAGCCTCGTATATGAGAGACGTATTGTTTGTTATAGACTACCATTTTGTCTGCTTAAACATTTGAAGCAATTGACTGGGCATTTCAACCTAACTTGGATCAAAACAAATTAGTTTCTTGGATACAACACTTGCTTTCCTATTCCTATTATACTAGCTAGATCTCGTGAAACTCGCATGTGCTAGACATTTTTAATACTATCAATCTTCACTTGCAAGCTCTTAACTATCTGCTAAACTATCATGCTCCAATAATGTGAACTTTGTAAAGAACTTGCTTGCCCAATCTTTAACAAGGTCTGAAACTATCCAGCTCATGCATGGAAGCCCTGATTAGGAACTTTCAAACCAAAAGACAGGAGTGTGAACACAAAAAACTTTTGCAGACGTTGATGTTCAAGTAGGATTGAGAACTACAATCCCTAGTGCAAAGATTCTAGTCTTGGACAAGGTTGACTTGATAGTTATGCAGATTTGTCTTGGAAATATCTGCATGTCCATCAATATTCAAGCCTTTTAAAGGCCAAGAAATTGCACCGAACTTATAATGCAAGGAGATATTAATAATGTGATAACCCGAGCTTAACCTAGTTCTTAAGTCCAGCTACATTGACCAGTTCATTGTACGTGGATTTCTCTGTAGTCCTCGTGAAAACAACCCACCATCGTTTCTTATGTGCAATTGTGCATAACTTGAAACACAGCATTTGAAGGACGAAGCTGCAAACATGATGAAGAAGATAGAGCTCCTGGAAGACTCACGAAGGTCAAACGATATTGGAAATAGTTTTACAATAAATTTGCACCAGCTTCTACGTTTTGTAATGAGTACTGTTCTCATGAGTGTCTGCATTGCCGTCTCAGGAAGCTCCTTGGTGAAGGTCTAGGATCGTGTTCGATAGAGGAACTGCAACAGCTAGAACAGCAGCTAGAACGGACCGTTATCAGTATTCGAGCTAGAAAGGTTTGCCAAAAAACAAAAAGAAATTCTGTTTTAGGGTTTGAACCTCAACTACATTTCAGTCACGTTTGTTGTGCTCCAGACTCAGGTCTTCAAGGAGCAGATTGACAAGCTTAAAGAGAAGGTATTATACTGTTGTACCGTTTGACATTCAATTAGTTGATATGCCTTTTTTTTTGCCGGGAATAGAGAATTCAACTAATGATATGATTTCTTGGGAAAGAATTTAGCGAGTTCTTCCACTTCGTCCTCGAGCAGCAGTGTAAAATTTGCTAATCAGTCGATTTTCACTTCTTCTGTTAACTTGTTTGTCCTTAAATGTGGCTCAGGAGAAGATCTTAACTGCTGAGAATGCAATCTTAACTGAGAAGGTAAACCTCCTTTTATGCCAAGTCTTCTCCTTTTCTTCTTTTTCTCTTTTGTTCAACAGCTGGCTATAGGAAATCATGGAATTAAACAGCTATATAACCTTCCAAAATTCTGATGAAGGTGACATCTAATTCTATATTCAAACTATCAACAAGTTTCACATGCATTGCTGATATGTCATGCATAAGTGGGACTACGGATGAACATTATAGCAGCATAACTTGATGTGTTATCATCCATCCTCGAACATCCATTGTTTGAAAGAGAGAATCAAGTGGGACACCTTGTTCTCGCTTGAGTACCAACCATCCTCGTGAAGTTGTGGTTCTTTTCTTATTTGAATAAATAAAGGCGAAGAATACTGTCGTGCCTTCGTTGGAGAATCTCCTTTATGCTGATAACTTTTTATTTCCATTTTGCTACCAATTTGTAAGAGGAAGCAATCTCTCTCATATTGTTTACCATTGGCATTTTGTTTTCTCAACAGAGAACTCACTGAATGCTCTGCCTTGACAGTGTGGAATCAAGCCCCCGGAGAAAGCAAATGAGTGCAGGGAGAGTCCACTACTCAGAGAGAGCAGCCCGAGTTCAGAGGTGGACACCGGTCTGTTCATCGGGCCACCGGAGACCAGAGCGAGGCGCCCGCTGTTTCAGAATTAACAATATAGCTTAGCCTGTCGAAGTTTCAAAATGTCACGAGGAGGCAGGGCCTTCTCTCTCTTCTCTTCCTCTCTCCCCCATTCTTCTCAGTAAATTTCGACCACCACTGAAGTACTATCCTAGTGCAAGCAATAAATTCAGAGCATTATCAACATGGCCATGTATCAATTCTGTTTCTTCGACCTGTTATGATAGGATGACGAAGAGAATTCGATGTATAAAGTATTCAGATATCGCAAATTTGTATGCATTTTGTTTCCAAGAAATACTGCAGAAACGAAATGTAAGATCGCATACTTTTAAGTGATGATGTTGCTTGCTCCCTAGTAGTGCAGTGCCTTTGATCTTCTCATGCCGCAGAAGATAGACGATTGAGGGCTACACTAGGCATTCAGGTATCCACTTCAAAGGAAAGTATTTGCACTATTTATGTAATCAAAAGCAAATTATTTGCATCTTATAGGATTGTCATTAATACAAATAAAATTTGAGCGTCGGTGTGGCAACAGGCTACCATCCCTAAAGCAATACATTGCGCCAGCGGAAGAGGAACAGAGCTGTGACAAACACTCTCTTAGAGGGAGGATGTTACATTTGAGGTAATGGAGAACTCTACACACTAGACATCAGAATCATACACTTACATGGGCAATTTTTACAGAGGACAGTGGGAATACACAGTTAACATCCAGAATGAGTAGTCTAGAATGAGATGTAAAATTCTAATGCATCGGGAACGTAGTTGAAGGTAAACAAGACACACCTCAAACTAGGTTCTTCATTATTTGTCCATGACCGGTGTAATTAATGGTTTATTTGAGAAGAAAGCTGCCAAATTTGCAATCATAAGTTCAGCCAAATCCTGGAAAGATTCCTCGGTGAAGATGGCTACATGCGGCGATAGGACCACGTTATCCAGTGATAGCAATTCTTTAGGAACATTGGGCTCATTCTCAAACACGTCTAAACCAGCACCTCTGATTTCTCCCCGCACTAAACTGTGAACCAATTCTTTCTCATCAATAATGGCACCACGGCCAACATTGATGATGATTCCGTCTTTCCCTAGAGCCAAAAGGACCGACTTACCAATCATATGGCGAGTCTGCTCAGTTAGGGCACAGCAGATTATGAGAATGTCACTGTTAGCTGCGAGTTCATAAACATTTGAGTAAAAGGGATATGAAACAGATGGCTTCTTTGTCCTAGAGTTGTATGATACAGGACAGCCAAAAGCCTTGAGCCTTTTTGCAACTTGTAAACCGATCCTGCCAAGTCCAACAATACCGACTCGCTTGCCTACCAACTGCTGCCACAATATATCAAAGTTAAACAAGAATACTTGAAATATACGATTCTGTGATAGAGTAAACAACAAATATGATGAATAATAACCTTCACTTTTGAATCTACGTTTCAATCCCAAGACGGCAACAAGGGACGCTAAATCCAAAAATAGCTCTAATTCACAATTCGCATAACACAAAAAAGCAATTTAGTCCGTCAACAGTTCTCTAACCCTGCCTCACTCTCTGTGATGCAGAGTACACTGTACAAAACCGCAATACGAAGCCAAAACCGAGTACCTAAAGTCTTAAAACAATTAAACTTCAAACGAGACCAGAGTTAGCAGCAAAAGTAAAAGGAGAAAGGAAATGGGTTCCTAGTCCAGAATGCAACTCTGTGCTCTTCCACATTTCTTTTGCTCCTTGGTGTTCAAGTCTTCTCCTTTAAGTACCCGCACTAATAGAAGTCCACCATCTCACCAAAACCACCAAATTACCAGGGCAGGAGTAGAGTTAACCCCATCCCCAAAGAGATGTTCTTTTCCAGGACCGGAGTCTATGACCATCTGTCCCGACACACAATGTCTCAGCCATCGGGTATTAACCAACTCGGGCAATTAACCCCACTTGGATTCTAAACCATACGAATTACACTTCAGAAAACCACACAATGAAAGCACTGCGTTCTGCAAAAATGGCATCTTGAAACGTGATTGGTTCAGTCTATTACCTCACCGATTGATTTGTTCCCCAATATTTACTCCTACACTCTCTTTAGTTATTTTCGAGAACGAATAGTTCTCCTAAACTTCTGCTGCGTCCTCTTGATCGCCCAATTTCCTACCCAATTTCCTACCAAAACAAAGAGAGGACAAGCAAATGAAAGCAGCGGAAAAAGATATATTCGACCTTCGACCCGAGAGCAAAGTCCCCATCCTTAGCCCAAAGCCCTCGCCGCACGAACCGATCGGCGGCCGAGACCCTCCGGAGCACGTCGAGCGCCAGCCCGACTGCCGCGTCGGCGACGTCATCGGAGAAGATCTCGCCGGCGTTGGCGATGGCGATGCCGCGGCGGCGGCACTCGGGGAGGTCGATGTGGTTGAGGCCGGCGCTGGTGGTGACGATGATGCGGAGGGAGGGGAGGAGGTCGAGGAGGCCGGCGGTGACCCGGGTGGCGGCGGAGCAGAGAAGGGCGGGGGCGGACTGGGCGTGGGAGGAGAGGAAGCGGGGGAGGGGGAGCGAGGACTCCCAAGCCCTGAGGACGGCGAATTTGGCGGCGAACGGGTCCCCGTAGTGGAAGAGCCCCGGCGGGTTGATGACCAAGAGCTGAGGGAGGTCGTGACGGTGCATCTTCATCGCCTGATTGGTGTGGTCAGCGACTGTGAGTTCCGCGGTGAGGTTCGGAGAACGATGACGACAACGATGATTTCAAAATAGTACCGACGTTCCCATTTTAACCAATGTTATTATTTTTCTAAATTAAAAAAAAAATATTTTTGTATCACTTCATTTTAAAAAATATCTTCAAATTTTACATTGACGAAACAATTTAAAAACTTTATTCAGATCCCAAACTAAAACAAAAAGCAAAATAAAATTATTTTTCTATTTTCAAACCCAAAAAAAAACCTATGTTGCTATTTTTTAAAAAATTCAAATAAAAATATTAAACAACCTTATTTTCTCAAATAAAGATTCAAAGTAAAACTTATTTTAAACAGGACCTTAAATACCTTCATTATTTTGAATAAAAATTTGAAATAAATATTATTTCAAATAAGAAGTCTGAAAATTTACTTTTTAAAAAAAAATTCTTTAGTTATCTATTTCTATTTTGTAATTTTTTGTTTTAAAAAAACTAAAGAAAAAACACCTACCTCTCTCTCGCCTGCAGACGACGGCCCACCATCGTTGGGGAGGCAGCGGTTGCCGTCGGGGTCATCGGCACTCGACAGGGACCAACGACCCCGCCAACCAATGGCGAGGGCCAAGAACCTAGCTTAGGTCCGAGGGAGGGCTGTAGCTCTCGAAAAATCATATAAAAATGCACATAGACACTTTTTTTTTTTTTTCAGAGACACTTCTTTAATAGGGGTATACTCGCGTGACAACATGGAGAAAACTAAGAGAAAAATAATTTTTATTTACAATAGAAAATCACATAAGATGATGATAAAGACCATTCTTGAAGGGCTTTTGTGCAGATAGTCTTTTTGAATATTACAATTGACACAACCCATAAAACCTTCATATAGAAGTCCACAAGCAAAACTGAAAAGGCAATCACAACTTTCAATACAGACTATGGACAAAGGCAAGGTCCCAATCAAAATCTAAAGAGAGGGCTTTACAGGTTAGATAAGATGCATGAGATTTACATATCAACCTGGCTTAGATTAAGCATCACATTTATGAGGCGATGTATGGTTTGAACAGCGTCACGCAGGGATTCGGATCATACTGCATGATCTCGGCAGCACGTTCAAACTCCTCCCTCAGTACTTTAATGCTGAACTTGTCCACCACTCTTCCCAGGTCATGCAAGACATCGAACGGATCTTCTATGCAGATCAGATGCCGATCATTCCCGATTCTCCTTGTCCAGTCCTTAGTCCGCTTGCTGCACAAATTAGGCAGATGATAGTTCCACCAACTTTGACCAGATTCATCACAACCCGTGAATCTAAATCTCACCTGAGCAAGCTTCCGGTGCGAACGGATATGACGGTATTTGTATAATCGTGACGATATGCCCAATAGTTAAAAAATGCCCACACCAACTGCGCAATGGTTTCCCTGTTACGTGATCCAAAGTCACAGAGCTTCTCCACTTGATCAAAGTAAGCACATTCTATATTATCAACAGTGACGGCATACGTTGTCTCCATCTCCTGCACTAGCAAAAACACATGACATGAAGAAAACCAAGCGCACATCTAAGAGGATTAACAATGGAATTGTCTCTTCATACACAGGGAGAATAAGCTGATAAAACTATGTAATCCAATACTATCTCCCAAATTAAAACAATCAGCTCGCAATCTAAAAGGCATACCTCAAAAGTTCGGATACCAAAACATTGCAAAGAAGGTATAAGGACTCGACAAATAATGGTTGAACAAAACAGATTATTGAAGTGAACAGGAAGACGAATGAGTGGTCAAGGAATACTGTATTCCCGTCGTAAAGAAAACTGTTGCCTAGCAACATGTCATCAACCCTACTTTGGAATTGAATAAAAATCAGTGTGCCATTTCAGCTATTTCACCACACCATCTCATTTACTGTCGATGTGCCATTCACATATGAGAAAAACAGCTGTATACAGGGATAAACATAATGTTGACAGTAAAATTGGTGACACTGAACAAGAAAGAAGTTTGTCCATTTATAGCACTTCAACATGCCATGAACTCCTCATTAATGAATAAGATATTTCGAGATTTTGGAAACATGGGACAGCATCAATAGAACAATTCTAGAAAGGAAAACTTACGAAGAGAGACAGGATATAAGTCAAGCAAGAAAGTTCTAAGAAACAACTTCCACCATAACACAAGGAGAGAAATAAATTCATCAAACCGTGGAAGTAAATACAGTCCGTACCTGTAAGCATGGAAGAATAGCAGGTCTACGCTGTTGTAAGAAGTGAATGCACATCAGCACATACCTGCATGAGTAACATGTCAATTGGCTAACAAAAAACATTAGCTAGGAAATACAAATCTAAACCTCGTTCTCACTAGTTGCTAAACCATAGTCTCTCCTTGGATTGTACTCAAAAAGCCCTGTTCCCCAAAACACATGGCAAGGCCGACTGAGTCTAATAACAGTCATAGCCTAGATGTTTTCGTAATTGTCATATTAGTATATTGAAAGAAAAAAAATCCACAAACTGCAGACTCACGCATAGCTGGATAATGTGCCTTGATAAGTTTCATTTACTCCTCTGGATTTTGCCCAATGTTTCACAATAAATGCCAACTGCCGCAATCTCACATCTATCTGGGCATAATCTCGCAGAAGCTTTGTATTAACAACCGCCAGAACATTGTTAATGCATATATCACAAGATATTCCTGTAGCTGGATCCATGAGCTTTACTATGGGGACCCTAGCACGTGTTAGTGCCTGTAAGAAATTTCAAGTTGAGGAATTAAAATGTGTCAGCAAGTAGACCTGAAGCAAGTAAAACATATCACTGTAACATGTCTAAAATTATAAAATTTATCTAGGTGCTATGTACACTGAAGCATGCTGGTGGTAGACCTATGGACTCCTCAGGCAGTTAGCATTGAATCACAGAACGAAGTATAAGGTAAAATAGAAATAAGAGCCAGCAATCATTCAGGATGCCTGAGGGAAGTAATGTTTAGGTGTCATCTTCCAGCTAATTAAACCTAACGTGGGGGTGAAGTTTCACTCCAGCCTAACAAAATGAAGTAGTGTCATATGGCGAGAGCTTTACTTTCCATGCAGACAACTTCTATGCAGAATTACTACAGCTAAAATACAACAGAAAACTGAATCACCCATCCGCTGGCCACCAAAAGAAAACTGCATCACCCAATCACATTTAAGAAGAATGAAGTGGCAAGAGAAAGTATATATGTGTTCATGCATAAAGAAGATTACTCTAGGTCCAGACACACCGAAACATAAGATGAGGAGAAGGGGGATAGATGAGATACCAAGCTCACAAAGAAACAGCAAAACAATGTTGGGATATGAAATAACATTGGTTAAGGGACTTCATATGCTTGTCTAAGCCAACACTCAAAACTTCTTTTTGAATAAATTACTTAACATGACAACTTCAAGGTCATTTTCGCTTAAAAATACTCTTATGAAAGAATCAGAATTTTTTCCTGCAACTCCTGCAACTAAAATATCAGAAAGGCGGATATTCCATTTAGCCCCTAGCATCACAAAAATGGGGACACTTCAGCAAAAGGAAGCCAATTTGATCACCTGCACATCTTGTAAATTATCTGATTCCAATATGTCTGCTAACTTCAGTATAACCTCCGATTTATCAATGTCGGCATCCTGAATAGCAAGGCACACATCAATATCGCTCTTGCAAACCCCAAAAGAGTTGGCACATGATCCATACAGGTATAACCGAGCTTCTGGCCACTCTTTGTTGACTAATTTCTCCAACAATGTCAACAACTGCTTCTGCTTAGCCTTTTCTTCCTCAGGTGGTATCAAGGACTCATAAATTGCAAGAAAGGGAGCATTCAACCGGTCTATGTCCCAGCGGCACTCCATTGAACTTTTAAAGTTCCTCATCCGCTGTGTGAGTAGCCTTTGTCCTCTGGAATCTGACCTAAAATCCTGGCAAAAGCATGTGCAAATTCAAGTGAACCCAAAATTTTTCCTGATATTTCAAGAGAAGTATGTAGCCTGTACTTTGGATGAATAAAAGCTACCCCATCAATTCATGAAGCCTACAGTTTGCCATCTAATTAGATTGTTTACTTTTGAGTTCTACCTATAAAAAACCATTGCAATGGCTAACGCAATGACTTAAAATGCATGTGTTATTGTATTAAATATGCATTTAGAAACATAAAAATTGAGAGAAAACCCTGATAGGGACCAAATATATTCAAATCGGAGGAAAGTGGTGAACTGAGATTCCAATGAAATTCAGTCTATATTTCGCATAAAGGAAATTAAATCAGAAGGAAAGACCGAATTACACAAAAACATAAGGTACTTAGAAAAATCCTTCTTCAAAACAGGAAGGTACAATAAAGAATGAGAAAACTCAGGAAAAAGAAGAACCTCCTCCACTAACCACTGTAAATAAAATACGTGACTTTTACAATAAATATACTTATGTATATGATTTTCCATAAAGCTACCAGTTGTCATGCATTTCCAAACTTATGAAAAACACAGGTTCTTGTCTCACAAAACTGACTTATAACCATGTAAGCCAATCACGTACTATAGACAATTGACATGTATTCAATTCTTGGCTTGTCTTAATTGATTTTCCAGGCACGAAATCACGTAAGATGTCGATTTTTACTTATATGTGGAAAATATAATAATATCATAACTAAATCGGTCAAATAAACTAAATACATAGAATGTTCTTGATTTCTCACCTAGAAAGTGAGAGCCCAAAAATGGCATTACTAGATATTCATTTTTCACAAAATTATTTAGTTTAAGTTTCACAATTCAATTTGTGAGTTTCTCAATCAAAACATATATGAAGTGAACTCATGATAACATCAATTATAGATCCTATCACAGTCATGCCAAGTTTTTGCACGTTCTTTGTTAAACAAAAGGTGACCTATACTCATCCACATCCGGCACCATTCTCTTCCCACTCATTTTATTATCAAAACTCCCGATCTAATTTCTTTAAATAGCAAAGCCACGGATGTAATTAAACCACCATTCCAAGAGAGAACTCATGATGATGTCATTTTTAGATCCTCTCACAATCATGCCAGTTTTTCATGGTAAATTTTCAGACAACATAATCCACATCTGGCACCGTGCTCTTCCCTTTCCATATTACCATCAGAACAACATTCAACTTATTTGAATATATATGAAGAGGCACCAAATAGGCCTAATGACGCACTCTACTGATCGCCCACAACAGCCAGGCCCGCAACAAATTTGAATCATGCCCCGTACGGACAAAATTAATTCAAGTTATGCCATTAAAGCATATGTCAAGTGAGTGGAAAAAGAAACATGCCTCCTACTATCCATTTATAAAAGCTTCATCTACTGAAATCACGGCTTTCGACTGAATACATTTTCAGCACACATTATGTTGGAAAGAATCACAAAAGCTCTTGACAGAAGTGAACTTATTTACAGAGATAAAAAATAAATGCTTTGATTTCAGTTTTAAGTACAAGATTGATCTGCACCACATTCAACTTAGAAAACCCTCCCCATCCGCTAAAACTTGCACCACCGAAAACACGCTCAAACATATTAAATGAGAAGCACAAAGAGTGTCACCTTTTCTCGATGACTCCGGTGCTGCCTTTTCTCATCAAGTTCGTCCTCAAGCAAATCATCAAGTTCATTAGCACCTGCTTTACCAGCTCTCTTCATCCCGGCCCCCTCTCCCTCCCCTTCTCCTTTACCGTCGTTCTCAACAACTTCATGGTGCAGAGCAATAGACTCCTCTATGTCCGAGGCAGAAACTGAATGGAGGTCACTCCCAGTTGGTGGACCAGGGCGATCAAGCTGCTCGCTCAGCTGCATCCCCCTGAGTTTCTGCTAGGCATTCTATGATCATCAAACTGAAATCTCCTCACTATCACATGCCCGTCATTTGAACTCACGCTCCTATGATTCCAATCACTCCGATTGTTCTTTTCCCCATCCACATTACGCTCAAAATCCGTTCTCCTATTACCAAAACCCGAATTCCCTCTTCCACTCGGCTTCGCTGGAAACCCTGGTGGCATATGCCTATCATTCCCTGCGTGGTTCTGCTTTCCCCGTCCAGCTGCTCGCCTCTCCTGCTCACCAAGCTCGTTATTCCCACGCCGAGAAGCATTGACATGAGCGCTCGAATTCCCGCGGGGATCAAATTGCCGATTTTTCTCAAACCTATCACTGCTTCTGCTACCGGAACCTATGTTAGGCTCTCTTGCAGAATCAAAAACTGAATTTTCAACTGAAACACCCTCGGAAGGTACAATTCTAGGAGGAAAAGACCCAAACCGCAGACTTTGCTCTTGCTGCTGGCGCTGCAGCTGCTGCAGCTGCTGCAGTTGCTTCAACTGTTGAGCGAGATTGTGAGGCGCAATCCCTCTCTCGTCAAACCCTCCAAGCCCCAATCTCCAGAAATCATCGATAGGCAGTCCCTGATTATGATGATTCGCAGGCAACTGGTTCACTCCGGGAGCGAGCCCGAACAAGCTGGGCGGGTAGAGAGAAGGAGGGGATGCGGCGTGGTGGGGCCACGGCGGGGAGAAATCGTGGCCGTTGGGCGGTCCGGGGAAGGCGATCGTGGGGCCCACGGCAGCGACGGCCGGGTCGAGGGTCAGAGGCTGCGGATGCGGCTGCTGCGGTGGCGGCTGAGGCTGAGGATGGTGAGGCCGTCGGAGGAGGGACAGGAGGAACTCGCCCCCGTTCGCCGAGCTTCCCGGAGGAGGCTCTTCGCGTCCGCCGCCGCCCATGGTGGTGGAGGTTTCCAGTGTGTGTGTACTCGTCCACGCTGAAGTGTTGATGTGCAACCCGGGGGGCTGCCAAAAAAAAGAAGAAATAAAGACGCAAGTGGAGATATTTTTCTTTGTCTTTTTGCTCTTATTTTTCTTATTTTTGGGTTAAAAAAGAAAGAACTCGAAAGATTTGCTTAAAGAAGAAGATATTGCTAGTGCGGCCGTTTGACTGCTCTGGTCATCATAGCGAATACTATTTCGTATTCAACAATATTGGATTCTTCGACCTGAGTATAAAGTCCACAAACTACCTCGTCAGAAATTTGAAACGTAAAATTCGAAAATGTTTTTTAAGGATAAAAAAATATATATTTTCTCTTAATTTAAAAAATAATGATAAAAAAAAGACTCCATGTCATTTTTAAATGCGTCCGTCGGGTAGGATTATATAGTAACATTACGCGTCCGAGATGAATTATCGGAGTTTCGGCTCATGCGCAGTCGATGACATCTTTAAATCGACTTATCGACGACGCACCTCTGGTTCAATGACGCTATGCGACTAGGATTTGGATTCCTGAAAATCTAATCATCGGACAAAGAAATAATGAGCTCCGAGCGGTCGTTACGGCCTTTAGTCTCGTGACGATCGGATCCCGAAAAAGCGACCACAATGATCGGATCCGAAAAAAACGGGACGGGACGAGCCACGATAATTTTTTAAGATGGCCACTTGGTTGTCAAATTGCAATCCCGCAACTTATTTATTTACTGCGCTTTGCGTAGCGTAATAATTTGAGAAAAGCTTGGTTTATATGCTACTGTATTAATGTACTCACTTTTCGAGTAGTATAATAGTAAAACAACAGTCTTCATTTGCTCACTCAAGAACAACGCCCTTCTTTTTCATCTCTATAGTCGATTACCGTATGCGTGACTTTTTAGAAGAAAGAAATTAAAAAAAAAACAATCGTGAAATCACGGGCCATTACGTTTATCAAGTACGATTTTGGTCATTTTGACAACTGCAAATGTCTTTTAGCTGGAGCGCCACAAATGTTCATGAAATGATCGGAAAAAGGGCCAAGACGAAGGCTCCGTTTGTTTCGCGATAAATTAGTCGTTTCTAGAAAATATTTTTCGGAAAGTCAATTTCGGAAAAAATGACTGTATTTTTCAATGTTTGGTTGAGACCCGAAAATAAATTAAAATATATTTTCAATCGTTTGGTAATCAAAATCTAATTTGATTTTCTTGCGTTGTCTTTTGGTCGAAAATTGCAATCTTGACCCGAACATCTTATGTTGAATGGCCGTCGCTAATGTGACCATTTTCTTTTGTTTTTTTAAAAAATTGAATTTTCAAATAATCTTTTTACTTTTGATATTTTTATTAATCTTATTTTTTATTTTATTTTCTTCTATCTTCTTTTTTTTTCTTCATTAGCCAATCAGCACAAGCAAGGCTGGGCCTCGAGCAAGGCCGAGCCCATTTGGAATTGGCGAGGCAAGCCTTGGCCTCGGGCGACGTTGAGGGTGAGCTCGGCCTCGCCTGTGGCCGATCGTCTACGTTGCCATGGCCGTCGACCGGCGGAGGAAGTCAAAAAATAGGGAAGTTCTTTCAATGGAAGAAATATATTTTTCCAAACTAGCTTATTTTTTGCAAATCAAACGCCGAAAAATTAAAAAATATTTTTCTAAAAGTTAATATTTTGCGAAACAAACGGAGCTGAAAAGTTATGATGCCTTCTTAAAATAAAAATTAAAAAAAATCGATGAAAGTGACTCTTGAGGCGATATAGACTCAAGTGGCGGCCACGGGCCGGTTTGGGCCCGTAACTAGCCCCTTGACCAACCGTAACCAGCCGTTGACCAACCGTAACCAGCCCGGCCCATGCGGGTCGGTTATAGTTCCTAAAAATTTGAAAGCGGCGATTCGAACCGCTCATAGCCGTTGGGTGTAAGGCCCAACGGCTAATAAAATAAAATTAGAGAAAGAGCTTTCCCGACTTTGACCGTTGCAAGCAATGGCTCCCCCTCCCCTTTTATTTATTTTTATTTTTTTCTTAATTTATTAAAACTATCCTAAATCTTTATGAATACCCTTTTCTATCTTTCATTTTTTTCTCACAATTTCTCTCAAATTCTCTCAAATCTCTCAATCCGCTCAAATCTCTCAATTCTTTCAATCCCGGCTCAATTTTTTTAATTTTCTAAATCCGTTTTTCGCTCAATTCTTTCAAAAATGGCAAGTGAAAGCAAAGTTGGTGACAAGGAAAAGAGCTTGATTCGGATGGGGAATCCGATTATTCTCATGATTTGTGATCATCATGATTTTGCATATTGGGTAGACGAGAATGATAATATCAACGTTATTCCCAACATTTGAGCACGTCCCAAAAGTCCATCTTCCTATCGGTGTCGAAGAAATGTCAATAACAAGGGAGTCGAAACGTGAGAGTACATCCAACATATGTGAACACTTCACGAAGGAATATTTAGGCGAAAATAAGTATTAGGTAAAATGTAAATATTGTGGGGCAACATATAAATTTACAAGTGGATGCGGCTATGGAACATTTAAACCGCATCCGAGGTCGAAACATGCAACGCAAGTGGGGATCGACACTAGCCAACAACAAATTTTTGGGTACGTCAATCCTAACACTTTTCCTTTATTTTGTTATAATGAAAAAATTTATAAAGAGGAATTAGCTAAATTTGCTGCTATTGAACGTTTACCGTTTAATTTTGGTGAAAATTTTGGTTTTAATTATTTTATAAACACTACATGTATTCCACAAGCACAACATGTTCCGAGAAACACGCTTAAACGCCAACTTATTGGGCTTTATAAGAAAGAAAGAAAATATTTGAAAAACTTGTTTTATGAATTTTGATGGACGCGTGCATATAGGTAGCGACATTTGGAGTGATCCTTGGCATACTCATTCTTATATGAGTATTCATGGATAGGTGACGATTGGAACATTAAAAAAGAGTTATTGCATTTTGAGTTTTTGATAATAGGCATATGGTCAATAATATTTATAGAGTAATTAAGCAAGTTTTAGAAGAATATGATTTGATTAATAAAATTTTTTCAGTTGGTTTTGATAATGCCGCGGCAAATACTACTTTCATTCCCGATTTAAAAAAGATTTGTAAACCCATTTTTGATAGACAATTTTTTCATATTAAATGTGCTTGCCATATTTTAAATTTATGTGTACAAGATTGTTTAACTCTTGATACTTTTCTCAACCTAATAAAGATAGCAATTCAATTTTTATGGAAACATCCTCAAATTATGAGAGAATAGGGCAGATTTTGTAAAGCAAATAAAAAAAATAAAAAAAATTAAAAAAATGTTATGAATCGTTGGAATTCTACGTACGGGTTGCTTAATCAATCTTTTGCATATAAAGATTTAATATGTACTTTTATTTCGAATAATATTTCTGAAATTAATTTATTCCCACAAGAGTGGGATATTTGTAAAAAAAAAATAGATTTTTTAAAAGTTTTTAATGTTGCAACTTATACTTTATCCGATATTTATTATCCTACTACGCATTTATTTTTAATAGAATGTGTTAATATTGCTGGTGTTTTTAAAGAATATGAACAAAATGATCAATTAGTTCCGACTATTATAGCAATGCAAACAAAATGACTGCATTATTATACCAACATTCCTCTTATTTATTTGATTGATTTTATTTTCGATCCACGTATCAAATTAGATGGTTCAAGTGATTATCCGAATATATATTATAAATGTTTACATTTGAATGTAGCGGTAAATATTAGAGTTATACAAGCAGCGATTAAAGACGCAATAGTAAAATTGTATAATGAATTTTGTAATAAATATAATCTAGTAGGTGATAGTGGATTTTCTCAATATAGTGACGTACAAAGCGGGGACCCAAGTAGAATTAGTAGAGGGTACAAAATGTTGATGAGTAGGCAAAAAAAACAAAAGGGAACAACATGTAATATTTTTGAAATAAAGATGTATTTAACCATTTTTTTTTAGTTTAGTGATTTCGAAAAGCGGTATAGATTTCAAAATTTTAGAATGGTGGAGGAGGCATTCAACCCAATTCCTAATTCTCGCTCTCATCGCAAGAAGGTTTTAGCAACCCTTTATTCAACGAGTTGTGGTTGAACAAACATTTAGCGATGGCAGCATTTTGGATGATCGACATTCAAGATTACATCCGGATTCGGTGGAAGCTCAAGCTTATGTTGATGATTGGACAAAGGCTAAACATAGACAATAAGCGATGGATCGCAATAATGAAGCCGGTTTCTTTGATGACGATGGAGATACTACGGCCACGGGTACTAGAACGGATAGTGACGATTGACGATGAGGTAAGTTGGGATTATCAAAGGTAAAAAAACTACATAAGTTTTAATTCTTCTATCCCCAAGAAAATATGTATGCGCTTAATGATAATTCATTAAGTTCAAGCCCCTTCCCCTTCCCCTTTTTTCCTCCCAAATTTGATTACAATGTACAATTTGATTACAATTTATATTTTATAAATTATCATTTTATTATTTTATAATTTTTTATTTTTTATTTCATAATTCATTATTTAAAAATTAAATTTTAAAATCGAAACCGGAACCTAAATCGGCTGTTCCATTTCCGATTTTGAATCGGAAACGGCCATTGAACCAACCCAAAACCGCCGATTCAAAACCGGAACCGAAACCGCCCCATAAGGCCCCATAAGATTCCGGTTTTGGTTCACAAGATGGCCACGAACCGGAACCTCCGGTTCATAAACCGGAACCTGGCCGGTTCCGAACCATGGCCACCACATAGCTTACAACTAGATCTTCGTGTCTCACAACCATAATTTTTACACTTGTCATTTGCTGTGTCTCTTCTTCTGACCTCTGAAATGAGGAGGAACCACTGAATTTGGAGACCAACAGCAATCGAGTTATAAAGTTAAGCTTTGAGGGATTTTTGGGTAAACTTAATTTCTACGAATTTTTAAGAATTGTAATGAGAATGTCTTCATCTTCATCAAACCGTCGTTCAATTTCTTTCCTTCTTCCGGCAGATATCATGCCTGTTTTCCTAATGGAAAATGGCGAAGTCCTTCAAGGAAAGGAAGAGGTTTTCATCCCTCCAATTTCCTTGAAAGACACCATTGTGAACCACGAAATTAGGAACACATTCAAACTTAAGGAGTGCGACGGAGGGCAGCATGTCTGTCTGAAGTTTGCCATGAAAAAGAAAGGAGCTGGCATCCTAGCCTGAACTAGAGTGCAGTGTAACTGGAGATTCCGCTACCTCGGAAAGGAAGAGGTATGTCTGTTGTTCTTTGTACTCTTATGTTTTCTTCAAGCTTGAAAAGATCACAGTGCTGGCGTGGTGATAGAAACAAAACATGGAGCATGACTATCTTCCATGTCTCTCATACCCTTTTCAACCAATCCCTCATTTATCGTTTTTGTCCTTTTCATGATGATTGTTTCTGACTTTAGATACCCTTTTTTGGAGATTGAAATGAATTCTCTTGGTAGCAATTTTCAAAGTGCTTCAAGCAGTGAAGGTGGCAGCACGGTTGTCCTCTGGAATTGTAGCAGCTGTTAGTTCTTTGAAAGTTGTTGCTCATTGTGGCGCTACAAGGCCAACTAAGGTAGTTGAATGGTTTCACATGTCTAGATCATGGCTGTCTTTGCTGAGTCTTGGCTCCAATGTGTTAGGAATTTTCTTTTCTGATGTTGGTGGTCGAATGCAGCTTGAAGATTACTCCCTAATGGCAGAGTTCAGAACCCAGAAATTGCTGCTTGCTCTAGCCTTCTCTGAGATAAAGTAAACAAAACATAACCAAAATAGCAGTAGCACTTGTGGCAGTTCTGCATAGCAAAAGGTGCTCTTTTTACTGGAGTAAAATGTTCTTTGACTCACTAATGATTTTTCCTATGGCGTTTATGCTTGAAATGACACGTGGATATTAGGTTAAAACTGTAAATTTTCTTATGATAGTACTTTCAAAAAAGTGCTCACAAGGTATGATAGAGGGAACAGAAGTTTCCATTTCAGTCAGCAGTTTGGGAATATGAAAATTCAGGTTAGATATAGACTCATGACAGCATACGAAGAAGACTTTCGGATAGCACATGACATCAACTCCTTGGAATAAGCTTCCATCTGATTACCGGAAAACAATGCGCTATCGTATGTTTTCCTGTCAGTAATAGAAGGAGCAAAGAGTTTGCTGTAGCTTGGCACCTCCTTATGCTAAGTTAGATCCGAAGTGCGGTGCCATTGAATGATTTAGCTGTAGATGCAGAATCATTAGTAAGCGAATTGCTGGAGTGGCTCCAACTCTGTGAACTTCATTTGCCAGTACACTTGGAAGTTTTCGTCAATTATCAATGTTTGCTTGTCAGTTTTCCTTTGAATATTGTTGAGCATTCAGAATTTATTCAGATGTTCAAGTTGGATTTTTTTTTTTAAGTGACATAAACGAGACCCAAAATAAACATAATATCTGCTGAGATGCTTTCTCTATGTTGACCCAACCTATGCAAGAGAAAGTCACTAAAATGTCAATTTACCAAGCTCACACCATGATGACGATCTGGTTTCAAAATTACAAAAGGTAAGAAGATTTTTAAAACATTAGGAACTACACCAAACTCTTACAGAAGTTTCTGATATTTACTAATCAAATGACTTTTACTCTATCGTGACATAAACAAGATCCAAGTAAACAGAAGTCACTTCTTTTTAACCAAACAAAGCTACAGGGTAATGCTACATGGACAACTACCTTATGCACAACTAGGATGACTCCATGAAAGTTGTTGTAAGCAGATAGATCTATAAAAACAGCCCTGGTTTGATACACTTCTAGGCATTACTTCCAACAAGGAGGAAGATTGCTTCTCTTCTTGGCTGCCGTCTCAACTGATTTCACGTCCCAACCACCATTTCTCCAGTAGCCATAACTAAGCTCTGGAATATGTGCAACTTTCCCCCATTCTTCATCTTGTTCTTCTGGCTTAAGTTTCTCGATTAGTTCATCAGGCATGTCGAAAAGCTCCAGCACTTTGAGCTTGCTGAGATGCTCAATTCCTGACGGGACATTTTTCAGACATTTGCATCGCTGGATGCTCCACTTTTCAAGGCAAGGCATTGCTCCTTCCTCTACTTGTATGAATGTAAGCCTCTCAAACCAATCGAGACCTAATACCTTGAGCTTCTTAAACCCTTTAGCCTTGAAGCATAGTCTTCGCCAATCATAGGCTTGAAGTAACTCGAGGTGTATAAGATTTGGCAAACTTTGGAGGATCGACATCGGATCTTCCTCGAGATGGCTCCATTTCAGTTTAAGTTTGGCAAGACTATGGAGCTTGGCAATCCAATGTGGCAATGTCTGCAATTTTCCAGTGAAGAACACTCTTTGAAGAAACCGTGGAGGAGAAAAAAGGTTTTGCATATCAATTTCACCATTTTCAAGAGAAGAAATTGATATTGCACGGAGGTTGGTCAACTTGGCAATTGATAGGCATAGCGTCCTTCCATCTTCTTTCTTTAGCTTCAGGATGCATAACCTTCTCAGTTGAATCAACTTCCCGATCTCTCTGATCACGATGCGGCTTTTTTCATCGTCCACTTCTATGTAGCATAGCTTTTGTAAACATTGCAGAGCCCCAATTTCTCCAAGAGTCTTAAAGCCATACTTACTGTGCGAATAAGCAATATTTTCATAACGATATACAAGTAAATGGCGAAGCCGGTAGAGCTTTGTGACTTCCACCGGCAATACAGTAATAAACGTGTGTTTAAGATCCAGGGTCTCCAAGTTCTGAAGCATTCCTATTGAACTTGGAAGTGTTTGGAGTTTGGTGCACCTAAGATTTAGATAACGGAGAAGATGCAAGTCAATCACTTTTGCTGGAAACCTTTTCAAAGGGGCACCTTGGAAGTCTAGTACTCTGAGCAGTTTGAGACCGGACGAGAGCACTCTATTTACGGATGACTTGCTTACCCCAGACATGAACAGAGAGCGAAGTTTCCATAGCGGCTCATTTGGCTGTGCAGATTGAAGTACTTTGTGAACTGATAGGCGACGAACTCTATCCGTCCACACTGCATGTTGTTCGTCAACTACAGCTGCAAAGTTTCGATCTTCAGAATTTGTACTGCTGATTTCCCACAAGAGGTCATGAACTCGATACATCTTGACCCTTCCATCACTCGTTAGCTCCGCCGCTTGGATGAGGCTTCTGCTTAGGAGATCCTTAAGGTACTCTTCTGCAACTTCTTCCGGAGTCTTACCCTCTTTTGTTTCAACAAGTCCTTCCGCCACCCATAATCGGATCAACCGCATATGCTCAATCTGTTGATCCCTAGGGAATACACTCAAGTGCAAGAAACAAGGTTTTAGGTGGTAAGGCAAGGCGTTGAAACTAAGAGAAAGTACCTTCTTCAAGTTCTTCAGCCTACCTTTGCCATCAATTTCAGAACGAATACTTCGATGTACGAGATGCCATTCATCTATCTTGTCGCTGTCCTTTGTGGCCAAAATGCCGCTAATGGCAACGATTGCCAAGGGTAGCCCCTCACACTTCCGTAAGATGTGTTCACATATCTCCTTCAAATTCGAAGGACATGAGTCACCCTTAAATGTCTTCATGCAGAAAAGCTTCCATGATTGTTCAGCACGCCAAGGCTTCATGTAGTAGACCTCTCCAGCAAATTCCTTGCATGAAGATGATGCTATCTTGACATCCCTGGTTGTCATCATTATTCGACTACCATTTTTGTTGTTGGGAAATGCATATTTGACAGCATCCCATTCCTCAATACGCCATACATCATCAAGAATGATCAAGTACCTCGATCTTCTTTTTGCAGCAAGCTCTTGATCATCATTTTCAGTAATTCAGTACTTATGGTGTCTGTTCCACTGGGGACAGATTCCATGATGCTGCTAGCGATTTGCTGAAGCATGTCCCTGAGGACTTCTGCTGTCCTCGAAGACGGAGAAAGAGTGACCCAACCGCAGACTGTGAAGTGTTTCTTCACCGCTGGATCATCGAAGACTTGCTTTACGAGGGTAGCCTTTCCCGAACCCCCCATCCCCACAACTGGAATTATTTCTTTCTCAGGAGGACCCTTCACCAACCGCTTCACCAGTTGCTCTTGGGGCTCTTCAATACCCACTAGATCATCCATTTCCAGTAGAAGTGCATCTCCACGCGAGTGGTGCCATGTGCTGGATGTAGAGGTGGAGCTCAAACCTTGTTCTGCATCTTGTTTGAACTGGTAACACACCTTTTGATGTTCTTCACAGATACTTTTGACTTTGGAACTTAAGTCTCTCATCCAAAGCATGATCCTTCTGCAAGCTTTCCAGTTCTTCACATAGCTATGTGACTTCTGTAGAAATTCAAGAAGTCCATGGCCTTGATGTTGCACCTCCAGCAGCTTATACTCATCAAGAGCATCTTCGATGTCATCCGCAAGATTTCTTAGTTTCCTGACCGATTCTTTCATGAATTGGCTACCCTCTTCTAGTGAATCTGCATCACGCAGGATGGCCTTAATGCGGTCAAAATCTTCTTTCACGGCATTCACTTCTTGCCAACCATCTCTTACCTTCAGCACCTCATTCTCGACAAAGTTCATGGCCTTCGTAGCAAAATAGGTTAGTGAAACAACTGCCATTCTCAAGGTTGACAGCCTCAACTTGTGGTTATTACATTGGTATGAGCATTTGCTCTTTAATCCTACAAAATATCTGGATTGTATACTGATGTTTTACTGGCAAATACCGAATATTCTTGGTTTATTCTGTTGGTTTCTTGGGATACAGTATATTTCAGTCTATTAGCAATTAGGCTAGCTTTCTTGTCTAGATGGGCATGTTCTTGAACAGGTCATGAAAGGGGTACAACCTTTGAATATGTAAATTTATATAATATCACTTTGAATTAATTTCTTACGCATGGCCTCTTACTCAGATATCGAAAAGGAGCAGGGAAAAAAATAAGAAACGGACATGATTTAGAAGAGTTGGTCAAGGGGGCAACATGCTTGTAGGAGTAGCCAGAATGCAGAAGCACATGAAGTGTGATTATACAAGATCAGAAGCAACATGTCGCATTCCGGTGCTTTTCTAAGAAGATCATTACAAAATAGGCACACCTTTCATTGATCAAATGACTCATTTCCGATTATTTTAGCATCCGTCTTATTTAGAGTGAGTTCATTTTATCAGCACGTCGCGTTCCGGCACTTTTCCAAGAAGATCGTTTCACAAGATAGGCACCTTTCGACTTCGTGGAAGCGGCACATTTCTGATTATTTTAGCGTCCTGTCTTATATGAGTAGTTCATTTTAACACCATGTCGCATTCTGGCACTTTTCTGGGGAGATCATTGCACAAAGTAGGCGCCTTTGCTTGATGTGGAAGCGACTCATTTCCAATTATCTCAGCATGCATCTTGTCCGAGTGAGTTCATGTTCGCATGTTCACAGGTGAGTTGTGCTTCCAAAGAAACTTGAGGACGAGACTACGTCGAAGCTGATTTTCCTATCAACGAAGAGGTTTGAAGTTAACCACGCACGATCACGGTACCTACCTGCTTCCTTCTGCAACTATTTCCATGCAACTTCGTGGTGTTCTTATATTCTTGTTAGATAGATGACTATCAATTCCTAGTTTGATGTCTCTTGCCTGGACCTGAACGCACGTAACAGAACATTGAACGCCTTCAGCTTTGCCTTCGGGCATTGATGTACGTTCACCTGATTAGGTTTTCGGGTTGATAGAGAACTCAAGTGCAATCTTGAGTAAGAAAGACAGACAGGTTTACCGGTTTCCGCTTGAGCCTCGGGTTTTGAAGGCGGAGGAGATCAGGAGCGACTCGACGATCAGAGTTCTTGATCGGGGCAAAAGAAAGAGGATGATCTACTTGCGTGCACGAGTTATGATTCATAGCTACGGATTCAGTTTGGTTAATGCTCTGTAGCCTTCACCCGTCAGCATAGTTCATAATTTTAGGATAATTACTACATCAGTGCTAATCATGCTATACGGATGACGATTCTCACGTAAATTTTCCAACAACTTTGCCAATGTGATCATGAAAATCCAATGCAGTCGTTTTCTCCAACAGCCGCCGAATATTGCTGACGTGGCCTTACATTCGACCATCGCCAGCATGCCACGCGTATAACTTTACTTGACATTACGTCCAACGTGGACTGCCGCATCAGCTGGCAGCAATGGGGCAGAATAACTAAATTGAAATTTCACGAAATGATTTAGGACTACATTAGCAAAATTGAAAAATATCGGACCGAAACGACATCCGTGCAATAGGTCCAGCATGGCTTGGTAAAAGTTAAAGAATAAAATATTTTAAGAATAATGTTTAGCATTACATCAATGCAAGAGAAGTGAAAAATACGGATAATGACACAAATGATCCCTAAATGCGAAAGGTATAAAAAGAATAGAGATCGGATTGGTTTTCAATTTCTAGTGTCCAAAAAGACTAGTAAAAAATTAACTCCTCATGATTTTGATTTGATTTTCTGAGGCAAACCCATCTGTGTTAGTACATTTTCGTGTACTTTGTACGTCTATTTACCCTAAGTAAATATGCTCAGCAGGATTCTTTACTTCTAATCTAGAGTTAAAAGGGTGTTCAAGGGGATAAATATGATTATCTTGTAAAAGCACAAGCAAAGTACACTCAAGATAACCAATTGAACAATCGACAAACTACGTAATCGGTCATTAAAGCAGTTTGAATTAGAGGTGAGCAAATCGGATCGACCCAACCGGTGGTTCGATTTCTGGTCCTTAAAATTGAAACCGGTGTTCGAGTGGTGCCTGGTTCCCGATTTCGAAATACCTGACCGAACCAAACCGAAAGATTTATCTCACTGTTTTGGAAAGATGAGATCTTGACATGAGACTTTTCTGCTGTTAGTTTCATGTATGGCAAGTTGATTGAATTCTGACCTATCGTCTGGTGTTCTATCACTGTTTGAGGCATCAATTTTTGTTATTTCTCAAGAAGATGTTTGGTCTAGCACTACGATACTTTGAGTTTGAGCTTACTTGGGGATGCATTTATGGGCGTCAATCATATTTTATTCAACGACAAGTCCATCCCGGGCTGACTTACGGGCACCCGTCAGCTGCACAACCACAATCGAAAAACACGAGCTGACTTGGGGGCACAAGTTATTGACTGATATTTTGTTGTTGTGTTATTTTGGGATATCACGAGACATTGAATAGTTTATCGATATCATTGAATCGCCCGAGAACTGAATCTCCGATTTCGAAAATTAGGTACCTTGAGGAGAATCGGACCGGACCAGAACCGATCACCCCTAATTTGAATCTAGCCAACCTCCACATGGTTAGGTTATTTATAGTAAATTATATCGCGCTAAGCTCGTGATGATTAGTCTCTCCTTGAAAGATGGGGGAATTTTCTTATAAAATGGTGAGAACGGTTCTCATTCATATAATCCGCAAATGATGGGAGTTGAATCAATAATAAGTAATCAATCACTATATGGAAATTCCATCTAGCTTCAAGTTAAGGGGATTTTCCTCTTTCTCTTTCTTTTAAAAAATAATAATAATAATATTTTCATGTATTCGGCAAAATGCTGAAAATGAATTGGAAAATATTTTTTTCGAATTTTGCATCGGGTCAACTTTTTATATTGTTTTTTCCACGTCTGTGTTCCAGGAGAAGAAAAGCAAAAGAGAGAATTTCTTCTACCGTGCCATATAGTTAGGGCTAATCTGTTGATCTTTGTGGCATATTTGATTAAGTGAACAAATCGTAATTAATACTTGTACTATGCCTAATGGGAAAAGTCCAGAAAAAGGTAAAGATAAAACCCACCAAGGCGGCGCATCTTATTACAACAGATTGCATCTTAAGCGTTGAATATGGTGAGACCTTAAGACATTGCGAGACTTGGAAGATTCACATTGTGGATTTAACTGAGTCGTCGACGTTCACGAAATCCCTTATCATCTCCACCAGAGCCTGGGCCTTGGCCGGGTCGACCAGCTCCACCCCGTGCCACCCGCCCTCGTCGAACCTTGCCGTCACGTCCGCCCCCCGTGCCTCCAGCATCTTCGCGAACCCCTTCTGCCGGTCCACCAGCGGGTCCCCCCGTGCCCCCTCACCAGGCACCTCGGCAGCCGCCCGGCTTTCCCGTGGCCCGCCGCACCGCCGGCCGTCGGGTCGCAGTACTCGTGGGACCGGTCGGCGCCCTCGGGCAGCGCCAGGGACCACATGAGGTCGTTCGCCGGCAGGGGCAGTATCCGGTCGTTGTCGGACCGCAGCTCCGACTCGGTCCTCTGGACCCCACCGAAGTAGGGCTGGTTCAGTATCAGCCCTCGGATCTTGACCGGGGCCAGATCATCGTCCAGCGATCGCAGGGCCGCGTGGTAGACGGTGTTCGCCCCCGCGCTGCTGCCCATCAGGTAGCACCGCTCGAAGTCCGCGTGCTCCCCCAGCCACGGGTCGTCGCGGTCGAGCGCCTGCGACCGGAGCCACCCGAGGGCCTCCATGGCGTCGTCGTAGGCGGCGGGGAGGCGGTGCTCGGGGGCGAGGCGGTACTCGACGGAGACGACGACGGCCCCGACGAGAGACGCGGTGCGGCAGCAGGAGTCGTGGAACATGCGGGAGGTGGCGCTGAAGAGGACGAACCCGCCGCCGTGGAAGTAGAGGATGACCGGGAGGCGGCCGGCGGCGGCACGGGGGAGGAAGATGCGGACGAATGTGGACTGGTCGGGGTCGAGGGGGACGTCCTTGGACAGGGCCGGGTCGGGGGAGTCGGGGTCGGCGGTGGCGGGAGCGGACGGGGGCCAGGAGAGGCGGGTGATGGAGCCGTCGGGGTTGGGGGAGAGCTTGAGGAACTCGTAAGGGTCCATGTGGATGGTGCTGAGCAAAGAGGCTCTCGAAGATCAGAGAATGGCGATGGGTGGAAGACGAAGACCCTGCGAGGAAGAAGAAGAAGAAGAAGAAGAAGAATTATTGAGTAAGGGGTTAGGTGGAGCGAGGAACTACTTTTTTCGCGCGGTTCTAATGACTTGAAATTGATGTTTTTTTCTTTTTGGTGGGCTGATGGAGATCGGACATCTGGAGCCGGACCAACTAAATAAAATAGACCAAGTTCCAGCGCTGATAAATTTAAATATAAAGACATTGGGCTATGCAATATTTTATTACATGTAACCTAGTCATAATGACATCATTAATAACGAGTTACATGAAGCTAAAAGTCAACAAATCTTTTTCAAAAAAAAATGTGGTTATAATCCGGAAAAGGGCCCTATATTTATTATTTATTTGACCACTAGCACTAAGTAGGAGGGGGACATGGTCATGACTTCAGTCACGGGCGTTGTACGTTACGTCGAACGGCAGCGGCAGGGCATCTACGAGGCCACGCTCATACCAGACCATGATGATTTGACGACGTTTCACCGACCCCATTCATTATGGTGGTTTGCAAAAACTACGGGAAGAAGCAGGAAGGGAGAAGAAAAAACTGTGCAGGCTAGGAGAAAGAGGAGTAGGAGCAGCTCAAAAAATCAAAAATCTGAAATGAAGGGGGTTAGGGGTTCTTGAGAAACTATATACTATCGCGGCAACATCCATTGAGGGATGCCGAAAAGAATAAGGATGCTTCCAGCAATTGAGAGGTACCTTACCTAAGTAATGCACATGGCGTGACAATGACTTTGATGGCGCGGTCCAATACGATAGGATATGACAAGTCGAAGGCCCAACCTACCATCTCCTGACGCGACTGCCCATCTCATCGACTTCTTGTGTTATAGCCTTTCCTTTCATGAAATTCGAAATCACTTCATTGTAGCATGATTAGCATGGGGATGAGCGTTTACTTGGTGTGTATCTAAATACACTGGACAACGGTTAATTCGATCATAAAACATTTTAATTATGCTAGTTTACTCCTAAATCTTTTTTTAGCAATTTGCCAATTTAGCCATAATTTTTTTAATTGTGCCAATTAATTACTAAATATTTTGATGATTTGCCAATTCAATTATAATCCTTTTAATGATTTGACAATTTTGGCCGGAAGTCACTCATGTGACGGTTCAATCAACACTAGCCATCCTGTATGGCGTGGTCGCTAACGTGAACAATATTTTTACATTTTTTAATTTTTCTGATTTTTATATATATTTTGAATTTCTTTTCTTTTTCCTTTTTCCTTTGATCGTTCGCCAAGCCTCAACAGTGGCCAACAACCAACCACCGGCGAGGGCGAGCCTCGACTTCATCGTCGCTAGGCAAGGTCGACCTCATGTCGCCATTGAAGAGGTTGGCGAGGTCACCTCGCTAGTGGCCTATCATCGGCCATCGCTAAGGCTCAGCAACTAACCAAAGGAAGAAGGAAAAAAAAGGAAAGCCAAAAAAATCAAATATTTTATATAAAAAAAAAGTGTCCATGTGAGCGACCGACCGTGTCACATAGTAATAGTCCAGTACTAATTAAATCACCACATCGGTGATTTTTCACCAAAATTGGCCAAAAGAACAAAATTAGCAAGCAATTAGAAGATTTATGACTAAATTAACATGAATCATCAAAATATTTAAAACTAAATTGACACGACTGAAAAATTTATAATTAAATTGGCAAGTTATTAAAATGTTTAAAACTAAATTAACACGATTAAAAGATTTAAGACCGAATCGACCGTCGAATAATAAGTTTATGACTTTTTAGATAATTTCATGTCTCAAGAGTGAAGGGAAAATAGAACCTCCAAATCACGATTTGTCCAAGAATAATTCACTTTGTGCCGTTCCATTGCACTTCACGAGTGACCCCAATAACCAACAGGCAAGGAGAAGGAAAACAAATCAAAGCGTGCTCGTCCGTATGCACGGTATAAAGCCCGGCATGATCATCCAAAATCGTGCTTACCTATCGGAGGGCGCAATGAGATACATGGTACATGCGACTAGTTAGTCCCCACGTCGGTACACGTATCATCAATCCACAAAATATTTCAGCCCTTCACGGACGTAAGGTGAGAAGAATGTATTTCCCGGCTAGTCATTGAAGCATATTTTGAACGCAGATAAATGCGTAAAGGTCTGCCAACTCCACAATTCTAAGTTGTGGATCAGAAGTAAAAGCAAGAAATGGAGGACAGTGAGATGCAATACAGAAAATGTTTCTTTGCGATCCCAGAAAATCCCGGTTTATCTTTTTGTTCTTGTCCATGGAACCACCTTGTCTTTGAATAATCAAGTGCGACCGATGCAGAACGTGCAGAACAAATATACGAAATTAATATTAAATCTAACAAGTACTTTTCTTGAACTTGAAGTTACTTATGACAGAAGCTACAAGATGCAGGATGATACAGATTAGCTAGAATAAGCAACAGCGATTACTTTGCCACCAAATTCCAAAAGAAGCAGATGGAACAACAGAAAGGAGAAAAGGAGGGGGATGATCCTAATCATCGGAAGAGAAAAGGAACAAAAGGAGTCACCTGCAACCAGCTAATAGAATGATGATAATTCACAAAGACAGCATGTATACAGACACTACCGTGGCTTCGCTCCACCGTTTTCTTGGGCGCTGTTAACTGGGGTAGAATTGCCACTCCTCTTGGGGTTGCCGGATTGTCCCGTGATGGTCCGACCCATGAACTTCCCAGCTTTACTCAAGCCACTTCCCACAGCTCCGAACCCGCTCCCAACTATCCCAGCTCCAGCACCGAGGCCACTTCCAACAACCCCAACCCCTGCACCAATGCCGGTTCCGACTAGCCCAACCCCAGCACCTATACCTGTACCCACCAATCCGACAGCTCCGTCAAGTGCGTCCATGGTACTTCCTATTGCTCCTGTTTCTTTCAGCTTCTTTCTCTCCTCCAAGATCCTCTTCTCTTCTTCTAGAGCAGCTACCTGCTCCTCCTTGTTAAATTGGTGGTAAAAAACCTGAAAGTCGAAGCATGACAAAAATAAAACCAATGTTATGATAGAAATTTAAGACTACGGAACCGTTTGGTTCAACTTTGCAAATGGGCTTTCGGAGAATGCAAATATCTTTGGCCTAAGGAACATTGGGGAAATGCAAACAGCGTTTGGTGAAAAATGCTTTGAAAAGCCACTTTGCGCTAATTAGTGTTTGGCAAAAATTTTTTGCAAATGGCTTGCTTACAATGTTTCTTTTTCAAATAAAAAAATTAAAAATAAAAAAACGGAAAATCAAACCTAGGACTAACGACACCGGCCGTCGGTGGTTGACTGGGGCCGTGCGACCCCTGGCGGCTGTCTAACGACACCGGCCGCTGGGGTCGCTTAGGGCCGCATGACCTCTGGTGGCTGTTGCCTGGGCCGCGCTAGTCCAAGCGAGGTCACTCGACCTAGGCGGCTCTCGCCGGGGGTCGGACCCCCGAGGACCCTAGGTGGTAGTGGCCAGGGTCGTGCGACCCCAGCGACAAGGCCTGAGGTCGCATGACCCCCGGCTAGGGTCGCTTGGGCCGCACGACCCCCAGCGGCTGTTGCTGGGGTCGCGCGACCCGGCAGCCATCGCCTGGGCTTGCGTGGCCCAAGGGAAGACCACTGGGGGTCGCCCGACCCCTGGCGATCTCAGCCGCGGCCGCCGATGAGCCAGATCTGGCTCGCCGACAACCTAGGGTTTGATTTAATTTAATAAAAAAATGTACTAAAAAAATGTTGGAAAAAGATAAGGGGTAAAATCAGAATTTAAAAGAATAAGTGAGTATAGTTTTGGAAGAAAAAACCCTAGCTTAGCATTTGGCCAAATGCTGAAAGCTCACTGCTGGTAAGCCAACTTTCACCCCAAAGCCCCCCGTGAAGGGTTGCCAAACGCCCCACATTTTTTTCAAGGAGCTTTGGAACCCCAATGGGCTTTGGGAATGATGAACCAAACCCACCCTACATCCTCAGTGGAAATGGAAAAAATAAAGTAAAAATAGTGATAAGGTAGATTCTAGCATAATGGGGAGAATCACTTTGATCTGGGGCTATCAAGAGAGTGCACTAAAAATCAGGGTATATGAGTTTAAATTCGCTTTTCAAATGACCGCAGCAAATCAGTCTACCTTGACAGTTACTGTTCCTCTGTCCTTCTTGTCCTTGATCTTCAGCATATCAAGTGATGGAAGCAACCTCAGCTCAACTTCCTTCGCTACATCAGGCTCCAGATCAATCAAAGATAATTTGGCAATTCCCAGCCGCTTGTCTTGACCAATGTCCTTGTCAAAAACCTGTCCAGGAAGGCCTCTAAGCAAACAGCATAGCGACAAACCAATAATTGGTGCATAAGAGTAGAAACATGTGGATGCAAAGGAAGCATGCCCACACACACAGAGAAGGGAGGCTGGCGGCACGGACAAATGGCAGAACCTAAGCACAAAAGAACATGATCAAGATTGCCAAACAAGCAGACTATAATGAGCTCTTAGTAGATACAGCTAATACATTCATAACAGTCGCACCAAACCTCAGGGCAGTCATCTGCCCTTCTTTACCAGAGAAGATAAAAACCACATCAGAAAGAGAAGCATCTGCGGAAAAAATATGGCCTGGAGAGCACACGTAGAAGCCACACTTGTGAAGAATACCGTGGAACTGTGAGTCACCACATGCTATTACCAAAATTTTCGTTTGCAGCAACGATCTAAGATTAGTGAACAGTATAAAAAATTGTTGTTAAATAGCTATACATACATAGTGGACTCATCATTTCCTGTCGGCTTAAATTTTGCTAAAGAAATGGTGATCTCACATGGTACCAGCGAGTACATGTCAATAATTCGCATCTAGAGAATCTCTTTTATATTCGCCCGCCTCTTTTCTATGTTATTCCACTTTTTAATGTCTGTTCCTGCCTTCTATAGTCTGTTTGATGTGGTTACGTCCCCAGTACCCTTCCTGACAGCTGACAACTTAACTTTTGGAAAGTAAATTCGCCCAAAATACTAAGCTTTACACAAATATTGAATCCTTTTGAGTAAAATGAGACAAAAGGCAAAAATAATTTCGTAAGGGATCGATACAGAAACCAACATTCTCATCAAACATCAAGACCATCTAAATCATGCGAGAGATAGATTTATTCTCAGAAATAGTATCATTTGGCCAGACATCCTAAAAGTTTAATCTCGAACAGATCATGATGAATAAAAAAGTAATCAACTTAGTTTGCATCAACCTAGCGAAACTTTCACCATTTGCAAATGCAATGCGCTTGACTCTGCCAACCACGCAGCTAAACCTTCCACAAAGTAAAACTTCAACTTGATTTTCAGAGTAATGGACAGTCCGGAAAACCCAAATGCAACATTCCCTAAAATACAGGGGAATACTCTAAACTCCTATTGAAGCTTAACATTTCATGGAACGGGGGACAGATCTAGCTGACGAGATTCCCCAAATACTTAGCCAACACTCCACTTTAGCTAAAAACTTGATCTCATTGATGTTCTTGCCATCTAGAAACAACCGATGGTCTTATACAGATAGCCACAGAAAGGAAGAATTCGTGCTGGCAAATGAAAGAACCCGACGCGAGCTTCTCAAAAGTTACTATTAACTAGTATTCAAACACCGACATCTTTGACAGCAAATCAAACCACGTGAAAGTCCAAAAACAAGGAAACTTTCCAGCACATGTGCCCGCACAGAGGCAAATAAAGAGAACAAGGAACTGTAAAGATAGCATTTCAGCAGAAATTACAAGAAGGCAGTGCTCCTACTCTAGTAGAGACAGCATGCACCAAAGTAAGAAAGACGACGATGCATAGTAAGGAAAAAAAAAAGAGTAGAGAATTTGAAGCAGAACCTCAACAGTAAGAAACTGAGTCTCCTTGTCTTCTGCAATAAGCTCAAACGTTTGGTTCCAAACAGGATTGAGGTTGTTCTCCACAACCTTTGATTTAACTTTAAACACAGGCCGTATATACACGATGACATATGGATCGGACTTTCCAATCATTTCCATGTTCTTCAGATCATTTGCTTTAACCACTGTAACAATAAGCTTTCCTTGTGGTTTAAGTTCTAATTCACTGCATAAACAGAAAGAGTGTCATGTACAAGCCAAGACCTAGAAACCAAGAAAGAACCTGACAAGCGAGAATTAGAGCTTTCATGCAATGAATACTAAAAAGTAATAAGGGTACCAACTGCATGACATATATTGAAAATGCAATGCAACCATAAAGTATTATGAAAAGAACATTCACCTCAATCAGTAACTGCCACCATTTACGTACCACAATTAGCATGAGGCCACAAAAATATATGTTTAACTTGCTATCAACCAATTTACAAACTTGAGCTAACTGATAAGTACACTGGTATGAAAGAAACAAGACATTATCATAAGAAGAGAGAAATGCCCTCATCACGAATGAGGAATACTAGTAATGCTAGCACGTGGGACACACCTGAAAAACCAAACTAGCATATTCTTGGTTTTATGAAATTAAAACTTTTCCTTTCACACATGGAAATTCGAATTTCCAGTCAAACGAATAAGTCCAAATACTTGAAGTTCACACTGCCGAGAATTGGGTTTCTCCCAAGCAAATGGCAGAAAACATCACAACTGATGAAGATGAACATTATGGAAAAGTTTAAGTGAAGCAACAAAGGGAAAAGACCAAGAATTGTCTACTCACCTCGTGTCTACTGGAATACCCCCAATCGGAACAACAATTCTGTGAGGCCATTGAAGCATATCTGTGACAATTGAATTTACAGTATCCTGCCAAATTTCAAGGAAGGATGACTCAAACTCAGTGCTCTTAGTGAAAAAATCAGCGAGAAGACAGACAAGTTTGGGCAATGAACTTGATAAAGCTTACATCAATCATGTCGGAAAGGCCTGGAATGGCTGTTAAGCTTCCACCAACTGCTTTAAGAGTGTAATCAATCCTAGGCTTGGGCTATTGGCACAAAAGTATCAGTGATGACATGAAAACTACCTCTTGTAAGGCCAACTAAGTTTATATAGCTAACCAGAGACTACATCATAGGAATTCATAATGAAGGATTAGGTTAATTAGTCAAGAGAAAAATTAGTCATTCCCAGAACAACTATAGGAGACAATAATTGCTGCACAAATAGGCAATCTCCAGTCAGTTATACAAGGCTCCAACACTAACACAGTATGGGCAATATCATAAATGGGAGAAAAACAATCTCACAATAGTTTTCACTAAAGAAAATTCATATGCTAGAAAAAGGGAAAGTTTAGGCCCTCTTTGTTTTGAGAGAATCCTCCAACATCCAGTTTTTATTCTCATTGAGAAAACATGTTTCAGCAAAACACATTCTTCTCTTTGTGTTGTGAAACTGGAGGAGCTTTTTGTTTTAATCTTCTATGAGCGATCATGAAGCAATTGAAAAAACAGAGAGAAATGAGCAAAAGATGTCGGTTATGCAATTTTATCAATTAATAAGAGCTTTTTCTACATTCATATGACAGTTGACATTATTAAATCGGACTTTATCACATCAGCACTAAAAGGATAAATGTAAAGAGATAGCCAAACATGCTTTACGATTTTCTTTTCTAAGGACTATCCTCGAATTCATTCACCAAATGCCTTTTCAATAAAACACAAAAGTGAAAATTGGAAACTATTTTCATTTCCAATATCAAATAAAATGGAAAACTGAAAAATACAGTCAGTTAGATTCCTTCTCAAGCTTAACTGTCACAAGTATGAAGTTCAACGTTTGGTACTGAGTCAAGGGTCCCACAATCATGCACGAAAGGTGCATTTTGAAATACCAACAGTAATCCTATACTAACCTCAGAGAGCAATGCAACCACAACTGCCGAAATGCAAGGGATTTCTTCAGCAAGTTGGAAGATGACACGAACTACAGTAAAAACTTGAAGATCTTTCAACTGTCAAAAAGCAGAAATGGTGAGAAAGCAATATAAAATTGCACGTCTCAGACCTATAAATCAAGTTCAAATACACGCAAGTCTTGAACTGATGGTACGATAGACTACGAATAAAATGTTCAGGCTGATACACCACACCAACCTGAATGGGTATTGAAGCAACAAGTGCAGCTTCGACTCCTAGAATGATGCTTGGATCACCTCCCCAGCGGAAATCGATGTCCATTATAATCTGACCTTTCTTAAGACTCTGAACACGAATACCTAAGTAATAACACAGCAGACATACGTCAGAAAGTATCTTCAAAATACAAATCAAAGAGGATAGTAGGCAAACATTACTGGTGATAAACAAGGTTAAAATAATCATATAAAGGAATAACAAGGTAAAATATATCGACTTCACACTAGCAAAATGAGCAATAAACATCAAAACTAGCCTCAGTCTTAAACCAAAAGAATACTGATGTGAAACAAATTGATGTTTTGAAACATTCAGACAACCAAATGGTGCAAAACCATAAGAAGGAACTCAGAGGAGACAATTACAATGGCAATGAAGACAAGTACGATACAGGCAAGTAATAATTATTTTGTGACACTTTTGCACTAAACACAACAAATTTGAGGTTATATCGGAGTATCTTTCAGGAACTATAGTCTGTATCTTATCAAAATCAGAACAAAAAAAAAATACGATTCCGTAAAGCTCAAAACCTATCCTGGATTCAGCTTAATGATCGACACTAAAACTGACTACAGGCGAGCAATGGAAACAAAGAGATGCAGCAAAGATGGTCCATTTGCTCCATACCTTCAATTTTCGGTGCCACAGTTCCTAGGGAAAGCTTGCTGAATTTTAATGAAGTAATTCCTGGAGGTCTGTAATCTTCCAACAGTGGCTCCACAGTCTCTTTAATCACCAATGTACCTGCCTGAGGAAGAGAAAGCAAATGTTTTACTTGAGCTGAGATAAGGCAAACTTGCAGTATGAAAAACCAATAGTACATTTCATTTTCTGACAAACCATTCCTCTCTTGGTTCATTTCATCCAGTCAAAGATACAAACTATCGTATATAAAGCAAAACTTTCAAGTGAAAAAAATAATCAACATAACAACGAACAAAATATTAAAATCCGATATACAGTGGGGGTATCATAACCAACTGCAAATTTCCAAACCATGTCTGGCATGGATACTATTTTGTAAGTCATTGTGTGTGCATTCAAGCTTTGGAACTTAGTGCCCGTCAGCGTGATCTATTGTCAGAAAAGGTACTTCATCAAAATTCATAAGTGAAAGATGCAGCTTACAATGCAATAACTCATATGTGCATATAAACACAGATAAAGTATATTACCTCTGCAATGAAGGGCCACAATTTGCTCAGTTGCTTGTTCAGCCATTTCACCTGTGAGACAGTAGGCACAGAAAACGATGTCACAACAGAGAAATAGCATTACAAACCATATCCGGATGAAATTTAAAATCACAGGAGAAGCCTTTCTAACCACAGATCATAAAATTGTCTTAGAGCTCCACATAAGGATATCCAATTGATTATAACTATCGCTACTAAAAACGCCATCTCGAATCTATCATGCCGATTGATTCTTCAGTTTTATGCAAGAAAAGACAAAATAGGCCATATAATCCATATTCAAGATTAAATCCAATTTTCAATATTTAAAAGATAACTTCTGGAAAAAAAAAAAAGCCAACCTGCTCAAAAACTGGAAAAGATATCCATTCTGGAAAGTTATCACCACAAATCTTCTTCAAGTCATCTCTATTAAGGGACCCCAGTAATTTGATGTCGACAGCCTACAAGACAAATAAAAATTGCTACACTTTCCTGGAAACATTGATATAGTGTTGGAAAGAACAACGCATTCATGAAACTAAATTGCGCAAAATGACACTTAAGAATATTCATGTACTAACTGAAAATCTTCTAGAAACATCTTCCAGGGCAAGATCCATACTGTAAAAGATAAATGCACAACCGAGAGGAGAGACCAGATATGAAAGGGTAGTTAAATATAGAACAAAAATCATTGAGACGATATGACAACTAGTAAAGAGCCTCAAGAAAGCTGCACAAGCTTTCTGACCTACCTTATCTAAGCCACATATGATCCAAAATCTAAAAGCTGGTGTCTTGATTTGATAAGTGAAGTTGGTGTATCTTTTTCGTTGAATATTTATCTCATTCATCAGGGCATCTAAAAGAACTTGCCATGTCATCTATAAATTTGATTTATCATTTCAAAGAGAAGACTTTGGTATTACCAGAAGAAGATAGTACTCAACTTCAGCTTGAATTTAAGGATAGTTTATCTGATTTCTCTAGAAACTATTTAATATATTGAACTATATTTTACATAGTTTCTGTATTTTAGGTAACTTTCAAAGTAACCCTGTGCATCTCATCAACAAACTGAGTCCCTGTGCTCATTGGAGAAAGACTCAATGTCCAATTTCTGTAGGATTTCTAGCAGAAATATTCGAATTCCTAAGCCACCAAATCCAGTCCTAAAGCTTAACAGATGTTGGAAGAGCTATTTTGACCAAAATTTCTAGAGTCCTCTTATGGTTCACAGGCAGAATCCAGGGTATTCAAACATCGTGACCCCGGAATATCTTGTTTGTAAGTCACTGTAAACATGTTTAGCCCGTCAAGAAATTTGGAAGAAATACTCCACGTCTTGGATAAAAATGAAGGGGAAGGGATGGGTTTCCTAACAAACAAGTCCGAATTTTGGTGCCCCTATATATCAACAAGTTTACTTTCTATGTCCCTGAAATTGCTGGAAATCACATTCCTAAATTAGCAACCGAGAACCAATATTCGCAAGGAAAAATTCATGATGCATATAATTCTCAGAGCGAGATGATAATTCAGTCATTGTCGAAGCCAAGCTGATGAGTCCTCATAACTCTGCTAGTACTGAAGAACTGAGAAACTACATCTCGGAAAAGATGCTATAATTCCAAACAGCTCACCTAACTTTGCACCCAGAAAAGAGACTGAAAAGCAACAGAAGCAATTCACTCTACATGGTTTTATAATAATCCCCTAACACTCAACCGGTCAAAATGACGAACAAAACGAGCATTTTTCGCGTCAGAAAGTCGACTCACCTTAGCTGTGCGCTTGGAGCTACGATACCGCATCATGTGGTGCCATCCCGCCATGAGCGCGACGCCGAAGATCGTCCCCATGAGAATCCCCGAAATCAGCCCCATTCTTTCCCAAACCTTCTCCAAACCCGAGATTATCACCAAGAAAAATCAAACCACCGCAGAATTCCCGCTCAACACGCCCAACAAAAGCCAAGACAAAACGCAGGAACCCCAACCGCAACAACGCAAAACGCGCACCGTCGACTCACAATAAGCACGCAAGCGCACAAACGGCTCTACAGAGAGAGAGAGAGAGAGAGAGAGACTCACAGTGAAAGAAACGCAGAGGAGTGAATTGAGATCCGACGGAGAAGGAAACGGAAGCGATCAGCCGCTAACGGAAATTCATCGCCAATAACTCTCTCTCTCTCTCTCTCTCGAAAGAATGCAGTGAAGAAGGAGAAGAAGAGAAGCGTCGGTCGGTTTCACTCTGCGCAATGCGAGAGCATCATCTGTGAAGTTAGCGCAGATATTAATGGCGTCCCCCCATGAAATTGACAAGGAAATAAAAGTTAGCGTTGGCCTGGGTCTGGGACAGAACCGTTCTCTGCCTCTTCCTTTCACATTTATTTATTTATTTCCACATTTGCCCTTCTCCTAAGTCAATTTAGACCCCTCATCAGGCTCATCTATGGATCAATAATCAAAAGTACCACAGCTTCTTTTTTTTTTACGACCGTATGGATGTCGGCTATCCTTGCACGGACATTAGTCACCGACGAGAAAGGTGAATGGTTCAAATCCACGGGACCCTTCCAAGGTTTTGGCTTGACTAACTCTCGCCAATGCACGTGAATTGCGCCCTCCTTGCAAGCATTGGGTGAGGTCGTATAAGAAGGCGCGGTGAACTTGGCGATCTCGACATTCCTTTAAGTGAAAAAACGTCACAACTCAATTCAACCTTCAATATGCTCTAATCTAAGAGAATTTGCCTAATAGTTTAAATTTAATGTAGCCCAATTATATTTATGTTCTTACCATCTCTTTATTTCTTTACCTGATTAATTACGACACGTTATCAAATCACCGGCGTTCTTACGTGTATGAGATATTTCAAGCAAACAAGGTTTTTTTTTTTTAACTTTCGTCCCCTCGGATTTAACTCTTACTTATATATATTTTTCGTTTTTTTTTAAATTATTTACTTAGGTGGAGGGGCGGGGTCCCCAATCCTTTTGTCTTACTTATATATTTTTCGTTTTTTTTTCCTTTGCTTTTTGCCCCCTTTTCCGTGGTTGTGGAGAAGGAATCGTGTCCTGACAGCGAAATAACATGTAACCGTCCCAAAGGAATCGCCGGTCTAGGAAAGTCAAGATTGCAAAACTCAATTAATTAATCAATGAGATAGTGAAACATCCAAAAGATAATAATAATTGTATGAACTATATACATATATAGGATTAATTTATAATTGAATACGGATCTTAGAGAATTACAATTTATAATTCTCGTGCTCACTCACTTTGTCTTTGTCGCCTCAAACATGAGTTTTCTGCCGGCAATATATGATGGGTCGGGTGTAAATCACTAAATCGATATTGCATGGAAATGAAGACGGATCCAATTAACCTGTATTGTAGAGTACCCATGTCATACAGTTTAGTCCATTATGATAATTGACATTTTAGAGTCTGACAAACTTTATGAATCCACGTCACTAATAAAACAACCATCACTAATGCACATAGTGGGATACCTGCCTCAGTTTTTAAATCTTGCCCTTTTATATATTTTATGTCGTAAACTTTTTTAGAGCATACTAATAGTTACATCGATAGGAGTCGCTCGATAGTAAATGTAGTGCCACATCGCTATATTATGATCAAATTAAACTTATACAACCGTTTGATTTAATAAGCAAAACATTTTAGCTGGACATTCTGACAAATCCCTAAACCGGAGTCTCCGATCCCTTCATGCAGGAGGTCCATCGTGCCTCCGTGGCTCTTCGTTCTTCTATGATTGCATGCGCAACGCAATTGTCCCGGCTAAGGGGTTCCGATTCCCTTTTATACGAATAGTATTGTCGAATTAATCTTTCTAACCACATTTAAATTATATACGTATAATAGATATATATATCTCCTTCCGTCCCCATTTCAAATGTTCAACTTAAAACATACATAAAAAGCAAGATTCCGGCCATCAATCTCAAATTATTTTTTACCAATTCAAACGATCCGTGGATCGCTGTATTAACATGAGAAAATTAACCAAAAGAAAAGTCACTTCAAATGAAAAATTATGAGAAGGAAAAAGGAAAGTTCCAAGAGAGCGGAGAATTCACTTTTTTGATTAACAATATGACCAGTTAATTAGCAAAAAATAAAAGGGCTACGTCAATGACTTGGTGCAGCAATTAATGAGCACGATTATCTCATTCAATTCTCGGGTGTGTTGACCCAAGTCGAACACGCGTGAAGATGACCCACGTAGAACACGCGTGAAGATGCGAACACATGTGACATGTGACATGCCCAATCAATAAGACAAGGCATGATTGGCTGTGAGATGTGGCTTGCCACGATTGAAGTCCGCATAATTTATCGAGATAATTGTCCAAAAAGTCATGATCATGACCGCGTAAAAATTTAATTAATTTAGTTCGAAATCTTTTGAATATTTTTTTAATAAAGACTTTTCGGCTAATTTCAGCTAAAAATCATGACGCGACGTTTCAATCAATATCGGCCACCCTATACGACATGATCGATAACCGTTGTTGACAAAATGACGTTGTTTTGCAATTTTTTTGAATATTTTTTTCTCTTTTTTTCCTTACTTTCCTCTATTCCCTTCGCGAGTCAGTGGGTCGCGGCCCTTGCCTATAACCAACAAAAGGAATAGAGGAAAATATCGAAAAAGAAAAAGGAAAGCAGGAATAAAAAGTTAGATTTTTTTTTAAAAAAATGCAAACCTTCGTTGTTTCGTTCATATCGGCCGTTAGCCATTATGACGTAGGACGGTCGGTGTTGATTGAATCATTGCGTTAATATCGAAAAATCATCAAAAGGTTTATGAATGAATTAACGAAACGCTTGATTAAAAAGAAAATTGGCCAAGTTAAAAAGGTAAAGGCTGATTGAAGTGACCAATACACTTCGCTTGCATTCATTCGACTTCCAACGCACCATTTGGATGCATGCCACGTGTCTGTTTACTTGAGTTTACGAAATTGCAAAGGAGTACGGTGAATTATCGACAAGTGATATACGAGAAGTATATAGAGCAGCATGTTGAGACAAATATCTCTTTGCCCCCAATTATCCCTACAGTCCGACGTGGCAACGGTTTGACTTCTGGAGATTCTTAATTTTGGTAGTCACTTTCATGCATCGACCATCAAAATAAATTCCATAAAATAAGGATCTTGTCAGTCCCAACCTATCCGGATCGGAAAAAGTGTAAAAAAAAAGTCTTAAATTTATTGCATTGATATCAATTTATTTATGAATCTTTTTTGAAGTCGATTCAATCTTAAACTTTTTGCACTTACGATAATTCAGTTATAAACCTTTTATTGATGTCAAGTCAATCTTAAATCTTTTGTAATCGTGTCAATTCGGTTATGACCATTTTGCATTTGTGCTTAATTGAGTCATTCCGATCAATTTTGACAGAATATCACCGATGTGAGCGTTGATTATCCTACGTAGCATAGCAATAGTCGCCGGTCGGCTTTGCACAAGAACCGTAGCGCCCTTGCCTAGCCAGATCCGACTAGGGTTTCGCGGCCCTTGCCAAGTTTGAGCGAGGGGTTGCGACCCTCGCCGGCCCCAACGAAGGCCTCGCCTGATGCGGCGAAGGTCGCTAGCCTCGCCTAGGGCGGCATTCTTGGCCCATAATAAAAAAAAGTGAGAGAAAAGAAAGGGGGAAAAAAAAATATCCACTTCAAAGACCAACAAATGCCACGTAGGACAACCGACTTCCACGTCATCGATTTTTGATTAAAATTAGCCGGAGTGACTCAATTAGCTCAAATGCAAAAGGTTAAAGACCGAATTGACACTAATACAAAAGGTTTAAGATCGAATTAACACAAATGCAATAGGTTTAAAACCTTTTTGTTGTCAAAAATTTAGTTTGGGGTAAATTTGTTGCATGTACATCAGTTTGAGATTTTTAGCGGTCAAAAAAATTAGTTTTTGATAAATCTATTACAAGTGTATTAGTTTACGGTTTTTTATGGCATCAAAACCTATTACCAGTGAGATCGCCATCAATTTTCCATTTGCGAGCTCATATACTTAAAAAAAAACTTTATATACATGATTTATGTATTTTTCCACAAAGTAAAAAGTTGCAAAACAATAAAAGTATTTCATATGTATTTTTAAAATGGAAAAAAAATATCTACGTATAAATAATTCCAGCATAAAAATTATTGCAGGTGTATTAATTTGAGATTTTTAGTGATCAAAAAATTAGTTTTTGATAAATCAATTACAGGTGTAACACTTTAGATTTTTTGATGCTATTAATCCTATTATCGGTGATGTCGCCATCAATTTTCCATTTGCAACCTCATATACTTTAAAAAAAAAACTCATATACATGATTTATGTACTTTTCCACAAAATAAAAAGTTACAAAACAATAAAAAAAACATTCATCTATATTTTTCAAATGGAAAACAAAATATCCACATATAAATGATTTCATCATAAAATTTGTTGCAGCTTGCGGGTGTATCATTTTGATATTTTTAATGATAAAAAATTTAGTTTTTGACAAATCTATTACAAGTGTACCAATTTGGAGTTTTTTTATGGTATTAACCCTACTACCAAGTGAGATCGCCATCAATTTTCCATTTGCAAGCTCGCATACTTGAAAAAAAAAATCCCTCGTATACATGATTTATGTACTTTTCGACAAAGTAAAAAGTTGCAAAACAATAAAAACATTTTTATCTACATTTTTCAAATGAAAAAAAATATCCATGTATAAATGATTTCAGCATAAAGTTTAGATTAGCGCATCCAACGGAACTATTGAAACTCGAAGCATATGTGGCAACCTAAAAACATATATTCGCCAATTTGTAGCATCTCATGTTCAGAAAGCCAAAAGGATTTCCAATCTGGATTCTGGCAATCTACTAGACGATAAGTTTCTTGCTAATCACTCTAGAGTCGTAAACTAATCTATTTTATCCTAAGTCATTTGAAAACCTAATTTTAGGTATCGACAGAAAGTTTACTTAACCACCTAATCGGAAATAAAAAGAACCGTTAGTATGCGTAAAAGCCTAGTTCTTTGGGAGTTCAAATGTGTGTAGGAAGGAAAGATTAGTGACCTCCAATGCTCTTTTGATGCCATGGTTTTTTCATCAATTGAATTCTAAATATATTTGCCATTAATTTGCTAAGTGCGGATTAACATGTATACTAGTAAATTTCCATTTATCCATTAGACACTAAACGTTTGTAAAGATATAGAAACGACAACGTCTAAAGTCGGTTAGTTTATTTAAACTATTTAAGATTTATATATACTTTGGTTAACTTTGAGCAAAACCAAAAGAACAAATATTTCTGAGTTTATCTTTGATAATAATTCAAGAAAATAGAGTGAAGAGAACCAGAAAAGCTCAAATTTAGAAAACTAGCCGTAGAGATGACTTCTAACATATTTTTTGAACTTACTTTTTTGTTTAATTGACTTTCTAAAGCATCCTTTTTCTTTTTTTTTTTGGAATTGGTCCTTTAGTTAAAACAAAAAATGGAAAAGTGGGGTGGACTGATTCGTAAATAACACGTCAATCCTAACTTGATAAATTATTCTTAGGTGTTAACTAGAGAAAATATTCGGATTTTTTTTTAAAAGAAAAGAACAAATCCTAAGGGAGAGAGTAAAAGAGAAGACAAAAGAGCCGGCGCCGGCAATGCCCATAAATCGAACGAGCACTGTCAGGAAATGCTTGGCAAGGTTCTTGTACACCCAATGAGGGCCAAATCTGGCCTAGGCCGCATTCTTCGAGCTAGATTTGGGCGAGGGTCGTGTCATCACGCCAAACGCCATTAGAGATTGTGCACCCACCAACGTTAATCATTGGGATCACGTGACTTTTGATACCTGGTGGTCACTCGACTAGGGCTTAATTGTATTTTTTTCTTTCGACTTTTCTTTTTCTTAATTTCTAATATGTAATTTTTTTATACTAATTATTTCTAAGTATTTCTTATCGGCAAAATGACATCTCAAGTGCCAATATTTTTATACATCGCTCATTTTAATGTGAATATTTTTTTTGGATCACTTAAATGCCAATTTTTTTAAAAAACGATTATTTAAGTGCCAACTCCGATGAGATTGCCGGAATTTCTTATGGTTGGCACTAAAGTGATAGTCTTTTCTTCAATTTTGAGCTAAATTGATCATTTTTTGGATCACTTTAAGTATCAATTTTTTTGAAAAACGATTATGTAAGTGTCAACTTCGATGAGGTTGTCGGAATTTCTTCTCGTTGGCACTAAAGTGATCGTTTTTTTTCTCGATTTGTCACTTAAGCGATCTTAAAAAAATATTGGCACCAAAGCGAACATCATACGTAAATATAGGCACTTGGGATATTCTTATGCCATTTCTTATTTATAAAATAAACCGTTATGTCAACATTGATTATCAGCCATGTTAGCATTTTCTTTCATAATTTTGACAAAAAGGCGAATCCACCCAATTAATGGGGAAAAAAATTAGTTCAACGACCTATTATTTAAAAATGTTCAGGCACTTTTGACGCCATTCTCTCTTGATTTTTTTGCAATCACATCCTTATTTCCTTTGATCTCTTTTCACTTTAATTAACAAACGAATATTCATTCAAGTACATCGTACCTAACACCAAATAACAACCAGAGCCCCGTCATAACATTTCACCTAACAAAGCGAGTTACTCGACAAAGTATTCGGAGTTCGGAACGATGATTACCCACGATCTTTCACCTTTTAAATTTTCTCTTTGGTGTGAATGGGTTTGCAAATCCCTTGGCATCGCTAGGGACAGAAACTTAGCTATTGGGCAATCGATGCTACATCTTTTTCGTTTTCGGTCCAAAGTTTCCGAGGACTGCCACATGTCATTTTCGACACAGTTATTCCAACAACAACAAAAGCAATATGATTCGACCCAAAAAAAAAAAAACACAAAAGCAATATAAAACTAATGCCGACACCAGATGAAGAACAGAACGAATTCGAAAATTCTAACCCCACCAAAAAAAAAAAAAGGGAAAATAAATTCAACGATCTTTAAAACCCCCCACAGAAAAAAATAAATAAAAGCCCAGAATATTCCAAACTGAATCGACCCACCAAGTGCGTGCGCCTGCGAATTTCCACATAAGCCCTCCCACAACACCAAAATTACCACATGTACCCCGCGCTTTTGAAACGTTGCCCAAGAGAATTCAGAAAAACAGAGTCGCCAAAAGCAGAGAGACGCCCCACGCCGCCTCGCGCACGTTCACCGCCCCCGCGCGAACCGCCGTTCCCCGGTGCATCCACCACCGTGACGGGCGGCGAATTCGCCGCCTCTGGGCCGGGCGGCTCGGCGTACGGGGGCGGCGGCGGCTGGTTGAGGCTCGGCGGCAGGCCGGAGCCGTGCTCGACGTCGATCTCGAACCTCATCCCGTTCTGGCACTGGACTCCGTCGTCGGCGTCGGAGAAGAAGTAGTTCGGGCCCTCGAGGGTCAATGGGACCGCCACGGTCAGCGCCTCCCCGAACTGGTCGCTGCCTCCGCCGTACCGGAAGGTGTCGTTGCTGGAGTCGTCGTCGATGTTGCAGGCCTGGTAGGTTGTGAGGTTGTAGGTCTGGATCACGGTCAGGTTCGTGTTCGTGTTGAAGACTGCGCACAGACCACCAAATCAGGAAACTATCAGATTCAGAAATCCATCAACCGAGTGGTTCATGACAAATCAGTCGAAATTAGCAACAATCGAAGACGAGCTTTGACCTAATCATTTCCACAATCAGCTGAGCTCGAGCGAAAAAGCATACATTCATGGATTAATAAGTACTGCGGATGTTCAAGAGAGAGTTGAGTAATGAGGAGGCGCTTACGGAGATAGTCGCCGAGGTTGAAGGTCTGAGAAGCGGCCCAAGCGGAGTAGTTGGCAGAGGTGGCGTTGGTGGTCTCATTGAACAACCAGCCGGAGTTGCCGCCGACGGTATAGTTGGTGTACGCGGCGGCGGCGGAGGAGGAGGCGGCGATCAAGAGGCAGAGCGCGATGGCCGTCAGATTGGTTGTAGCCACGGCCATTGCGAGGCGTCTGATCTGGCGACTTTTGGGCAGGTCACTGCTTGTCTTTGTGGGTCTCTCTCTGATCTCTGTCTGAGTTGACTTTAAGAAGGAGCTGGGATGCGCAGCTGTTGACTGGCGTCCTGGGTTGGGCCACTATCGTGCATTTATAGGCAACCGTGTTCGTGGGATCCTTACAACGGCTTAGGAACGGGGACAATTTTTTTTTTTAAAAAAAAATTTGTTTGAGTAACGTAATTTTTTTTATTATAAAAAAAACGTTTTTTGAGATGTTTTTTATTTTTATGTAACTTTATTTTTTTATTCTAAAAATTTTTTTGAAGTTACTTGAAAAGTAAAAAAAAATTACTTTTTTTCGGAAGTTAAAATCAGAAAAACAAAAATCAACGCTCATGAAATTGGGTTTTGACATTTGTACTGTACTTTTGTTTTTGGTATTCGACGATTTCCTCTGTTGGCTCTTCTAATGTGATGTTGTATTTGAGGATTTCAATTATTTAAATATTAGGGTTTGCTATTTTGGCTCTTGTAATGTAATGTTGTATCTCAGGATTTGGATTTTCTACCGAGGATTCTTGTAATGTGATGTATTAAAGGATTCCCGTCCGTTCTATTTGAGGATTTCGTAAGTTGGCTTTTTCAATGTGATGTCGTATTGCGGTGTTTCTCGTAATTGTTCCTGAGGAAGGATTTCCTATCTTGATACTTGTAACGTGATGTTGTATTTCAGGATTTTTTTATCTTATGATACAATTTCCCCCATAAAATTGATCCCCTTTTGCATAAAATAATTAAATGACAAATTATACGTAACTTTCCTCGAATGACATGCATTTTAGGTTAACCTCAATAATTTTTGGTTGAAGATTTTGCGTTAATTGTGTTTCAAAAGTAAAAATTTTCAGTCATCGCCAAATGAATTTATGTTTCAAAAGCGGAGATTTCATCCTATTATCAAACGCGTTTCTCCGATCGTAAATCTACTTCCGAAAACGAAGCGAATAATCAACTCCCTGCTCATAAGTTGATTTCTGGAGCTTTTGTTGTGCCCGCCCTAGGTTACTAGGGTTGAATGTCGATCATCCTTCTCTTCTTCGTTTTGCTAATAAAAAGAAGCAAGCACTCTTCTCTAGTAGATCGAGGCAGGGGCTTGTTATTATGATTAATGCCTCAAGACCGGATCGTGCATCGACAGGTATAGTCAAACGATGGACGAACTTCGTGCTGTCTGTCTTTACGAGCTCTTGTTTGAGATGTAACGGACAATCCTTAGAGGTTGTACTGCTTTACTCTTAAGGTCAGAAACCAACCATGAAACGGAGCTAGGACAGTTGGGATTGTACGTAGCAAGCACCATCCAGGATTGAGTCGTAGATGAACCACAAAAACAACGAATGAGTAAATCTCCCAAATGCCGAACCCATGACGTGTTCAATCACAGTCAAATCATCTTCCGTGAAGGGCTTGGCTTACCCCTTCCCTTTTAACCTCAGTCAGTATTTACTTGGGATGAAGAGGCCATAATGAAGTGAAAGACCCAGAAAATGGACAGAGTTCACACAATGATCGGTTGATCTCCATCTATACAGCTCAGACTGAATTCCTCACAAGCACATGTACGTTCATTGAAACTTCTTAAACCACCCAATTCAGGACGTCTAATCTACTCAGGGAAGACAAATCATCATGCTTCGCTATCATCAAGCAAAGCATATACCGATAAGAATCCTCGAAATTCTTCAATTAAGTTGAAAATACTTAGATCAACAGACGGACGACGCTCTGAAATCTTTTTTGGCAATTACTCGAATCAGATGGTAAGTATGGAGAACATTTTGCCTCTGCGATATATTACTTCACGGGCAGGCATTGTCACAGAGAAAGAACACTGCAGAATTGTGGCGGTACAGAAGGCCTCCATGATTTGATGATGGTTTTTCTTATTTTGTTTGAGTTCTATTATATTATTAACACATGCAGCATTAACAGATTGGTGAACTTAAGTCTCTTGTCTGCGGGTGACTGCAACATGGAGACCTCCATCGATGTGAAGATTGATCATTGTTCTGTAGTTGACAGGTCTCTTCTCGTCAGCCAATTTGAACGTAAAACCGCTCAGCAACACGGCGGAGAATATCTTCATCTGCCTATAAGCGAATTCTTTGCCGAGACAAATCCTTGGTCCAGCCTGCTCAGCAACAATTAGATGCTAAGATGAAAAAAATTTAATGAAAAAAAAAAAGGACTGGGTTGCTACTTGCTATAGGTCGATATTCGAATAGTCTGTTTCCTTGATCTGAGAGAGCTTGAATGCAGATGTTCATAGTGAGATGAAGAACGTATATGGAGAAGAATGAACCACATGATGCACGCAATTTTGTTCCCATTCAAATTACTTAATTCTGGCAATGCACCAATATGAAGGTTAAACTGAAAATGCATGCGGCGAATGAAAAGGTCAATGCCATCAAATTTGAGTTTCATTTTTTTCTGACCTGAAAGGCTGTAAACTTGAAAGGGCTTTCGGGCTGGAATACTCCATTCGAATCCAGCCATCTCTCTGGACGAAAATCTTCTGCATCATCGCCCCATATGAATTTCATCCTGCCCATTGCATACGGCTGAAAGGATACCATGTCTCCTTTTCTTACACTGAACCCATCTGGGAAAACATCATCAGAAAAGCAAATTTTCGCGTCCTGATTGAACAATAATTTCAAATTTTATTCGCAAAGCCAACAGATAGATCTAAATCGAAAAGTGAATTGATAGCAACTGTAACAAAAGCAAAGAATTAAGATCACAAGAGCTTACGAAAGGAATTCTAACTGATCATCATAGTCACAATTTTTATGTCGGGGTTTGAATGCATTTTGTGCTAGCTAAGGCGAGGGACAGGTTGCGCCTTGAACGCGGGTCTACTTCCTGAAGAAAAATGGCCTTTACCTAGTGGGCCAACTTAACATTTCAAAGCTAACGGGACCAACCACTAAAAATCAATAACAAAATAATGCAAACTTGTATGTATTTTACGAATACATTTAGGATCACAAGCTTTCCATGGACTGTGGAGAAAGAAAAAATCAAGATATTCCTCACCACTGGAAGTGCAGGATAGAGCCGGAGAGTTTCTGTTATCGTTGCATGGAGGCAATGCATCTTTTGTAGAGCCTCTTCCCCCATATTTGCAGCAAAACTGGCAAAATCTGAAATCTTTTTGACATTGCTCATTTGTTTTACTTCTTGCGCAACCTTCTCTTGTATAATTGGATATTTGCAGAGCATGTAAATGAACCAGGAAAGCGTGGCTGCAGTCGTGTCTTTGCCAGCAATAATGAAGTTGAGTATTATATCCCGCAAGTATGTCAGGTCAGTCTCTGTCACTTGGAGAAACCTAGACAATATGTCTTCTTTCTTCATCTGCAAGATCCATGCAACATTCTATCATGACATTTCCACAAAAAAAAAATGTAGCCACAGGATTGTTAACTTACAGAAGGATCGTCTGTCGAGTTGTGCATTTGCTTAATCTTGCTCCTAATGAGCTTGTATACAAAGTCGTCAATTACTCTGATGTTTTTCTTCAGTGCTGCTTCTGATCCAATATTCAGAAAGTTCTTAATCTTCCAGAAGACATCAACATATCGCCACAGGGTCATTGCACTTGCATCATCAAAAGCCCTACTGAATTCAGCACCCTCTTCACTTGTTCCACACATGCTATCTAGTTCAACTCCAAATGCAACTTTAAATATGGAATCTAGAGTTGACTTCATAAATAAATCCTGCATAAAACATCTCGTTACATGATGAAGAAACTACAGCAAGATTAGCTAAGTCATATTCAATAATGCAAAATTTACCTGTATATCCACAATTTGGTTAGTACTTGCTGCTTCAGACAATATATTTGCTAACTTAGCAACATTTCTTTGGAAGACTACACTGCTGAAGTCTCTCAACACTTTTGTGGAGAACTCATAGCTTGACACTTTCCTCTGCTGGCGCCACTTATCACCATCGACTGCGAAAATTCCGTCCCCTAATAGATCCTTTAGAAGGCTGTAGTTGTACCATCCCTGCGCATGGTGTTGAGTCATGTCATGCAATCCTCAAACTTGGGCTTGTGCACTAAGATCTCTATGAATAACCAGCTTTTTGTCATCCGACTCTCTCGCAGCTCATTTAATATCCAGAAAGGACATCCACGAATACTTTACCTTTGTTATGACAATTCCAGTTTTAAAAGCATAACTATTAAGTAGATTTCTTGGGTTAATGAAATCCACAAAATTCTAGAACCCCATTAGCCAGTGTAGTCTCATATTCTTTTCTACTGGTAAATTGAACACTAATTGACTGTCTGGCTTCTGCTTGGGTATCGTCACTGCCATTAGTTAACAAACAGCAACCACAACTAGCAAGCTACCCAGCATGCCATAAACTTCAGCTGGCAACACTGACATTTCACCGTGGCCACCAGTTCTAAATGGAATTCGCCCACCTCCCCATTAAAAGAACTAAACCATCCACGCTGCCCTGCAAAAAAAAAGGAACCCAATTTTCTAGCACCACCAGCATTGCAAATGGATAACCTGTCACTGGCCATTAACACCGAATGGCAAGAATTTTGATGTATTGATGTCGGTTTTAGTGTGGTAAACATGTTTGAGACATTATCAAATACTCGAAATGCATGTCCATCCGTATTATCAAAAAGATGCAACCAAAATCCCACTCGCAGGAAATTAATTACTAGGATTGAGATTCTATTCTTCCAACAACTGAAAATCAGTCGATGTCATTCAGCGCAACCACATAGCAGATATTTAACGAGACAAATCGGAACACCGGAAGGGGTACGAGACCGTGAATACTTCTTCCATCTTTTCCACTAAAATCCAAGCCATACATGGTCATTGACGCAGGCACTTCAACTATAGTCACCCACTCGTTCGGATCAATAGATGCAGAGCACCGTACAATCAATCTTTCGACCGAGTGAACTTTCTTCCTCCCAAGAAAAAAGAGCCCCGTTGCGTCTTCTCCTATAGGCACTCACAAACACAAAAAATTGGTGGGCACTTTATAAATCCATCATCAACCCTGAACCCCAACTTACCTTGCCATAATTCTCAAAGTTGGTCTTGAGCATGTACTCCACGTTGGCCGGGTCAGAGGTGTAAACCTCGCTCCTGAAAGGGCTGAGCAACCTGTAGGTCCTGTGCTTGCCGGCAAGATCGGTCATGTAGTGGTGCAAGCGACCGAAGTTGAGGAGCTGGTTCAAAACCGTCCCAGCGACAGGGTGGTACTTCTTGGCCGCCGCCGCCGTCTTGCTCCGATTCTGCTTCAATGTTTTGGCGAAGAGGTGGGCGAAAGCCAGAGCCAAGACCAAAGCCGAAGCTGTGAAGAAGATTGGGTCGGAGAACAAAGCCGGGGCCATGTTTGGAGTGAGCAGCGGAGGAGGAAGCGGTCGGTGTCAATGGGGTTCGCGCTTTATGAAGGCTGTGTTCTTCTTTTGTCTGCCTGTGGACAGGCAGGACGACAAGCCATGTAAGGTGAGAAGTTAGCCATTGCCTAAGTTGAAATCTCTTGCGGATTGAGATAAGTTGTATGTTGAAGTTTGACCCACTTTTGCTTTAGATGTTGAAAAGTCCAAGTGAAGCTGTACAGCATTGGCGGTGGAGATTAAAAAAATAAAAAATACAAATAAAATACTAATAAAATAATTAATGGCGGTGGAGTGAGTCGGCAATTGAAGTCTATATATACAGGCCCTTGGTCGTTCACTTTATGTGATGCTCCCATGTAGAAGAACGCTCTCAAATAGGAAACTCCTTTGTAAGTCTTTGCTCTTATTTATTTTATAACAAATATTCCTTGTTATCTTTGCTAGTCTTCTTGCTATTACTTCTCTATATTTTATACCCAAACGCACATACTTATATACACGCTTTCCGCAAAATACCCAATAGTGGTATCGAGCCACGTTCGCGATTCGTCGATTTTGAGCGTTTGTTCTAACCAACTTCGCAACGGCTAACGCCGCCACATCATACCCCATCCCAATATTTGATGGAAATAACTATGATTAGTGGAGCACCAAGATGATTACATTCTTGATGGCTCAAGACTTATGGGACATCGTCGAGAAAGGATACAAAGCCCCGAAAGAAGGTGCAAGTGTTCCGACTGAACTACGACAAAAGGATGCACAAGCTCTATTCGTGATCCAACAAGCACTCTCGGATATGATATTTCCGAGAATCATCGGCACGAAGACGACAAAAGCAAGCATGGGAAGTATTACAAGAAGAATATCAAGGCTCGTAAAAGGTACGCACTATACGACTTCGGACTCTTAGAAGAGAATTTGAGAATTCTAAGATGAAAGTGCATGAGTCTGTCCAAAATTATTGTAGACGGTTGAAAGAACTAGTGAATCGGATGAACACATATGGAGATGCAATCACCGATTAGAGGGTTGTTGAGAAAATATTGGTAACACTCACTAGGAAATATAATTCTATTGTCACCACCATAGAATCATCTAAGGATTTAACAACCCCGTTTATAAGTGAGCCGATTGGTTCTTTAGAAGCACATGAGAAAATATTGCAAATACAGGATGAAGATACAGTTGAAAGTGCTTTTTAGTCAAATATGAACATACAATCTGATAAAGGTCAAAGTAGTTCAAAGGGCTCATGGAAAAACAAGAAAGGAGGAGAAACATTTACAAGTGAAAAATATTCACCTTGTAACTTTTGCAAGAAAACTAATCATTTAGAAAAAGATTGTTGATTTCGTGATAAATCACAATGCAACTCTTGCAAAAGATATGGCCACATAAAAAAACTTTGTCGCTCTAAAAGGAATTACGGAGTGAACTACGTTGAAGAAAAAGGAAAAGAAAAGGTAGAAGAAAACACGGATCATTTATTCTATGCAGGCCAAGTAGAAAATGATGAAAAAAATGGTCCACGGTATATTGATAGTGGGTGTAGCAATCACATGACTGGAGATGAGGCTATATTCACCAATGTTGATACTTCGGTGAAGACTCAAATAAGATTGGTCAACGATGAATTGGTCGATGTGAAAGGAAAATGGATCATAGCCGTTGAAACTAAGAAAGGCCCAAAATATATTCATGAAGTATATTTGGTGCCTAGTCTTGCACAAAATCTACTCGGTGTGGGCCGATGATCTCGGTAATGGGTATTCTTTGTATTTTAAAGGAGATACATGCACTATCTATGATAGACATAAAGATCATGTTATTGCCTTTGTGAGGATGGAAAATAGGAATTTTCCTATTCGATGGAAGTATGTCGGGATATAGCCATGAAAGCTCAACTTGATGAATCATGGCTATGGCATTGAGATTTGGCCACCTCAACTTCTATGGGTTAAAGATTCTCCATCGAAAAAATATTATGAGAGATCTTCCAACTATTACAGAGATTTCGGGATGTTTGTGAATGCTTGTCTTCTTGGAAAACAACAAAGACAGTTGTTCCCATCTAAAAATGCATGGAGAGCAAAAAGACCACTAGAGCTAGTTCATACGGATGTATGAGGTCCAATGAGGACCTCGACATCGAGCCAAAATAAATACTTCATTCTCTTCATTGATGATTATACTAGAATGACGTTGGTGTCTTTTCTTCGAGAAAGATCGGAAGTTTTCTCTATTTTCAAGAAATTCAAGAACCACGTTGAAAATCAAAGTGGTTGAAGAATCAAAGTCTTAAGGAGCGATAAAAGCACGAGAATACAACTCAAGGGAGTTCAATAAATTTTGTGAAGATGAAGGCGTACATCATCAATTAACGGTTGGCTATGCCCTAGAGCAAAATGGAGTAGTAGAAAGGAAAAATGGAACTGTTATGGAAATGGCGAGATCCATGTTAAAGGATAAAGGCTTTCCAAACTCTTTTTGGGCGAAGCGAGTCTATATTGTAGTATACCTATTAAATAGGTGTCCAACTAAAGTAATCTAGAATAGAACTCCAATGGAAGCATGGAGTTGACGGAAGCCTTCAGCGAAACATTTGAAAGTGTTTGGCTGTATATGCTACGTTCACATCCCTAATAAAAAAAAGGAGCAAGCTAGATGAGAAGACGGAAAAGGAATATTCCTCGGCTATAGCGACCGGTCGAAAGGTTATCGAATTTACAACCTTAAAACTAAGAAGCACATGATAAGTTGAGACATTGAGTTCGACGAAAATGTCGCTTGAACTCGGGAGGAAGAGAAGATCGAGCGAAGTATGTTACCTTACCTATTATACCACATGCTCGAGAAGAATCAACGTCGGAAGAAGAAGGTGAAACATCGATTCATCTCCTCGGGATGTCACACCACCATCCTCTCCAAGTCCGGCACAAGAAGGATCAACTCCGGAATCTCCTATACTAAAGGTAAAGTCTCTAAGTCTATGAGACATGCAATTTTATGTCCGTAAAACCGCACAACTATGAAGAAGCTTTCAAAGAAGAAGTTTGGATTAAAGCCATGGAAGAAGATATCAAAATGATCGAGAAAAATGAAACTTGGGAGCTAGTTGATTGCCCCAAAGACAAAGAAATCATTGGCGTCAAATGGGTTTACAAGACGAAGCCGAACGCGAGATGGATCAATTCAAAAGCATAAAGCAAGGCTTGTGGCGAAAGGATACTTGCAAGAGCCAGGTATCAATTACACTCGAAACTTTCGATCATGTTGCTTGTCTTGATACTATTCGAGTACTCATAGCTCTAGCGACACAAAAAGAATGGAAGATCTATCAACTAGATGTGAAGTCATCATTCCTAAATGGATATCTCCAAGAGGAAATTTATGTGGAACAACCACAAGGCTTTATCGACAAAGGCAATGAAGAAAAGATTCTAAAGCTCAAGAAAGCCCTCTATGGGTTAAAACAAGCACCACGAGCTTGGTATAGCGGAATTAACAAATATTTCACCAAGCAAAGATTCACGAGGAGCATGAGTGAGCTTACACTCTACATCAAGACCCAAAGTAAGTCTCGATACTCTTATTGTCTCTCCGTATGTAGATGATCTTATATATACAGGAAAAAATGAAAAAATGATTCAAGAATTCAAAGAAGATATGATGAAGACATTCGAGATGATAGACTTGGGTTTGATGCACTATTTTCTTGGTATCGAGGTTGATCAAAATGAAGGAATTTTTATCTCACGGAAGAAATATGCAGAAAACATTTTAAAGAAATTCAAGATGGACTATTGCAAAGTAGTTGCAACACCGCTTGTGATAAATGAGAAACTATTAAAAGAAAACGGAACAGAAAAAGTAGATGCTTTGCTCTACATGAGTCTTATTGGCAATTTATTATATCTTTCGGTTACAAGACCATATATTATGTATGCCACCAATCTACTATCACGTTTTATGCAGAGTCCAAGCCAAATTCACTTTGGAGCCGCCAAGAGAATTCTAAGATACTTACGAAGAACTACGGATTATGGTATTTGGTATCGCCCAAGAGTAACGGCTAAGTTCATTGGATACACCGACATCGATTAGGGGTGTTCAACCGATGACGGAAGAAGTACTATCGGTTATGCATTCACATTGGGTTTTTGAATATTCTCATGTACATCCAAAAAGCAAGACTCAATAACACATAATCTACGGCAGAAGTTGAATATATAGCAAGACGCCTACGACAACTAGTCACGCAATATGGCTTAGAAGAATTTTAGAAGACATTGGAGAAACGCAGACGAACCAACTCCAATATTTTGCAACAACAAATCTGCGATTGCAATTTCGAAGAATCCAATCTTTCATGGAAGAACAAAGCATATCGACATCAAATATCATTTCATATGCAAAGTACAAACCAATGGAGAAATTAAGCTGAAATATTGCAAGACCGAAGATCAAATTGCTGATATATTCACTAAAGCATTACCAAGAGCAAAATTCGAGACATTGAGAAGCATGCTCGGAATATCGCAAAAATGGATCAAGAAAGGGTGTTGAAGTATGACCCACTTTTGCTTTAGTGGTTGAAAAGTCCAAGTGAAGCTATACAGCATTGGCGATGGAGAAAAAAATTAAATTAAAAGTAAAATACTAATAAAATAATTAATGGCGGTGGAGTGAGTCGGCAATTGAAGTCTATATATAGAGGCCCTTGGTCATTCACTTCATGTAATGCTCCCATGTAGAAGAAAGCCCTCAAATAGGAGACTCCTTTGTAAGTCTTTGCTCTTATTTATTTTATAACAAATATTCCTTGTTTTCTTTGCTAGTCTTTTTGCTATTATTTCTCTATATTTTATACCCAAATGCACACACTTGCACACACGCTTCCGCAAAATACCCAACATTGTGCGACGGGAAAAGATCATTATAATGACCCATTGCCATCGACAATCACAACCCCCGAGAATTGATAGACCTGGTTGGCTATGTTGGCCTAAATTCATTAATTTTCATGTAATATAAATTTAGTTAAAAATATCAAAAAAATATCTTTATTTTATTAAAAAGATTTGGAGTGAATTTTATTTTAAATAAAGACCTAAAATACTATTTTTATTTCAAAAAAGCCTCTGTAAAGATATTTTCGTCTTTTTATATATTTTTTTACTTTTTTTTTCTCATTTTCCTTTCCATTTCTTCTTTCCCTTTATTCCTTCTCCTTTTCGATTTTCATCGAATCTCACCCTCCACTGCTCTCTCTCCTCTCGCAAGCCCATGCTCAGGTCATCGCCCTCTCCGGCCACGCGGCCATCGTCAAGAATAAGAACCACCTCCTTGGCCACCTCCTCCTCCACCTCTTCCTCTACAGCATCGCGCCCCCATCTGTTTTGGCCTCCAATAACATGATTTGATGCCTCACCCGGAGCGATCTCCCTTTTGGGTAGGTCTTTGTCTACGCGTCGATGCTGCGGCGGAGGGAAAGGGTCGCCCGCCCAGCCCAGGCGAGGGCGACCCTCGCCCTCATCCGACTCCAGCCCAGGCGAGGCCCAGCTACAGTTCTTCGTGGGCGATGAAAGGGACGTTGCAGTGAGAGAGAGAGTTATAGACGGAGAATCTTGGACTGTGGGGGAAGCAGAGGGAGCGCAGCTGGGTCGGGTGCCGGTCCAATTCCAGTAAAAATCTACGCACAAGTTGAGGATCGAATCTGAGTGTCATCGAGCAAGGACAGTGCAGTGGTTTTGGTAGCGAAGAAAAGCAAAACTACTTTGGAAAAAATGGATCTCGGGACAGAACACAGGCAGGCCGTCTCCAGTACGCGGGCATCTTCGAACGCACCACCACCGGCCTCGGCCTGCGTCGGGCAAGGGTCGCCCTTGCCTGGGCTGGGCGGGCGGCCCTCGCCCGACGCCAGTGACCACAGCCGGTGGAGAGGATTTGCGCGGAATTCAATGGTGGCCGGATTTGTGCGGTGGCCGCGAGGCCAGCCCTCGCTTGGGCTGGGCGAGGCAAGCCCTCACGGCTGCTGGTGAGGCCGCCCAGCCCACAGCCGCCAGGCCCTTAAAATGAAAAAAGTGAAGAAAAAAGGAAAGAAAAATAAAAAAAGAAAATAAATCAGAAAATGTATAAGACCAAAAAACTCCTGGCCATGTCCTTTTTTGAAACAAACAGGGTACTTCAAACCCTTATTTGATATAAAATTTATTTCACGCCCTTTTTTTGATAACGTGAGAATATTTGGGGTCTTTCTTGGAATTTTTCTTAAATTTAGTAATCCAGTAATCATTATATATTCGATCCGATTCATATTACTAAAACACTTTTGCATTTGATCAAACTTAGAAAACTCAAGTATCAAATTGAGATGAAAGCACGGAGTTAGCGAGGACGAGATCCAACGAGGGCGAGAGAGAGTCATAATGAAAGGTGCATCTATATTATTTTGGGTTTCACCATTTCAAACTCATTCATAACCCATTTACTTAATATAATTAATTATAGAACAACTTAGCTCCTTATGGGTTAACAAATAAGTTTATGACTTGTTTTGACAAGTTATCATGAAATCATCCATGTTTGGCATATGTTTGTAAGGCCCGCCCTTATAATGGATATATCAAAGTCACGATGTCTCAAAGCTAGACTATTGTGAATATGGATAAGCGAATCGATAAAATAGACAAAAGGAAGAAAAAGAAAATCCGACATCGAATTTACATGATTCGGTCCGATTATCGAAGCCACATCCACGGAGAGAGTAATACGAAATCCATTATAGAAACAAGCTATATAACCGAGATTACAATTACTCTAGCATTCAAATACATTTTGTTTTTCCAATAACTCGGACAATGTTCGATTCTCACAATTTCTAGTAGAATCTCGCTCAAGGAATTACACAAACTTTGCTGTTAAGAATTAACTAGCCGAATCACTCTAGTGTAATTGCAACAAGAAAATCTCCTTCTAACGAGAGCTCCTACGTTTTCTTCAGGTAAGCTCTGCATTTCTCACTTCCAAGAGCTTCATTTATTCTAATAAGTCCCGACATCGTTACACTTCTTTTTCTTTTTCTTCCTCTTCTTCTTCTCTCTTTCTCTTTTCTGTGTGTGCGACATTTAATAGAAAGGATGAGAGGAATGACATCTAAAGTGTCAATATTTATATACGATACTCATTTTGATGCCGATTTTTTTTGCATCACTTAAATGTCATATCGGTAGAAAAAATGATCACTTAAGTGCCCTTGACAAGAGATTTTACCAAAAAAATATACATGACATTTATATTTAAAACATTTTAGTGCTACGTCATTTATAAGTCCATGTGACAAATTTTCTTATAAAATATCAGTCCACATGGATAGTAGGAAATTTTATTTGAAAAAAAAAGTCTATGTGGCAATTTTTACTAAAAATTCATTCTTAAAATTAAAAAAATGGAAAAAATCGACATCTTTTTTATTTTACTTTTTTTTGTTATTTAGGTTAATTTCTAATTTTTTACTTTTCATTACAAATAAGTGAGTAAATTTTGATTTTTTTTGGCGGATAAAAATGATGGAGATTGCATTACCATTTGCATATACAAATGCTGATTTTTTTTTTTTAGTTTTTAGCTTATTTTTATTTTTTTAATATTAGGTGGAATTTTTTTAAGTAAGTCTTGGCTTTCTTATTGCTTATTGAAATTCTCGGGTGAGCCATATAAGATTTCTAGTGACGCTCATTGGAGTTGACATCCAAATAATCGTTTTTAAAAAAAGTTGACACTTAAGCGCCCAAAAAAATATTGACACCAAAGTGAACACCGTATATAATTATTGTCATTTGACGTGTCCTTTTGTTTCTTTTTTATCAAAAAAAATAATTTATGATAAAATTTATCGTGAATGTATTAGTTTAGGTTTTTTAAAGGTAAAAAATAATTTTATTTTACATATAAGTAGAAAAATAGTTTTCTTTTCGGAACTAGAAAAATATTTTTTTTTGGTGGAAACGAAACTTTCATCCGTTAAAGCATAAAGATTATATAAGTTATGAGTTTCTGGACATAAAAGGTCCGGTTTCGCCTGCCAATCGTAAGCAAGGGCCTATAGTTTGAATGATCATTTTTACATAAGGTCGTTGAATTGAATTTGCTCGTTTTCTTCAGGTCACCTTCCTCGAATCAAAGCACTTCGTCGCGAGTTCTTCAATGGACCCACAATTTTACGCAATTCTCTCTCTTTCCTCTCTCTCGATTGATTCAATTCAACGCAGTTTGATCCGCTTCTCGCGGAAATGAGCTTCCTCCGAGGGCTCATCGACTCGCTGGGTTCCATCTTCACCGACGGCGACTCCGCGTACGGGTCCCACCGGCGGCCGCAACAGCATCATCCGGACTCTCCCTTCCCCGATTCTCCGTCCATGGACGCCGGCAGCGCTGCGGCCTCGACCTCGGTTGCGAACGAGCGGACGGCCTACAAGCTCAAGGGGTACTTCGATTTGGCCACGGAAGAGATCGCCAGGGCGGTTCGAGCCGAAGAGTGGGGGCTGGTCGACGACGCGATCGTTCATTACCGGAACGCCCAGCGCATACTGCTCGAAGGCAGCTCGACCCCGATGCCTTCGTATATCAGCTCGCGGTATACCCATTGTTGGAGTTTAAGCGCGGTTTCTTGTACTTGGAGTTGCTGTTTGTTCGAGGATAGTATGGTTTGCCTTTTTGGATTGATTGGCTCCATTTTTATCTGGATAATTTGGCTAATTTTAGCCCCTGGAACTATCTCGTTGAAGAATTTAGCTTGCTTTAGCTACTAGAATTATCTTGTTTGAGTGATGGTTGGAATTTGCGCTCGTGCATTCGTGATTCCCCCTAAAGTCTCGTATGTGCTCTGAGTGCGGTGATTGGACCATATCCATGTTGAATATCGGCTAGTGATATCAGGAGAAGTATACATTGTCAATGATCTGTTACATATGCAATTATGCCGTGTTTGCCCTAAATCGGCAACCAACATGATGTCTGCGGAGTAGTAGAGTAGTGCTAGTTGGGAAGTGTTCCTGGCAGCAATAAGTCTTGAATGGAGATGAAATTGTTATAGCTTTTACATGTGAAATAAATGAAACTAATTGAATGAAAAAGATTTTGTTCTATAACTCAACAGAACTGAATCTCACTGAGAAAGAATCTGCCACTCCACCTGGGACATTAGGACGATTATGATGAACAACTGAATTAGAACAAACACCAACCCTGCTAATCGGTAGGGAATTTCCATGTCCAACAGCATGTCTATAAGTTTGGAACAAAATTGCGGAAGTAACTTCTCCATTTGATTTCAGTAAATTTTTTGTTTATTTTATTCTCCCATCAAGGATATTGGTGGTACTCATGCATTAGTCTAATTACCTGGTCGACGTTTTTTCTGTAGGGAGCAAGAGAAGGTAAAATCCTACCGACAGAAGATATCAAAATGGCAGGATCAAGTCTCAGATAGATTGCAAACTTTAAGTCGGAGAGCTGGTGTGTTGAGTACTTTTTTTATGAGGAGAACTGTTGCCATGCATCTGTCATTTCTTTTTCTCTTTCATCTCTTACTTGTTCTTTGTCTTTCTCAAACAGGTGTTGCATCGACAAGTAAGGTGTGTCTACTGTTGCACATATAGTTCTTCTAGATTTCTTCTTCAAGAAAACTGAATTAGCATTTTACCACAGATGCCAAGTGAAGATATCAATTGTGAATGGAATCATTACTTCAGAGAATTACAAAACACGTGAATTGAGTCATAAGTTTCTACACAAATACCTGAAAATGACATAACATGACAGACATAGGTCATGTGTCATAACACGATACATATAGGTTAAATTGAATAATTGCTTAATAACTCTGCATGCTAGTCTTTTTCTGGCTACTTCCTCTAGATAATTTTCTCTGCAATGTTTTTGTCTTCCGTTTGAAAATTAAAAGAGCTTTGCTCCATGTCGTTATTTAACTTCAATATGTGTCATGCATCATTCATCCAAAAGCAAGACATCCTCAGGCAATTGAGCTAGATAATGGATACTTTTAGTTCAGTTATTTTTCTAACTTGTATGCAGAGCACCTTAACTAATGTGCATGCTGCTCCAGTGTCGTCAATGGCATCAAATGGTCTTAGGTATGCAATTCAAAATTCTGCTCCTCCTGGTAGAAACAATAGACTAGTGAGGAGTCAGACAGAGAAAGTTGCTAGTACAAAACCGGCACAGGAATCTGGTAATGGTTATGAAGCAAAACTGGTCGAAATGATAAGTACTGCAATAGTGGATAGAAGTCCATCGGTCAAATGGGAAGATGTTGGTAAGAACTTATGATTTAATTCCCGTATCTTTGAACGTTGCTACTATCTTGAGTGATGTGCCAATCGAAGTTCGTTTCAGCTGGTCTGGACAAGGCAAAGCAGGCTTTGATGGAAATGGTTATTTTGCCGACAAAGAGAAGAGATCTATTCACGGGTCTGAGAAGGCCAGCCAGAGGTAATATTTCATCTGATATATGTAGATGCTCTGGTATAATGAACTTGTGACCTCCTAGAATTTGTCTAATGGGTGAATACTGTGGACTTTGTTCTACAGGGCTGCTCTTATTTGGTCCACCTGGTAATGGAAAGACCATGCTTGCCAAAGCAGTCGCTTCAGAGTCAGAGGCAACATTTTTTAACGTTTCTGCTTCTTCCTTGACATCAAAATGGGTTAGCTTTTCACCTGGATTCTCTTTATATACCACTAAATGTATTAAGTATTTGACTATACATTTGTGATTGATGTACTAGGTGGGCGAGGGTGAAAAGCTTGTGCGGACTCTCTTTATGGTTGCTATCTCCAGACAGCCATCAGTTATATTTATTGATGAAGTATGTTAAAGACTCTACAGCCTTCGAAAGTAAACAGTCTGCCTTGTCTGTTTCTTCTTGTTCTTACTATGCATACATTTGTAATTTGGACAATAGCAAATCAAAAGGAAGATAACTTCTAAATGAAGGAAAAAAGCTGCATGAGATTTCGGACTTTCCTTTGAAGGCCGAATACCATATAAAGTGAATAATGTTGCTTTGCTTAGTCTTTCAAATTCTTAATGTGTTCATGGGAGTAGCCTCTGTTATGGCTTTTCTCCTTTTTGCGGGTGTTCTTTTTCTTTGTTCCTTTTTTTTAGGCTGAGGGGGGAAGGACGCGTGGAGTGGTAAACCCTTTCCAAAGGCTATTCATCTTAAGCACTGCCTCATTTGTCGATTTGCAATCACTTTATGGGTCATCAGACATTTAGCACCATTGGCAGTATTTAGCATCAACAAGCTTATGTTGTCTTATTTTTTGGACATATTCCGTATTTGCATGGTGACATTATTGAATTCAAGTCGAATGAGGGATTGATATTTCTCAATTCTCAACAGATTGACAGCATAATGTCTACAAGATTGGCAAATGAGAATGATGCTAGCCGGCGATTGAAATCAGAGTTCCTAATACAGTTTGACGGGGTTACCTCTAATCCTAACGACTTGGTGATTGTCGTTGGTGAGCTCTGAGTCTTAATTGAATTAGTTTTTCTCCTTCCAGTTTTTTTGGGCAAAGCTAATGTCTTCTGCTATTAAATCTGTTTTCTTTTGGCTATATCACAAGCTGAAATGCAATTTTCCTGATGCTTGTCCTCATTGATGTTGTCCAGTGGAGGTGTACCTCCTTAATTTTGTTAACTGATTCATGAACATTTTGTAAATAATGCAACAATTATTGGAATGTCAAAACGGCTTGGACTTTACCTATTTGCTATGATTGCTTCCAGAAAATTTCCGAGCTAAAGGCTTCTTTATCTCTTGGACCAGTTGAGGGCACGGTTCTCGCTTGTATTTTGATATTTAAGACCTTCAATGTGCAGAGATCTATACTGCCTTTAGAATATATAACCATGTAATGCACCAGTTTGAGAGGACATTATCATGCATATTTGGAATTCGCTGTCTGATATCTGGGTCCTTAACTGACTCCCTGAAGTTGATAGCAACTGAACTGCTGCATTTAAGATGTATGATTGGATTGTGGGGCTCGGTTCCTTTCACTTTACTAGCACGATTTCTGTCAAATGTAGGTGCTACGAATAAGCCACAAGAATTGGATGATGCTGTTCTGAGGAGACTGGTGAGTAATTTTATCTGGCAAGGGCAGGAAATAGTGGCAAAATTGACTCTAGTCTGCGATGACTCCTATGATCACTTGTAGTATTTTGTGCTTCTGAGGGTAATTGCTAACTTATATATGCTGCAGTGTTTGGATGTGATATGACTGGTTGCACGGTCATCTTCGTTTGTTGGAGTCATTATTGACATCGAAGTCTGCATCTCTGCTTCTTTATTGAATGACACTTTTGTCTTTTTGGCAGTGATGATTGACATGGAAATCTGCATCTGTGCTCTTTTATTGAATGGCATTCTGTCTTTTTGGTTAATGCACTGATTATAGTTGAGGAACAGCTTTATTTTTTTCTAGTGCTCATTTCTAATATTTAATATCTTGCTAGATATCTTGTTGTCCTAATACTCAGTTTTGGTGATTCATTGTCATAACGAATGCATAATGAATTGCGATTCCAACTGTTATTCTATGCTTTTGGGATATGGAATAGGAACAATCTTGACATGATAATCAACTTTTACTGCTTTTTGTTGAGTTACTGGACTGATTTTACTCTGAAATTTGAAAATAAACAGGTGAAGAGAATCTACATACCGCTGCCAGATGAAAATGGCAGGAGACTTCTTTTGAGAAACAAACTCAAGGGCCAATCATTCTCATTGCCTAGTAAGGATGTGTTCTTACTCTGTTCTTTGCTAGATAGATGTCCTGTTTTAAAGAACTACATTATTTGTGTTTGTTGATTTGTTGGGCAAAGTGTCTAGACACCTTTTGCACTTTGAGCCATTTGTAATTTGACTTTGTGATTTTTTTGGGGTAAAAGAATCCTCTCCATAGTACAGGAGGTCAACTGATAGACAGAAACCAAATAGCTGATAGATACAGAGGATGATCTTACATTCTGTCCAAAGTACAGGAGGTCAACTGATAGACAGAAACCAAATAGCTAATAGATTCAGAGGAGTAGTTTCTTAATGGCACAAATAGCTTTGGGTGAGAGGTGCTATACTGTGGCCAGTGCAACTGTTGGAAGGAGGTTCTTGATGGCTCAATTCTCGAATTACTTGGCCGAGCAGTTGTGGATGTATATTTTTTGTTGATTTTGTCTTGGTGATGGAAATTTAGTCGGACTTGCCTTAAAAATTGGGAGATATAAAAAGGAAGGACGGGTCCTTGCTTATTCTGGCAAATGGTGGGATTGCAAAGAATAGGTAGGATGCTCAGAAGAAGATCGATTCACCTTGGCCCTGTAATACTCGATTCCTGAACTTACCAATTAGCAGCAATTAGGTCAGACAAGCTCAAAATGTGAACAAGGTCACCTGATTTCTATGATGGTACAGAGCCATAATTAGTGCCTGGCGAAGCCAAAATTGCTACATTACGCCTTGCTTGTTTCAAACTTCTCTCTTTCTTTCTAATTTAAGCTCCTGGCAATCACCCGTACATCCATGATTATTTTAGAGAATTTTTTTTCAAATAATATTTTTGGATTTTTTTTTTGAGGTTTCAAATCTCTTCTGGCCTTTTGGGAAAAGAATATTCCTGCTCATCCACTTACTTGTATTCTCACTGTATCAATCGCAAAAATAAGTATCTTGGTTTCTTCATTCGACGATGTATGCTATGTAATTAGATTGTTTTCTAGTCTTTTTTTTTTTTTTTTTGGTCGGAGAGCATTTTCGAGTTGATGTGCTGCTTTAATTTCTTTGCTGAAAGAAAGATTTACGTTCATATGATGTCACAGGTGGAGAATTAGAAAGACTTGCAAGAGACACAGAAGGTAAGCTAGCTCTTTTCTCATGCTAGTCCTTGATTTTGTGCGGTGTAACCTTTGGTGCGATTCTCATTGCTGGGCCCATAAGATTAAAGTCAACTACCAATGTAGGGTATTCTGGAAGTGATCTGCAAGCCCTATGTGAAGAAGCTGCTATGATGCCAATAAGGGAGCTTGGAACAAATATTCTCAAAGTCAAGGCAAATCAGGTAGTATAATCAAGCTACTTTCTACACTTATTCCGCTCTTGTGGGAACAAAGAAGAATTTGGTAAAATTTAGCTTAAATGCAACATTATTTTGGCCGTGTCTAGTTATTAGGTTGTGAATTTTGGTTTTCTGTGAGGGTGAAGAAAAAGTAATTACTAATGAAAAAATCCAGTTTGAAATTATAGTCCCATGGTTCAATCTATTTTGGAAACAAACCTCGTGAAGTTTTTTTGCCAAGAAGAACATCTTTGGACTATATTCAATATTTGGGAGCTTAGAAATTAGCTTATCTATGGCTAACTGGGTTTTTATTCTCTTTATCTTTTGACTGTCAGCTGCAGAAACTTGCATTAGTGATTTTTCTTTTGACGATCGAATTAGAGTTTTTGTGTATGATGTCAATCTGTAACACCTCAAATCTTCTAAAAGATGAAAATCTAAACTCAGTCATTTAAATATCTTTTTGATTATCAAAATTAGTATTTTGATAACCAGATGTAGGGATGAGCAAGTGGACGGTTTTGAACAGTTAAAATGAACAGAACTGAACTGAAATTGTTTGGTTCGGATTGGATGTGAGGGTTCTTTTCAAAACTGTAAGTTAAACTGAATTGTTTTTGTAATTTTTCAGATTGGTTCATCATATAATTTATTAGACATTCTACCTTAAGTGAAGATTACATAGCTATCAAAAGTTCTCTTTGGTTCGTTTAGGTTCGGTTTGGTTCCAAATCCTTATTTGGTTGGAGTTTATTTTAGGTTTTCTTGGATTCAATTGGCTTGGTTGGTTCAGTGTGGATAGACATAAGTTAAGCTGACACCTAGCTTCTTGCTTCTAGCTCCTAGTTTTATGCCAAATGCCATTAGTTGGGGGCGAAAACTCCCCCCCCCCTTCCCCCCCAAATCACACACTAAACATTCTCATAGTGAACTACCCTCCCTGATACAAATTTGGGCTTGGAACTTGGGATCCATAAAGAATTAGCTGATAGTGATCTTAGAAACTAAATATTACAAGCTTTCCAACATGTGAGAATCGCTCAAATTGGAGGTCGCAAACTGAAGTTATGTGTGTTCTGAAGTGACTGCGTCTTTATCATCTAGCTATCGGGCAAATCAGTTGCCGGATTATAGGAGACCTCGCCTGACTATTGGGCGAGTTGCAGGAGCATTATCGACTATTTGCTTCTATCCTGTCATCCTTGTACCCACCTTAGCCACATGACATCTCTTAATGTCATTTGTTGCTGTTGTCTGGTATTAGATTCTGATGAGGAGAAATCTGCAGCATTTATTTTCCAGTAGAATGCAGCATGGTGGCGTTTGTATTTCATAAGGAGCACTGATTCATATTCTAGTTTCCACCTTTTCCTAACACAAAACCTTGGAAGTATCGGTGTTCATATTCTAGCTTCCACCTTTACTGCTGCATTACCGGCAAAGAGCTTCTATGGCTATAGTTCGAAATTAGCATTGAATTTGGTGTTTCAGAGGTCAACTCCATGAATATCTCTCGTCATCCTGATAACCTTTTGAAAATCTTGTTTCACATGATTGGTATTCTATTTTCACCAGGTAAGGCCTCTTAGATACGAAGATTTTCAAAAGGCGATGACTGTGATTAGACCAAGCTTACAAAGAAGCAAGTGGGAGGAACTTGAGCAGTGGAACAAAGAGTTCGGCTCCAGTTAGAAGGTTTGTCTCAGTTCTTCGATGAACGCCATGAGAAGCCAATGCAGATGCAGAGCTCAACTGCATTGTTCCCAGAGATGAGTAATATCAATAGATTAATGGACTTGTATATAAATCACAATTCTCATCGTGTACTCCTTATTGTATCGTGTATAAATAACAATTCACATTGTGAACTCATTATTGCATCGTGCTCTTCGGTTGAGCCATGTCGCATAGTGTATAATATTCGGTTCTTTCGTATCGAAACATGGATGTGATGCTCATGCGATTAATCGAATCATTTGATTGTTCTGGTTTTTCCTTCCATAGTTTTTTGATGGGGGCTTCTAATTTTGTTGGGGAAGAATGACAGTTCATTCATGGCGTCTGAAAATGTTAGGAATCTGTACGTTTGATCGATCGCAACCTTGGTGACCTAAAACCAATTTTTATATAAACTTTACAATGCGATTGAGGAGTTGCACTAACCTTGTGGGGGCCAGTCAGGTTTGGGGATTTAGTTATGTTAAATAGTTAATTGACGCCTCGTTTAGGTGCCTTTTCTCTTTTACAAAAATTGTTTCTCTTGCGTGATTTTTTTTTTTTTTTTTGGGTTTTGCATTTGAAGACATGTAAAGCATATCTGATTACGCATAAGGACGCCATCAATAAAATGAAACGCTCGATGAAGTTATTAAATCCACAATTAAAACTAGTAAAAAAAAAAATCAAGCAAGTTAAATTTTAATTCGGACAATATTAATGTAGAGCCTTATTGTGAAAATCGGACAAGACCGTTAAAAATTTAATGTTGAGAATTATTGTCCTAAATCTAAGAATGATGCATGATGCATTTTTTGGGATTGAATCTTTTATATTGTTAATTAAAAGAAATTGCACGAATAAAGTGGGCTTGCACTTCCCCTTGACAAATTTTTCTTGGGATTTTTCAATATGTGGTTTTCAATTAGATTTCAATGAATAATTATGAGTTAATTTAATAAAAATTATGAGTAATTCGGGTAAACAATATATATGACGTTGTCCTTGCACCTTAGCATAAGATTCCCTAAACTTAAATGGAATGTTGAATCAAACAAACGGTGATTTGTCGGTTACGCCACGTCATCTGCGCCACTTGATGCAACTTCAAATGAATTACATCTAAACGGTGCCGTTTGGGTGGTAAACATGGGTGATTTCAAATTCCAAGTCTCCCTCCTCTCCTCTCTCTCTCTCTCTCTCTCATATTGAAGACCCCTGGAAGCAATTTGCAGTAGCGCCAATCCAAACAGAGATGAAGTCGGAGGGAAGTTCAAGGGAAGGATGGTCGTTGCGGGACTTCGAGATCGGCAAGCCCCTCGGCAAAGGCAAGTTCGGCCGAGTCTACCTCGCTCGAGAGGTCAAGGTACACCTTCCATCGCCCTTCCCGCAAGATTTTTTTTTTTTTCGGCATGCTGATTCAAAGCGGAAATTCGTGGAAGATGAAGACGGCAGTTTGAATTCGTTCGTGCGCGGTCGTTTGAAATTGGAGTCTTCCCGCAGATTTCCTTGGGATTGTTGATCCTCACATGCTTCGGAATCCTAGTTCGTTTGTATCGCTTCCGCCCCGAGACCCTAGGTCCGATTGATGTTGTTGCTCTGGACATTCGGAAATTGGCTCGATTTGGTCGAATTGCACGCTCAGTCCTCTCCTCTCCACGTTTTTCCTAATTTGTCTGGCTATTGAAGCGAATGGACTTGGATTGGGCATTCATTCCTTCCTAAATGACTAAATTTTGTTACTGTGACCGTCCATTTTTTTGTGGTGATTCATTCTGTAAATTTCCCTTTTTAATCTGTTTTGGCTTTTAGAGCAAATACATAGTGGCGCTGAAGGTGATATTTAAGGAACAGATCGAGAAGTACCGGATATCCACCATCAGTTGAGGAGAGAGATGGAGATCCAAACTAGCCTCAAGCACCCGAATATACTGCGCCTCTATGGTTGGTTTCATGACAGCGAGCGCATTTTTCTGATACTGGAGTATGCTTATGGAGGTGAGCTGTACAACGAGCTGAGGAAGCATGGTCATCTAAACGAGAAGCAAGCTGCCACGGTGATGCCTTCTTTTTCGATTTTCTTTATGTTCAATGCTATTTTGGAATTAGATTATGGCAATAGCCCCATTTTTTTTTTTAAATGCCTCTACTGTTGAACTTCAGTACATTGCCAACCTCGCACAAGCATTGGCCTATTGCCACGAGAACCATGTGATTCACAGGGATATTAAGCCAGAAAATTTGTTGCTTGATCACGAGGTATTCGCAGAAATCTATTTATGTACTTTAGCGGGTTTGTTTTCTTGAAATTAAAATATGCTAAATTCATGTTGGTATGAAGGGGTAGGTGAAAAGTTTAATGTTGTAAAATGATTCGTCTTAAAAAAGTTTCGTTTGGGTTACATTGAATCTACTTGTGGGACAATTTTCTTTTTAGAATCACACACTGAAGAATGTGGCTGAGACTATGATTGGACGATTAATTTTTTGAATTGTTGCTTTTTGGAGGAAGCTGAACCTGGTTTGGTGTTCAGTTTGTGCTACAAGATCTTTCGAATTGGGTCATGGTTCTTAATTCTCATACCCTCCTTATGGGTGGTCTGCTCTATTCCTTTGTGTATAATATCCGTACAATGAAGCCATTTATCCAGTTATGAAATAACCAAGCATGACTGGATAAAGTTAGAGGTGTTTCTGCTTGAACAATCATTTGTGTATTTACCCTTTCATGTTGTAGCTCAAAGTAAGAGGAGCTTCAAGTTTTGTTTCTCTTTTAGAGTCTGTCGATTGCTCATTAAAAGTGGACTTGTTTATTTGAGGCCATTTACCATTTATTATTGGTCATATTTTATCCATTATAGGTCCGCTGGGATGAATCTTTTAACACATTGGTAAAGACGAAGACAGGAAAATATTTGAAGGAAATATGGTAACACAAGTTATATTTGTACAGGGTAGGCTGAAAATTGCAGACTTTGGATGGTCTGTACAGTCGAAGAGCAAGAGACACACTATGTGTGGAACTTTAGATTACTTAGCACCAGAAATGGTTAAAAATGAAGCTCATGATCATGCTGTAGATAACTGGACTCTGGGTATCCTTTGTTATGAGTTCCTTTATGGCGTCCCTCCATTTGAGGCTGAGAGCCAAAGCGATACATTTAAAAGGTAGAAATGGGATGATTGCTTTTAATTAGCTCCTTCACCCCAGCACTAAAGACAACCAAAAACAAGTAACTTGTAGTTGAATGCAGGATAATGAAGGTGGATTTGAATTTTCCTCCTGTTCCTCGCGTATCTTCAGAAGCTAAAGATCTTATTTGCCAGGTAATAAGCATGTTAGCATTTGGTTTTCTCTTGATACATTGCCAGCAATGTCGGCAGCGGGTATTTTCAAGAGCTTACTGAATCGTTTTCTTTTGCAGCTTCTGGTTAAGGACTCTGCAAAGAGGCTCTCTCTTCAGAAGATCACGGAGCACCCTTGGATCACCAAGAATGCAAATCCTGAGGGTATCTGCAATTAGCGTAAGTTTGCTTTGGCTGCGAAGGTGTAGGATGATATCTGAAACGAGGTCTGTTGGATCAGTGGATGCCAGAATAGGCATTAAACCCTCCGTGTATGTTGTAAATGGATGTTCTTTCGTCGGAGGGATGAAAATGCAAAGAGTAAGAGACATTTTGTCAGAGGCAGATGCATTTGCTGATGTCCTTTTTCTGCTTACAAGAGCTTCGAAATCCCGGCCATCAACTTCCTCTGAACCGGGATGATGAATTCTGAGATGCAAAGTTGTTGAGGGTGCATCATTGTACTTGTTTTGCAGAAAGGCGACTTCAAGGAGAAATTCTTCTAATGTTGCGTTTTGCAAAAAGAAAGCCATTCAAAGAGAATTGTTGTCATTGATGGTATGGCCTTCAACTTCAATTGGGCACTCATAGCTTTCTCGAAATTTCGGCCTCACGACTTGCACTAACTGGCAAAATTGTCGTGTCTACCGTTAGCTTAGAGAGAGAGGGAGGGGGAGAGAGAGAGAGAGAAGTAGATGAAAAACCAAAAGAGAATGGTGTTGACAAAGGAACACGAATTTGGATTGATTTTGCTCATATGAGCATATCCCCTGTTTCCAATCGGACTGAAGAAAGACGAAACATTTCCAAGTCATATCCAACAGCAGGCAAAATGAGAAAGCCATTGCGTTGTTTCACTGAAACCCTTCATTCTCTCACCAAAAGAATTTTCAGTGAAAATCTTGCAAATGACAATGAAAATTTGAGGCCAAACAGGCTGGTGACCCTACCGGTAAAGTAATTGGAGGGTGGGACCGAAGAGTTTCAGGGACGAGACTTTGATCCTCATGAGCATCGCATGTCCATATGCATAAAAGAGAACACGAGATAAACATAAAAGACAACGAAAATTCGAGAAAATTCCTCCAGCCAAATAGCCCTAAATCATTTTGATTGATTTGTTAGTTTTTGCAGTCAGGTACTTTTATAAATGCTATAAACATTATAGAAGGAAAAGATACGAAGGTTAAATAATCTTTTTAATGTTTAAATATTTAAAATATTATATTTTACAACATGTATATAGGAGTAAAATTTTGAACTATATATGATGAATTTCGATGTGAAATCTCCATCTTAGTTTATTAGAATAATCGGTTACCACAATCTTGTCAATATACTTATCGAGTCGTGTGATGCATGAGAATAATATTGTCGAAACTTAAGTAAATTATTGCAAAGTACCAAAATAGTAAAATATTATTAATATAAAATGAGAAGTAACGATTAATATTTAAACACCAATGATTATTTTTGGTGGCTTTTTTCTCAATGATTAACGACATGTTCATCCCACGTAGACAAATTTTTTTTTTTGGTTTTTTTGACTAATGTTTTTCTCTTATTTATTTTTTTGAAGTTCCCTTGAGTGCTTCAGATTGCCTCCAAGCAAAACCTTGGAAGACAAAACACCATCGCAGAAGGATAAGTCAAAAGCCAATACCTATTACCCCGCAAAACAAACGCCGATGGCGGACAACACCCACGGCACCCCGCCGGCCACTGCCGCCGCCGTCGCCGCCACAAGCGCCTCGCCTTCGCAGCAAAACCGCCACCGGTCCGTCTTCGAATTGCCGCCCGACTTCTTCGACTCCTGCGTCCTCCTTCAATCTCCGCACTCTCCTCCTGGACGAACGCCGCCGCCGTGCTCGTCCTGCCTTCCGAGACCGAGGCCTCCCTCGCCTCCGACCTCAAAACCCCAGAGGATAGCCGCGAAGGCGGTAAGGGCTGCGGGGATGGCGTCGCCCTGGCCAGGTGGACCTGCAACACTTGCAAGGCCGAGTTCGTTTCGCTCCTCGACCAGCGCTCGCATTTCAAGTCCGATTTCCATCGCCTCAATGTGAGCTCTTTTGACGTTTTGCAGTCTCCTTGTTCTCTCGTTACGTTGATTCTTCAAGGATTGGGTAGATGCGGCTGTGTTTGGTCGTAGCTTAGAATGATCTGAGTGTTTATTCGAATGTTCTGATGATGATGACCGATAAATTTGGCTGGCGGTTCTTAGGCTTAGTGAGCTTAGGGGCCATTTGATGCGTGGACTATGGCTGGACTTCTGTCTACCATGTGGATCCTCGGGTTCTAAAATCGCTCTGGCACGAGGCTTTTCCCCGGGTAAAAAATAATCTGATTCAAGATGAAGCCTGAGGAAGAACTTGCGCAATCTATTGGTAATTGGGAGATTATGTGAAAGCATGACCTTATAATTGTTCTAAACGGAATATCCGAACATGCCATATGGGTATGACCCCTATCCAGGATGCTGGTTGTGCATAAGTGCCCATTTTCCCCTTTTTTCGAGTTGTCGTGAATATTTGCTTGAACTTGGAGATTTCACCATTTAACTGTGACAAATTAGTGTGTATGATTTTGATAAAGATATCTGATTTATTCAAATTTCCCCTTTCTTATTTAGGTAAAGCTGAGCGTTGCTGGGAAAGATGTCATGGAGGAGGATGATTTTGATAAGCTGACATCTGATTCATTAAAAGACTATGAGATATCAAGCATATCAGGTTCAGAAGATGAACTTGACCAGGGACCCAGGCTCCACAGCGAATTTAATAAGGGATCAGATGAAATTATTAAGCAGAAGATATTTCTGCAGCTTCAGACTGGCGAAATAGTTTCCATCTGGAAGTCCTTACTTCAGAGTGAGTCTGAAGTTATACTCTATGACAATGGTAAAGCAGTCGCTGTTTATGACAGCGGTTCCTTAACCACATTAAATGTGAATGTAATCATTCAGAAGCTGAACGATCTGATTTGTGAACCAAGGGATAACACTCGTCTGAGGATTGTCTTGCTTGCCAGTGGGGGGCACTTTGCTGGATGTGTCTTTGACGGTAATCATGTTGTGGCTCGCAAGACATTCCACAGGTCAGTTCTCTACTGTCTGAAAGGTTAAACAATCAGAAAATAAACTCAACCGTATTTCACTGTGAACATTGAAAGTGTCAGATTATTCAGTTATGCATCTATGACTTTCATAATAATGTAGATTCGCTTCATCTTGAGTTAACTTTCTTTTTCACCTGTACTAATTAATGATCTGTACACTGAATATTATCCCTCCTTCTTACATATACTTGTGGAAGAATTGTTCTCTGAATTCATTTTCTTTGCATATAGATACGTCGTGAGGGCTAGGGCAGGCAAGAAACAGTCGCTTAAGGATGCAAGTGGCAGAGCTGCGCATTCTGCAGGAGCCTCACTTCGGCGGTATAATGAACTCGCCTTAAAAAAGGTATCTTGCCAGACTCTTTGATAAAGTATTGGCTATTTCCTGCAATTGCATTATCATGCTTCTTCAATAAACTATTTGCTGGTGGTGAAGTAGAAGCCCATATAAGCCAAAAAAAAACAGTCAATAAAATGGGGAACAAATCAATTGTATCTCCTCAAGGAGTTTTGCTGTGCTCGTCTTTTCCAGTTCGACTGCTATTGTTTCATAGTTTCATACTATTCCATAAATCTTCTTCAGTCTTGGGTGATCAAGTCTTTTCTACTTAGTTCTTCATAGATGTTTCCTGAGCTTATAAGAGTAAAGCATCGGAATGACTATTTTTTCCCTTCTATGCATGATTATCAAGTAAAAGATGTGGTAACGTATTTAACATAACTATGTCTGTATCCTTAACAGATTGAATATTTCTGTGTTCCAGGATATTCAAGAGTTACTTCTTTCTTGGAAGCCTTATTTTGATGCTTGTACCAGTATTTTCATTTATGCACCTTCAAATAACCGCCAGCTTCTTTTCAGTGGAGAGAAGCCATATTTTGGTCATTCTCAATCTGTCGTACGTAATATTTGCTTTACTGTTCGGAGGCCTACTTTGAAAGAAGCCAAACGTATATACAACCAATTGACCCAAGTTGCGTATGAAAATGGTGAGAAAGAAGTAACATTGATGGAAGCAGATAAGTCGCTTTCAAGCAACAGTGCTGTGGTCCATGATGAACTGGTTGCTATCAAGAATGAATTGGGTCAAAGATTGGCACATATGGAGATGATTGAAACTTGTTCAGGTCCCATAAAGTCTGATACATTAATATCAAGTGACAGTGACAATAATGAAGTGATTGGTAGATTGACGGCGTTGCATGAAGCCACAAAACTGGGAAATGCTCAGAAGGTTCTGGAACTTCTGGAAGAGGGGATGGACCCTTGCGCAAAAGATGAAAGGGGACGGACACCATATATGTTGGCAAGTGAAAAGGAAGTGAGAAATGTTTACAGACGTTTTATGGCCTCAAACCTTGATAAGTGGGACTGGCACACTGCTAAAGTACCCAGTGCGTTAACAAAAGAAATGGAGGAATCTCAAGCTGCTAAGCAGGTAGATTTCACGCTCCATGCTAATTTCTTTGTGGTTGTGCTCCTATTCATCAATTGTTCTCCTTTCCCATCAGTAATTAGTTTGGTTTAAGTTCCACAAGATTTTTATAATTGAAGCATTCATTCCTTAGGATTTAATTTCCGTCTGGCTGACTATCTTGTCAAACTTTGTATAGTTGGTTCTGGTTCGGATTATTTTCCTATACGTCATGTTGTCTTGTATGATAAGAGAATCGGTTCATTCATTCTATAATGTTGCTTAAACATGGATATTGGTCTTCTGTGCAATGAAGGCATTAGTAGCGGTGGTCACACCAGATGTACTTTAAACTTCAAAAATCTGTTACTGCTAAATTTGGTATCGGTCTTCTATGTGAGCATTTATTTTATGTCTTTTTGTGTCGGTCTTTTCCTCGGTAAGTGATACCTTATATTTGTCTCTGTTAGTTTGTCGTTCTGTCGTCCTTTGTTATAGCAGTCAAGTCATTCTTTTACAGAGTCTAGCTTAGTACTAACTTTCCGGGAGGTTTTCAGGCAGAGAAAGATGCCAAGAGAAAAGCCAGAGTGAAAGAGTTAAAGAAACTACGTAAGGCCAAAGAAAAGAAGGATCAGGTGCGTATTTAGATGTTTTCTTATAGTTACAGTAATTTCTCAAAATTATTTATCTTGTCCTAAGCTGTACTAGTTTTCTTCTACACATTTCCCCTAGATGCAGATTATGTGCGATTAAAGAGGCTTTTGGAATGAATGACGATATCTTCTGAAAGATCATTAGCATTTTTGGTGATTGTTCACGCTCTTGTGTTTATTTGGCTTTTCTGCAAGAGAATGATGGTTGGTTTCCTTCTTCTTTTTTCCAAATATTGAAGGGAAAAATGAGCTCGCTCGATTTCGTCTAGGTTCCTACTTAAGAGCAGGGTTAGGAGGGATGAAATCGTAGGTTTTCCCTTGTCATTTATGGATTGATTCACTTATTGTATTTATTAGAAACTAGTGATGATCTGCCTTGCTGGCCAAGGATTAGCCGTGCCTCTGATGTAAGCCTTTGCCCCTAGGCCAGTGTTATTTAGCAGTAGAACTGCTAAAGTGGCAACTGACATTTGGTGTGCCGCATGCTATCATGTGACTTTCTAATTTCATCCTTTCCTCAAACGGGTGAATCCAGGCTCAGGCTGTAGCCTCTCAAAATGACGTGAAAGCTCCTGGAGATGCATCTGCTAGGAAAGGGCAGTCTCAACCTAGTGGAATATCTCAAATATCCAAAGAGGTGAGAAAACAATCTGAAGGAGCCAAGCCTTCACTAAGTTCTTCTTTTGTTTGTTTGTCGGAGTTGCGATTGATCGATCCTTTTCTGCCCTTCTTCTGCTGCTTCTAACACTGCCCATTTGTGCAAAGTTTAGTTCACTGATCTCATCCAGAAAATTGTCCACTGAGGTTGTTTGTGAAATTAGTACTGATGTATTGATGCGTTCTTTTCCTCTAAAATATTTACTCAGGAGCAATTGAAGGCAGCACAGGCTGCCGAGAGGGAAAAGAGAGCGGCCGCTGCCGAGAGAAGGATGGCCGCAGCTGCAGCCCTTAGTGCTCAAGGCAATAGTGGGAACTCAGCACCAAGCACTTCACAGCCACAAAGCACGCTAAGTGGAGATACCAACTGCTCTTGCTGTTATGTCTCATTGGATGGTAAAATACCATTTCATAGGTATAATTACAAATACTGCAGCACTACATGCATGCATCTGCATAGAGAAATTCTCGAGGCCGGATAAATGCTACCTTAGATCGTAACTTAAACATATAAAGCTTTCCCCTCTTTTCTATTGTATCACTGGTATAACAATTGAAACACATTCAGTGATGTTTACCTTTGTTATGCATCATTTTCAATGTGCGATCCTGATTTCAATCATCCGTAGAACTTCCATCCTTGTCTTTAGGATAAAAAGATGTTGGGAATTTTAGGAAACAAAATAAGCGCCAACACAGTTAGAGTTGGTAATACAAAATTCTTGGTAACATAATCAGATCAAAGTCGATATTCACTATAATTAAGGCTGGTGATTTTGAGTGGGTTGATAAGCAAAGCAAATAAGAGTTGGTAACTTTGTATAGTTAAGCAACTCATACGTGACTAGTTCGTAACTTAACGGGAGAAAAGCTGATTGATCACACAAATAAAGGTTAAAGAACTCATGACTCCAATTCCAAGGTATTTATAAGATTGATAAACTAATGTTGGTAAATGTTAAAGGTGATTAATTCAGATAAAATAAATAAACGTCGGTAAGTAACTCAGCTGAGAGTTGATAACCCAACCCTAGTTGTTTATTTAGTCGCAAAAATATTTATACATACCTACTTGTCAGCAATATACCCTGGTTCAAGTTACTTACATAGAAATTGGCAAATTCATCTAACAGATGATTCATTTAAGGTATTGTAAGAAAGACAAACTTGTAAACTTCTAAAAGGAGTTGGTAATTTTATAAAAGTATTGGTAAGTTACCAACGAATTACCAAAAGATCAGATCATCGGTGACTTTTCTTACCAACAATTTTTTGGACACTTATAAACTCTCTTCAAAATCTATGAACACGGAGAAGAATTGTCCGATCATGGAAGATCAGGCATCCAAGAACCTGTACCCTAATTTCAGATTCGGTGGGTTCCAAATCAGAGCTAAAGATCTGTATCATCATAATGTGCAATGAGACATCAATGGGGTCGTTTCAACATTGTGACCTGTTCCTTCTTTTGTTTCGTTTGCCATCTCGACAATACGGATTCAACTCGGAAAGGTCGCTGAAAACTAACGAATCGAAATGCTTAGTTTAGAGAACTGCAGCGATTTCGCGGGCTAATGACAGAAACCATTAATGGTACAAACATTGCGGCACACGTTCGGCATTCTTCCTTTAGAAATTCCAAGCCGACACTCTTCCGGGGGGGAGTGCTCTGTGTCCTTGTCTTTTCATGCATCTCAAAGTTAACCTAGCGTCGCCTCCTCCTTCCTCAGCCGCTCCTCGAGCCGCCTTTTGGCATAAAGGCTGCTCGTCATGGTCGCGATCACGGTCGCACCGAACCCGACCAGATTAACAGCTGCATGCGGCGTCGAGAGGCCTTTGTGATCCCCCGTTGCATCTGCCAATTGGCGAATCAACTTCCCACTGCACGACACAAGTTCGATCCCCATTAAACAGACGGCATCGAGATAGAAGTCATGTTGGAGAATCACAAGGCTTCCTGGAGTGTGCCAGGGTTAAGCACATTCACATGTCAATATGCAGGCATTGCCCTAACATAGAGCGGAACACAGATTCAACGAGAATGCTGAGAATCTGAGAGAAAAAAAAACATGGAGAAAGGGCTCAGACCCGTAGAGAGTAAGAACAACTTCAGGCACCATTCCGACCAACGAGGCCAGCAGATACGGACTGTATTTAACATCCGTAGCGACGATGGCGTAATTGAACAGAATGTACGGGAATGGAGAAATCCTGATTAGCACAACCGCTTTGAACTGATGAAACCAACTCCCTCGCCGGCTAGTCTTAGCACGGCAGCTTGCTTCGGGTATCTCGCCAACCTTGTCTGGAAAAGATACGTGACACCGTGAGGAGCGGTTATCTTCTCGAAGGCCAATTTGAAACAATTCACAAGATAGATGCATGTACCTGGATTTTCTGCCGGAAGGGCAAGCCGATGAAATAAGGCAGGGTTACGCCGATTGTGACCCCAGCCATTACTATAGAGAACCCAGTCACATAATCGAAGGACATCCCGGCGATCCACATGGAAGGCGTAGACGGTATAATCAAGGCAGGGAATAGAGCGGTCGTGGCGAAAATCAGCAATGCCAGTATCGGAGGGTCGAAGCTTCGTGTCACCCAATTGATAGTTGGGATAACCACCTAGAAAAATAGCTGGAATATCAGAGAAATGATGCAGATCAAAGCCGGGAAAACTCGAGATGATCAAATAAACCAGGCGTTGTGCTTGAGTTTGAAGGATTTAAACTGCGAAAGATGAGAGAACTTGCAATTGAAATCACCAGAAATTGGACATATCATGTGCACCATTGATCAAAGTACAAGAACTATATTCATGACGGTAGCTATGGTTCATGTCCGAGCGATCTCTCCATCATTCAATCAAACGAACAAGATGCATAATGCTTTTGATGTCTTCGACATCCAGAACATCATCGTCTGTCTTTCCGTCTCATAGGCTGTTTCATCACGAGATGTGCGAAAGAACGACAAATATGAGTACGAGTTTCATCGTCAACAAAGCAACTCCGACGTATTTGATCACTTTACGACTACAACTCGGTGTCAAGGTCTATGAACAATGCCAAAAGATATTCACCAAATGCAACAATCTATGTTTGTGACTGCACATCTAACGTGGTAGTTGTCCCAGTAAAACAAACTCATGCTTTAGCTGACATGATGACAGATATGCTTTTCCAAGAAAATCTTCGAAATGAGCTGTGTCGGCGTCATGTTGGATTCATGATCTTGTTCCAGAAATGCTAAGTGCCTGTATATTACTCAGCATTCACATCGATCGAAAAATTTAGACACTGGTATTAGCGGCTGCATAATTTTAGCCCGAGGAGAGATCAGTTCGTGGTCACGGAATATTGTTATCCGATCAATGCGAGACTACCTTGCTCATGAACGGTGGGCCGAGCCAATTGATGATAATCACCGTCAAGACGCCCGCCAAGATGCAGAGCCCAATCTCCTTAACCCCCCACCGCCACCATGTTTCGCTACTCATGGCGACGTCCGGCGGTGCCTCGTTCCTTGTGAGGCTGTCGACATCTTCCCCGTCCTCCAACCTAACGTAGTCTCCATCTCTATTGCTCTCCATCACGTAGTTTACTATTCCATCCCCGTGGCTAGGCAAGAGAAGCACTTTCGGATCGCACGAGAGGCTATGGCATTAGATGACAGCACAAGCGGCGAAAGGACCGACGTGGGATTCGTACAAATTCTGGGTTCAATACATGGTTGGCGTTCCCTCTTCGATTCGCGACTGGTCGAACGAGAGAGATGAGGAGGCGGAGGAGGAGGAGGAGGAGGAGAAGGGGGGAAATGTGGAGGATGCAAAATGAGACAGGGACGAGGTGGCCCTCGATCTGGTTCGTTATAACGGCCGTCGGCTTCGTACCAGAAGAAGAGGGACAAATGCTTATTTGGAATTTACAAGTTCGAAGAAATAACTATTGGCCCCCACGTTAGGAATTAGATATCTCTCCCTTTTGGCTTAGCCTAAATGGAGATTCCTTTGAGCTCAGAATAGCTGGGATCAAAAACCTATATCAAATTAGAAATCGAGCAGCCTCGACTTGTAACACCCAAAAATTATATCGGTTAGGAGTGTAATCGAGTTGACGTTGCTCATTACTCGATCAAGCTCAACTCAAATTAAGGGCGCGCATGGCAACACTTAAGCTAGAAACCAACTTCCGGCCAAGAATTGATTTTTCTACATTTAGAGAGAAGCAAATTAATTTAACTTCTTCGAGTGGTTCTAAAACTACTTCCGGAGAAAAAAAAAATGCTCGAGAAGGAGAAAAATGAAGTTGCATAACTATACGGATTTTACTCTAGAAGCATTTATGGAATTGAAATTCTACTCCAAAAGAGTTGTCATGCGCGCTCTAAATTTTCAATGAGCTTGGGCTTGACTCTACTCGGTCAATTAATAAATTTTGTTTATGGGTGCCCAATGAAGTAAATATAGGCTGCGTTTGGCAATCATGATAAAAATCCGGATACGATAAAATTTATTTTATCCTGTGTTTGACTCCCGCCCAGGATAGGACAAAGTGGGATATAAGGGGGATATAGCCTAGGTAAAATTATCTCATAAGGGAAATGGGATAAATGTGGATAGGATTTCTTATGTTCATGGTATAAAAGCTATTTTAGCTCGAACAACAAACTTCTTAATTAATAAAATTAAAGTTATTATTAAATATGAATTATATTTGAATTCTAAATTTTAAAAAAATAAAACTAAAAAATATCTTTTATTTATTCATATACGTGTTTATAAGTTTTATTTTTTTTCTACTTTTTTATTTATATATATATATTTTATGCATCATACACACACTTCATGTCCACATTACATCATTACATATTTTGGGTATGGTAGTATATTTTATTAAGAAATTGATGGAACGAAATAAAATTAATTAAAAAGGAGAGATAAAAATAAAAAATAAGTATAAAAATGAAGTAGAAGAACCTAGAGTTTAAATGAACAAAATTCGAACTTGAAAATGAAAATAATTCTTGAAGAATGTGGGGCAATGAAATTTCTATAAAAAAAAAAAAAAGGTAGAAATCTCCATATGCTTCTCCTATATATCTTTGGTTCGTGTTAAAGTTTCACCACTCCTTTATAGTTTTTTAGTTTCCGTCAAAACTCCATGAAAACGACGAGAGAGTCTAAACTTCTTCTCTTTCGTTGATTTTTAGTTCATTTCAAAAGTCTATGAAAGCAAAAGAGAGTCAAAACTCAATCTCTTCCGCGGCTTTGCGGTTCATGTTGAAGTTTAACGAAAGTAGAAAGAAAGGCAAAACTTTTTGTAATTGAAAATGTGAATGATCATATTTTTTTCTCTTAATAGAGTTGGTAGTGAATTATGAAAGATTCTTATAATCGTTGTTTGTGCATTTTTAAGTTAAGTTACATCGATATGTGTAAATACCAAATAATGAACATGATAGGATATGAATATATCCGGTTTTATTACTTGTGATTCATCAAACAACGGATCGATATGGCAAAATCTCTATATTTCATATCTTATCCTATCTAATCCTATTATGGTTAAAAATTCAGGATGATCAAACGCAGCCATAAGAGTATTCAATGAGCGTAGGACATGTAGTAAACTAGATCTCGACCATTAAACTTTGTGGGTCTGATGTAGGTCCCACATGGAACCCGCCAAATTTAAAGGTTAAGATTCAATTTCAGTACACATAGGACAATCATTCGGAATTTTTTTCATACCGGTGAGGATATCTAGCTATCACCTGAAATTCGTATGGAATTATTTAACTAATTAAGAAAATTTGAGATTATATTGGTGTGAATAATTTTTGACCAGGAGCTATGAAATAGAAATATTACCTAAGTTGCTTTTATCGTGTGCTCAAGTTTCTAGTCAAAGAGAAGGTATTTCATGTGATGGTCACATATTGTAACAATGACAAGTAGCGTAATGTAATGATATCAGCCGCTTATGTAATATAGCACATGCGGAATGCCGATTAGCCGGTTACACAACATTGTCCTTATCATTTAGTGCAACCCTTCTATAGAATACTTTCTTCTAATGAACCCCAAAAAAAAACAAGAATATAAAAGAGAGGAGACAATTAAAAAGAGCTGAAGTGAACATGTAAGCCTGGCCCAAATAAATAAGTTAAATGGGCTAGCCCGCTTTTAGCCAATTAGCCCATGTGGGCTTCATGTTAATAATTTTGTATGAAGCAGATCTTATGGGAAAAGTATAAAAAAAAAGTCCTAAACCTATTACATTAATATCAATTCAGTCATAAGCTTTTTATTGATGCCAATTCAGTCCCGAACATTTTGCATTGGTACCAATTCGGCCCTAAACCTTTTATATTTATGTTAATTGAGTCAATTAGATCAATTTTGGACAAAAATTCATTAACGTGGATGTCGGTTGTCCTCAATGTCACTCTTTGGCGTTGACATGGATGTTTTTTTAATATTTTTAATAATTTTTTTAATGACTGAGAGAAAAGAAAAGGAAGAAAAAATCAAAATATTTATTAAAAATTATTTAAAATATATAAATAATATTTAAAAACATTCACATCGGTCTGGTCATGCCACGTAGGACAACCGACTTCCACGTTAGTGAATGTCTTGCCAAAACTGGCCGAATTAACCCAATTAATACAAATGCAAAAAGTTCGAGAACTAATTGGCACCAATGCAAAATATTTAGGGTTGAATTGGTACAAATGCAAAAAATTTTAAGATCGAATTGACACCAATAAAAGGTTTATGACTGAATTGGTATCAATAAAATAAATTTAAGACTTTTTTGACACTTTTCCCTATATCTTATTATGGTGGATTCAAAGATACTTGAATCATTTTGCTCGCAATTTATACAAGTATCCAATATCGATTTAGTAATTGGATGGATCGAGTTGAATCGAATCGATTTGAATTGGACGAAGTTTAATCAATCCGTGCCGACTCGATTCGGATCAAGTTAATGCTTTTTGACCCGTGCTTTTCTCTATGACTTTTATCTTCACATGCAATTCCCACTGGCCCATCTTTCCCATGTACGTTGCTTACACTTCTCAAACTCCTTTACGAGACATCGTCACATTTTTGCCACGTGAATGCTGCATGACTTCCATGCCACTATTATAGATAAGGCAAGATCATTGTCAACTTATTCACAAATATAAATCATTAAGAAAACAACTAGAACTGTACCTCAGGGAACTATGAACATTGAGCTCGAGGCCTCTTTTTTTAATCAGTTTCCACACTATGCATTAATGATTTTTCTCTATATTCCATATAGACGAAGTGGGTACTGGTAAAAATGTTCAAATTATTAAACCGCGCCTTAATTTAAGGTACTAAACTGGTAAATAAATTGACGGTAACCCCACTTAGACCGCACATTCATTATGCATTAATTACGTCATTCGCGTTGGTAATTATTGTTATTACTACTACTACTATTGTTAAACTGGCTTGGTCTCAATTAAACATCGATCCCCACTCACCTACTCTTGCTGAAAATAGGGTTTGTTCCTTCACCTCCTGTAAATACCTCGATTATGCTTTTCCAAAACATAATCTCCTGAGCGTGATTAGAGTAAAAGGAGTTCTAGGGTTTGGCCTCTTTCATCAACTTGTCGTCTTCGACATTGCTCTACAAATCTGAAGGGCAATCAATTGCGCCGCATGATTCGACTCACACTAAAGAACACGGACATTTCCATTTTGAATTTGAAGGACAAAAGTGGATGTGGTGGTCTACATGGACCACATCAATGCAGTCTCTTTATCAAATGGGCGCTGCTTGTGGGCTCGTAAGGAAGAAAATGAAGAAATAGTACCATGTTTGCTTATCTACAATTTTGGGTTGTGGAGTAATGGTCATTAATCACTAGCTTCTTGTTGCTAATATGGCGTCTAAAACTCAGCAGGACTGTGGAGGGATACGGGCGTGGAGACTCAGTTCGAGGATTATAACAATAATCGAACATGTTTGTTTGGAACGTGCTTGTGGTTATCTTTTTTTTTTGGGGGGGGGAATGGGCTAACTTCTGAATAAAAAAATCCGATGTATGATATGAAAAAAAAAAATTCCAAAAAGTCTTTGTGCCTAACCAATCAAGAATGTGGTGTATAAGCATCCACATATAGGGCAATCGAGATAATTTTTGAAAATAGAGGGGATGAGCTTCATTTCTTGGTTGACTACATAAACACCAAACACCATAGTAGGATATACACTATGGTCGATATATATACATAATGGAATGAGTAGACATGGTTCATGGTCTTAGTCCTCATTTGCATAAATGGTTCAACAAAGGAATTTCATAGATAGAGACCATCATTAAACGGTGTAGTGTCCCACCTTTCTCGATTTGCTTATATGTGGACCTTCCAATTTATTTATGCACATAGCCTAGTTTGGTTTAGATTTATCCAATAAAGGAGTGGTGTAGAGCTCTTAGGGTTGACCATGTTAGAAAAGACAATTATGATTTTAAATAATTCCGCAAATAAAGCATTTGTAAAACAGCCTAACACGGATCAAAGAACATGACATGGAAAAGTTAGGATATCAAACGAAAATATCTTTTGTCCAACGTTGGTGTATTGCTATGATGAGTATTGACACGGGATTAAGGAACAATATAGTTTACTTGGAACTGCTCTTGAATGTATCTTGATACAATCTTCACATGGAAAATTCTTCAAAAAGTTGAAAAAATTACCAAATAAGTCTTACAGCTGCAATTCTATACTTTTTAATTTGGCTAATTTAGTCACAAATCTTTGGACAATTTACCAATCAATCCAGCCAAAATTGGCCGGAAATTGTTGACGTGGACGTCGGCCGTCCTACGTAGTATTGTCGGGCTGATATCAACAATTTTATAATTTTTTAAAAATATTACGAAAATTTTTCATATTTTAATTTTTTTTCCCTTTTATTTTATATTTTTTGCAATGTAGCTAGCTCGCAACCTCACCAACGACCGGCCCGGCGAAGGTCATGTGACACCGGAGGCCGCGTGATCAAGCCTCGCCCGGTCCAACCTTGGCGAGGCCAACCTTGCGCGATGACGGTGAGGTCGAGCCTCACTCGGCCATAATGAAAGAAGAGAAAATAAAAAGGAAAAAAAGAGAAAAAAAAATATAAGAAATTCACAGAATTTAATAAAATTACAAGTTGTTCTCATCAGCACTAGTGGCTCCATGTTAGCAATTTCGACCAAAATTGGTTATATAGACTGAATTGGCAAATTTTCAAAATGTTTAGGACTAAATTGGCCATATTAAAAAGTTTAAGACTGAATTAACATAATTGTAATTGATTTATAATTTTTTTGGCAATTTTTTCTAAAAAAAATCGTAAACATTGTATTTTTGTTAATTCGATCATAAGCCTTTTAATTATAATAATTGAGTCCTAAACCTTTTCATGTTTTGTCAATTGCATCTATCCACCAAATTTTGTTGGAAAATGAAGAAGTGGACACAATCCGTTTTACATGACACGACCAACGATGGTACGGATAATTTATAATAATACTCTAGTCTTTGTATCATTTTCCTTTTTCCTTTTCTTTTTTTTTCCTCACTATGGCGGGGAACGATCATCGGGCTCTCGCCCGGGTATCCTTCGCAATGAAAATTAAACCTTAAAAAATAGAGATGAGCATGGTTGTATTTTTGCACATAGCCTAATTTGGTTTAGATTTATCCCATAAAGGAGAGGTATAGAGCTCTTAGGGTTGACCGTGTTAGAAAAGACAATGATGATTCTAAATAATTCCGCAAATAAAGCATTTGTAAAACAGCCTAACACGGATCAAAGAACATGACATGGAAAAGTTAGGATATCAAACGAAAATATCTTTTGTCCAACGTTGGTGTATTGCTATAATGAGTATTGACACGGGATTAAGGAACAATATAGTTTTACTTGGTACCGCTCTTGAATGTATCTTGATACAATCTTCACATGGAAAATTCTTCAAAAAGTTGAAAAAATTACCAAATAAGTCTTACAGTTTGCAATCCTATACTTTTTAATTTAGCTAATTTAGTCACAAATCTTTGGACAATTTACCAATCAATCCGCCAAAATTGGCCGAAATCATTGACGTGGACGTCGGCCATCCTATGTGTAGTATTGTCGGGCTGATATCAACAATTTTTTAATTTTTTAAAAATATTATGAAATTTTTTGGTATTTTAATTTTTTTCCCTTTTATTTTATATTTTTTGCAATGTAGCTAGGTCGCAACCTCGCCAATGGCCGGCTTGGCGAAGGTCATGCAACGCCGGAGGCCGCGTGATCGAGCCTCGCCCGGTCCAACCTTGGCGAGGTTGACCTCTGCCGATGTGACGGTGAGGTCGAGCCTCACTCGGCCATAATGAAAGAAGAGAAAATAAAAAGGAAAAAAAAGAGAAAATAATATAAGAAATTCACAGAATTTAATAAAATTACAAGGTTGTTCCCATCAGCACTAGTGGCTCCATGTTAGTAATTTCCGATCAAAATTGGTTATATAGACTGAATTGGCAAATTCTCAAAAGGTTTAGGGCTAAATTGGCCATATTTAAAAAATTTAAGACTGAATTAACATAATTGTAATTGGTTTATGATTTTTTTGGCAATTTTTTCTAAAAAAATCATAAACATTGCATTTTTTTAATTCGGTCATAAGCCTTTTAATTGTAATAATTGAGTCCTAAACCTTTTCATGTTTTGTCAATTGCATCCATCCGGCCAAATTTTGTTGGAAAATAAAGAAGTGGACACAATCCGTTTTACATGACACGGCCAACGATGGTACAAATAATTTATAATAATACTCTAGTCTTTGTATCATTTTCCTTTTTCTTTTCTTTTTTTTTCCTCACTATGGCGGGGAATGATCATCGGGCTCTCGCCCGGTATCCTTCGCAATGAAAATTAAACCTTAAAAAATAGAGATGAGCATGGTTGTATTTTTGGATGACGAACTTTTCCGGCATGTAACATACTAAGTGCATGCGCTATGTAATTTTGGTATTGTGTTGACCGTATTTAAAGTCTTATGTGACAAACTGTGATTTGACATCTACAGACAAAGATAGATGACTCAAGAGCAATGCACTTTACTTAGTACGAGGAACATCCCCTTGTTCTCTCAATTTTGAGTCTTAGGTCCATTGCCAACGGGAAGATGTCTTTTCCTTATGAAAAAGAATAGTTTTAAAATGGTTAATACCTTAACTAAGGAAAACCCTTTTTCTTTCTCTCTATTACTACTAGCAAATGTGCATATGAGTTGCATGATGCGAGAAATTAGCATTTGAAAAATTAAGCAAAAATCGTTTGATTATGGAGGATTTGAAGCGTTAAATCATGTGATTATGATTCAAATGGTCTATGAATTTTGGCCTAATGTATAATGTGGTTCCTAAACTTTATTTAAACTTGTAATATGGTCCATGAACTTTTAATTTGTTTAATATAATTCATGAACTCTTAATTTGTTCAATGTGATTCGTGGACTTTTGGTACATGTTAAATCATATATCAGATAATTGAACATATTTTTTTTAATCCAAGTCACCTTTGCTAGAAATTAATCTTGCAAAAGGGTTTGAGATGAGACTACACACCATATTAAATGATCAAATCTAAACACATGACCAACATCTCTCGTTGTCTCACGTTGGACAAAATAAAAGTCCATAATGTCCAAAAGATTGAATCGGGCACCGTACTTAGATTGGAGACCAGCTGATTTTTAGGATAGCCATGTGAAGTGGACCAGAACAAGTTGGACAAAAACCACCACCATCACCACCACCATCATCACGGTTACTTTTTACAGTGGAGTGGATGCCTGTGAGGAGAGAGAGAGAGAGAGAGAGAGAGAGAGAGAGATCTGGGTGATGATGATGAGGAAGAAGAAGAAGAAGATGCCAAAGATGGGAGGTGTCGTTTTCCAAACGAAGGAGCATGGTTTAGGGGGTGTGGTGTACTCGATTGCATGAAGAAAAGGGAGGAAAGAAGGAACCTAACCCCATTGACTCTCCCTCTCTCTGTCCCCTTTTCCCATTCCTTCCTCTTTTATCTCCTTATGGCCTGCACTTGATGGCCACCTTCTTCTCACGTGCCCTTCCTTTTGTACTTTCAAATATGGTCTCATCATTATCTCTCTCTCTTTTTGTATAACACGAACAGACCAGTCAAGCATTCTGTGCTTCATAACATGCATGGCGCTTGCTTTCCAAGGAAGAACATCATCCTTGAATTTTCATCTTTCCATTTGCATTTCTTCTTTTACGAGTCAGAGACACGAGCGAGGAGGTTTGACTGCCTGAAAGCTCGTGAAACATTACGGGAGTCTTATGAACAGATTGAGTTCGGTCTATAATCCCAGGCATCGAGTTTAGAGCCACCTGCTGTCATCATATAGTTATTTCAACCTGTATTAGGAGATCCGTGGGATCTTATATTGGATATATGATGAAGCCAATAATTCAGTACATAGCTTCACTTGTTTTTATACCCAATAACCTACCAAAATCTTTATTTAAAAGGTAAACTATAACAATATTTCTCGATACATACAACATTTTCCATTTGGTAAACATGCTTATGGTTGGAATAATCATGCTTAGATTAATTCAAAGTTAGGGGAGAGCAACTTCGAGGTAGAATTGGGAACCGAAGAATCAAATCGATAGAAGCATTGTAAGTTCCGGATTCCAAAAATTAGGAACCAATTCGACGGGTAGATTTCGGTTTTCGAGGAGATGGAACCTCAAACTTGGAACATGGAAGAAGTCTTTATGTTTTTCTTGTTCTATGTCTTGGCGATATTATGTGATATTCCATGGTTATGGATGATGAGTATGTAATTTGGAATCATTAATCTAAGCTTCGATTTTTGGCAATATCTATGATCGAGACTATTACTTTTTTTAATATTTCACATTCTTCGCGTGTTAAAGATGAGTTATGATCGAGTGAATTATAGCAGCAAATAATAGTCATTACATGTGAGAATTCGCTGCAATTCTTGTATTAAGAATACAGGTAGAGCTTGGATAAACCTTGGAACCGACTCTGAAATCTATGATAGGGTAGGAGGGAATGCAGGGCAGGTCTTAGGTTAAAAAAAAATGGGGATCATATTCCTACAGATAGGTTTCAGAAGGGACCACAATCGCTTGCCCCTATTCAAAGTCTCCTACCTAATGACAAGCTCAAGATTAAGTGTTGATAACTTTGCACTTATTTTAGTTCTCTCTAATTTGGTAAATCCAAAGGAAAGCTCAACATTAATCAAAATATGGTCCCTATGATTAGCATAACTCAATAATCCCAATGATTAACCTTGAACCCAGCGTCTGATTTGAAGCTTCGGATTTGATTCGTCCGACAAGCAAACATTCTTAGCTGTGTAAAAGCAAAAATGTTTCAGAAAGTTCGTGTCTTCTTTTCAAACCAAACCCCGCTCTACGTGTCTTGGATATTGTTAGTTAAACATGGCTTTTTGACTAATTGCTTCAATTGGGAGTATTAATAAATGTCTTAATTTTTCACATTTATCTCAATTTCATTTTCCTGAGTCGTCTTCCTATACACTAAGGGCACGAGTTTTCAACTCCAATAAAGTGAAGTCGCCTTCAAAATGGCTCACAGCAAAGTTAAAGAGTCCCCGGTTGAATCAAACTCCTATATATATATAAGTATGTATGTGAGCCTTAGGATTCTATAAAACTACTTGTTAAAATGAACTCACTAGTCACTATGATATACCTTATCTAATGACTCGAAATGTTTTATCAAACTAGTAAGATTATCTAGGACAACAACTCACAAGTGATGTCAATCCGATCCGAGCATGTCTCTAAAAGAAAAAATAGAAAAAAAAATCATCGAGAATGTTTATTTTCAAATATTTAAGGCCGCTATGATATGATTTATTCTATCACAAAATAGATGATATTTCTAAATAGGATATACCCTGATAAAGTTGATATAGATGTAGATACATATGTATGTATACACTGTTCATATCATTATCGAAGCCATCATCTACGTCGATATCATTACTTCCCCATCGGGATTCAAAATTTCAAATGGTGACATCCATGTATTTTTCATTATTGGATTTTTTTTTATTTAGTGCTGAATTTAATGACTTTTTATGGTAATTTTCCGTTTTTTACATCATTGTATTAAGAATTGGGATTTTTCTTTTCAAGACCGCGTGTGGGAACAATCTCCTAGATCCGGAGGCAGCGGTTCCTCCAAGGTTGCAAGCTCGGGGCATGAACGGAGGGAGGAAGGGAGATGATTGTGAGGCGACCCGATCTAGACAAACCGGGATGGCTTGGCCTGGAGCAGTTACGACGACCTCGCCGGCGGCAACGGGTGGAGGGCGGCAATGGGACAATCGTGGATGAATAACATGTGACGTGAACGCCCGTCGTAGATAGCAAATAAGCATAGATGTACTTCCCCAGAATCGTAAGTTGAATGAAAAGGTTTACTTCGCGGGTGGAACGAGGAAGGCAAAAGCGGTCGTTTTCAGTTGGCTGTCCGGCTCTTCCCTCGCCATCATGTCGATAAAAGGAGCACAGTTTTCTTTCTTTTTAGAATAGTAAGAAATAAAAGAGCAGGGAGGAGAAAGAAAGTAAAATCCATGTTTCTTTCCCCCCACCCTCGTCTTCTTCTCTGTATTCTTCATCAATAGCTGCCCTCTGTAATCATGAGTCTCCCTCTGTCATCATTGCGACGAAAACCATTCTCTCTCTCTCTCTCTCTCTCTCTCTCTACCATGACGGTGAATAGCACTAACAAACACGTTTGCTCCAGCTATATATCCGACTCGCCTTCCCTTCTTCCCTCATCACACAGTGAGTCGCGAACGACCCACTCGTCCTTAACCGAGCAAACCCCATCTCCATTTAATTCATTACCCTTCTTGCCCCACTCCTCTTTCTGGCTCTCGGATGTGGTTGAACATGTGTACGAATTCCTCGAAATGGAGTCTCCGTCGGCGGCACTTGAAGCAACGTAATCTTCGCCTTCTCTCGCTAAGCAGGTCCTTTCCACTAGTCTCTCCCTCTCTCTGTAAATGGATTCCGTGAAAAAGGACCGACTTTGGGGGCGGCATTCATTCGTTTGCATTTTCCAGTGCATCCTCTTTTCTCATGGCATTATTAAGTAGACGAGTAGATACTCTGACCCCATATAAACACAGACACCGTGTTTCTATCTCTAACAGAGGATTTGCGAGATTGTTGCAGGAAGAGGAGGACAAGGAGATCATCAAAGGCAGAGGAGGACAAGGAGACGAAGAGATGGCTGGTGGGCGCGAAGGAGGAGATGGAGATGAAGAACCTGAGGCTGTACATGGAGAACCGGAGCATCATGGAGGCGAACGAGAGGCTGAGACAGAGAGCTCTGTTTCTCCATCGAGAGAACAGGGCCCTGCTCTTTCAGCTCCAGAGCAAGTTCCCTCGCCAAACCAGCTGAAACCCGACTCTCAGAACCTGAACACAACACAAAAATCGAATGAATCCACTGCAACAGTCATCAAAGGATCGACCTTTATGAATTCTCAACTAAAGTAACGGTAGGGAGTGGGGATGGAATGAAGGGAATCCACGGCTCTGCTTTTTCTGTGTGAGCGTTAATTTTTGCCAGTAGTCTGTTCTATTGGCGGTAGTTCTCTGGCGTAGCAATCGAACTAGCAAGCACTAAGCTGTATTGATCCATACGAAGGTTGATTTCCAAGTTCAACTTCCAAAGATGTATGTTGGGTATGACGCTTTGCTACCGGACATTGCTTTCAAGTTCAACATGGAATTGCTTTTCGTCGTTGCATTTTACACGAAAGACCTACACCAAACAAAAAGGCCAACCAGAAAAATGGAAAATTGCCATTCTCACGAGAACTTCAAGATAGTTGATTGTCACGAGATAAGGCATTGTTCATGATTGATCAGAGGCTCCCAGTAGACCAGTGGAGATGGAGGTGGTAGCGGCTAGAGCAGAGGAGGTGACAATGGTCGCGGGTGTAAGTGATAGATGCAGTTTTTCTGCCAAGATAGAAGCTCTTTCATCGGCCAAGCAACATTGATGATTACAGATTGATTTCTTTTTGTATTGATCAGGACTTTTTTTTTTTTTTGGTTGGTCAGAGGTATTGATCAGGACTTAAAACCGAAAAGAAAGCCACAAATTGAATGCAGATAAAAGGTCTACCTTAATCTGCTATAATCAAAAGAAATTACAGAGGAAAGGGTCGACAAACCGTTCGACTAACATAGGAAGTACCTCAAAGCAAAATTTACTAGCCAATCAGCACACCTGTTGTTGTCTACCAACAGCAGAACGAAAATCTATTGGTACAAAATATGTTTCATTGACTCAAGTAGTCACAGCTACAGATCCATATTGAACTCACAAGCTACAGATCCATATTGAACTCACAAAAATCATAGGCCGAAGCTCCAACGCACTTTATCATTCTCTATTTGGTTTGTTTTGACATCCTTTTCCCAGAAACATACCAGTCTCCAGGATGCAGATTACACCAGACACTAGTACCGACCAATCAAGATGAAGTCGTCATCATTGAGGACCTCAACTTCTTTATCTCCAACGAAATACTCCCGCCCAATCTCCTTAACGAGGTTCACAAATTCCACTCTCTTAGCCCGAGGAAGCGGTACATAAGGTAGACGGAAAACAGGTCTCGCAACTCCAAGCTGGGCAAGGGCAGTATTTAAGCCAATTGGATTTGGCTCGTGAAATAGCCACTCTATCAAAGGCATGAGCTTCAAGTTAAGAGACGGATACTTCCCTCCGAACATGAGTTCCCGCATTAATCCTGGAACCAAGTTACTAGTGACAGATATAACTCCCATAGCCCCATAGTTCCACCTGGCATCGTGGCACTGGTCATCATTCCCACTCCAGACAGCAATGCCATTATCTGTATATTGTTTAACCCGGTCATTCCCAACGCATTCCTTAACGCCCGCCAAATTGGGACTCTTAGCCAAGGTGTGAATGACATGGGGCGGAATGTCTTGGCCGGTTCTTGTCGGCACATTATATATGATGGTGGGGCCCATAGACAGCACACAATCAAAGTGAGAGATCAAGCCCTCCAGGGAGGTTTTTCCATAGTACGGATTAATGTGAAGAGCAGCATGCATTCCAACAGCAAACCCTTGCTCAGAGGCATGAATTGCTTCACGGGTTGAGTTGCTTCCAGTGTTTCCAATCACCTTGATTGATCCACCAAAACAATTAACTGTGTGACCGATTAGCATGATGTGCTCATCCCAACTCATCAGTTGACCCTCACCAGTTGTGCCACCGACAATTACACCTTCTACACCTTGCACAATTTGCATGTTAATCAAGTCATCATATGCTTCAAGATCAAATCTGCCATCCGGTAAGTATGGCGTCTTGATGGCCGTTATCAATCGAAGAGCCTTTATGTCCTCAGTCGACGTCCTGCAAGTACAGAAAATCTTTTAGAAAAAAAAATAAAACAGTTACTTGCATTTTATGACCATGTAACCATTCCAAAACTAGAACAAAATGGTTGTGTAAAAGTAAGCAATACAAAACTTATTGTCATCTTGTCAGTTGACAAGTGCAGTTCATTTTCATGATGAAAACAAGAGACGAATATGCACACAGATAAATAATAAAAAAAGGCACCTGCGCAAGTGTAATTTTCGTCAAGATCACTTAATAGCTTTACAGTGGTTAAGTTACTGGTTCGACACAAGCCTCCCGCTCCCCTCTTTGTAAAACACTACGAGAAACAACTGTTAAAAGTCAGATTATTTATCCAATCTAGTAGTGAAAATTTTTCCATTGGAATTTTTCTAAAGAAAGAGCAGAAGCAGCATGGAGAATCTTAAAGCCTCAGTCTAGATTCCCAGCATATTTGATGCCTTCCCAGGCTTCTGCTCAAATATTATATATTGCCATCTACAAGCCATATAAGGAGTATGCAAACCATACAATTGAGCAATATCAACCACATCACAGCAACTTATTATAACTTAACTACTCAAACAATCCTTGACACATTAAAAGAAACCAGATCATCCATATTTAGGCTTATAGAGACACAATACGCCCAAGTGAACAGGATGTATTGTTAAATAAATGCAGCATAGAAAACATGACAGACACATGCACTATCTCAAAGATGTAAGTGCATTATTTCTATAAGACTAAACAAAAAGAAAAGGAGGAACAAAAGTTCTCTAAATTCTGTCAAACACTCTTCGCTTTTCTTTTTCTAAATGAAAGCACAAGAACTTTGACAAAAGCAGCAGGAGCACAAATGGGTTGATGATAGTAGATGCCACTTCAATCAATTGAGGAAGATGACATTGGCTGCCAGTACAGTAAGTTTTATCAACTTCATAGCAGAACAAGAATTGGAGAACATATGTTGCTATAAATTTCCCTTCTACCAATTCCAACCACAGTAAATCTCAGTAGGATACTTAAAAACTTGAAAACCACCACAACAAGGAAGCACATAGAGAAAGCATGCAAGGATTAGAACTATGTCCCAAATGAACCGAAAAACAAACAAGAAACCAAAAAAATTATCAATCACATGCAGCAAACTCCTGATAATCCCACCATCATCATTCTTAGACAGTCTACCTGTTTTTCGCTTCATAACTACGCATAGGGAGATGAAAATTAGGTATGACAGCTGCTCGCGGAAACCTCCATTGCACATTCCTCCTGCTCGACGTGACGAGGATCATTGTTAGAGATATACACAACTATCTAAAATGCATACACAAGTCAAGGTATCCTGCTCTAACAACATCCATTTAAATCACAAAGAATTGTCCAAGTGGCTATCCCATCTGTTTTTACCACAAGAACCAAGCACAAAATACAGTAAAACTATTTCGTGGAATTGTCTTGATAAATAGATTACTCTGCATATCCGAAAGCATTGTTGTGGGTGGTGAGAAACTTGTAATGCCCCCTCTTAATCCTATTCCATCGAATAAAATTATGAGATTCTGTTTCAAAAACTATGACCAAAGTGACTGGTCCAGAGCAGAAAATTAAGAATCTCAAGAGCACAAATTTCTACCATAGTGACCCAAACTTACTTTTTTTAAGCCACTACATATGTGGTGGCATTATAAAAATCACTATTCCGTGCAAGAATTTGTAAACATCAATGTTTCCACTTCGTCGCTTCTAAATTATCGGTCATTGGAACATATCTCCAGGATAGATAATATACTCCATCTCACTCTGCTATCATTTACACGCGGTCTCACCAGTTATGTACATCAGAGGCGAATAAATGACAAAGCTAATGCCCTTTCATAAAGAGCAAAATGAAAATGAGGGTTATTCTCAACCATCCTAGGCACACAAAGAGCACGTCAAATGCAACGGCTTTCTTCCGCAGTCATAATCGCCATCGGATAAGACAAAGGTCTCATCTTACTGTAAGGAAAGTGCCACCTAAATAAACAAATGTCGGACAGAATAAGTCCCGAAAACACGGCCAACCCATTCAGTCTCAACGTTGAGTCATCCGACACAAAATCACACACAAATAATCAGTCAACGGAAAGAGTTGTTCACAAGCAGCACCTCTTGTAAGCATCGCCCCTTCTAAGGCGCGGCGACCGGAGAGCGGGTTCCCTCAAGGTAACTCCGTAGCTCCTCAAAGCATCCATGACAGCAACACAATCGCCAGCCCCAAACAAACGTCACTGTGCCGGCAAGCCGCGAAATGGAACGCCAGCGTTCCCAAATCGCTGATCGTCGCCGGTGTGGAACGCCAGAACCGACCCGCCCGAATCGAGAAAGATGATGTGGAGTAGGGAACCCTGCGACCTTGGAGACCTTGGAGCAGTCTTCTATGGCAGTTAGGACTTGAGCAACTCCTGTTGCAGAGAGAGAGAGAGAGAAAGAAGATGAGAGCAGCGAGCAGTGCAAATGCAAGCTCAAACCCTAGATACAAAGGCTGGAATCCACTAATTCTTGGGTTAATCCCACGAAAAAAAAACCCAAACCGCTACATCTTTCATAAATTTACCTAGAATTATTTTTTGATGAATTTTTTACTCTCTTTTTGCTAATACACTCTCTGAAATAATATTTTGACTAAAATATCTCTTATGAGCCCCATTTTTTTATTTTTTTTTTTTCTTTTATGCCTCTTTTTTCTCTCTATTTTCGTGTCCCTTGTCTTCTTCCTCGCTGCGTTATTTACCCACTCTTTGCTCCATTGGCTGCGTCATTCGCTCGCTTCTCCGTATCGTTGCCCCTCGCGGCCTCTACCTATTGTCATCGAGACCTTCTCGGCTATGGCAAAGGGGCACAAAATCGACGAGGCATCACTTGTCCCAACCATGTACCTCAATGATTTTGAGGACGAAAATCCAACTGATGATGATGAACTTGAGGAACTTAAAGAAAGAGAAAGAGAAAAAGAGAGAGAGTATCGATAGGGAAAGACAAGGTTTTACCCACATAAATTTGTAGATGGAGGAATCGTAACTTGTGAGACACGACATTTTCACCTTGAGAGCATTCGAAGTCGCCCGACAACTGTCGGTTGCCAACTCAACGAAACCTTCAAATATGTTTAATTGTCGTCAAAGCTGTTGTTGTTGTTGGCGTTGACACAACTACAACAATTGTGGCTACGACTGTGGTTGCACTTTGCCACCAATTGCTTCTTGTTGCTTTCCTTAATGAGGTTTTGAACCATCTTCACCAAACAAATTGAGTTCGACTCGATTTAGGCCACTACACGCGGAGATGCGAGTGAACCGCAAGGCCAATGCAGCCTTTGGGGTCGAAGGCACGGTGGAGAACGTGGATGTAGAAGACAGCGAGGAAGAAGACTACGAAGAGAAGAGCGAGATAGGGAAAAAATCAATAAAATAAAACAAAATAAAAATAGGGTCCACGTTTGGATTTAATAGTTATCTATGGATATAAAGTGCTAAAAAGTGGGACACACAAGGATATTATAGTCAAAACACTATTTTAGGGAATATGTTAGCTAAAAAGGGAATGAAAAAAACTTTACCCTTTTTTTATCGCGAAAAACCCGAACTTGCACATTTATGATAATTTCACCCTCAAATTATGTTTTGACCACAAAAAACCTTAAATTGATACACATGTGACAAATTTATCATTTTTTAAATTGAGTTAATATTTCGAAAAATTTCAAATTAATATACTAATGACAAAAAAAAGGGTAAAAATTCTAAACCGATACAATCATGATCTACCACATGCCATCTAACTTAGCAAATTGACTATTAAATTTAACGAAAATTAACACAAGGTAAATTTGTCACACGTGTTTTAATTTGATATAAATTTATCATAAGTATATCAGTTTGAAATATTTTGAGATAAATTTATCACAAATATACCGGTTTGGGATTTTTCGCAGTATCAACCTTTTTTTTTTTCAAATTCACTAATTTGACTGGTCTTGTTTTAGAAGTTGTGTGCCTTCTTTTGTCTAAAACGACATACTAGTATGGTGGAAACCGAGCAGAATTGGTTCTCAATTTGTGAAATTGAAAATGACCGCGAACCCATTTCGGAGTCAAGTCAACCCAGGAACGGGTGGGTTTTTTTTTTTTTCCTTTTCCTAGGAAATAACCATTAAAAGTCTAAAAATCATTCCAAGAGAATAAGATAACTATTTCTACATTGAGAGTTACCGAATAAAATATAACGAAAATGAAATACTCGATGTAGGTTTCCGTTATGATCCAATCTCCGGAATCGAAAACCGGACGAATTCCCGCGGAAACCATCCAAAAACAGCCAATTCATGATTCAGCTTAGGATCGGTGCTCATCCCTAGCGTACTAGACAGGGCAAAACCTTTCGGACCTCGAGTCAAGCCCGAAAAATCACAGCAAGCACGTGTCCATATACACATATTTCATTGAAGAAAATTGACATTGGTATTGCATGCCTCTGTCGTGCGTGATTTTGTAGGAGCAAAACAAGAGTGAAAGCACATCAGGAAACGATGAATCAGCTTTGGCTCGTGGTTGGACACGAAGCAAGTCTTTCGAGACATTGCAGACACCAGCAAACGGAAGAATCAGGGGAAACCTCAAGACTTTTTGGGAGCATCCAACGCATGAAATTTGCTTTTCGATCGCTGTTCCACGGACAAAACGGCAAAATGTCCACGAACTATAGTAGAGTGACTTGATAACGTTGTGTACGAGGTTACGGAGGCGTGCAACTTTGACTTTGATTTCATCCGATCGTGAATCGCCAACTTTTGACTCGGTAGTATTCGGAGGCTCTTCCTTTCAAAGGACATGTACTAGTTTGAGGGAAATCCTATACAGAAACCTAAACTTTCTGTCAGTGATGCTATATTTTTTCATCTTACCAATACCGAAATCTTGTTCTAACGATTTAAAAGTACCCTTCAGTAGGGGTGTCACGGTTTTTTCAGAAAAACCAAACCGAACCGAACGTTAGGATGAGTTGCTAAACCGAACCGAATCGTAAACCAATGAATACGAACCGAACCAAAATTCAGTTCGGTTTGGTTCGGTTCGGTTCGGTTTTTCGGGTTTCTTTTTTTTTTTTTTTTTTCGTTTCAGAATTGGCGCGTCACTGTTGCATCTTGGCTTGGCGACATGGGCAACATGTGGTGAAACAGAGGCCAGAGATAGTGCTTGCAAAAGCCATGGTAGAACTGGTTCTGCATATCTAGAGGCAAGAACGTCAGGACGCACTGAAATGACTCGAGCAGCAACCGCGAGACCTTCTCCTAATCGGCGACGTCAATGTCAGCCTTTAGAGAGCCGACGTACATGACCTCGACTTCGGGTCTCAGCTCGTCCTTGAGCTGCAACACCACCAGGCTGTCCAGGTCCCACTTGAACCTCCACTTCCCGGACTGCTTGTCCTGATGGGCTCGCACGGGGAGCTGGTTTGCGACGATGATCTGCCGCTCTGGCGAGGCCGACGAGATGGCGTCGTCGGACGCCGACCTCGGCGACCGGTCGCTCTCGAAATCGAACATCACTCCCGGGGTCGTCATGACTCTAGGAACGGGCCCACGAGCAAGAAAGAAGATACTGTCGTTGGGATAAAAAATATGATTATTTTTTCTAAATGGCTAATATTAAAAAAAGGATATTTCGGTTCGCGGTTCGTTAACCAAACCAAATCGAAATAACCCAATTGAAAAATAAAGAATGGTTATTTTTCGTTATCCAAACCGAAACCGAACCGAACCGAAATGTGCAAAATTTTAATTCGGTTCGGTTTGGTTAGTTCGGTTTGGTTTTTGGTTCGGTTTGACACCCCTATCCTTCCATTCACAGTTTCGTTCGACGGCTCATCGTTCAATTCTTTTGGTGTCCCTCCCCCTTTTTTTCCTCGAGTTAATCAAAAGGGGCCTAATAATCAACTTCTTGAGCTGCAGCAATTTAGTGTATTTTTAAATCAACTTCTAATCACAAGTTGATTTCTCTAATTCTATTCAAAAGTAGAAGTTGATTTTTCTATTTCGCTCCACACTTGATTTACGATTAGAAAAATTCATTTGCTAACAGTTGAAAATTTCTACTTCTCAAACATTATTAAGGCAAAATCTTCTATAAAAAATTATTATTGGCGGTTGAAAAATTTCTACTACATATTTCTTTTAAAAATATTATTTAATTTTTAAAACAAAAAGTATAATTTATTTTTTACAAATAAAAAATATAATTTATTTTTTACTCCGTGGCGGAGAAGGCAACTCGGTGGCGTTAGCGGCGATGGTTAACAATTGGTCACGTTGCGAGCATGGCCGTTGTCGATTGTTAGCGGTGGGGGGGCAACGACGGTCTACCGAGGTCGGCAATGGGTGGTGGTCGGTGGTGGCGAAGGTTGGCGGTGGGTGGTGGTTGGCGGCGGTGGTCATGGGTGGCGGTGCGCGGCGATCGTGGGCGGCGGTGCGCGTGTTGTCGTGGGCGTCGGTGGGCGATGATCGGTGATTGGCGATGGTCACGGTGACGATAGGCGTAGTTGGCGGTGGTTGGAAAGAGAGAATAAAATATTTTCTTTGCCAAATGCATGAAAATATTTTTCTTTTGATTTTCGACTTTTAACCAAACACCGAAAAATCAAGTCATTTTTCAAGAAAATCTCTTCCTGGAAAATATTTTTCATAAATGTCATATTTTTTGCGAAACAAACGGAGCATATCAAGGCTCCGTTTGTTTCGCAAAAATGATCGCTTGTATCGTTTACAAAAATGAGTAAACAAAAAATATTTTCACTGTTCACAATAAATATTTAAACATAAATTATTGTCTATAATAAAAATATTTTCAATTGATCGACTATTTCAAGGGATACAAGCGACTAATTTTAGGAATTTTTTTTTCGGATTATTCATTTTTCATAAAATAAACGGAGTTCAAGTGAGAAAATAATTTCCAAAATCAAAAGGATGCGGTGTAAATTGAAGTGACTCGGCTGAATAAAAATTCAGAAACCAAAGATTATTTACAATTTTGTGGTTTGTAGGGTATGGTAAGATTGAATCATATCCAAAGGTACAATTTTGTGGTTTGTAGGGTATGGTAGATTGTCATATCCAAAGGTAGGGGGACAAAAAAATCACATCGAGGGCAGCCAAACTAAGAAGCAGAATCCAAAATGATGTGTTTCTCTTTGAGGCACAGTCTCTGAGGGAATGAATGAATCTAGTGTGATATGACAAACCTGCTTTTGGTTTACTCAAAGCCATTATAATCCGATTTTTTTTTCCAATTAAAATTGTAACCGAGTTTGTTTTAATGCAAAAAGGTCAGATTTACAAGTAATTGGATTTAGATGGCAAGAAATATCCCGTAAAGAGTGGCGTGATTTGTGTACAATTGAGTTTGTTTTGTAGATAAAAAAGAAATCATTCGTGAACAATTGAGTTCGTTTTGGCATCATGAGTGCAATGCAATAATTTTATTTTAAAAATCAACTTTCTAAAAAGAAGTAATTTTTTTTCACTTCTTACTTTTTCTTTATGAAACACAAAAAATACTTCAAAAATAGAAAAATAAAATTGCATAAACCAAACAGATTTGCTTCAAAAGCTGCGTTACAAAACGAATTTATGCTCAAGCATTTTTTGAGTAGAAATTCTACTCCGGAAGTGTAGTCAAGCGTGCCCCTTAAACTTTTGATTCCATTGTTGGCCGTTTAATGTTTCTTACATTATTTTATTGTTGATTTCTTCCTTTCTTTTTTCAAAAAGTTCAATCGTTTCTTTCGGAGAAAATTCTAAATAAGGGTCCCAAGTGCTATCAATTTCTTAAATAAACGTCAAGTGTTCTCATTATTTCAAATAAAAATATGAAGTGGCCATACATGTTTTAAATAAGGGCATGGTCTTATCGGTCGGCCGATCAAGAGCATTTTTGTCAAAATATAATTTTAACGTAATTTTTAATTAAATTCAATAAAAAATAAAAAAACTTAAAAGGAAAAAAAAAAAGCAGCAAATAGAGGCGGGAGGGGAGAGGGTTGCGGCCCTCGGCGGTGGGCGGTAGCCATAGCCTCTCGTCTGTGTTTCTATGTTTTTTCACTTTAGTTTTTTTTTTTTCTAAATTTGTTGAAAACAGAAAAGAGGAAAAAAAGAAAATAGAAAAAAAATTAAATGACAAAAATGCTCCTACCAATTGGTGAATGAGGCCTTTTTTGGGACTATGTGACCACTTCATGCTTTTATTTGAAATAATATCTATTTCATATCCTTATTTGGGATAATGAAAGCATTTTAAAGTTTTTTTTTTTTAATTTTTCATTCTTCCCTTGGCAAATTTGAAAGAAAATAAAAATGCATTTATTAGGAAAACCGACCGGACAAGTATTCCCACGTATGTGTCGGGGGAGGAGATCCGCAACAATTTATTTTTTCTGCAATAAATTCATCAGAAAGAGGCTCCGACGGCATTCACCGTGATAAAAATCAAGAGGCTCGTTTTCTTTTTGGATTTATTTATCGCGCCAAGCTCTGGTTTTCCCACGCGCACGAGCAAGCGCAAGCGACGCCGGTTGGCGCGTTCGACTCACCAAAATGGTCACAGACCGAGGGGTAGTTTCGTCATTTCACCATTCTACTGTCCTCGGGTCGGGTCGGGTCCCACCTCCATTCTCTCTCTCTCTCTCTCTGCTTTTATTTGAAATCTCTTACGCACAATCCCCAATTCTCTCTCTCCGTTCCCTCGCACCCAGCGCATACTCGCCCAGCTCAGTGCAGTGGCGCACGGCAGCTGAATCGAAGCTCCAATTGGGCTTCGCTCTTCTCCAATTCGATTGCCTCCGCAGCTGCATTTCGCCTCCGGTCAGCCTCCTCCGCCGCTGCCGGCCGTCGCCGAAGTAGCCTCTTGCGGAACCAGTGCTTCTCGCCGGCCCTGCTCCGACGCGTCTGTCGAGCTCTCCCTTCCTGCAATGTGAGTGCTCCGAAGGATTCCCCGACGACTGGTGCGTTCCTCCCAAGGCGATGGCATCGAGCGCGCACCGCAATGGCGGCGTTCCCCGAGGTGCTCTAAAGGCGCAGCCCTCGGGATCGAAAGTGAGGCAGTCCTCGTTCAAATCCAGGCTCCCTCCCTCTTCGTCTCCCGGATCCGTCGTCCGCCGCAGTAGCCCCGCGTCTCTCGGAGGCTACGGGGGAGGCTCTTTTAAGGATCAAAATGGAGGTTAGTTGCGTTCGATTTGTTGTTTACGCGGGGATGTTCTGTTCTTGTTATCTTGATTTGTACTTAGTGAGGTGTTTTTTTAATTGGATGTTGTTGAGAGTTTGGTTTATAACCTCAATGTGGAGCAGAGCTTTTGTGCCCCCACTGAGTATGCTACTAAAGTTTTCCCCCTCTGAATATGCTACTAAAGTTTAAATTCTTGGAGGAAGACAAAGGCAATGCGATCAATTTACTGACTCGCATTAAGTTCTGCTTGGACCGTAAAGTCTTAGCCACGAGTCTATCAATAATTGGTTGTAAGTTTGCATTTTTATCGGTGTAGCGACCTGAATTAAGTTTTCAGATGTGGTTGGAAATTAGCACGCTTGTCTCTTCAGTTGTGCTGTACTTGTAGGGATGAACCCTGTTGTTGTGCTATTCTCTTTGACAAGGACATGAATTCGTATTTGGGGGGTTTGACCCGGATGATTAATACTCTGGACCGACAAAATTCTTGAATGTGAATCGAAATTCTGTATCATTGTCATGGCCAGTTCCAGGAAGAGTCCGAGTAGCTATAAGGTTGAGACCACGAAATGCTGAAGAAATGTCGGCAGATGCGGACTTTGCTGATTGCGTGGAGTTGCAGCCGGAGGTAACCCTAGTTTCAATCTTGACTTTAGGATTTCGGTTCCCATACTTCATTTTTCATCTTGCAATTCTTCTATTTGGTTTTGGCATTGGTTTTAGTGCAGCTGACATGTGTTTGCTCCGATTCAGCTTAAAAGGTTGAAGCTGAGGAAAAACAACTGGGATGCCGACACTTATGAATTTGATGAGGTTCTTACTGAATATGCTTCGCAGAAGCGTGTCTATGAAGTAGTTGCCAAGCCTGTTGTTGAGGTATGCGGTGCTTGGCATGATATATGTTTTGCTCGAGTTGTTCCATAATCTCCATTCAAGAAAATTTCCATAATAGGAAGTCTACTCAATTGCCTGTTTAAGGGGGTTTTGGCCTTGTCGCTTATTCTTTCTCTTCACTATTAAAATCCCGTGGGGGATGTGGGAGGATTGCCTTGTTGAATTTGCCCTAGCTCTTGGTTTAGTTCATATGTGTGACAACTTCTAACGTGAAAGCTCATAAGCTGCAAAAGTTAATAAAGATGGCAGGTGTCAAAAGCTAGGAATTGATTGGAAGAAGATGACCTTGTCCCCTAGAATTCAAAAAGTTGTGATGTCACTTGATCTGAATCTGTACTTTTTTCTGCTAGAACACACTTTCCTGGTAGCATTGAAGATTTCAGGTAGGAAGCAACAATTTTGTTTTAGTCTAAGAAAAGAGCACCAGCTAGACAAAATGTGTTGACAGGAAGAGGTGAGAAGTGGTCTGTTATTCTCACCATGGTTGTTGAAATCTGTAGTAAATTTTTTAATTCTACGATCCCAATATCATTCAACGATCTCAATCATCCGAAAATCTTAAGTTGGTGTAATCGTCGTAAAATCTAGATGTTATTATGATGTTACAATGTCAAAACTATTGAACGATCTCAATCTTGTCAAAAACTCATAAAATTGTAAAATAAGCCCTATTTTGCCATGTCCTATTAACTAAAGTAGTTGGTCCAATCTAACAAAAAATAGAGCTAGGTATTGCACAAGAAATTTTGATTTTGATTTTCCTAATAGATAGGTCTTAGGTATGGTCTTCAATGACCGAGCACCTGAATAATACTCATTTAATCTGACTTGGCGAAGTTGACATTTTGTAAACAACTAGAAGCAGGTGCGCATTGCATCCATTTTAGGGAAAAAATTTGTAGGTTGTAGGTACTGTTTTAGCTTGAAATTGTAACGGGTAGTTTCTTGTCCCAAGAAAATTACAAATTTTTCCTTGGAAAATTATTGATGTGATTTTAGTGTTTTCTTGTAAATTGAAGTGGAGTCTAAAACAAAGATCTCTCTTTTATAGGACAGTGTAGGTGATTTTCACTCTGTGACGGAGTTGATGAGGATGGTGGAGATGGTAGAATAAGTTGCAACCATAGTCTAGAAGTTGAGAAAAATGTTCATCACTATTTATTCTAGATTTAAATATTGCTCCATTATCTGTGTGCTTTTGATGTTGTCTATGTTGCTAGTCTAATTGGTTTTTCTTTGAAGCTTACCCGCTGTTTATTTGAAAGTTTGAACTGTGGAATTGTTGAGTAGTTGGTATTCAGATTATATAGCATTTTTGTGCTTAGTAGAACTGCTCTGTATATTTGTGAATGATAGTTGTTTGTTGTTTGCTGTTTTTAATGCTTATTGTGTTATTATCTAATGCATTTTTCATTTACAGCCATAGGTATGACATATTTCCAGCTTTTCCTTGATGGCTGTAAAATCTTACAATCTCTGGATTGTCTCTTGCAATTTGATTTTATAGACCATAGCGATCTTACTGAAAAAACCGATTTTAACAACCTTGTTGTTCACATTTGTAATCGTTTACCTGAAATAATTATAAAGTCATGTCTTCTAAAAGTCCCTCTAAGAGAGGTTACAAGAAATTTAAAAGGATAAAAATTGTTGGGGTAAATAAAATCATTTTCTTTGTGAGTTTGGCAGGTCAGGAGAAAGAAACAGGAGATGGTCTTGGCTTTCAAGTCAAAATAAATGTCAAAAATGTTTCCAAGTGTGAGAATGACATATTCTCTCTGAATACATATCACACTTTTGAAAGTTAAAATTTCAAAACAAGCTAATATATGGCCCATAGTGCTGACAATAGTGCTTACATGGCCAATAGTGCTTACAAAATAGACAAAATATATGGCCAATAGTGCTTACAAATATCAAAATATATGGCCAATAGTCCCGACAATTTTACAAAATGTTCTAAAACTAGTCAAATATCAAACCATACGGCCAATAGTCCCGACAGTTTCAAAAAATGTTCTAAAGCTAACTAGTCAAATATCAAACTATATGGCTAATAGTGCTTACAAAAGTATGTTTTGATCTGTGGTACTTGTTGTGGTAACGTCCAAATAAAGAAAACAAGCTGCTAATTTGTTTGTCCGTCTGTCATTGTGATATTGTGTTTAAGCGGACTATTGGCACTGTTTACTTTGCATAACCATAGGCATGTGGTTATTTTTACTGATCTTTCACTGATAAAGAGAAAAGGTTATGGATTGTTTTTTCCCTGCTCTTTATTTCTGATGTTTGCAATTATGCAGAGTGTTTTAGATGGATACAATGGGACTGTGATGGCTTACGGGCAAACTGGAACAGGCAAGACTTTTACTCTGGGACGATTAGGGGACGAAGATACTGCTGATCGTGGAATTATGGTCCGCTCAATGGAGGATATACTTGCAAATGTTTCTCCAGATACTGATTTGATCACTGTCTCATACTTACAGGTTGCCATAATCTTGATTGTGTCATTCTGCGATCTGTTTAATTTCCTTCTGGATTTTCTAAAGCGTTCTTTGTTCATCCTTTTATTTGAAATTATAATCTTGAGCGACCTGTCTAACAGTCATCAAATTGTGTTTAGCTCTACATGGAGTACATACAGGATCTTCTTGATCCTTCAAATGATAATATTCCCATTGTGGAAGATCCAAAAACTGGGGATGTGTCACTACCTGGGGCAACCCTTGTAGAAATCAATGACCAGCAAAGTTTTCTTGAGTTACTAAGAATAGGAGAGGCTCATCGCATCGCTGCTAATACGAAGTTGAATACTGAATCCTCTCGTAGCCATGCTATTCTAATGGTAATTATTTTAGCTTAGTGTTTGCTTCTACCGATTGAATTATGATGTCCTATTTATCAGCTGGATTCTTGATCTAACAATCTTCGTGATGATGCACCAATGCTTATTTCATTTAGCTAGTTGTTATGAATAAGTGATGTCTTGGCTGATTGTTCTAGGTACATGTCAAGAGGTCGGTCACTGAAGGAGAAGATGCTCCTTCAATTGATAATGGAAGCTCTTCTCACTTTATTAAACCTTCCAGGCCACTTGTGCGGAAAAGTAAGCTGGTTATAGTGGATTTGGCAGGTTCAGAGCGTATTCATAAGTCAGGTATGCACACATTTGATCTAGCTTTTTCATTGCTAAATATCTTCATAAAGGTTATTACTGCTCTCTCTGTGCCACTGGGAATCTTTACTCTTAAAAAAACCTGCATCACTCCCCAAGATCATGGCACATCAAGCGAAAGAAGTTCAGCGACTTATATTTTGTGTCTGAGCGTGTGCCAGTGCTTGAGTTTGACACAGTAGCAGAACTCTACGGTCACTTTGATTGTAATGATTAACAATCAGATGACATCTCAAAACTCTGCGATATCAGTTCATGAAGCCTATAAGGAAAAAAGAGCTGATGAGAGAAAAACCAAAAAAAGAGGGCGATTGCAATGCTTGACTCCTCTCTTCTATATTAGATGACGTATTTTGTCTGATAAAATTAGTTCTGGAGTATATCCTTTTCTCTTGACGTCCCAACACCAGTTGAAGGCCCACTCTTGAACTTTATTGCTGAACAATGGGTGAATCACGATGATCAAGTGATCTCTAAGCTGCTATTGCTTATTTTATGGTTGTCTTTGTCTGTTTGTAGTCATGCCTATTCATAATTGCAGTGTGTAGCATATGCTCTTATCTGATGAATAGTCATATAGATATTTTGAGAATTTTACTTGGTTTGAATAAAAATGAATTGCAGGAAGTGAGGGTCACATGTTAGAGGAAGCTAAGTCCATTAATCTATCACTGAGTGCATTAGGAAAGTGCATTAATGCACTTGCAGAGAATAGTTCACATGTTCCAGTTCGAGATTCCAAGCTAACGAGGTTGCTCAGAGACTCTTTTGGAGGTAAGCTGCTTTCCTGTTTTATGTTCTGGATGAATATAAGCATACACTGGACTTCAAGCAGATCTTAAAGGAGAGGAAGAGACTAGGCAGAATATGAAAGTGTACTTGGTGAAATATTCATGTTAATGCACTTAAAGCACAATTTGGCCAAATAATCGAATCTATAAATCCTGGTCTGATGGAAATTCTCATCTTCATATGTATTCTGCTAATAGTTTTAATCTCCTTCTGTGGTAAGTCAAAAGAAATAAAAAACTGCTGTGACTTAGAAGCTAGGAGATGCAAGTCCTGACATATACATATGTATTCTGTCGTCTGAGTTAAGTCAGTATTGAAATGTTGATATGCATTATGTTGGTTTCAGGTACAGCAAGGACATCACTTGTTGTGACTATTGGCCCATCTCCACGCCATAGAGGAGAGACTACAAGTACCATTTTGTTTGGCCAAAGGGTGAGGTCTCCCGTAACACGTAGTTGGGCTTAATTAACAACTGGTCTTTCCAGCTAGTTGTAATGTGGTTATCAATGCATAGTCTTCAGTATCAAAATCACTTAGTCATTACTAGCTCACTTTGTGAGACTGGATTTTTTTCTATCTGAACTTTTCTTGTCGACTGTTTTGCTGTGCTCCTTTTAAGGTAACTTAATTTAGACATCTATACCTCGACTAGTTAACTTGTGGGCATTTCAGTTTTCACTGTTGTTCGTTTATTTCTCTTATTCTGTCATAGGCTATGAAGGTGGAAAATATGTTGAAAATAAAGGAAGAGTTTGATTACAAAAGTCTTTCAAGAAAGCTCGAGATTCAGGTGGACAAGCTTGTTGCTGAAAATGAGCGACTTCAGAAAGATTTCGAAGACGAGGTTGAAAAAATAAATCTAGAAGCTCAGAACAGAATATCTGAAGTCGAGAGGAGCTTTGCAGATGCCTTAGAGGTTTGTCCAACACCTTATCTATATGTCATTGTGATTATGCCAGATTTTCTTTATTGGTGTATTAAAAAAAACAACTAAAATGCTCAATTGCGGGTAGTATCCCCAAAGAACGTAAAAGTTTTTTGCATCTTTTTCAAAATATCACCAAAAATTATCAAGAGATGGGTCTGTTCTTGCAAATAAGAGTCTTTGCTTTGGGTTTCCTAGACTGGTTTAGGCTGACTCTCTGAGTTGATGATTAACCCGTGTAGAAGGAGAGGTTGAAATGTCAGATGGAATACATGGAGTCTATCAAGGAGCTGGAGGAGAAGATGGTTTCAAATCAGCGCAAACATAACCGAGATGGCTTCTTTGATGATAAACACATTGAAGAGGTACTTCTCCTGCCCCACATCTTGGCGCTCTGGGTTGTTAGTAGTGGAAAACCATGTCTAGTGATCTAAGCAAGCACTTCCTGAACCCTGCAAGTCATGCTCGTTTTCTCTGCATAAACACCGGCATTGGCTGGTACATATTGCACTCACTGCTGCGTCACACAGTGAATATGCAATTTTTAAAATTTTGAAGTGTTACCTTTCTCAGTCTGTAATACCAAATGGTTTTGTTGTCTGAAACAATTTGAACTCTGAATTTCCACTAGTATCTACCATCCATTGCTTCTGTTTTAAGATCTATACTAGTCTCCTATTCAGCACAAGTTAATTGTTTTAATGAAAATTCATCCATTAACATCAAGTACTAAGGAAGTTTCAAGTAGAGATGAGTTCTAATGTATCCTTTCTTGTTTTGCCATATGAAAATAAACTTATTCTGAGCTGCGTTTCATACTTGTGCATATGCGAGTGCATATAATCTTCATGGTGGCAAATGCAATTTTTAGACAAACTCTCTTTTGCAGGGCCTGGGTTTGTCAGTTGAGGAAGCTTCTCAAATCAAAAGGCAACTCAATGATGAAATTTCTCGAAGAAAGGCACTTGAGGAAGATGTTAACAATCTCAAGAGTCGATTGGCACAATGTCTACAGCCCAGGGTATCTTCTAAACATTAATTGTTATTAGGGATTGGATATTTGAATACCTGTCAGTTTTTCACATTGTGTAACTTTTAATTGTTTTGCACTGGGATATGATATATCTAGGAAAACGGGGGTTGTGAAATTCTAAGGCTTCACAAGGATCTAGAGGACGAGGCTTGTGAAAAGAAGAAACTTGAGGAAGAAGTTATAATGCTTGAAGTCAGTTACTGCAAATGACTCTTGACACCGATCAGGTACTCTTCTTGTGAAAACTAAGCACATCCTGCTATTCTTTATCTCATGAGATTTACAATTTCAAAGGTTTTAACTTGGAGGATATATATAGAAGATCCCTGCTACTACAAAAGTAGAAAATAATGAGAAATTACTCTTTGACATTTCACAATATTTTTAGTATTGTGAGGAAACCCCTTGTTTAGTCAGTTTAAAAGGATTATATTTGTTAGCATGAAATCACTATCACAAAGGAATGTTCATCGGCGGAACCTTTGATCACGTGTTTTGCCTTCTGCAGCCAAGATATCTTGACAGAGGTGCATATAGAGATTCTTTTAATGGTTTAAATTCTCTCACATCTCAAGATCAGAATCCCCATTATAGAAGTAACGGAAATCGGCAGAAGGCATCAGCTGCCACACTATCCGAGCAAGGTAAGGGACAAACTTTGAGAAGGTTGAACAATTAGTCTATTAAATTAGAATTGCACATTTCTAATTCATCAACTCAACAACAAAATCTACAGTGGGGTTGCAGAAGATATTGTCTCTTCTGGAGTCAGATGATGCCAATGTACGCATTCACGCTGTGAAGGTGGTGGCCAACCTTGCTGCTGAAGGTGGATTTCCGTCTTTCTCTTGAAACTTCTTATCAGATGTGAATTGGATGTCATCTCATTTTCTGGGAGCATGTCTGTATCTTCATAATTAAATTTCTCAATTGATATGGCTGGGATGGATATGTGGCCTTTGTTTGTTTATGTTGGTGTTGCGTTTGTGTTGTTCAAGTTTCAGTTCATTGACTGCGAGTGCTGTGGCTGTCTAACAGTCTGGTACTGATCTTTACTTAGTTGAGTGTTATCATTCGTGTGGTCGTTCTTTGGGGTTTCTAATAGAAGAGCACTTGCTGCTTCTACGTAATTTCACTTACCAAAATCTTGCAAAGGTCTTTTCAAGGACAACAGTCGATTGCTCTGTTTCCTCTCTGAGTACAAAGATTGTCCCTCTTATGTTGGAGAAGAAATTTATTGCGATTTCACCTTTTTGAGTAGTTGGAACAGATGTCAAAAGTCGCCCTCTCAGATGCTTTAGAGCATATCACTCCTGTCAAATTCTCCTGATAATTCAATTGCCGACTGTTTATGAAGTTCTCGTGGAAGGGGATATAGGCTACTTTGGCAATAGGATGGCCTATAAAGACAGTAAATTCATAGTCTAAATAAATGGTTAATGGCGAATAGTGATAGGGACACCTAAAATTTTTACGGCTCTGATGTTTGACTGTCTTCATGTTGTTGAAATGTGAATGAAATATTAGAGACAACCAACTCTTTTTCATAAGCAACACACGATGGTTTGGTGCGTGTGACAATCCTTTTATCCCCGATTCTTGGGTGGGATAGTCCTGTTGGAACTTTAATGGTTATTTTCTCTCATTTCATTATGTTTAGACTTGTAAAAGTTCCTTGTTTTTACACTTAATCAACGTTCTTCTGTATGCACCCTACAGAAGCAAATCAAGAAAGGATTGTAGAAGCTGGTGGTCTTACTTCATTGCTCATGCTCTTGAGACGGTATGAGGATGAAACTGTCCGCAGGGTAGCAGCGGGTGCTATAGCCAATCTTGCTATGAATGGTAACAGCTGAATCTTCTTCTCATTGTTCTTCTTCTTCCTCCCACTCCTCAAAATCTTTGCTTTTTGAGGATTCTCTAGGGGGTGAGCATTTGTTTAGGGTTCTGCTTGACTTCCATTGTTTTTCCTCTTTTGCTGCTTTGGCTTTTGTGCAGAAGCCAATCAAGAACTCATAATGGTTCAAGGGGGAATCAGTTTATTATCTATGACAGCAGCTAATGCAGAGGATCCACAAACGCTGCGCATGGTTGCTGGGGCTATTGCAAATTTGTGTGGCAATGGTACATTCAACTCTCTAGCCTGATCCCTTTGCTTTGAATCCTCACACTCTTTGTTTCGAACATGGGAGCTCCAGGATGATGATACACGAAGTTCAGTGCTTGATGTGGGAAGCCTTTATTTTATAAACATCATATGGGAACCCATTATTAGCTCCTCCGCCTTTGCTAAGTTCTGTGCACTGGTTTCCTACTTATCGTTTGAAACTTGACGTTACATGGAATGCATAATTTTATGAAATCTAACACTGTCATCCTAGTTAATTATGCATCTAACACTGTCTTCCTAGTTCATCTTTGATATATCATATCAAAGATTTGATGACGATAGCATCGGCATTGGGAGTTTAGTTTCAGCTTCTTGGATGCTATTGAATTACCTACCTTCCAAAGTTAACTGATAATTGTTACTTTCATTTATCATTGAGGACAAAGGAGAAATATCACAATTTATTTACCTTTGAGATGTAGGAGTTAAGAAAAGACTTAACTGACATGTTCCATGACTACTTGCTAATAGGTCTTGTCTTTGTAAATCATCCTGCACTTGCCATTGTTGTTTCCAAAATCCACTTTTAAATAATGATCTACTCCCTGTATTTTATAAGCAAGCATTAAAATGCTTACAGTGCTTCTCAAAGTGATTTATAAATAAAATATGCCGATGTTGAAGAGAAGTATGGCCACTAACAAGTTTGGCTGTATTTAATATTAACCTATAAAGATGCTAGAACAGCATCATGTCTTTGTGTATGAATGGAGTTATTTTGCTAGGCATATGAACCTACTTTCGTATTATTATTATCGTCCTTTTACCAGTGAAAAGGTAATTAATAGTAGACCCTTGATGTTTTATTATTTCAAAAGCAAAACAAAAGTATGCAGATTTTACCTCAGTCTGGGAAAAATCCTCCACAGTTGAAGCAGATTTGTAATCAGCAACCCCTAAATCCCTGGTGTTTGTCCCAGCACCTCAGATATTACCTAGAAATGCGATCAAGTGAGTCATGGTATTTAACTCCTTGAACTCAACGTGAGCACCTGCTGCTGAATGGTTGACTCAAGCTTGATTGTGCTTCATGCTTAAGCCCAAGCTTGACTGGATGTGATGATCCAAAGGCAAACAGTGCTCAGCTAGGAAATCAGGTCATTTTGGGCTCCGAGTCTAAATCAGAGAATGAATTAAGTGTTGCAATGCTTTTAATGTGAAAACTTTAATATCTTTCATACATAAAACATCATAGTTGGAAGTGCCCTGAAAATGTAAAAGCATGCAACTACTTGATTAAGCAAATGTTTTGACTGAGTCAAATATTCTTAGCTTGACTCAACTTTAAATTCGAACTTGACTCAAGCTGCTATTTTCAATAGCAAATGGAAGCTCAAGAGGATTGGGAATCTGTATAAGTAGCTATGAATAGCTTGAGCCATTTACACCCCTGTTAAATCATGGTATTGGAAATACGCACATGTAAACGCTGGTCATTCCTAGAGAAATGATGGGACCTTAATTACCAGGCATGATTGCTATCATATGTACATTTATGCCATTGTTTTCATGCCAGGGCTGTTGAAACGGGCTTGTGGCCAATTTAAGAAACTAGGGAAACTTGATTGCTGAATAGTGAATATCAGGAGCAGAGGCCCTTAGATTCATAATCTTTTTTATCCTCCTTAAATTGATGAATAAGGGGAAGGGATGGTGGGCCTTGTTATGAGCAGCAACGACCAGACTTTAAGGTGCTTGTGCTGTCTGTTGGAGTATAATACAGTAGAGTACACTATATAGGTCAGTTTATCTAGAATGCACTAGAAGGTATTTGTGCCATAATACTGTTTCTTCAATTTTCCTGATTTCGTATTTAGTTGATGTGTTGAGAACAATATGTTCCTTGACCAGACAAACTCCAGCAGAAGCTGAGGACTGAAGGTGGTATACGGGCTTTGCTGGGGACTGTCAGATGTGGACATCCTGATGTATTATCTCAAGTTGCTCGCGGGATTGCCAACTTTGCAAAATGCGAGTCCCGTTTGGCTACACAAGGTACACCACAGATCTTGGGGCACGATAGTAGGTACAGTTAGGTATATTGAGGAATTTAATAGACATTGAATGCTACTCGGGTTACTACATGAGTAACAATTTGCTAATGTTTGATGCTATTTATCAAGTACGTGTTTTTAGCAGCCTATTGTTATCTCCTGGATTACCCAAGAGGAAGAACAGTAGCTTCTGAGGGCTGGGGCATGTTGGTTAATGTGGAATAGTTTAAGTTTCTTATTGTTGTAAAAAATTTAGGTGTGATCCGATACAGACTTGCATGGAGTAACTGATGACGGTGTTTCATTGCCTACCACAGGGATAAAGACTGGTAGATCATTTTTGATTGAAGATGGTGCACTTCCATGGATTGTGCACAATGCCAATGATGAAGCTGCTCCAATTAGGCGCCACATAGAGCTTGCTCTGTGCCACTTGGCACAACATGGTAAGGAAATAATCTCTACCTCCTGGTATGTTGCAAGTATGAATTTTAAATTGATTACTAGAACAAACTGCAGAAGTGAACGCGAAGGATATGGTTAGTGGTGGTGCGTTGTGGGAACTAGTTCGTATCTCACGTGACTGTTCGCGTGAAGACATAAGGAATCTTGCCCGCAAGACTTTGAACTCAAGCCAGGTCTTTCGCGCAGAGTTAAGGCGGCTGCGGGTGGAATACTAATCTGGTATACACCGTTTAACTTTATTGATCAGTCAGGGAGATCGTGTACGCTTATATGCACTTTGGCAGGTGATATATAGATGGTTCTTGTTCAAATTAGGGGAAACCGGATGACTTTAAATGTGCTAGCAGTTTTGGTTTTAGAAAGATGGATACCATCATGCATTGGTTCTGCCATCTTGTTGTCTAGCAGTGCTGAGCTAGCAGATATATAAAGTTGTTAGGTCAGAGGCTCTGTATTCTTTTCAGGCTCGGGGATTGAAGAGAAGTCAATTTATTTTGACAGTGTTTGTGTGAGGAGCCACTTGACATGTCATCCTATGTATATATAAACATTTGTTGTATCTGTCATGAGCAATGAGTATCATCATTCTTTTATGTTCAATCTTTTTCTGATGGAAGAACCCAAAACAAGGACTGGAGGGTTTGTGCTTGCAACACAGCTCTGTTCATTCAGTATCTAAGGGCTCTTATCATCAGGGTTAACTGGATCATCGCTTTTCATCAAAGAATAGCTTCATTGATATCATGTGTATCAGTTTCGTCAATTTTCTCATTATCTATTACCGATTGTTTCTCTTCTTTTTCGGTTTGTTGTTTTTGTTAAACTGGTGATTGTTCTATCAACGGTGCAATAACAGTCTTTTTCAAACATTCTTTGGTGTAATTATGTTTTCTGTGTTTGTTACTTGTTAATAATTTCTTTGGGGACATACGAGGGGTACTTAAGACATCATTTATCTTTGTGTTGTCTTCATTGATCAAAGCTTGCTAGTGAGCGCAAATGTTAGGGTTGAATATTCGAAGTGATTCAGCAAGGTGTGTGAAAGAAGTATCGCTGGGCACTGGGAAAACATGCAAATACCGGACAGTCGATATGGACACAGTTTTGAATTTGATGACACTGTGTCGCACTTGTGAGTGCAACACTAGCAGCATGGATTGAGATGAGCAGGATCATCAGCAACCCAGGGAAGAGATAAACTCATGCTGGGTATTACTTTGCGATGAGATGCATTTGGTACGGACGTGTATCCGATGTGCGCTCTTTCCTTTTATTCATGGGCAGTGCTGTAGAAAAAGGCATGGCCATCGGTGGGCGATAGGCATGTCCTAGACCAGCCCCTAGAGCAGCTTCCTCTATTGTTGGCATTGTTCAAGCAACAGCGACTGCATTACAAATCTCTTACTTGGATACATGACGGACTAAGCCATTTTTAGTCGGATTAAGTTCATGCATGCATTGCCAATTTTGAACTCACCTATTAAGAGAAAGTGCTCTTGCCAATTGGCTTAGTCTTGGTCCATCATGAATTCTGCATCTGTTTTGTACAATTTTCTGGTGACTTGTTCTTCGGTATATCGTTATCGTTGAGCCAGATTATGTCTCTTCTAACAGCATTGAATCTTTTTTGGCTTACTAAATTAGGTATGAGAAAATAAAATGGAGTGAATTGGACGTTAGGGAGAGAGATTTTGGTTGTTATATGTGATGACTGGTTAATTTAAATAGTAAGATTGATCCTCAAGTTCATGTATATGTACATGTGGACATTTCAGAACAATAGAATAGCGAATCACGGGGAGAGCAAATGTAGGCGAGCTTATCAAAAGATTTGATTCTAAACTAAACTCGCTCTCGTGATATTATGTTGACGAAACTTGAGTCGCCTAGATATAGTTGGTTACTTCCATTGAACAACCGTATTCACAAGAGGAAGATTAATTTATGTCGAAGTAACATAGTTGATGCGATATGACAACTTGGATGACAATAATGCACTTTTGCATTGGCCATTAAGAAGGATGAGCTGAGTAAACAGATGTTTTTTTCACATGAATTCGACATGATTTCGAAAACTAAAAAGTCAAGTTTAAATCGGTAGATCCTCAAATCACTACACTAATCTTTGAAGCTCTGACCATTGTCATGAAACTTATTCTGAGCTCAACAGCAAACGAGACATATATGGACTATGGACATATTATGTCTGATCACTCAATCATCCTTCAGACTCGACAACTTCGTTAGGTACATCCCCGTTTTAATTTTTACTTATTTTTTTGTCTTTTTATTTCCAGGGTTTTTGCTTAATGACAAGATTAAATATTTTTCAAGCCATGCAGTGAATGAATCCTTTTTGAATTCTCGTGCGAATCTTCTTTTCTGAATTCATCGTGCGAATCTTAGCTCACACTTGTATTTCAAATATGTTATTGCGCTCGAGTCATTGTCTTTATTACGCGATTAATTCGACAATTATACAACTGAGCTGCATGTACTTATCTCACTTGTCCCATTTATAATGTCATTAGTTTTTGAGATTTCATATTCAGCTTGACACCAATTCTGACGAGTTGTTCTTAGGAAAATGTTCAAGAAACCTCGTAGGACGCAAGGAATCCCATCATATTAAGTCGTTAAATGAAAGAAAGATGGTGGTTACTGAGATTAATTTCACTTTGGAAAATCATTTATTTTCAGATAATTGAATCAATCTGTTAAGATGGTCTTGCCAATGAATAATTTTCAACATTTCCCGATAAACCAAATGAAAATTTCTAGTTAGTGTTTTATGCACGTAAAGAAAAAACCCTGTAAACTACGAAGAGATAAGAAGGTGGGAAGAAGAAGAAGAAGAAGATGGAAAGAAGAAGAAGAAGAAGAAGAAGAACTAAGTTAAGGTTTAAACCCAGAAATCAACCAAAAGAAAGAAAAGAAACAACCCCAAAATATCATAAATGAAGCAACAAGACAAAAGTTGCAATTCAAAAAGATAAAACTCACCTCTCTCGCCCAGTGAATCACTCCCAAACTTCACTTCTCTGACCGATGCCACACGACACTTTGACTGTCTTTTAGAGAGAGTGAGGGGAGAGAGAGAGGGTGGTGACTGGGGAGTTAAAGAGCTTGAGGTCGGATCAGTTTGTGCCTTGGTCATCTTCTCTTCTTTAATGGGGAACTACAGTTGAGCGTATGCAGCCTCGGAAAGGAAACCCTTTTTTTTTTTCTCTCTCACAGAGCCAGCGCACGTGTGACCCATTCTTTTCTGCTGCAAATTTGAGACCTACCTCCCCCATTCTCCATAGATTTGCTAAAAGAACAGAGAAAAAGAAAACGAAAAAAGAGGGGGAGAGAAGGAGAGAGACTACAACTTCACCCTTCATACAGCTCATCCTGGATTCAAGACCACAACAGGAGATTCGCTTGTTTTGTATAGAAACATGCCTGCCCTCAAAAAGAAAAACTGGATAGCTATGATGAAGACATGGACAGAAACACCATCATCATGACAGGTTCAGAGAAAAAGAGAGAGAGAGAGAGAGAGAGGGGTTATGGTCTGGTTCAAATGATGATATGGGGAAAAAGATGGTACTTTGTGTGTGCAGTCATGTATTTGGTCTCATGAGTGCCCACATTTGGTACTTATAACTATCCCCAACTTTGGGTTCCTCCTCTTCTTTTGAGTTTTTGTTTCCATGTTTATCTTTTCTGGGTCCAAAATCTCCCTTCTTTATGACAGAAAGGAGTGAAGGCACACATAGTTGTGACATGAGGGATCAGCAGAACTCCAACCACAAAAACAAGAGATGGGAGAGAGAGAGAGAGAGAGAGAGAGAGAGAGAGAGAGAGAGAGAGAGAGAGAGAGATTTATGGCTACGTTCTGCCATTTCTTCATTTTTGAAGCTATCTGGATGAAAGACAGCTACTTTGATCAAAACCAAAACCCAACAGAAAAGAATATCCTTTTGAATTTACACATCCTTCTTCAAATAAATTATAGGAGGCGAAACACCACATGACTAACATCACGACCACCACATATTAGTAAGTAACAAGAAGAAAAAAGGTAGAAGGAAGGAAAGGTCACTAGAAAGAAAGTCAAATTAAAAGAAAGAACAAGAAAAAAATGAAGGTAGATCCGCAGAACACATCAAAAGAAAAATTGGGGTAAATCTGTTTCATTCTTTGGGTTAATTCAATAAGGAGGAGGGCGAGCACCTCCCCAGTATGTCTCACCGGGCAAATTGTATGAATTCAATAGGTTCGGTGCAAAACCATGCAATAACGCTCCATTCGCGTCTGCAGGCATTAGCTGCTGCTGCTGCTGTTGCTGCTGCCCGACCATTCCGGGCGATCCCAACTGACCGCCGCTCGGCACAGGCGCCGCCGTCCCTGCTCCTCCTCCTCCTCCTCCAGCGGGAGCCTCTCGTAAGCGGCGTTCCCGAACGAAGCTGCCATTATCACCACCAGTCCCGACGCCACGAGGGGCCCCGCCACGTTCCCCCGACCACCTGCCCCTGCCCGCCCGCCAGGTACACAGTCAGCCCTGAAAGTGCCGGGGGGGCCGGGGGTGGCAGGAACGACCCGGACAGCGACAGGATCTCGAACCGCCCATGCAGCGTCATGACCGCTCCCGGGGAGGCCGGCTGCCGGAGGACGACGTTGGTGACAGTCCCGCACCCACTCAGGATGCAGACCCCGCGCTGCCGTCGCCTTGCGAAGGTCGACATGCTTTCCACGATGTCTGCGCCGCTCGCGACCTCCACGACGTGGGAGCGGAGGGCGTTGGGGCTGTCCCGGGTGATGATGATGGGGGGCTTTGGCTTGTTTTTGGAACCCGCCGGGCGGCCCCGCGGCCTCCTCGAGACCCCTTTGCCTCCTCCAGCAGCAACAGCTGCTTTCCCGTCGTCGGCGGGGGCAGCGGGGGAATCGGTGGCGGCAGAGGTGGAGGAGTAGTCGTCGCGATCCCGTTTCTGGCGGTGGCCGCCGAAGCTGCTGTCGTTGCTGAGGTTGTCATCCTCGGAGTTGTGCTGGTGGTGGTGGTGGGGTAGCTGGAACTGGGGAAGATGAGGAGTGAAGCTGCTGTGGAGGTCTCGGCTGAGGAAAGGAAGCGGAAGAGGGCGTCCATGTGCGGTCACTGGATCCATTTCTTTTCCTGGCGTAGCTTGCCCTTTCACCGCAACAAGAAGTCAGAACCCAGAGCTGCCTTGCATCTTTTCAATTCTTGCTTGAGAGCTGCTGGTGGGGATGAGCTTCGCACACCAAGATCTTGAGCTGGATTGAAAGTGTGACCTTGGAGTGAGATGGTGGTGATGGGGGTTTGTTGTTCTGCTTAGGTTTCTCAAGTTTCTTCCATGAAGATGAGGAGGAGGAGGAGGTTGTCTTGCTGGTAAGGGTTTGGGGTTAGAGAGAGAAAGCTTTGCTTTGGGTCGGGTTAGGGTTAGGTCAATCTCTCTCTCTCTCTCTCCATGTCTGAACTCTGAAGTCCTTTTGGTTTTGGGGGGGTTTGATGAGTTTCTTTTCGGGTTGGGGTTCGGACAGATCAGAGTGCGCATGGGCGGTGGAGCGGGACCCACCTCTCTCTCTCTCCCTCCCATTTTGCAAGTGGGGTACACCTCATTATTGCCTCTTTGCTCCAGTCTTTGTTGTTTTAAGGTGATAGAAATTCGGCTTAACCACTGTTGCATCATGCGGAAGATCCGGCGATTTGTTTTTAGATTGAGATGCTCTAATTTTCAGTCTATGAGGTTCTAACCTCATATCGATTCGAGAGAGAGAGAGATCGCGAGATCTCAAGAGCACTAAACCTCGTCATTCACTATCGATCACAAGCAAGACACGCCATTAGATGAAGAGTTAGAAAACTTTCTTAATTACCTATTAATCAATATTCTATTCATCGATATGCGATCATCATAGAAAAAGAACATGTCTAAAGCTCTCTTTTCGTTAAAAGCACCTTCGAATGGTGGTATCTGCTAAGCATCGGTGATTTACTACTGTATTCTTCTAAGAACGGACATCATCCGATTTTAATGTGCTATAATTTAAATTCGTTGTCACACGCAAAAAAATTTACCGCGCTTGATAGTGTGATTACAACACATTAAAAAGCGCAATGCATAGACAAAAATGTATCAAATGAGCTTGATGGGATTAACCTGATTTAAGAGCACTAAATTGCAAAAGTCGATTGTTTGGAGATTGAACGTGGTTTGCAAAAGCTTCGAAGAAATCGAGGGTTTGCACCTTCGTTCCATTCGATGTAAAGTCAAATCAAAAGTAGAAAAAAATAATCACCTTTTCTTGTTCTTCATTTACCCTTTTATTAAGGATATTAAACCACACTAACATGGGAAAAGAAGATTTACATGATCACAAGCTTTGGACTCCATGTCCTAAACCTAATCATGGCAAGTAAATCACGATCATGCAGAAGTTAACCGCAGCCAGATAAAATTATGTTTGGCAATGAGCTTATGGTGGTTTTTTTTTGTTCTAATATCATCTACATTGGAAGCTCGTGACGTTGGTTAATAAGCATTGTGCAATGCACGGGCCAACCACACAGGAGCCGAAACTTCGATAACTCTCCCCAAGCGCGGGGGGCTACTATATCTCGCCTACCGACGGTAGCCAACCGTAGTTGAAATGGAGTCTACCTTCCTCACCGTCACTTCCTTAAGTTGAGAGAAAATATTTTTCTTCCTTTCTTCTCGGAGGATACCCTCGAATTTTACGTCTCGGAGTTCGGACGTGACAATGAGCTTATGGTGGTTTTTCTTTTCCAATATCATCTACATTCGAACTTGTAATTCGTGCAATCAAGTCGTTAAACTTGTAGAAATTTTGCAACTAGCTCTTTCCATTGTTATTTAACCAAATTGAAACCGATGTATGGATGGAAAATCTATCAAAAGTTTGATGTTGAAAAAAAAATAGCGAAAACATCCTTAATCACATCTTTAGATAATTGCTTTTACAACGTGGTTGGGATAGCAGACCTTGTTGAGAGAAAGATGGTGAATTTGTCTATCCAAAATGTAAGTTTGCTCTATATCCACATTAGGACATGTAAGGGTGAGCAAGACGGACTAACCGAACCGGATCGAACCGGTCCGGTTCCCTGCGATGCCCATCCAATTCCCGATTCCATAAGATCGGAACTAGTGATTTTCTGTTTGGTTCTTGGTTCCGAGGGGAACTGGATAGCCCGGACTCGACCAATTATATATTTTTATTTTTAGTTTCTTCATTTCTTAAATGTGAGCCTAATAATCTACCGGTCATTTTTCATTATTTAAATGCAAACCTAATTTTAATTAACATATCAAAATTAAAGTTCGTTTTGCTCATCCCTACATTATTTATCGATTTCATTGGACCGCCTGAAAATCGGGTCAAATCGGACAGAGATGATGACCCCAAGAAACGGGTCCCTCTTATGTTTGATGTGGGCGCCGTTGATCTGTGGAGAGCTCGAGGAGGTTGGAGAAGAACCAAAGCGTGCTATCTTCGAACAGAAGTTGTGGCTGCAGAGAAAGAGAGAGAAAGAGAGAGACATGGGGAAATGCAGAGAGGAGCGTGGGGGCGTTGCTCATAGCTCAGAGACAATGTGGATCAGAAGAGTCAGAGCGTGTCTTAAGGGCGACTCTTTGATTCTAGGAAACTCCAAAAAAAAAAAAAAAACAAACACCCTCCAAGGTTTCGTTTTTGCCTTTTTTTTTCATTTTACTTTTCTATGAAATGATATTGATAGACGTCATTTTATAATATCATGCAATAACTTCTTAACTACAAGATGAGGACGGCATCGGCCATATCCAATTCCATAGTGTTTTACCATGAAGATAGCAGCGCCCAAGAGCACACAGCTAGCAAGAGTTCCTTTGCTTCGTGGTTCGACTTTGTGATATAATTGAAGATATAAGCGAAGATAAATTGAGGCAAGTCACGGTAAAGAGCACTTTCGATGCGCTCGTTGAGTATACATTATTTGAACTAATTTATTGTTAGAAAAAATGATTATGTATAAAACCAGAACTCCCTGTGACATTATAATCATTTCTTTTTCATTTAAGCTGATTAACAAGTACGTCTAATGAAGGCGGTAATGAAAATCCACACAAGAATTCTCTTATCCCTCTTTCTCTCTCTAACATAATGTGCAGGCCTTGGTGTTGACGTTGAAGATGGCGATGAAGATGAACGAGGGTCCCCTGATTTTGCTTAGGTTGAGGCCTTGTTTCTCTCTAGCAATTATTATTATTATTTAACCCCCTTCTTTCCTAACCTCATCTTGACAAATCTGTCTGAAAAACTGCTGAATAGTCTGGTGGGGTTTAACGATCGGACAACTTTGAATGACGTGAAATCCCAGGATTTCTGCATCGCAATCTTGCGGAGCGTGTAAGCTAGTTCTTGTCGCGCTTGGCTTAGGGGTCTGAGATTGACTCGGTTTTCTTGATCCACTAGATTTGGTATCGGTTCAAGAGAGTTGGCTTTGGTTGCAATTGCATCACCACAATGTTTCCAACATCACCACAATGTTTCCAACATGGCCCTAGGAAAAAGACATTGCATTTAGGGTTTTCCAAGAGCGTCGAGCCAGTGTATGCCGTTCGCTTAATTTAATCATTGAGTGACAAGTGTTATGATTTTTCTTATCTTCTTTGAAATGAGTTGATAAATTCAAGAGATCACTGATCTTTTGGTATAAATATAACAAGTGCCGGTGGGTTGTGCAGCGAACAGTATTAGTCGTGCCGATCTTGAAGCATATAAGAATTTCTTACCAAGTGATCTTTCTCTTGGGTCGCGCTAATTGATCGAAAGGTAACATGCTACGTTAGTCAATTCGGATGTACACGGACAAGAACATGATCTCATTCTCTGAATGAAAACAAATATAATTCTTATAATTCACGGGAAATGCAAGAAAAAAAGATAATTCATAAAGGGACCTTCTATTTTCACTCATCAAACAAGCTTTTTCTCCCAAAATAAAGAAATACATGAAATCACGAAAAACCAACTTGGTTTTTCATCCGTTATATCAAATGAAGGCAGTACTTTAATTTTCCCTTCTCTTTTCCCATGGCCGGCCACTGAATTATCATTCTCGTTGAAGCGGTCAAGTTCCTAATGTGTGGAGCGCTAATCATAGAAACCGACCTAAAATGCTGCGTTGACTTCCTGCCGCAAGATTCAACAAACCGATATTCAGCGAAAGCGATTAGAGAGCCCACTTGATGATTTTCCTAATGCAAATTGTATTGTGTGGAGAATCCTATGACTTTAACATTACCCTCCTATTGCAACGGACAAGAACACGAAACTTCGTTTGTCCTTGTCGGATACTTGTATACTACCAAAAATTTGATGTATGGGGACAATTAAAACCATTACAAGAGATTATTTTTCCCCTTCAAATAAAGAAAATTATCCAACTTAACTATGAATTGCCCGGTTGAATCTAATCGACGCATGATGACACACATGATTCCCACGTGTGACGCTCCTACCTGACCCGAGTCATCTTGATAGAGGTCGTTTCTTTTGCCTGAATCAATTGCTTTACTACAATATGTAAATGGAAAATGTTTATGACATAGTCACATTATCTACTTCGCCACCAATGATTCAGATTACATAGAGCCATCAATACTGATTTTATGAACGTATTTCTTATCTTTTTTCCTTTTTTGTTTAGGGGAACATTTCTAAAGCTGAAACTCATGTCTATACATATAACATACGGAAAAAAAGTGTTTTTCTTTGGACCGACCACGAATGTCCTAAGTATACGTTTCACGAGAAGCATTAATTAGGTCAAACCTTTTCTTTTTGCCTCCTTTATTTTTCAACGGTTGGAAGCCCAAAGTATTGTGGTTGCTTGATGTTTGGTTTCTCAACCCACATTCTCGTGGTCTGCAAGGCAAGAGCTTCCATGGAGTGCATTGCAAGGAGCTTGGGACATCTACCTCCCGAGGACGCTACTTGTTTTCTCTCTATTTTTATTAGCTAAGTACGTGAAAGTTCGAAAAGGAAAGAATACGGTTTATGGGATAGAAATTTACGTGATTCGATAGATTTAATCATCTTTCACAAGAGGAATGTTAGATATATTGTATATATTAAGACTAAGATTTTTCCTTTAGTATATGTATTTACGTTTATACCCTTCTTTGTATGTATATTTATATCGGCCTTATGCCTAATTATAAATCAAGCATTCCATTATTCACTTCTCTAAATCTATCATGGTATTAGAACTAAGGTTCGCTTCTTGTGAGTAAATTTTTTTTTTCACTCGTCTTGTTCATCGCGCCTTCATTTTTGCGCGGGCCACCCGACATTGTCTTCATCGATCGACTTCGCAATTGTCGACTTTGTCTCGCCCGATCTTCTTCGTTTTTCGTCTTGTTCTCGCGATCGACCTCGGGTTCTATCTTCTTCACTCGTATATATATATATTTGCTTCCACTTTGATTTATTGATCTTAGAATCAATGGTTGATAGTGATCGGATTGATCGCATTGATGTTAAGTTGGATGGCTCGATTATGTTATTTGGAAACCCTCGGTGATGGTTGCTCTTGTTTATCGTGATTTATATGAGCATGTTGATGGAAATAACTCGTTCTTATCCTACAAATCATTATAAATTTTTGTGAGTCGCCACTAATCATTTTCGTAGGTCGATTAGAAACCTAAATAAAATAGGGGAAAAACTATCTTATTTGAACAGATTAAGAGTCGACTTGTTACATTAATTACAACTAATGCCCTTTCGTACCTTAAAATTATGAAAAGTAATGGATTTGACAAATTTGATGAATTCTACTTGAAGATCAAAGAATCAATTTTTTGGGTTTTCTTCCTATGACATTTTTGAATTTTTGAGTATTTTTAAAATAAAGAAATTACATGAAATTAGGAGAAAAGTTAGATTACTCCAAATTTGAACTCTGCACCAAACTTGTGCTTGGCTTGTTTAACCATTGACCGATTTGACTGTTACCGAGAAATCTCTTGTCCTATCTCTCATTCACGCTTCTTTCTCAAAATTTTATTCGGCTTGATATTTTTCCTTTGCTCTCCTTCTATTCTCGTACCATTGATGTCTCATCGTATTATAAAAACATAGAGAAAATCGTAGAAAAGAGCTAATTTGTATTCAAATTAAAGAATTAGGAATCACTTAGCTTTTTTTTTGGCGAGCTTGAACGATGGGAATGTTGATCGTGCAAAATTGGCAATAGTAGTATCGGCTTCAAAACTCGTACCATCTCAAAACTTTTCAAATTTTTTTCAAGAATTCTTCCATTTTCCTCCTCCAAAACTCTTTCAATTCTCTTCCACCCAAAACTCTCTCATTCTCTTCCACTCCAAAACTCTCTCAATTCTCTTCCTCTAAAAAAAAACTCTTCTTCTGCAAATTCTTCATTCTTCATTCTTCATTTCATTTTACCTTCATTTTCATCTTCCTTTCTTCATTTCATCTTCTTTCTTATCTTCATTTCCACCTTCCATTTTCATCTTCTTTCTCCATCTTATCTTCATTTCTTTTCTTCATTTCCACCTTCTTTCTCATTTTTTTCATTTTTCTTCTTCATCTTCATCTTCCTTTCTTTATTTCCATTTTCATTTCTTCTTCATCTTCTTTCACCATCTTCCTTTCCCATCTTCTTTTGGTATTTGCAATGTCCGAAATTTAAGTATTTGCAATCTATCCTAAGTTTTAGTATTTGCAATGTTCCGAGTATTTGCATGCCCCGAAAATATTTCTTTCAAGCCCGAATCTTCTTGCATTTTTTCATCCCATGCCTAGTCCGTGTTAAATTAAGCTCAATTATATGCATGTAAATGAATATGTGAGATGATTTTGTTTAGAACTAAAATTATTTATTTTTATGCAAAATATATATTATCAAATTTGCATGTTGTGGTACTCGTTCTTGTCCTACATTCTTGTGATATTTTACGTGACGCGAATATGAAATTACGGCTTGGCATGTTACGATCTAAAAGCATGTGCAATATTATTTGGTTCTATTAGCCCCGATCTTCGGCCCCAATTTACTCAAATTGTTGGTGCGAAATGTTATGCTTTGGAACTTCGTTGTGCCACTCGGGGTATAGAATCAACTTGTGAATTTTATAATTATACGACATCTCTTTGGTCCCAACTTGATGTATTGGCTTGTCCAAAGCATGTTCCACATGTCTTTGGTTGAATTGCTTGTGCTGCATTTAAACTTGAATATCATAACAAGAATCGTCTTTACGAATTCTTGATACAATTCTCATCGGATTTTGAGGGAGTTCGAAGTCGATTCTCTATCGTTATCCCGCACCATCTCTTTCTGAAGCGGTCAAAGAACTTCAGGCTAAAGAAACTAGACGAGGAATTCTTAGTGCTCCTCCATCTCTAGATCCCTCTCGTAGTATTGGCCATCCTATAGCCTGATTTCCAATTTGGCTCCTCTTAGCGTATTTTCTAGTCCGTGTCCTCTCAAAGATGGTTTTCACGACTATTGTCGGCGTAGTTCTCAACGTGGTTCTTAGCGTAATTACGTGCGTGGTTCCCAGGCGTATCTCTTTTTAGTGAGGTTTACGTTTTTATTGTAACTTATGTAAGCAAAATGGACATATATAGGATCGATATTTTTAGAAGATGCGTGATCTTCTTGATGCACCATTGTGCTCGGTTGCACCTGTCTCTTCTCCATCCGCGGTTTTTGCCACTTCATCCTCATATTTAGATGATCGTCTTGCTAATATTGAGGCTCAACTTTCTCATTTAGCTCGACTTCATCTTGGTTCTTCCGGTGCATCCTCCATTGTTGCTACTGCAGCTATTGCGCAATCCTCATGTGATAGGTCTTCCTAGATTCTTGACTCTAGGGCTCCTCATCACATGATCGCCTTTGCTCATCATTTTACTTAGCAAATTGCACTAAAAAAATCAAAAAGGGTTCTTTACAGCTGATGGATCCTTTATTACTACTACTATGCAAGGCCATCTTACTATCCCTGGTAGCTTTAATGTGCCTAATGTGTTGCATATATCAAATTTAGCCTTGAATCTTTTATCTCGTTGGGCAACTTGCTCGATATGGGTTATATGATGTCATTTACTGTTGATTATTGTGTTGTACGAGGATCGTATGAGTGACCGGATGATTGGCGGGGGTAGTAGACATGGAGGATTATATACGATGCAACATCTCCAACTTCCCTCACCTCAACATGCTCTTGCTATCTTCGACCTTGACTATTGGCACAAGCATTTGGGTCACATATCTACTTCCCGTTTGTCTTTTTCGCATCGGTAGGGTCTACTTGGGCCAGTTTTATCTCTTGTTATGCATCATTGTACTAGTTGTCTTTTAGCTAAATAATATGCACCTCGTTTTCCTGTTAGTTCTTTTATTTTCACTTCTTGTTTTGATTTAATATATTCGGATGTTTGGGGTCCCGCCCCCAAATTTCTAAAAGTGGCTTCAAGTATTATGTATCGTTTATTAATGATTATTCTCGTTATACCTATGTTTATTTCATACGTTCACGTGATGAACTTCTCTCTATCTATAAAAACTTTACAGCCATGATCTCTATTCAATTTTCTAAGACTATTAAAGTTTTTCGTTCGATTTGGGTGGGGAGTATCTTTCTACGACTTTTCGTTCTTTCTTAACTTCTTAGGGAACCTTACCTCGGTTGTCCTATTCCGATGTGCCTGCTCAAAGTGGTATTCTTTGAGAGAAAATATCGTTATATTCTAGATACTACTCGTGCTCTCTTGTTGTTCAATTTTGTTCCTACTAAATTTTAGGCTGAAGCACTTTCTATTGCTATCTATCTCATAAATCGATTTCCTTCTCTTGTCCTCTCCAAAGCCACCCCTCACCAACGTCTTTTCTCGAAACCACCCACTTATCACCAACTTCGTGTTTTTAGCTGTATGTATTATATGCTTCTTCCACCCCATGAGCGAACCAAACTCTCTCGCAAGGTCAATTAAATGTGCTTTCTTGGGCTACAACACGGAACATAAAGGTTACAAGTGCTATGATCCTTCTTCATGATGTATTCGTATATCTCGTAGTGTTCAATTCGTTGAGCACCTACTGTTATTTTTCCCCGCCTCTATTTCTTCACAGTTCTCTTCATCTATTTTTATGGATTTTTCTCTCGGTTCATCTCTTGTTCCTCCTATTATATCTTCTTCGTCATACCCAATGTCACCACCTTATCATGTTATGCCTCCTTCCCCATTTACTTCACCTACCACTTCCACGCCTCTTGAAGATTCTTGCCCACCATCCCCTCGGCGGAATCCTCCACGAGATCCCCATCCTCCGAGTTAGGTACGTGGTTGCTACGAGTTATTTCGATGAGTTTGGTTCCTTTATGGCTGTTGTCTACACTTTGCGGGAATCATCACATTATCGTATGGCCATACAACATGCCGAATGGCGTGATGCTATGTTTGAGGAATTGTTTGCTCTTAAGCGCACCGGTATATGGGATCTTGTGCCTCTTTCACCGGGGAAGTCCTTGATATTTTGTTGTTGGATCTATAAAATCAAGACTCACTCGATGGTAGTATTGAGCGCTATAAAGCGTGTCTTGTTGCACGTGATTTTGATCGGGAGTATGAGATTGATTATGAGAAGACCTTTGCTCCTGTTGCCAAAATGGCTTCGTTCGTACTCTTCTTGCGATCGCTTCTATTCGTAATTAGCCTATTTTAAATTTGATGTGAAGAATGCTTTTGTTCATGGGGCCCTTCGGGAGGAACTCTATATGCAGCCACCTCTTAGTCGGCTCATTCTCCTTGTCGGGTTTGTCGTCTTCATCGGGCTCTTTTATGGTCTCAAACAGGCTCCTTGAGCTTGGTTTGAACGTTTTGTAGATGTTGTTCGGTCACTGATTTTGTTCGGGAGTGAGAATGATCATGGTATGTTTACTTATACTTCTCCCGCTGGTTGTACTATTATGTTACTCTATGTTGATGATATAATTATTAATGGAGATGACTCTGCTCATATTGCTTATACTAAGAAATATATTCACCGTCGGTTTGCTACGAAGGATTTGGGTTTCTTACGTTATTTTCTCGGTATTGATGTTGCTCGCATTCGACGTGGTATTCTTTCTCTCCCAAGCGAAGTACATCGCCGACATTCGGCTCATGCTTTGAGTTATCTAATGCTCATACTCGCAGCCTACTCCCATTGAACTTCATTTACGACTTCGTCTGGATGATGGTGAGCCTCTGTTCGATGTCACTCGCTATCAAGCTCTTGTTAGCGAGTCTTGTCTATCGCATCGAGTACTCGTCCCAATATCGCCTATCTTGTTCATCTTGTCATTCAATTTGTAGCGGCTCTTTGTATAGTTCATTATGTTGTTGTACTCCGGATTTTGCGATATCTTCGTGGTACTCGACACGCTTAGTTTTTCTCTCATCGACTTCCTCACTTGCTCTTCGTGCTTACTCTAATGCCGATTGGGCTTCGGATGTTACCGACCGCAAGTCCTTTACTAGATTTTGTGTCTTTTTGGGTGATTCTCTAATTTCTTGGCGTGCCAAGAAGCAACCTGTCGTGTCTCACTCTTCTACCGAGTCTAAGTATCGTGCTATGGCCGACACTAGAGTTGAGATTATTTGGTTTCGTCATCTCCTTGATGATCTTGGTGTTGCCTCCTCTAATCCCATTCCTCTTCATTGTGACAACAAGAGTACTATTCATATTGCTACAAATTCGGTCTTTCATGAGCGTACCGAGCACATCGACATTGATTGTCATATCACGCGTCATCGGCTCCAAACGGGTATCATTTCTTTTCCCTTTGCAGCCCTCTGCGCAGCCTAGCTTGCCGACTTATGCACCAAATCTCTTATATCACAACGATTTGTTGCTTTTCTTTCCAAACTCTCATTGGTTGATCCACCTTGATTTTGAGGGGGATGTTAGTTATATTATATATATTAGGACTATGGTTTTTTCCTTTAGTGTATGTATTTACGTTTGTACTCTTTTTTGTATGTATACTTATATCGGCCATGTGCCTAATTATAAATCAAGCATTACATTATTCACTTCTCTAAATTTATCGAGGAATTGGTGAGAATATTCCTTTTTCTTTTTATAAAGCATATAACTTTGTTGGTTTCCATCAAATTTGATGGTATGGAATCATTTTACTAGAATCAATTTATTACTTACTCAAAAGGACAAGACAAGAGAGAAGCCAAAGAAGGGAAAAGTGTCAAAAAAGTCTTGCACCTATTGCATTGGTGCTAAATTTAGTCTTAAACTTTTTAATTGTGCCAAATTTAGTTCTAAACCTTATTTGTGCCAATTTAATCCTAAAGCTTATTTGTGCTAATTGAGTCTATCCGACCAATTTTGATTGAAAATCGTTGACGTGAACCGGTCGTCCTAAGTGGCATAACCGAAGTTGACATGGACTTAGTAAATATTTTTTTTGATTTTTTCCTTTTTCTTTTCAATACATTTTTTTATTGGTGGCGGGATAGGATTGTTGGCTGACCCTTGCTGGCCACAGGTGAATGCCCGGCGACCCTTGCTCGCGACGCCCTCTCTTGGAGCCGGTAGGGGCCAACCGATGGCCCTCAATAATAAATAAATAAATAAAAGAAAAGGAAAAAGAAAAAAATTATTACAAAATTACGTATAAAGAAAATTTACGTCGGCGTCGGCCATGCTATGTAGGACCACTAACATTCACGTCGTTGATTTGCGAGCAAAATTGATCGAATGGACTTAATTGACACAAATGCAAAAATGTTTAGAATTAAATCGACGTAATTGAAATATTTAGGACTGAATTGACACTAATACAATAAATTAAAGACTTTTTTGACATTTTTCCTCGACAAAGGCTAATGCCTTCCTCAAAAGCACCCCGAATCGACACAGAGACAAGTGAAACATGGCTCATCCGGAGCATGAGAAATTCCTCTCGGAAACCATGGAGAGCAAATGATGGAAATAGAGACAACTCATGACTCCTTTCACAGTTCGAGAAGCCACCTTTAGCAAAGGTGACGGCCCCAAAACTGGGACAGATGCTACTTGGGTTTGTCGACTAATCATTTCCTTATACAATCTACATCAGCACTCTTATCATGAATATCCAAAGAGCAGGGAGATTGACAAATTCCTCTTGGTTCTTTCCTTTTCACTTCCTTTCTTTTGCCCTCTCTCCTTTTCCCTCCAAACCCGATTGGCCGAACAAAGTGTTCAACGATGTGCATGTTTATCCGAGTCTATTCAAGATAAGGCAGGAGAAGGCAATGATGCAGGAACCGTAGGAGAGATGGACTCATTGAAAATAGATTAAAACTTGGTCACAACACATAATTAAAAAGTGGCCTAATTCCCTAAAGAACCGTAAACTTTAGGTCTAGTCCTAATTTTGCCTCAATTTTTTTTAAATTTCTGAGAAAACTCAAATCTATCCCATATTTTATATTCGTCCAAAAAATACAAACTTTCAACCTATTCTTCATGGCCTAGTCTCAACTTTGACGTGAAATTTCACCTTGATTAGAAATCTATATCAGTAACGTGATATGAAAAATTATCTCCAAAATGAAATCATTCTAGGATATGAAAATTAAAGATGACTAAAGGTGACTTTTGAATAGGGGCCTAATGGGGGCAAATTTGGGAATGAAGTAAAAATTGATGAATTTTCTTTTAGACAAAAAAGTTTGGGGTTCTTTTTTAGACAAAGACGAGTTTGGGGACAATTTGGATTGGACCTAAATTTGAGATTTCTTTTTGGACAAAAAAAAAGTCCGGGGTAGGTTTGGACAGATTTAGTAGGTTTTTTTTTAAGGAATTAGGCCATAAAAAAGGTTTAGGGTTTGATTACATACTTTATATAATTAGAATCTTTTTACTTTTTTACCAACAGTAACCTGGAGAAAAAGGCACTGGTTATTTTCTACCAATAGTTCTTTTTTTTTCACTTACTATTACTTTTTAATATTTGCCAAGACGGTAAAAAATCTCTAATTTTGGGCTTCGAGCAATATGGGCTTTTTAAAAAAATATAGTAAAAATAATTACAAATTTACATGTTTTTTTCAAAATATTTACACATTTACGGCGGTAGGCGCACATGCCTATGCGTGTGCTCGAACGTCCTTTGTTATAGAAAGGCTCACGGAGCCTTGTGCGCTTCTATGATAGGCGCACGACTTTGCTTATAAAAGCAAAGCCGCTCGCCTCCTCACTCGGTACTCTCTCGCCTCCTCACTCGGTGCTTTCTCTCTTTCAGCAATTTGAGCTCCTCACGCGGTGTGTGCTCTCCCTCGGCGGTTTATCCGCACTTGGTGTGTGCTCTCCCTCGGTAGTTTGAGGTAAGTTTTGGTATTGTTATTTTTTTTTTTTCAGTTTCTTAGATATAGATATTTATTTATTTTATTTTTATTTATACATGTTCATTTATTTACATTTGTTATATTATTTATTTATTTATTTATGTTATTTATTTCATTTGTTATATTGATAGTTATAATGTTAATGTGATTATAAGTATATTCAGTTGAAATGTTAGTTTTTTTTAATGTAATTTTATGTTATTTATAGGTTGTAATTTTTTTTTGTTAATGTTTAAATTATTTATAGGTTGTTATCAATAAAATATAATATTTTGATGTTTTTATGTTATTTATAGGTTGCTATTAATATGTTTAATTTTTTTTAATGTTAAGATGACTAATATTTTTTACATTTTATTATTGTAATAGGTGTACATGTTAGTATTGTTTATTTTTGTTTTTAGATTTGGTTACGAATATGTTTGAATTTGAGGGTATTATTTTTTACATTGTTAGTTTTCTAGGAAAAAAATATTTATCAATTTGGAGATGAAAAAATAATTTGTGATTTCTTTATTTAGCAAAATATCATCTAGATCTTTTGTGATCGTGTCTTCGGGAGGTAGAATAATACGAAATGAATATGGACATGATTACGAAGGTGAACAATCTACTATGTTTGAGTTTGGAAAAATATTCAAATTTGATTAGTTACATGCTACGATTAAGCGCTTATTGAATCTACTAAAGAACCAATGTATTCGTAGTTTGATGTTTAGACAATTGGTTCTAACAGTTGGGAGTATTAGATATGACACTGTGGAGGTGGATAATGATGCTTGCAATTAAGATAATCCTAGAGTTTGCACTTCAGTATGGTTCTATGGGGTTTTTACGGTTTTATGCAATAGTAGATGAGCAACAAATGATAAATGCTTCAACTGGGGAGGTTCGAATGTTGATAAAGATGATGTTCGTCTGGATAATCGATCGCGAAGTATGATGATGATGACGGTGATGAAGAAGATGACTTGTAGCTCGATAGTGATGACGAAAGCGATGGTGGTCATGGAGGCAATAATATGGAGGCATGTTACAATACTCATTGCAGTAATCCCATTTTGTCGTTGGTACATCTACCGTCCTATTCGGGAGATTGACTTTGATATGATGCATGTAGATACAAGAGTTGAGCCTGGCCATAATTTATTGTTTGACTCATCGAAAGAATTTGATGTTAGGATGTTATTTCCATCACGGGATGCGGTGCGGTTGGTCTGCGAAAGAGTATTCACTAAGAAGAAATTATCAATTTTGTAGTGATGATACAAGGAAGGAACATATGCGATAAAGTGTGGTAACCCAAATGGGGCGTGTGATTAGAGGCTCGTACAACTAATAAAACGGGTACCATGTTTTGAAAAATAACTAATTAGAATGAGCCACATACGTGTAGTAATCCTCAATTGTTAAGGAATCATTGGTAACTTGATCAAAAGTACTCTCGCAATCGTATATAAGCAATAATTGCCGCCTAACCGGATATCAAAATCAAGTCACTAATGGCCGAGATTAAAGACAAGTTGGGCTTCGAACTTACTTATTGTAAAACTTAGGGAGCTAAACAGATGTCGATTGCTAAAATTTTTGGAGGATGGGATGAGTCGTATGGTAGGTTGAGAAAGTTTATGGATGTAATGGAGTTAACGAGTCTAGGTTCTCATTTTGTGATTGATGATGACCTAAATTGGGTTAGAGGAGAACTAGAGGTTTTCAAACGGATATTCGGACTTTCAAGCGGACGATTAAAGGTTTCAAAAGTTGTCATCCTGTGATATTTGTTGATGGGATTTTTTTGTACCGAAAATATCGGGGAACGCTCCTCTGTGCGGTTTCACTTGATGGCAACAATCATATATTCCCGTTGGCTTTTGCTATAGTTGAGAAAGAGAATATTGATTATTGGACTTGGTTTATGAATCTATTGCGGAAGTATGTCACCGAGTAAAGAAAATGTTTGTGTAATATTAGATAGGCATATCAGGCTGCATACCAGCCGCACATGCCGTATGTGTAAATATTTTGAAAAACACGTAAATTCGTAATTTTTTTTACCATATTTTTGAAAAAAGCCCGAGCAATATAGAGCTCTGCATTTGCGTGCAGAAACTTGCTCAATGATCTACGGTTTAGCGGCTGTAGTCCCAAAAAAAAAAAGTTCAGCTGTTGGCAATCGACAGCATCAATGCCACTGCCAGTCTAATCTCTCTTTTTTCTCCCTTTGCTCGTTCCTCTACGTTACATGCACGCACGTCAAGTTCTATCATCTTCTGCCGTCCAAGCTCCATGGAGAAACGTTGCCGCTGTCGCCGCTTTGCCCTCTTTCCGGGGTTTAGGGTTCGTGTTCTTTTTCCCCTTCGCGGCGCAATTTTTTGGCTTAAACTCACATGTGGGAAACCAGTGAGACGGTGAAGGCTGTCACGTGTTAGGGCAGTACCCAATGGCGTCGCACAGCAGCAGCGTTGATGGCGCTGCCATAATATGCAGATAAACCTTTCTGAATAGTAAGACCAACTCTAACAATTTATGTCTGATATAATTGCTGGAGCTTCCAAAGTTATGTAAAAACGAAACCCACAAATATTTGTTCTTCATCACAATCTTGGAAATGTTTTCAAGCTTCATAACTTTTTTCAGTCTTGACATAGTAATGTAAGTATAAAACAGAACCATGGCGGATTCAGCCATGTACTTCAGATGGCTCGTCGCTAGAGTGAAGAGTTCATAGTATCTTGAGGAACCTAATCAACAATATATACTTACTTTATCCCCCACCACTATTACATGCGTCATCCTCGTCTGCATGAGCATCAGCATATTAAGGACATTGTAATTACACAAACATCGATCCGAGAAAAATGTCATGGGTTTCACCAAATTCCAGCTCACCAATCGACCTCTAACCATCATCGTATTCTTCACGATTTTCCCTTGTAAAAATTTCAGTTCTTATCTTCCGAATATGAAGAAATTCTGGAACCCAAGAAAGACATAGTCTTCCCTTTCTTCCTTTGAGAAGAAGTAAGATATGTGGCACAGATAACCCAAACCCTAGAGGAAAGTGTTGGAAACCCTTGTCTTGGTCTATTACCATCTTGAAAAAATAATGTAAAACCCTCTAATCTTTTTTCCCATTAAACAAATAAAAACAGCACTAAAGCTAAATCCTAGAGGCCATGGACCACAAGTTGTTCATGTGAACAGCACTCGTGACTTCGAATCTAGCACACAATGATGCTGCATGTTCTCGCTTTCTCACTAGCTGCTTTTGAGTTGAAGTGGGTTTTCGAGATTGCCATGCTCGATGAACGGCCAATTGGAAGCTATCAAACTCGAGTTAATTAATTAGGAAAAAAATATAAACGTTAAAGCATCGAGGGCGAGGCTTAGGAGGGAGGATTATTTTATTAGAGGGGCTTAGTTTAATTGATCTAGCCGACCGAACTGAGGTTGTCATGTGATGGATAGTGATTGTTTTGGAATCATTCTTGGTCATCCTCATCAGCCTCGACCGCGCCCTTTCGCGTTTCTCATATGTCAACGACTTACTTAGGTTGGAATCTGTTGATGCGTCTTATCAAGAACCTAATTTTGTGCTAAATTCTTTCTGTTCATTGGTTGAGCTCTATCAAATGGTGGCGTCTTTTGCTCGGTGCAACTTCATTCGTCCTAGTCTCATTATCTAGGAAAACTTCAAGATGGAAATTTGATGTTTCAGATGATTTTCATCGAAGTGATGGATAGGAATTAATTCGAGAGAAACAGTGTTTTATTTTCCCAGATTAACGACGACCTAAAAGGTTCTTGGATCTCTATTGGTGATATACATGCTTTGAGAATATGTTTCTACACCGTCGTGCTTCATCCAATCTTGGTATGACTCCATGGAAGTGAACTTGCTTAAGGTCGTCTTTGATGTTTGCAATGACAGGCTCAAGTACTCTATAGTAATCGGTTGCACTTGAATTTAAAATGGTATTTGTGTGGTCATCGCAATGTGGAAGCAGCCCGATGTGTAACAAGCTAGGGTTTGGTGAAGTGAAGGCGCGCTGCGCTGATATGATAATTAGGAGGAAGGTACCAAAAAAGTCATAAACTTATTGCATTTGTACAAATTCAATCTTAAACCTTTTAATTTGACCAATTTAATCATAAACCTTTTATATTAGTACCAATTCAATACATCCAGCCAATTTAGCTATAACTCGTTCACATAAACGCCGTCCGTCCTATGTGACACGACCGACACCGATGTGGGTATTTTTTAAATAAATTTTGATGTTTTATTTTATTTTATTTCTTTCTTTTTGTGTTTCCATTTTCTTTTGCCAATGGTCGGCTAGCCACCAGCTACGGGTCATGGCTGGCGAGGGTGAGCGCCGACGTATCAATCCTCGCCCTCGCTAGATTTCGTGACGGGGTCTTGTTGGCGCTCACCCTCACCCGGGGCCACCGGCAAAAAGAAAAGGGAAACACAAAAATGAAAAAAGAGAGGAAAAACTAAAAAAATTCTAAAAAATGTCCATGTCATTGCTTACTGTGCCATGTAAACGGCATCTAAGTCGGTGATTTTTGGCCTAAATTCCATATGGACTAAATTTGCATCAATTTGAAAATTTTTAGGACTAAATTGGTCTAATTAAAATATTTATGAATGAATTGTTACCAATGCAATAAGTTTATGACTTTCTTTGTACTTTTCCCTATAATTAGCGTGGCGGGCTCATGGCTCGTCGCATTATGCGAGCAATACGTGTGAGCCCTCGCTCGTTAGGCCTAGGACAATGGATGGTGCCTTTGTTAATGCTCATGTATCACTTGAAGTGGAGAGACATAGCGATGCACGAATGAAAAAATCCACCATTAAAATCACCATTTTAGTACTTCTTTTGATGAAGCCTTGAACCATATTGTTGCAAGCCGAGGGATTACAGATTGATGCCGGAGTCAAAAGGTCTCGAGTTCGATTCTCCATGTTCTTCTTTCATTCATGTCCTCTGTTCTGTACTTGACCCAATTTACTACGACCTCTTATATCTAGCATCTATGCAGGGGTTCCTGCCTCTGTGGAAGTGCCAATAATCAAAAACACTAATCTTCAATAACAAGATATTGCTACTAACAATTTAAAAATAATTCGGCCGTAAGTGGGGAATATTTTTTTTTCCTCACAGCTCGTCATATTTAAGGGATGCTAACTTTCTCTGGAGGAATCGTCTTCTAGGTTTTGTATGATGTTCGTTTTATATAAGTTTCTAGGCAGAACTCACTGGATTCTTGTTCCTTAAACATTCCAAAAGTCATATAGGTTTAAACAATACTTCGTTCTCCCACATGATTTCTAGTTTCTACCAATTATAATCTTTTGACTTGCGTGATTTCATAACGAATTTACACTAAAATAAAAGAAATGGGGTTTGGTAAGAGCAAGCTAACATAATGATTACTTACCTGCTATTATAGGCTACTATGTATTTCTTTAGTATTTTTTTTGTAGGAAGTACGAAGTTTTTGTATATTGCACAATGATCTCTCACACTCGAGCAGCTTGGGAAGTGAGAAGTAATATGGATATATATATATATATATATATATGTATATAATAAGCTTTTGAAGCATATAATCTGCGTTTCCCTTTTTTCATATAAATTGAAAAAATCTCCTCTTAGTGGTGTTGATGAATAAATTCATGTGATATACAATAGGACAAGGCCCATTGGGTTAGGCCCAGATCTTACACACGTGGACAATTTTGATAAACATATTTCGTTTGGGTGGTTCATGGCCTCTCCTCCTCCTCCTCATCCTTTACCAACCTAAAATGGTGATATATTCCTAAATGTGTAACACAAGTTTTGCAATCATTCAGAGCCCCCCACATCCTCTAATACACTCCTACTAACTTCGTTTTGCTTAGAATTCAATATAGTGATTATGATGTGATTTCCCGGGAATAGTTATCTTGTATGCTCTTCGATGATTACTAATTGTCTCTTTCGATGCTTTCTAATGGACGAGGGCTTAATTCCTTTAAGAATCCTAAACTTTAGGTAAAATTATCGGGGAAAATACCTTACGATATTTTGAAGATGAAAAAATAATCAAAGGCTATTAATATGTTTAGTGGTTGAGTAGAACTAGGTGAAAGACGCACAAGCCATTATGTAGATAGTGTATTAACTGAACGTTTGAAGGTTATGAGTTATCTATCAATGGTGAACAAGACATTGGGTATAGAGGTGTTTGCAAGTTGGAGGTACCTAAATAGAAGGCGAATAAGCCTAAAATAGGAAGTTCGGTAAAGTTTGGAAGGACCTTGGATAGGTGAGCAATGAAGTAAAGCCACGATTGCCAATACACTTGGAGGAACCAAAAGATGGAAGCTCAAGTGATACACATGAGAAGAGAAGATTGACCTTAATTGGACGTTCATACTTGAGGCAAAATTAGTGTATATTTGTTTCTCGCAGGAGTTGAATTATGTTATCCGGATTAAGTGAAGTGTCACTTATGTAAATTTAATTATACCTTTAAAAAGGACTTATATGTGAGCATCAACAAGGGCTCTATTAACTTCCAACTCAATGTTATATTTGCTTAGATTCTAAAGAATGGTTTCGTTTTTTGAAGACTGTTTAGAAATTACACATGTTCGAAACTGCGACTTATCCAAATCTTGCGATATATTCGAAACTGCTCTTAATTGAAGATCCATTGAGAATCTATTTTTAAAGAAGTTTGAGATCTTCGATTAGGAAGATAATTCTACAACGTATTGTGGAATATCTCAAGTTGGATATTACCTTTCTAGAGACAAGCGGACTTCCATAAATGAAAGTATCTACTTGTGGAAACTAAAGATTTGGTTGTATTAGTGACCGAATCAGCGGGATTCGATTCTTATCACTCAATGGCTATTAAATTTTCAATATACAGTCTCGTTCAATTAAGGATTAGAGACGTCAATTAAAGATTGAAGAGCGATCCTCCGGAGATCTGTCCAATGGTTAGTTTGGAGATGGAGGAGTATAAAAGAATATCATTAGTATTGTTACAAGTGTGAGACATCTCGAATCATAAATCCCAAAGTGCAAGAGAACTTCAAATTCTACTTACTTGTCTCCATGAGCTTAAAGTTATAATATTTGAGAGGCATTGTAAGAGTGATTGAAAGAGGATAGTATGATCTATCAAAGAGGGTATCATTACTTGTTGTAAACCTCCGTTGATTCATGTGGTGGAATCTAGCCTATCGCCTATTAGTGTGGGAGAGTGGACGTTGGCTTGATCTAAGCCTAACCACCGTAAGATTCTCTATCCCTAAACTCTTTTTATTGTATTTGATAGAATATTGCACACTAGTGTTCATGTTCATCAATTGCATATCTTTAGATTATGATTTAAGCGTAATATTTGACTTGATTCTTTTGATTTTGCAACTTCTAGACAAATTCGACTAAAATCACCTATTCGCCACGCTCCGGGTGATATTGCTAGACACAACAAAAATTACAATTCTACCTCGGACTTTTATTTTTTAATAAAAAAATCATCAACTTTCACTATAATCTCAAATTGGCCTCCGCATCCAATAATTGCCACAAGTTTCTTCAAGATTATAAACGTCAAAGCTAGTGAGAAGTTCTTTATCAGAACCGGTGTCTTCACCAACACCCTTTTTCATCTAGGACAATTGCAGCCTCTAGATGTTGATAAGAAACCGAATGTTGATAATCAGTCTCAAGATTTGGACACTGGGTAGATTTGTGATAAAGTAAAACTTTGTGAACATTTTAAGACCCTCCCCCCCAAAAAAAAAAAAACATTGGGGGGTGAATCGGAAGTGACCCTAAAATTGAATTTCTTTTTTTTTTTTTTTTATAAAGAAATTAGACCCATGGAAGATATATTCTTCTGTGTAACTAGTGAAAAGAAGGGGAAAATACATGAGATTTCAATAAAAAGGTGATTACTGAGTACGACCAGGTGATTTGCAATTGTTGATATCATTCCCAGCAGGTGGGACGATAGAATTTCAGGATGAACTGCAACTTTTCTCTACAGGATGTAATTTCTCGGTGGTCGTGAATTACGTACGTCCTAGGATTCGGGATATTGCACAAATGACAGCAACCTACGTAAGCTCATATTGAATTCTTACGATCTATGGTTCGGTAATTTTGTTTACTCATCCCAACTTCTCTTACTCAAACATAAGTTTTATCACCTTCATGTCCTAACTTTCTTTTAGGTAAGTTACGAAGGAAAAAACGATTCTCCACGGAAGCAGAGACGCATTTTTAAAATAAACCTAGTGATGAGATGACGGTCCATTCCTGCAGTGAGAGTAACGGTGCTCCATCAGCCATTAATTTCTTCAACGAAACTTGCTCGTAAGGAAAACTTATTTGGAAGCATATTTGCTTGGAAACAAATTTGTTGTGTCAACGGCACCGTCGAGATAACAGTGCCGTTATGCTAGCACCGGCCTTTTAAAAACAAATTCGTCGTCATATTTCCTTTTCTTCTCCTTTTTTTTTCTCGAGTCGAGGTGGCATTGTTAAATGACTGATAATGACTAGACAGTCACGTAGATAACTAGACTGCTTGAAATTCAATTTTCAGGTCATTTACCGCAACTCTTAGCAAAATCACGTTGTTTTTCGAGTGAGCTGCTAACGTTAAATCACCGACGTGTCACGTAAGACGACCGGCAATGACTAGGCGGCCACGATAGCAAATAATATTGGAATCACACACGAATGTGTTGGAACTGCATCGACAAAATTTAAAGGTTTAAAACTTAATTTATATCCATACAAATAAGTTGGGATTGATTTGGTAGTTTTCCCTTGTTTATTTTTAATGAGTCACTCCGTTGTGTATCCCCCATCTTTCTTAGCAATAATCTTCAACCACCTCCTGACTTGCGCGTGCACATTCAAGGACGACTTGTAATAGCTCATGATTATTTAGGGCACAGATGGTAATCATTTTGTTTCCCAGAGCTACTTTTGATCAAAAATAGATTTTTCTATCTCTATTCCTTGGACGATTTTCTAAGCGAAAAAACGCGATTGACAATATGTCAACAAATACGTAAGTAATTAATCCCTAAATATTCGAAAAAAAAACTAATACCTAAATAATACATTTATGTGTAGCACATGGATTCATTAAATATTCCTTCTAAGGGGAAAAATATTAGAAAAGTCTTTCACTTGGGCCGGGGTGACATTGGGCCGAGGCCGACCTCGCCCGGGCGATAGCTTGCCTCGGCTGGCTTTCACCCTCGCCCGGGCGAGGCCAACCCTCACCGGCCATTAGAGGAAAGAAGGAGAGAAAGACAAAAACAAAACAAAGGAATAAAAACAAAACAAACAAAAATAATTAAAATATTATTAATAAAATATCTACGCTAGCACCGGCCATGCCACGTAAACTCTCCGGCTCCAAGTCAGCAATATCCAACCAAAATTAGTTGGAAGGACTAAATCGGCTCTAGGTCAAAAGATCTAGGATTAAATTAACACCATTAAAATGTTTATGGCCAAATTGACACAAATACAATAAATTTATGACTTTTTTGACACTTTTTCCTCTTTTAAGGAATGGATCATCTCACGTAGATATGGTTTCACGCCTTCTTTGAGAATTTGCGAAGTTCGCTCACATACGTTATGGCACGAAATTTTGTTTTTCCCTATTGCGTATACAATGTAATTGTTATTATTATAAGGTGCCGTTATGCTAGCACCAACCTTTTTAAAACAAATTCGTGGTCACATTTATTTATTTATTTTTTGCTGGCGACGGCATAGGAAGACGTGAAGATTATGAGCATTATAATCTAGGCGTTCAATTCAATTTCTTCCTTTTTGTCCCTTGTTTTTACCAAAACAAACTTGGAATAAGTCGAGAGGCATCGAATTGGCATTGAATAACAATAGGGTCCAGGTCATTTACCACAACTATTGATTTACACTTTTTTCTCGAGTCAACGTGGCATTACTAAATGACTGGTAATGACTAGACGGCCATGTGGATAACTAGAATTCTTGAAATTCACTTCTCAAGTCATTTGCTGCAGCTCTTCGCAAAATGGAGTCGTTTTTCGAGTGAGCTGTTACCGTTCGATCACCGGCGTGCCAAGTAGGACAACCGGCGATGACTAGGTGAGCACTGTAATTTAGCCAAAATGATTATTGGAATCACATACCAATGTTTGGAACTACGTCAACAAAATTTAAAGGTCTAAACCTGAATTTATATCCATGCAAATAAGTTGGGACTGCTTTTGTAGTTTTCCCCTTATTTATTTTTAATGAGCCAATCTGATGTTTATCCCCATCTTTCTCTGCAATAATCTTCAACCACCTCTTGACTTGCGCGCGCACCTGGGGCAATAAAATAGAAGAGGATAAAGTTGGTTTTTGCACTTCAAATTCGTGATAGTGCGCGAAAGGAGCGAGAACTTGACGGAATGGACCCAAGATAGTGGTCGGCTTGGTGTTGCGTAAATCAGACATCAAGTGTAACTTCTAATAGCTCCCAAGACTTAAGTACACTGCAAGTATCAAAACTTGTGTACGGCGCTCACTTTAGTATCAAAACTTTCAAAACGATCACTTAAGCGTCAAATTTTTTGAAAAACGACCACGTCGGTGCCAACACTTTCAAAACGATCACTTAAGTGTCAACTTTTTTAAAAATGATCATTTAAGTGCCAATTTTTTTAAAAAAACGATCACTTCAATGTCAACTCCACCAAGCCACGTCGGCTCAAATATTAATAAAAAAATAGCACGTGTCGGATTTTCGGCAAGCCACATCAGCTCAAATTGGAGTTGGCACCGAAGTGATCGTTTTTAAAAGAAGTTGACACTTAAGTGATCGTTTTTCAAAAAAGTTATCACTTAAGTGATCGTTTTAAAAGTTTTGACACTAAAGTGAGCGCCGTACACAAGTTTTGACACTTCTAGTGGTCTTTAGCCTAGCTCCCGATTATTTAGGGCACAAATGGTAATCATTATGTTATCGGAAATTATTTCTGGCTAAAAATAAATTTTTCTATCTCTATTCCCCGGGCGAGTTTCTAAGCAAAAAAACGTGTTTGTCGACGACACAAAATTTCTGTTCCTAGAACAGAAATTTATTTGATAACAACAAAAAATTTCAATGACGATCAAGTGGACGATAGCCCGCAATCGGCGACTAGAGACCGGCAGATGATGGCCGACGATAGGGACGCGAGAGAGAGAGGGAGACCGCACGCCACCGTCCGACGGGCGCGAGAGAGAGGGAGCAAAAGATGAGAAGAATTCTTATTTCTATTTATGTTCCGGAAATAGAAAAGTGGAAAAATTTCTATCTCTCTTTTCTTTTGCAAACCTATTTCTAGTTAAATATTTATCCTCAAAAAAAAAAAAAAATGAAACGATGTGATCAAACGGATTTCTACTCCAAACTTAATCTCGGGAACAAAAAACACAAAAAAATAAAAAAGTAAGAAACAAAATGATTATCATCCGCCCCCTTAGGTACCATTGCCTTTTGGCCAATGGATTTTTTTTGTTCCTTCCATGTTTCAAGTTAATCGATCAACGTCACATGCAATGATCTCCACTCAATCTCAGTCCATTCAGGACTCGGCTCAAGGAGTCTTCATTTCCATCGGACGTAGCGCGCCAACCGTATTGTTATGATCTTCGCGATTGACGACCGCATTTGGGCATATCATCAAAGCGGGCGCTATGGGTCAAGTGATATGTTATAATTTGGTTCGGCCTATTAGTTTCTTTATGTTTGGACTCCCATTTTAGTACCGCTATCGATGTCATAAATGTTCCCGAAACTTTGAGCCCATTGCAAAGCAAACAATATTCGACCTCATTATTCTCATGAAACGTTCCTTTATAAATAGTGAAATGTGCCGAGAGAGAAAACATTGAAAGACCATTTCATTATGTCAAAGAAAGTTGAGATCTCCCGAGAGAGTGGAAGGAAGCTTTTCATTTCTATTTTCCCATGACCTTGATGTGCAAGCCTTCGTCAAAGCTGAGAATCGGATTTCGGCGAATTTCACCTCTCTTGACCATTATATATCTGATCATATTCCGACAGATAGAGGATGTTAGGAACCACACCGCATTCGTTCCATCGAAGCCATGGACGCGATGGTCCGTTTCCTGGCTGTCGAGGTTGAGAAAGGGAGACGAGTACCTGTATTTCGTGACCAAGACGTGTAGGGAAGTCGCCAAGAAAACTCTCGTGTACTCCGCTCCCCTCGTTGTCGCATTCCTGACTCGAACGGCATGAAATTCTTCAGCATGGCATCCGATTCGCAGTCCTGGAATTCGAAAGCCGTAAACAATTCAATCACACTAGGGCATTTTATCGGAAATTTGAAATGAAATTAATCGCACTGGCTTTGATCGGAAATTCAAATGAAAATGCCTTTAAGTTCAACAAGTTCAAGTTCTTCGGTCTAGGGATTAAGGGCATGCACGAGAACCATTCTGGTTCTCCCGATTCCGTTCCCGAACCAACAAAAAAGAAGAAGATGAGAATCCTGTTTGGTAATGTAAACGATTCGATTTTGATTATGTTCCCAAAATCACTTTTAGAGAATCGGAATCGTTTTAGAGCAAAATCCGGACAAAAAAAAAGTTGGTTCTGGAAAAAAGAATCACTTTTGAAAATCACAAACGGAACGAAATCTCACATCTCTCACTTTTTCCTTTTAATTCTCTCATCACATTTCTCTCAACCTAATAAAATTAAAATAAAAAATTTCGAAAAAAATGGGAAATTTTTAAAAAATCACAAAAAATTTAAAAAATCCCTAAAAATAGAAGAAGCTTAGATTAGGCTAGTTTGACCTCATTTGCAAAAATTTAGGCCTAAATTTTCTAGATTTCATAGATGTCACTCTTTTGCAAAAAAATATCGCAGAAAATGAGGGCATCCAACGTGCGGATAGTAACATATATATTCGTAACCATGCACGTGGAGCTAAAGCTAAACATCCACTTGGATTTAGGACAGAAGCTGCAAAACGATAGTGAAAGACTTGTACTTCGTATCAAGGAGGATAATATGATTTTTTTTTTGTCAATGGATAATTTAGTTATTCAATTGCTATGTTTGTATGTATTTGAACAACGCAACATTTAAAAAAAAAATGAGTCTTTAATATGGGAACGTATCACATGCTTTAATCGAACTTCAAACGTCATGTATTAAAATTTGTGTTTCATTTATGACATGCTAAAAAAATAATGCATTTTTAGTTATTTTAGTGTGCATTGGAAATTAGTCTTCAATCGAAATAGAAATTTTGTGCGGTTATCAAACGCGTTTCATTTGTATTTCGATTCTCGATTCTTTAAAATTCATCCAGGAACAAAAAAAAAAAATTATTTTAATCAAAATTAGTTTTCCGGAACAAAATGATTACTATGTGCAGTCTAAACGTAGTAGGATCTTTGTGGGTCTCGAGATCCAAGTGAAAAGCGGAAGTGGCTATCAAAACTCCCCAGCCCGCGGGACTTGTGTATCCTGCAAAGAATTCCAAACCATCGTCGAAGTTCTAAATATGATTTGGTGATGAAACTAGTTATCGATGTTTTCTATGCAAATGGAAAAATGTTCAAAAAGCCTTAAATTTATTGTATGGAGGCTAATTCAATCCTCATTTTTTTTGTGTCAATTTAATCTTAAATCTTTTGTAGGTTTATTAATTTAGTCATAAACCTATTATTTGGGTATTTGGGCGGAAGGACTATATTGGCAAGGCGCAATTGAAAGGTTTGGAACTAAATTGGTCAATCGTCAAAAAATGTTTAAGATTAAATTAGCACAATTAAAAGTTTGAGAGTAAATTGACATCCAATTTAGGACTTTTGGGACAATATTTCCCTATGCAAATAAAAAGCACGTGAATCGACTACTGTCAAAATGACCTACCATTCCATTTCACATCCTTTTTGTCCTCAACAATCCAGGTGCGGTGTTACCCAACCTCAGAGTTTCATGTATTACCTAGCTTTTCAAACAACTATGTTAGAAACTATTTTAGCATACATCAATATCAGTAAAGTTAAGAACACTTGTGATAATAGATTGTTCGGTGTCTTTTGATCCAGTTACTACTATGATTCGATGTTTGAGACTTTATAGGATTGGATTGACTATTAGGAATTATCTCTAGACAAATATAAAAATGCTCATATATAGTCCACAGCCCCTTCAACCTTCAAGACGATCAACTCTGCCTTCGACTCCTCTGACCCCTATTGCCGCCTCCTCCTTGGAAGAGTCCCCTAGCTTCTCCACAGCCCCTTCCGAGCTGCCCGATGACCGCCCCAATGACGAGGACGGCGACGCCGCCGACATCGACTCCCTCATCCGCCGCGCCCACTCCGAGCGCCGGCTATTCTTCAAGCCAAACCGGGGTGACACCAGCTCCATCCTCGCCGACCAGCGCTCCATGTCCAATGAGAGAGCGAATAAAAATGGTTGTGAGGCGAACGAGGGTGACGACTACAACGACGACGTGGCGTTTAACAAGGAGAAGGTGGCGTTCCTGGCGATGGAGTTGAGAGACCCGTACGAGGACGTCAGGAAGTCGAGGCTCACAGCGTCAAGGGCGACGACTGGGAGTGCCTCGAAGAGCTCCTCTGTTGGTACTTACGGGTCAATGACCGGGACAACCACGGCCACATGTACGACGCCTTCGTGGACTTGCTTGTCCACGCTGATCGTCTCCCCAGCTACCAGTCTCCTTCATCCCCGTTGTCTCTGTACATTACCTCGTCCCCGTTGCTGTCCTCCTATTCGTCGTCATCCTCGTCCACGCGCTGCTTCTCCTCTTTGGAAGCGGAGGAAACCGTCAGTGAAAGCACGCCAGGCTCCTCCTCCTCCTCGTCGGGAGTCTCTTTAGAGGTGGTGGAAGATGAAGGACGACATACGTCGTAGTCCTTCCTCTTCTTCGGGAGTTTAATCGATGAAACTCGGTAGAAAAATCAATGTACGTATTCTGCAGTCGGTTGGGGCTAAAATTAAAGGTAGCTGAAGGGTTTTTGATGAGTCTCATCTGCCACGAGCGCCTTCTCTATCTCTCTCATTGTCCCATATTGACACGATTAATTTGGTTTCGTCATTAGATTAGTGCAATATATCTTGTTTATTGCTAATTATCTTCTTCTACATGCCCATCGAATGAATGACTAATATCTGATTTTCGGACCCCGGAAATGAATGGTGACCTTAGAAAAAGAAGACGTGCCATAGGGGTGCCAAATTTTTCAGGCGTCCGTAACTCTATGAGGGATCGAAATTGCCCCCGGATATAACCAATGTTGGGAGTTTGACTTTGACGTTTGTTTTTGAAATTTGGCAAATAACTTAATCAAATCTTCCGTTGACCCTGTGATGAGGAAAATAGAACGTTTTTTCAGAAATGATTATAACTAATTTTTTTTTATTTTATTTTGGTCTGACGGTCGCCGCGGCTGGTCGTTTGTTGATTCGCCGTCGCTGTCGCCGCTTCGGCGCCGTCTTTTTTAAAAGAAAATATTTTAAGTTATTTTTCACCAAACAACATTTACGTCAAAGTTACTTTTCAAATGTGTTTTTAAAATACCTTTCCAAACCTCTTGGATGAGGTTTTGCTTTTCTCAGTTGAATTTAACCAAAACTTTGTGATTTGGCAAATAGCTACTTCTTCCGTCGACATTGTGATGAGGAAAATAGAGCATTATTTTCAGAAATGATTATACCTAAATAGGGATACTCCCTTCTAAGATTGGGCAACTATGGCTTTGCCCCGCTTGCTGTCGGTTGACACAACACAGTTGAGGGTAAAGCATGGATGAGTCTCAACTGGCCAATGAACCCAAACTAGCTAGGGGTTTCTAGCTTGCTTCAATTGTTCGGCAATAATGTATAGGATTGTTCGAGAATCGATCGGGCTGATGCATGATTGGAGTTAAGAAATGCCCCCACACCCCTGAATTAATTCCTAGTCATCTACAAAACATGAAGTGTCACATGCAGGGAATTGCATAAAAAGCTTCGATTTGGACCATGTACAGACAGGTGATCTTCGTCGATCCATGATTACCTACAAAAGATATGGAACAAATGAGTATGGGTCATGAAGGAAGATCGGTCCATGATTCTCTTAATTGGTCTGACTTTGCTTTTCCATTTTTATGCAGAAATCAAGATATATTTTCCTTAGAAAAGACAATGTGAATTCTTTTGGAAAAATGTTCTTACACATTAGTGACTTGCGGAAAATGTGATAAAGTTCTTCTGACATTTGAAAAATTTCCTGAAGGTTTTTTTTTTTCCTGAATTTAGGCCAAAATTATCAAGAAAAATCTTGTATTCATGGATGCATTAAGGAAAGCTGTGATAAAAATCTCTTGTTGGTCCAAAAAATTTCCCAAAGGGAATTCTATCAATTTGATTTTCTTTTTGGAAAAAAAACCATGATGTAAAGTTCAAAAATTTGACTCACACCTAACATGGACCGATAAAAATATAGTAAATACGAGATAATGTTAGAGACCTTACTTTATCCGTGGGAAATAAAATGCCAATCACATGCACATGATTCGTGAGTTAAACTTATTTTTACTATCCTGGAGGTTGACAGATTGAAGCGAAAGACTTACGGCAAGATGACAATCTCACGCACACAATCAAGATTAATCGTGATCCCACGATGTAACCAAGATTAGCCGGGTCATTTCAACTTCGGCTTCTAGAGTTAAAACTTAAGATTCCCGCATCGTTAATCCTACCGAGCATGAGTTCTAACTTTTGAAACTCATTTTTTGAAAAAGATTCGAGATTGAATTTGGACTAACTTTCAACCATGATCCCATGGTGAACACTAGAACCAATCTCAATACCATCCGAAAAACTAGTGGCTCGAGTCCGACCATAGGTTGTGTGTGGCGTAGTGCTAAAAAAACTAATCATGCACAACAGTTAAATCCAAACATTGCTTCAAGAAGTGCATAATTAAATAAGGAATTCCCAAACACCAAAACCCGCAAAACAAGGAGTTAGCCAAACATTCTACCTCTTATAACTCATCTATGCAAAACCATTTAATACATGGTTAGGGGCTTACCTGGAGTTCAATTGCCAAAAAAAATGCAATTTTTCATGAAATTTGTGGCCTAAGTCCACTAATGTTCAAATTTCAAAATTTTAAACCAACGTCCTTAGTGGAGTCACCAAGCTATCGTGATTTAAAATTTAAAAAATTTCCAAACTCATGGATTTTCGGGTTAATTATTTAACTAATCTAACTCGAACTCTCCCAAGTTCACACCAAATCACAACTTAAGGTTCAAATAATTAATATGCAATGTATTTTAAATTTGGAGCCGCCACTAATCATTTTCGGTAGGTCAATTATAAACCCCAATAAATTAGCGAAAAAACTAAATTACTTATACGAACCAGGAGATTAAGAGTTCGGGGGACTTGATTACGCTAAATTACTCTAACGCCCTTTCGGTACCATTTTATTGCATGAAAAATCATTTGAAAATGCAACATTAATTGATTTTACCCCGAGTCATTAACAAAGGTTATCATGCGGGTGCATAATCAAATAATTAAACATCTAGAAATCAATATAATCGAGGAAGCATGCGCCACACTAGATAGTTCTTTTTTTATTTAAATTTTTTGATTTTTATATGAATGCATTAAAGACTACACTATATGCAATGCCATGAATTAAATGGAGTACTAAACTAGATGACATGGGAATTAAATAAATGTAGAAGTGAGACCAGGATTAAATTAACTACATGATATGTAAATTAATTAAAACCTAGAAATGCAATCTAATATGCAATTTAAAAACTAAAATGCGACCTAATATTAGGTGGCAAAGGTAATGACATGGCATCGATGACGGGGGATGACTTGACATAGATGATGTGGCAAAGATGACATGGCATAGATGTCGTGACAAAGATGACATGGCAAGGATGAATGATTTTTTTTTAAAATTTTTCGGATGAATTCATTCCCTGAAATAGAACTATGCTAAAATAATTTTTATCTTGCATATTTTAGAATTTAAATTGACATAAACCCTAATATATTAAAGATAAATTATTTTAAACATAAGATTCTAATCAAACATGCGATTTCTATCCTAAAATGAGATCTAACCTAAATATTTACAAAAAGGTTTAGATATGCAATTATCTACATGATGCGATTTTTAAAAGATGCAATTTTCAAATTTGCAAAGTGAATGAGGGCAAATCTTTTTTAGAATTTTTGAGATCACACCATGCCACGGATATATTCTAAAAAAGATAAGGCAATCAAACAATTCAAATCAAATTAGGAAAGTGAATACGCCAATCAATATCAATCAAGAAAGTGGATATATCAATCAATTTTTGAAATAGATTTCGCAAATATCTAAATCCAATTTTTGATTTGTAATCTTACGATTAACGATTGAACTCAAATTCTTGCCTAATCGAGTATTCCATTAATACCTAAAGATGGACTTTCTCGATCGTATGGCAACTTACGGATTAGGGAATTTCCTAATCTACCTGATTTTTGAAAAAATATCTAATTTTATGCAAAAAAAATGCAAATATATTTAAGATAGACAATGTGTTCAAGATAGGCAATGAAATATTTGAAATCAGAATTTTACCTATCTTGTGGATATATGTCCTAATTCGAATTGGTCAATTGTTCGAGATGCTTACGGATTGAACCGGTGAGTGGATTCGTGGATCACAGGACTATGGATGCTCAGCTCGCGGGACGGGATTGACGATGGGATGACTCTCGTCTTGGTTATGCGCTCTCTCTTTTGATTGGCTCTTTAGGCATGTCCTATACGGGGTCAATCATGGATGGATTCTGAGGAAGGAAATCAGACCTAATGGGATGTAAATATAAGAGAACAATGAAGAATTCGCTTCAACTTAATCTGATTGTTTTTTTGCACTCCCTGTTCTTAGATTCTTCCCATTGTGCATTGAATGTCAGTCAAGCGCAGGGAATCGTGTGAACGGACGAAAGTTTTGGGACTCCTGAAGAGCTCATACACCACTGGAAAGGGCTAGAAACCTGCAACAAACAGAGCAAAAAGGGTTTGCTGATTAAGGTGCTATGGGGAGCTGCTGAGATCATCGGCAAAGGGAGCCGTTGGAGATCGTCAAGCTCATCGTTGATGTCACTTAGTCAAAATAGCAGCCCCGTCGTCGAACGGCTCACGGGTTGGGACACGCATAGGGAACTTGTGGTAATCTGGCGAGCTACTCGTTGGTTTGATCGTGATTAAGCTTGGACGTCAACACCGCTTTCTCCACCGATTGAAACTTTATTTCTTTGGCCTCTCTCTCTCTCAGTAGAAAAAGTTTTGGCTGATTATTCAGCAGAAGAGAGAGAGAGAGAGGCCTTGAGTTCTATGAATGGAAGACCCGAAGGAAAGAGGCAAAGGAAGCTCTCTCTGCCTTTCTCTCAATGTGCCGTATGTTAAGAATTTTGTGTGCCCTCCTCTTGATATGAACTCTAAAGCACCTATTTATAATAATAAGTTTGGGTTTCACATTATTTTCATTATTTGCAAAATTATCCATCAACTTTGGATAATCGCAAATTGGTCCGAAGACAAAATATTTTGTCCATAAAGCCTTTTTCCTTAACGGGTATTTTTAATTAAAAGGCTTTTTCCCAAATTAAACATTAAATTGGCTCATTTAAGCTCAAATTAGACCTCAAGACCATGATGAATTTTTTGTAATTGGCCCCTAGCCAGCTAAATTCTGCTCTTTGAGCTTTGGTCCACCGCTCGTCGATTTCAATTCATTTTTCTCCGCCGATCTGATTAAATGTAAATGCAATATGATGCTAAAAATAAATATGCTATGCATGAAAAATGATTTTATTATTTTTGTTTAGAATTAAAATTAATTCTAATTTTTATGCAGAAATGACTAAATTTACGCTCTAATTTTCAAATGTAATTAATGACTAAGTAACTAGTCAAAATTTAGGTGTCAACAAATAGAAAAATTACTCGGTGAAGTTTTAGCGATCATGTACAAAAAGGGATGAAGAGAATGCAGAACAATAAATTAAGAGTGATGGGGCTGCCCTCTCTGACCTTGGTTGGAGTCACAGAGCATCGGGTCGTTTCGATCCATCATCCATCTTTTTATGCCTTGTTTTCTGGATAAGCTAAGAAATCTCGATTCATTGTCCATCTTCTTCCAATCTCCAGCTGATCTTTGAAGTTTACGAATAGTGAAACACTAGAAATTCGGCTGCAATTTCACACTTTCGCAGGACAGTGACTAAGCTATAGAATTCAGTAATTATAGAAAACAGTTGGAAGGGTAAAACTGCTGGAAAAAAAAATCTTAAATGGGATTAGGATGCTTAATATTGATGGTTAGAGATGGTTTCATTTGCAGTATGCTTTAATATTCGACCTGTAGGAACAGGACCTGACTGGACCAATAACCAAGCCTCTTGGTTCACCTTCTTTTGGAATATGCTTTTGATTCACGGAAAAAATTCTCCACGAATTAATTTTTCAGTATTTCATGTATTTGGTTAGCTAAAAATAAGGGAAAATTCAAAATATTGGCCTACAATGTAATTATTTTCTTAAATAATAGCATGCAGTGAAATTTATTTCAAATTAGGGTTTGAATTGCTTTCATTATTTTAATGTATAAAAAGGGCTTGAAGTGTGCCTCCATTTTCTTATTTTAGTTTTTTTCTCGCGGCTTAAAGTTGCAAACTTAAATAAATGATGAAAATGATCATATTATTTCAAAGAAGGAATCGACCAATAGCATCTTTTCTTTACCGCAAAGTTAGGAAATTTTCTTGAAAATGATTTTCATGGAAAGCACTAATATTTATCATTCATTTTCACGGGCGTTTGTTTCACCAAAGACTTCTTGACAAAATAAAATAATTTTTCATAAAAATCATTTTCAAAGAAAATTGTTATTTGTCATTTGTCTTGTGGTTTAAAGAAAATGATTTTCTTCTTATTAGAAGAGAAAGTGATTTTTCCTCAATCTAAGCTTGTTATTTTCAATTTATAAAAATAATTTTCTATAAATCCATCAGTGTTACATCATCCAAATATTTGAAAGATAAATAACCTGGATCATTAAGAGGTTTTTTTATTATATTAAAGATGGGTCTCAAATTGAAATTTTCGTAACGTGCGAGCACACCGCCACTTGCTAGTCGAATTGAGGAAATTAACGAGAGATTTACTCGTTTGCGTAAATACTCATAAAATTATTCAAAGAAATTTACCTTAACATGTACAATAAAAGCCCACAAAAGATCATCATCAAACTAAAGGAAAATTTCAAATAAGAGCCCGAAATGCATTTATTGTCTCAAATAATAATCGAAGTGTCCACATTATTTTAAAGAAGGGTCTAACTAAGGGTATTTTCATTATTTGCATTTTCTGAATTATTTCTTCTTTTCTTTTCTTTTCTTTTCATCTTTGCTATTTATTTTTTTCTCTATTGGGGTCGGTGAAGGCTAGCGACCTCGCCCAAGCCCTCTTTGGGCGCGGGCGAGCCCTCGCCCGGCTATAGGTGATCAACAACCCCAAATCGTCCTATCTCAAGGCCCTCGCCAACTAACAAAAGATCTTCTTGGTTGATTTCACAGACAACATCACAATCCAATCCTCAAATTTCCAATGTAAGGAAGCCCTTCATCCCTTTAATTCATCACCTTGTTGCATTTCGATCCGTGAATCCTCACCTAGTTGATTGGGGTGCGTATGATAACACTTTTGAAATAGAAATCCGTTTGATAACACAACTTCTAAAACATAAATTCGTTTGGTTATGCAACTTAACTTTTTACTTTTGAAGTAATTTTTTTGCTTTAGAAGTTATTTTCGACCAACTTTTAGAAGTCAAAAAATTATTTCTTTTCGAAGTAGAAATCTCTCGACATCAATATATCTTTCACTTCGCCCTAACTCTTTCTCACTTCAATCTCTTTTCATTCTCTCGTACCTCTCTCTCTCAACCACGCCTCCGCCATCGCCGCCGCCGCCGCCGCTTTGCCTGTTGCTACCTAAGAAGCGTGAACTCATTGAGGAGCTCGCTATGTCGGTGTCGAACACCGATACGCATCCGACATGTCTTCAATGCCGGCGTGTCGCCGGTGACGTCCAAGTTGGAGGAATTCGAAGAGGTTGGTCTTCACCACATGCTCTTCAACTACCTCCCGGAGACTACTCCCATGGTCCCGACAAATTGCTATGGTGGTACATGGTCAAATCTTGCCGACAAAAGTGCAAAATTGGAGGGTAGAGATCGTGGCAAAGGGCGTCTCCGTCTTGGGGCCATCAAAGAGATGAGGAAGAGAGAGCGAGAGAGATGAGCGAGCACGGGGGTTTAATATCGCTGGGGAAAGCACTGATTTGAAGGGCAAAGATAGAGGAAAAGAGGGGGAGGAGGGTGTCCGGTTCTTGATGTAAACTAAGATTATTAACTTTAAGCAGCAACCCAAAACTATCACGTTTAGATATGTGAAACACCATAATCAAGTGGAGAAATTTATGCACCTTGTTTCGGATATATCATTCTTGATGTGGAATTGCGATAAACCGATATTCAAGAGCTTCTCCTTGATTAACCTCCTTTAAACACCGACTTCAATGAGACAGCCCATCACGTATTGTTTATAACAACTCTTTATGTGAGGTTATGTGAGTATTAGAGTTTAGAGGAGGGACTTGACCTCTAATTACAGAGTTTGTAACCTATCCCTTATTATAGACAAGGTTTAACCCAGCCCATATTATCTAGCCCCATATCCAACTAGGATTAGGATATCTTATATCTTTCTTTTATTAGACCAATAATTAATTAAAATAACAATTAATAAAGCCCAAATTAGGAAATAAATTTTACATTCTCTTACTTAGGCTATATTAATTAAAATTGCATTATATATGCACATCTTTATATTGGTCTCGAGATTATTCCTAGTAGTCAATTCAATCCCATAAAATCTCAAACACCGAATCATAGCAAGAATCGCATCGGAAGACACGGAACCATCCATGGTTACAAGTGCTCTTAACTTTAATAATATCGATGTAATATATTAGTGTGACAAATCGATAACACCTCAAACAGTAGAGAAACCTCATATGTTATCCTCCTTGTCAGTCGCCATTCTCTTATTTTAAGACGTCACGAAACTTGATGTGCCACTAGAGAATATTCTAATGGTTTCACTGAACCAATATATGTCTTACATTTATAGTTAACTATACTTTATGTATAACTAGCATATGCTTATGGCTAAAAAATAAATGCTCCAACCATCACTTAAGGTTTACACGATGCCTTGGATTTTTCTTGTTGTATTTTTCTTGATAACTATACATTGATAAACACTTTATTGAATGTAAAATAGTTTATACATGTCTAAATATTACAAAAGTAACAAACACGAGATGTAAACTCTTTTAGAGCAAACACAAAACAACTCCCACTAAATAATAGTCATGATGCTTCCAAACCCAAGCCAAATAACATGTCGTAATAGCATCCAATGATACTTCTAAGCCTATTCTTATCACATGACATTCAAATACCCAAGGGCAAAGACCTTTAGTTTGTGGATCTGCATCCATATCATCCGTAAAAATACGATCTTCTATAATGTCACCATTCTCATATGTCACCTTTATAGTCAAAAACTTGACCACCGGATGCTTAGACCCCTTGTGACCTCCTTTGTTAATTAACAACATCGTAGAGTAATTGTCACAATACAAGTGTATGGGCCTATCAACAACGTCAAATGTGGTCAACTCCTTAATGAAATTCTGGAACCAAATAGCTTGCTACAAATATGCTATAAAATCACTTTGGGTTTGTCTCACTTTTCCACGACACCGCTTTTGTTGTTAACATACAAATATATCTAGTTATCACCTTCATGTAATCCCGATAGCTAACAAAGTCTCAATCCATATAGACTACTAGCTGTAGATCCTAAATATGTCTATAAATCAACATATAGTCTTTTGTCCTCTTTAAGTATCTCAAAATTTTCTTAGCAGTAACCTAGTGATCGTGTCCGGATTTAACTGATATCCGCCTAGAAGTCTCGTTGCAAAAGTAACATCCGGTTTGGTGCAAACTTGAGCATACATAATGCTTCTATGTATTATTTATTTAGGTTTTCTTAATATCTTTATAAGAATATTGTGACAAATTCAGTTTATTGCACTTAATAACAGGATCGGTTCCGACTTGCAAAATACCGTATACTAAATCTTTCCAAAAATATGATCAACATGTGTCCTCTAAAATAAACCCAATACACGTCAAGAACGATCCAAGAGGATCTCAATGCCTACGACAAAAGGACACCTTAACAAGATTCTTTATGTAAAAATGTTTTGACAACTTCACTTTGTCTTATACAGTAATTTAATATCATTGATCACAAGCAAGATATTTTCTACATAAAATACGAGAAAAAATAATTTCTCCCACTGACCTTGCATTATACACACTCATCTACTTTATTCTCGACACAACCGAATGAAGGTACGACCCTATGAAACTTCAAGTACCATTATCTAAAAGCTTTCTAGAGGCCATAAATAGACTTTTAGTATATACACAAGCTTACCTCAAATCATCTCTTGGAAAACCTTTGGGTTACATCATATAGACTTCCTTATCATTATCTCCATCCGGACAAGAAGTTTTAACATCCATATGATAAAACTCGTATCTTAATGAGCTATTAATACTATAACCACTCTGAAAGAATCTTTAAGAGAGATTGGCAAAAAATTTACTTTACAATCTATTTTTCTCTCTAAGTGAAACCTTTGACTACCAATCTAGCTTTAAACGTCTCAATCTTTCCTTTGGAGCCCCTTTTTATTCTTACATACCCAATTGCAGCCGATGGGCTTGTGACCTTTAGGCATGTGAATAAGCTTTCAAACACCATTATGTTTTATTGTTTGCATTTTGTCTTTGACTTCATCGATCCATAAATTTAATTGAGGATAAGAAACGACATTTGTATAAGTTACTAGATAAGCCACCCAGCCGATATCGTAGACATGCTCTCCTAGATAGACTATATAAGGCAATGGTATAGCTTGATCATCTCTGTCTGCTAGATCTATCAAGTGAAGCTACTTTAATTGTATCCTGCGCTTGTGGGGTTTGATGAACTTTATCAAAACTATCTCAATAATAGGATCATGTACCCAACAAGTTCAGTTTGTAGTTTAGGATACTTCACAATCATTTATACAGACAGAGAGAAACAACACAGTAATCCCCACCGACCTTATTCAACCATATCAAATTCTAGAAATTTAGTTGTCTATGATTCTACATTGACCTCGGTTGGTATCCTAAGAAATTGATATCCCTTCAAATGATCTGGTTAAGACACAAAGTTAATTGAGTGGTTTTGAAGTCCAACTTACTTAATGATGGATTATACAATTTCATTTCCGCAAGACAACGCTAAAACTTAATATGGTTCAAACTAGGTTTACGTTTAGTCCATAACTTAAAATGAAGTTAATAGAACAGCTTTGGTAGAAACGCTTCACAATATAAAGAGCCACTTTCAAAGCTTCACCTTGTGGGAAATCATATAAGTTTGTTTTACAAATCGTACTCCTCCTCATAAGGGTACAATTGTGCCTTTTGGCGACACCTTTTGATTCGAGACTCCCGGGAATAACAAACCGAGTTACTATCCAAGAATACTCTTAAATATTTGACAAAGAGCCCTTTAAGCTATCTAGCATTGTCATGCCTGCCAAAATACTTGCCACCTTAGTCAAGAACCGACAACCTTTATGACTTTTCCTAACTATTTCTTAACTCTCATCCAAAAAATCTTGAACTTGTTAAGACACCCATACTTTTCTTTAATCAAATATAAATAACCATATAGGGAATAATCATCAATTAGATCTAATGAAATAAAAATTTCTACACAACGATGTCTATAGGGTTTACTTATATCGGTGTGAATGACCTCCAATAGGTCATAACTGTTGACTGCAACTTTATTCTTTATCTTAGTCATCTTACCTCTACAATAGTCTACGTATATATCTAGGTCACTTTTAAGAGTGGGCATAATGTTTGCCTTTATCAGTCATTCCATTCTTTCCTTAGATATATGACCAAGACTTTTATACCATAACGTGTAAGACGTTCCTTAGGTAGAGGTCTTTGAAAGTAACCTTTTAGCCGTACAAGTGACGTATATATCATTTGGAGTTAAAGATAATATGAACAATCCATTAGACATATAGCAGCACCCAACTTTATTTGAATCAAAGAACATAGAAATACTAGTGGTCCTAATTTCAAAAGAGTAGTTACACAAATCTAGACTTTATATGGAAACAAAGTCCCGTCTTTAAGGAAAGTACATAAAATGTGTTTTTTAATGTCAAATTAAAACCAGAATACAGAATGATATTCCCACGAACTCAACGTCGACTTTATTATTGTTTCTCCAATGAGCTTGATTAATCTTGATTTGGTATCTTTCAAGTATATGATTCCCTCTATGAAAAACGTAACATAATTTGTTGCACATTGTCTAGCCACCACGAACAAGATAGGGCTTTTGATAGATTAGATTTACAAACCAATGCCAAAGAATAATTACATTTAGGCTCATGCTTAGACAATCAAATTTTTTTAATACTTGTCGTGGTCTCTTTTTATGTGATCGTTTTTTTTACAAAAGAAGTAGCAATCACCATCCTTATTAAAGGATGCTTTTTTCTTGGACCTACAATGTCGAGTGACTAGTGGTTTCATGAGTTCCTTTATGACTATGATTTTTGAACCTTGTAATATGCAATTCTATGATCTTTAAGATGTAATCTCTAAACCTGCCGGAATCATCATACTTGATGTTAAAGGGTTATTGAAAATGTGCCCCACTCTTAGCATTAGGTGAGACATGGTTCCAAGCCTCCAACTTATTTCATTTATCTAACAAGTGCAATCGAGATGACAAAATACTTTTGAAGTGTTCCTTAATGGATCACTTCATAATAAGCAAATCCTATTACTCTTTTCCTAAGCAATACATAGTGTTTTCCGGGGTTCCTCACCAATGTCGGTGAGTTTTGTGGGCTTGTACATAATAAGAGCAATACAAATATTCATCAGCTATATTGGAAGCAGAAAAATCATCATTCAATTTCTTAAAAATTGAATCCAATATGAACCTCAATTTTAACAGAGTTTCCATTTATAGATTTAATAGTAACTTAAAAATAATCATTGTATTTTATTAGGATAATGTGAAAATTTTACCTTGAGAGTTACATACATCATCATATAATCACCTTTGGACAAAATACATTATATGAGGTTTTATACTCTCTACATTACAGCGATCATGAGAATATAATTAATATTCGTTGATTCACTACCTTTGGGTGTATGAAAACACTTGGATCAGTCAATTCTCAACCATATGCCGTGCATATATCCCTCCATACAACAACACACAATCATCTCCTTTGAGAGTACAATTATGCATTAGCACAAGGACGTCCCACCATAATTATGAGATAAAAATTTCTCAAATCCAATCAAATGTGCCACTTTGGCGGTCACAATCCAATTGAATTTTTGAAATTGGGATGTAAACTTTATATTTCATATTCTCTGTATATGCACGTAATTTTAAATTTAGTGACAATGGCAATTAGTCACAAAATTACATGCCATGCTAATTTACATCGATCTAATCAACAATACATGTTATACCATGTACATGAAATTGATAATTTATGCTCTACAAATATGTATGTGGTCATAAACATACGAGCTTGTGCATGTATCTCAAAAATCATAGAGAAATCCATAGAAAAATAAAAAAAAATACCCCAAAAATACACGTATTTAGGGTTCCGTATGTATTTTCATTCCATAAAAGCATCAAACATATAAAATAAATATATCACCTAGAGAGCATTAGCATACGAGCACACCGATACCCGAATCACTCCAATCGAGTGTTCGCGCGCGCCTTGAAGTCATGCGCGTAGTCAAACGACAAACAGGTCGGGGTCAAGGTCACGGATTAGGTCAAGTCAATCGGGGTCGGGTCGGGACCACCGGGTTGAGGTCACGTCAACCCCGCACGTGCCAATCGGGTCTAGCGCATGGTGCAATCTCTAGCGCGTAGCCACCACGCGCCCAACGACCAGCTATGCGTGCGGTGGAATTCTGCGGCAATCTTCACATGGTTTTGCTCGTCTCGATAAGCACATCACGAATATGTGAAAAGACTTCATTTTTACTGAAAATAAATTTTCAAAAAATCCTTAATACGTGATTCAAGATTTAAAATATGTAGGCTCGATATCACATGTAAGCCGCGATTATTAACTTTAAGCAACAACCCAATAATGTTACATTTAGATATGTGAATCACAATAATCAAATAGAGGAATTTACGCACCTTGTTTCGGATCCATCATTCTTGATGCGGAATTGCGATGAATCGATACTTAAGAGCTTCTCCTCTACTAATTCCCTCTATACACTTGTTTCAATGAGACGGCCCATCACGTATCGTTTATGACGACTCTTTATGTGAGGTTATGTAAACATTAAGGTTTAGAAGAGGGACTTGAGTTATATTTATAGAGTTTATAACCTAGCCCCTCATGATTGTGCGAAAGAATTAGTCCCTTTGGCTAGATTTCATATATGAAGAGTGAAAGGCATCGATCTGTATTCTCCCCATGTGATGAAGGAGTCCGAAGATTGTATTCTCCGTAGCACGACCTCATGCTCGTCCTTGGAAAAAAAAATATGGTGAGAAGCCACTAAAAAATGATGAAAGGGCTTTCGTTAGATATGATTTAATGTGCTGTTGGAAAAAGCCTACAGTGAGTTCTTGCAATTATTTAGGATTCTCTTCTAGGAACATTTGAGCTAATGTCAATGTCGCCGGAATACGCTCGGAGCCTACAAAAAGAAGTGCAAATATAAGAAGAACCACGGAAAGAAAATCAGAAAACGAAGAGCGAAATTCGACAAAAAAGGTCAAAGGTTTCGCGTGTCGTTCCACTCACGAGAGATAGCTTTGTCTGTGCCCCACTTTTTACGGTTACGAATCTTACATGTGATTCATGTGATGTCATGTCATCGTTCTCTCTTTCATTTGATGTTTTAAGGGATGCGAATTAGAAGAGTGATTGCGTCTCCTCTGTTCTTTCTCACGGCTACTGTCGCTTGATTGGGTGGATGTGATCTTCATTTTAAGATTTTTATTCTTTAGAAATTTTGAATCTGCAACTATTTTTTGTATTTCATTTTAGGTTTGATTGCTTGATTTATTCTCATTGGCTGATTGGAAGATTATAAATGATGTCTATTGAACAATCATTTGGAGGTCACACTGAATTGGGATCACCAACGTCCTTGTGATTCACAAGGACTTACGGGTCGTATCATAGTCTTGTTTCCATACCTGGAATCACGACATATTATGATAGGAATGTGGTTATAAAGGAGCCAAAGATGCGATTTCCCATTTGTTGTCCCGTAAAGTGTGGAACGAAAGATGCGGTTTCTCTCGTTGCTGAACAGGTGCCTATAGCATCTTCTGAGCTGGAAGCTCTTCCCAAATTGTTCGCTCTAAGCATTGGGTTTATGAGAACGCCGCGCAACAAAAAATGCAGGACATTGTAATAATTAATGGAGAGAATACCAGACGAGACTTCCGGGCTAGGATTTCGTGGTGCTGAGAGGAGCATTAGAAGGGCAGTCCCATGGGTGGGCTGCTGATGTTTGGTGACCACTGGTGGATTTCTGCTGTGGTGCCGCCACCGTGCCCATTGGTGGATTTATACAGTGGCAACCTGTCCTTTATGTTTTGAAGATGGCTGGTCTTGTAACTCTTGTTATTTGGGATCTTTTCGCAATGCGACTAGCACTCCGTAACGATTTTCGCTCAAATGATTCTGTTCATTATGATATGGGCGTAGTGAATGGATGCTTTGCTCAATAATGCCGTGTCCTATTAACCACCCACCATAACAAGAAGTAAAAAGTTCCCACCATTGACAACGGAGAAGTCCAACAACTCATTATTTGAGCTAAGTTTCAGAGATCAAGTCTGGCAAAGGGTTGTCGTCCCGTGGATTTAAATGCAGCTGATTCAACATACATGATCCGTTCCCCCTAATCCCAAGCAAATATCGTGGAATGATGAGAAGAACAAAGCGGAAGAAAAGAGACCACGTTGTAACTCTTCAGGTGAAAACACACTTGGCATATTCAAGTGAAGAGTTTCAAACAGTGTTGGAAGCCGATTTTCAATATTTCTCGCCGTCGGTGACTAAAGAAAAGCAAGGGTGAATATTTTGTGGACAGATTAACACTATACACTAAACACTACTGAACACCTCTAAATCTATACAAGCTCCTAATCTTTGTACAGCATGTATAAGAGTTTACAAAGGGGCTTCATCATCTATACGTAGAATTTCCCTTTCTTCTTTCCGCTTCGTCCGGCTTGAATTTCTTCTAATGACTCTGGAACTCCAGTTGCGGATTGGGGCTCTTGTGGTGCAGTCTTCTTCGTGCTTTTTAGCCATGTCTCTAAACGATGCTTCCGACACATTTGTGTCATTGCAAGCCTGAACTGCATATCTTTCTTGCCAGCCGCAATGACCTCAACACCTTGCTTTGTTGGATTCCCTCCTTGGTCTTTGTCTCGACCCTGTAAAAACATCGACTTAATGAAAATTTACACAGCCGCCAAATAGGGATCAACTCAGTTAAACAAATTCTCGTCCAAATCAACCCAAACAAAACACGATCACCCCCACTTGACCGATCAATAACTCGAAAGGGAACACCAGGAAAAGCAGTTTTGAGCCTCGCCGGACAAGAGCAATCTTCTTGGGATGGGCCTTTGAGCAGCATATTGTCTTGACTTTTGGACAAAATGACTCGCATACTATCAAAAGCCATTGTCAAACATGTATATGAGTAATTAAGTAAGACATACAAAGAAGAGTAGACTGCCATACAAGAGACCCAAAGAAGAAGAAAAAAAGATAACCATGGATCGACGGTCATCAGCCATTTGTGACCTCATAGAACTTTGTTCTGGGAGATAACCGGCATTTAGAGTTTAGGAAGGAAGGAAGATCCGTTGTATAAGCATAATTTAGAGTGATATGATCAAAGATAAATATCAATCAATGCAACCAAATCAATGACCAGTAAAACAACCCCACAAGGTAACCTGCATTACACGAAACTAACAAAAACACGGCCATATAACTCTCTAAAATTGAGTCATATGCCATGTAAACTATGACTAATATGAGTAATCGCAAGAGTCCAAAAAATGACAGAATAACTCTAATTATAACACCAGCTTTCAGTTTTCTGAATATCATTTGCAACAAAGGAACCCTCAATTACATCAGTAGACAAGAACAGTGAATCCAAAACAACAAGGGCATCTTAGCTATCAAGCTAGCAATTTAAGGTTCAGCAGCAATTGCCTGCTGCCATATGCCATATGCCATATTTGTCGAATTTCGCTCTTTCTTTGGCCGATTTACTTTGGGGATCAGAGTAAAAGACGGCTTGGTGAGAGAGCAAGGAGGTTCATGCAGACAGACCACCGCCTAGACTCTCGTAGGACGCTAAATTGTCGACTTGATTTGGGGCTTTAGGGTTCACATGGATGGAGAACACGAGGAGAAGAGACGATTGGAGTAAATCGCCGTCACTAATGCTCGATTAGTCATCGAGACTCCTACGCGATGCCAAATGGTCGAACTTGATTTGCGGCTTTATTGTTCGAGAAACTACTGAGAGAAACATGGGGGAGAAGAGATGTGGATAGGGAGGGAGGAGAATGAAAGAGAGAAACGTCGTTTTGGGTGATAAGCAAGTTACCCAAATCGCTTTGATGACGTGGATAAGTTGGCCGAGTGTATTTGCCACATAAGATAGAGAAATGATTACAAAATGTCACGTAGCATTTTCCGTTAGCCACATAGGACGGAGTTAATGGAAAGACCCAATTAAATCAATTTGACAAGTTTTATGACTTGATTGCACATTTTATCAGTTTTAGGATTCAATTGCACTTTGGTGTTAAGTTTTAGGATTTCTAGTGAACATATCGATTTCTTTTTTAGAAAATGAAAAGGGATTAATTGTAATAAATGGGCCATCCAAGATAGTTTGCCGCTGTCTTTTAAGTGCCTAAGCCAAGCCTAACATGATCTATGACAAAGAAATGGTAATCAAGTGTCGCAAAATGATGGGCTGGCTTGGCCATGAATCATTGTAGACTAATATGGATCTCTAACTGGCAAGCGGTAGATCATTCTTCTTTAAGGAACAAGTTTTTCTTGCTCTCTCCACTCATTTTAACAACCGGACATCTGTGAAAGCTTTTATACTCTGTAAATGGAGAATAAGCTACTGAGCGAAAAGTGTTCGAGTTCGAAGGACCTTTGGGTTTTAGTGAAAACGAGAGGCATGTAATTGTCGAGGTGCTTGGACGGACCACATAGAAGGAGAACAAACTTGGATAACAAGAGTACATCGATATGCTTGAAAGGACCTAACCAAAGAGGGCGAACAGGTTGAGTCATTCGGAAAGGGCATGTGAATTCTGGACTTTTTTTCTTGTCACATGCATTACTGAGAATCTGTAATTCCACTTGTCGTACTTGAAAAAATTTCAGGCACCTACTTGTTGCAATTTCGAAAAACACTAAGAGGCGAGTCAATGTCGAACGCAGCCGTCGATTCGTAATTTCATGATTTAGACACGCTTTTCTGGTGATTTATATGAAAAGAAATAGCATTTTCTCGGGTTTTGCGGGTCTTTAATAAAAGTGACTTTTTCATATAAATTGAATTGTGTCTTCTTCGAAATTCGCTAAAATTGAGAATTTTTTGGCAGAAAAAATTTAATAATCCTATTTGTTTTTTTTTTTCAGAAAAAGAGAAAGGGATTGATTGTAAATAAATGAGCCGTCCTAGAGAGTTTGTCGGTGTCTTTAAGCGCCTAAGCCAAGCCTAACATGATCATGACAAAAGAAATGGTAATCAAGTCTCCTGGCCCATGAATTATTATGGACTAATCGATAGTGTCTTTACTGAGTTGCTTTATGGATTTCTAACTTGCAAGAGGTAGATCATTCTTCTTACGAAGCAAGTTTTTCTTGCGCTCTCCACTCATTTTAACAATCGGACGTCCGTGCCAGTGGAAAGCTTCTTTACTCTGTGAGTGGAGAATAAGATACCAAGCGAAAAGTGTTCGAGTTGGAAGGACTTTTGGATTTTAATGAAAACAAGAGGCGTGCAATTGTCGAGGTGCTTGGATGGACCATGTATAAGGAGAACAAACTTGGATAACATGACTACATCGATATGCTTGGAAGGGCCTAAGCAAAGGAGGTGAACATGTTGAGATTAGATGAAATTGCGAAACATGGAGGGATCGCGTTGTGGAGGAAGTTCACACTATAAACGGAGTGGACAACACACCACATACTTGGAAACGAAGACTAAGCGCTAAATGAATTTAAGTCAAAATTCAAATTGCTGCTTTGGTGCCAATTGCAGGCCTTAGAATCCACAGAGACATGTTATGGAGAAGTTCGTAGAGGGAGTTCGGTCTAGTTCGGGCAAGGTTCACTAATTAGAATCGGGTGAATGTTCTGAGCATTGAATAGCCTCTATGGCAACTACTCCGCAAACTGTCACGGGCATCAAGGGTTGCATGGCGGATTCTAGCCATGTTATCGACCTGTTAAAGCTAGGATAGTGGAGTAAGCCTGGTGAAACAGTCGAACTACTATAAATTGCTTCGTAGTCTCTTCTCGTTGGAGTCAACACCTAACATGAAAACAAGAAAAGTTAAACTTGGATTTTGTTGAAATATATAAATATTAAATCACACCTTCTTCTATTAACTTAAGTTTTTAGAGCAATTGATCGTGGTCCCATAAAATCTGTCATGGTATCGGAGCAAAAGGTCATAAGTTCAAATCTTTTTAGACCCCTATTTACCTCCCTCAATAAATATTTCTACGCTTAGTACTAAGCAAAAAGATCAAACTAAACGTGAGAGAGATTTTGATTGACATAAGTTGGATGAAGAGAAGCGTAGACGTTGATTGACATAAGTTGATTGACATAAGTTGGATTTTGTGTGTGTGTGTGTGTGTGTGTGTGTGTGTGTGTGTGTGTGTGTTGTTGTATGTCTTGAAGCATACAGATATAGAGATAGAGTGTTGGGAGTTTGAGAGAAAAGCTTTTTCACATGCAGAGAAAGGCTCTATTGTGCTTTGCAAAGCACATTATTATATACTAAAAATATGAGCTTAAACTCTAAAAGCCCTATGGTATCCATAGGGCACTACTCCCTTGAGACCCCCGCCGATAGGGGTGTCCAAACCAAACAAGAGGCCCGACCCGAAACATGACCCTACCCGACCCGACCCATAATTTATATGCAATTCTTGTTCGGGTAATGCAAAAAGCGATTGGGTATTGTTATGAAGTTGTTTGTGCTCGGGTAATTCCTGAGCACAAACATGGAAACACCCAAACAGGCATGAAAACAACCAAACAGGCAAACACATTAAGCCCAACCCATTGAGCCCAAACAGGCAAGCACGGAAACAACCCTAAAGGCTATGCAGCCGCAACTTCTTGTTCCCCTCGGCGAACACGGCACGGCTTCCTCCTCTCACTCACCGGGCGCAGTTGCTCACTCGCTCACCTTCCTTTGTCAATCGGAGCACATTAGGGCAAAGTTCGGCTCACGATCTCACACGTTCGTGCCTCGTCTCCGGCCTCGGGGGTGACAATTCTCACATGAGGGTTGTCCTTTGCCCCGGCTGCTCCTACACTCGCTTCACCCTCTCAACTATCCAACTCTCAAAGGTAAAGAAAAACATATGATCTTTCTCAACTTGGCGATTTATGACTTCTTGCATCCGTATTTGATTTGGATTATGATATGATATGCCCATTGATAAAACGATCACGTACTTTAATGGGCGGGATCGTTTCTTACCAAGAGGGCCTCAAGAGATGCTCTCCTTTTGTTTCCCCCATTCCTAGTCGGTGAGAAGGAGGATGTGGTGAAGACAACAGGTAATGAAAGAGTCCTTGTAAGTTATCTCGAGTTCATGGAGTAGAAATTGTGGACGCATGAATCACATCTAAGTGAGGCCGACCAAGTTCATGAAGATCTTGTTTAAATCTTGTTGACATGACCTGAATTTTGTTGAAATATGCTATGGAATTTTGTTGATTTTTGTCAAAAAATTGCTGGAATGTTGCAAGGTATAGATGAATTTATCTAGTATGTGGATTGTTTAAGTTGTCTCGCTAGCTATTCCATACTTAGCGAGACTCTCTCTTATCTTTAGTTTTTCGTTTTTAGACTTGAGAATAATTGATAGGCGTTTTCGAGCAAATTTGTGTTCATTCGAAGATTAGCTAAGATTTGTTCACGCAACACAAAATTTTTACAGCTCCTCCACCTACCTAGATTTTATTTCGTAACATGCAAGTACCCTATAAAACTAAAACCATGGAATTCAAATGATCCCATTTTATCCATTTTGTCAAGGCACGGACTCCACTTCTTACAAGGTCCTTATTTTATCCATTTTGTCATATCTCATACTTGACTTGGTGCTAAGATGGCTTGCTTGTCCATGTCAATTGTGCAAGTAGCTAGCTGCTCAAGCTCCTCCCCGCGAGTTGTCATCTTTTATTTGTAAGCCTTGGATTTACGTGCTATAGATAGATTGCTAGATGTCTTCGTCTACGGATCCTAAAATCACAAGTAGAAAGAGGAAATCCACTATGTGGGATCATTTTAAAAGGATTCCATGCGAAGACAAGAGCCTAGAAAAGGCTGAATGTTTATCTTTGCGAGGCCCATATTGGTTGTTCTAGTGTTCAAGGGACTAGTTTGATGCATCATCATTTGACTAGATGTAAGGAATACCCCTATGCGGGCATCAAGAATAGGCAAAAAAGAGACTTAGGTCAACTTGCTTTGGGGTTGGTAATTCATCTGGTCCATGGAAATTAGACCAAGATGCAAGTAGAAAAGAACTCGCAAGTATGTTTATTCTTGCTGAATTGCCTTTTAAGCTCGTAGAACATGAGGGTTTTCAGCGGTTTGTGAATAGAATTCAGCCAAAGTTCTTAATACCCTCGCGTAACATGTTGAGGAGTGATTGTTATGATTTATATGTAGAGGAAAGAAGTAAATTGATCAAATATTTTGCCGACACATGTCCTAGAGTTTGTTTGACGACCGACACATGGACCTCTTGTCAAAATATGAGTTACATGTGTCTCACCGCACATTTTGTTGATGCTGATTGGAAATTGCAGAGAAAGATCTTAAGTTTTTGTCAAATCCCGGGTCATTCCGGTGAGATAATAGGGAAGGCAATTGAAGAATGCTTGATTGGTTGGGGATTCAAAGCATTTTTGCTATCATTGTAGATAATGCAAGCTCAAATGATCTAAGAATTCAATACTTGAAAAGGAGATTTAAGAGCTCTTTGGTATTGAGGGGTGAGCTACTTCACATGAGGTGTTGTGCTCATATATTGAGTTTGATCGTGAGAGAAGGGTTGAAAGACATAGATGATTCCGTTGTTAGAATACGTTCGTTTGTATGTTATGTGAGGTCTTCTCCTACAAGGTTCAGTCGGTTTAAGACTTGTATCGAACGAGAAAATATTAAGTCCAAGAGTCTTGTATGTTTAGATGTGGAGACTCGTTGGAACTCAACGTATATGCTGTTGGAATCGGCTTTAAAGTTTGAAAAAGCTTTTTCCTCATTGGAAATTCGAGATAGAAAATTTGTTGAAGAATTGTCCAAGGGAAAAGGGGTGCCTACTAGTGATGATTGGGAGTATGCCCATCAAGTTCTTCCTTTCTTGAAGTTGTTTTATGATACGACTTTAAAAGTTTCAGGCTCTTCTTATGTTACAAGTAATGATTTGGCGAATGATGTCTTTGAGATTTACGGGATGATTAATGAATATCTTGAGAATGAGGATAGAAGTTTGCAGGAAATGGCCAAAAAGATGAAGATAAAATTCGATAAGTACTTTGGCAATATGAACAACATCAATCTTACTTTATTCATTGCTTGCATACTTGACCCTCGACATAAGTGGGAATATGTGAAATGGTTGATCAATGATGTTTATCAAAGCGATGAGGTAAAAATTTTACATGATAAAGTAACATCATCTCTGGCATAATTGTACGAGCAATACCGCCTTTGGTAAATGCCCCCAAGGCAACTTGAAATTAAAGTGTACAAGAACAGTAAGTGTGTCAAAGTCTCCTGTCGTTGGTGCTAACTTTATGACGGCAAAGTATCTTCGCAAAACGGGACAACAAATTTTAGAAGAACAATCTAAATTGGATAAATATTTGGAGGAAGCATGTGAGCGCTATAACCCGACTTTGATTTCTTAACTTGGTGGAAAGTAAATTCTTCGAGATATCCTATCCTCTCTTCCATAGCTCGAGATATTTTAGCCATACCTATCTCGATTGTAGCATCGGAAGCCGCATTTAACACGGGAGGTCATGTACTTGATGCCTTTTGTAGTTCCTTGAGCCCAAGCATGGTGGAGGCTCTTGTATGTGGTCAAGATTGGCTACGATCTACGCCACTTTCATTTTCGATTGAAAAAGGCTTAGAAGAACTGAAAATTTTGAGTCGGGTGAGAAAACATTATTGTTTTAATATTTATACTCTTTTATATTACAATGGATACTTAAGTTTTCATTTAAATTATGAATTTAATGCGAGTCATCAAATTCGACCATGGAGTCGAACCGGGTATCTCTTGATGATTAAAGAAGTACTTGAGAAAGTGGAGGTAAGCTATCTGCTTTCTTGTTTTTCAGTTTTTTAGCTACTTAATCGACGGATTGTTATGTTGACCTTCCTCGACTTTATAACCGAGACTGCATAATTTCTGTTAGCAAAGAAAGAAGAAAATGTTAATTACGGGACATTTTTAAAACCTATTATGTCATGGCATGAATTTGCTGAAATTGCTGCCTTTTGAAGTTACCAATACCTTAATCAATTGCTTTTGACAAATATTCTAGACGAAATGTTGATATTAGGGCATTGGCTTTTCTTTCTATCTTTGGGTGAAAGGGTGGTAGTCAACTAAGCTGCAATGTTTTGACTCTAAGGATTTTAGGAATAGCTCCATCATTTGTTCCAAAGGTTTTTGGGTGAACTAAGCTGGTACTATCTGGGCAAATAGATGTTTTGAAGTATTTCAAGTAGTTGCTTATGTATTTGAGTTTGGTCTTTGACCGCTACAATACGTTGTCCTTTGATTGTAGGTTTTAACGAAGTTCCTGAAGTGATCTTGACACCATAATCCCCTTGCGTTTTAGATCCCACTCAATAGTCTTGTGCGAGCAGATCAATCCTCCATGTTGTACATCTTGGTTCATTACTTTTGTGCTGACTACCAGTACTTTTTTCTTGTTGTAACTTGAGATAGAAGCGTAGAAAAGACAAAGCAGGAAGATAAGTTCTTTTCCTTTCTTTTTGTTAATCATGGTTTCTCCCTTAGATTTAGACCCGAGGGAATTTGAGTAAGAAAATTCTTTAGCTCGAATGGTTGTAAAATTTGTTTGAATCGGGGCTTCCGGGGAGAGTTTACACTTTGGAAAGATGGAGACGGTATTTTTCTTTTAGGTATTACGTTTCCTTTTTTATATTCTCCGATTTCAAATTATGTCAATTGGATATTACATTGCCATATTCAAAAAATAAAAAATGAAACACGAAACCCGCCCAGACCCGAACCGGTTTCCCGGGTCATGTTCTATTTGATCTTGTTTCGGTCGGGTCAAGAGTACATGCATTGTGTTCGGGTCGGGCCAGGTATCATGGATACCCGACCCGTTGACACCCCTACCTGCCGGGGCATCTCTCCTGGACCCTGTGCTTTCTGTCAATGAGGAGTATGAACCACACCCCAACACTCCATATAGGCTTCCCCGTACTCTACGAGTGGTATACCTAGGTAGGTTGCGCGCTTCACACTTCTATCCTTACTCCCTTTATATTTTGTTGATAGAAGAGGTTTCCCCTTCATAGCATATTCCCTCTGCTAGCACTGTTTCGTCCTCCTCCACCTGTTGGTTTTGATTGGTTTTGGGGAGCCGACATGAATGTGATGACTATACCTTCCTATTTTGATGGACATTCTAGTTCCGGCGATTATTTGATTGGATTCCTAGGCTAAATAAGTTCGCTCACTACAGGGATTTCACAAATCATGGAAAGGTAAGGCTTATAAAGCATAAGTTGAAGGATAGAGCATTTCCATGGTGGGAGAGACTTGCCAGAACTTGGTCGAGAACGTGAAAGCTTCTGAAAGGGTGAATTTTTGCAGGTAGAGGGTGCAGGGGAGCGTACCTGACCATGCCTTCAACTATATGAAGCTAGCCGAGAGTACTGCGACAAGAACTTTGTAGTCATCAGGTATCCAAACTTTCGGGTCGATTGAGATCGACATTTGACGACCAGATTAATGAGCAAAAATAGTAGTAAAGCTGCATCATGTGCTTCCTGATAATGATTCAAAACATGGGAAAAAAATGATAGCTCATGAATTTCCTTTGGAGAGGAATCTTTTCACCGTAAAAAAGGGGAAGAATTACCAAAAAAGTTCTGAACTTATTGCAATTGTACCAATTCAATCCTAAATATATATATATATATATTTTTTTTTTTGTCAATTAAGTCTTAAACCTTTTACATTTATGTCAATTCATTCAATCGGGTCTGAAATGACTTCATGGTGCAACCGGGAAGCGGACGATTTTTAATAATATTTATGTTTTTCAATTTTTTTTCTTTTCTTTTTTCTTTGCTTTCTCTTTCTTTTTCTTCCATCTACTTCCTCCTCACCAGTTGATATCCCACTTCTCTTGGAGGAAGGACGAAGTCATTTCTTATGTAAAGAAAGATGTGGACTAGAGAGTTGGGATTGAGGTCAATATGCTTAACACATTGTAGTTGGACAACAAACTAGGGGTATTTTAGTGATGAGCCGGTCATCAACTGGGGCAAGCTTTGCTCGAGGTGACCAGTTGGACGAAGAAGATGAGAGAGAGAGAGAGAGAGAGAGAGAGAGAGGAAAAAAAGAAGAAAATTAATTCGAAAATTCCAAAATATTAAAATGTCATTGAAAACAACAACATTACTGTCGATCGGCCAAAGTTGGCAAAATGGATTAAATTGGCACAAATGCAAAAGGATTAAGACTAATTAAAAAGAAAAGGTTTAGGAATGAATTGGAACAATTACAATGTGTTTAGAATTTTTTTGGTAATTTTTCTCAAAGAAGAGATGATTCTTGAAACTCATTCACCTCAAGTCGATCCAGATTTCGAACCCATTGAGGAGATTACTGTTGAAAGATAATGATTTAACTTGGGACGAAGGAATTTCGAAATCAGAGGAAAGCTTTCGAGCTGGGTACAGTATAGTTTCATCTTTTAGGAGCCAATTATCGTGACACCATTCAAGAGAATAAATCTGCCTCCAGGTAACATGGCAATTCCATGCCCTTCAATACATGGAAAGAAAACTTTTGAATGATGCTATGTTTGCTAAACTTACATTAGTATATTTAGCATCATCCAAAACAGTTTCTTTCTTGCTTGTTTTGCTTCTTTGGTGCAATTTGGAGTTAATGCAACACAACCAATTTCGAATTCATACACTCCTATTTAACTCTTCAAAAAGAATAGGCACAGAATTAAGCCAGATACCAAAAAGTTACAAAAACTAGTATGATCACTTGCTGAAGGTATTGCTACTACAAGAAACAAGATGGGAAAAAGGCCGTTGTTGCTTGTATGAGCTATGCAATGCTTCGAACAAACGTCGGGTCCATCATCAAGGTTAGTCTTTTTCAGAGGTGCTCGGCGGTGGTGAATCATCAGGCAGTTGGGGAGGGCATTGTGCGCCGAGAAGTTCGCTTGTCAATGCTCTAAGATCGCCATCTCCTTCGCCCATTGTGCTCGGTAATGAGCTGCTGCCACTGAATTGACGTGGATCAACTGTTCTCCGCAGCAGCGTGCCGGCAGCCCAGGAAGATGGATGTGCCGTTGGATCAAAAGGTGACGATTCATCGTATTGGGCGGGCATGGACAGCGAGGCAAATGGAATTGGAAGGTCAGCTATAGAGAGAGAATGAGGCACCACCGGCAACTGCATTGGAAGAAGGGATGGCGGCGAATGCGTCGGTAGCTCTAGTGGTCCGAGATGGGCTTGTAGATATGAAAGCTCGGCTTGTAGGTTTATCACCTGTGTACATAGGAAGATCATATGCTTATAGTTAATTGGACAAGCCTTTGGTAAGGAAACTCATAGGTTCGTCAAATACAATCACGTCAATAACGACAATGTTTTTGGTAGCAAGAAATTATGTTTTTCAGAAGGAACTAGTTTGAATCTCACAAATTCTTGAAATTGCACTGTTTGGCTTGATCTAGTCGACTCAATCTTGGCGGTACTTGCTCGGTAAACACTTAGGGCCTATTTGGTAACGTTTCTACTCCTCTATTTCTATTTCCCGGGACAAAAAAGAATCAAAAACATGTTTGGTAATGCAAATGATTCTGATTCTGATTTTACTTCTGGGAACACTTTTGGACCATTATTGAGAACCAAAAAAGTTGGTTTTCAACAAAAGGAACACTTTTGAGAAAATGAAAAAGATAGCGACATCTTCTCTCGCTTTTGTTGTGCTCCCGCAAGGTGTAGGCCGGGTCAACCCATCCCGGTTCAAATAATATTTTCAATAAAAATTTTGAAAACTAATTAAAAATTTTAAAAATCAAAAAATGATTTAAAAATCCAAAAAATGGAAAATTTCATTAAAAAAAATCTAATAAAATTGGAAAAAATCAGAAAAATTCCAGAAAAAAACTCAAAAATTAGGAGATGAGTCATTTCAACTGGACAATCCTATTTTTGACGATTTCCTTTCGATTTCTTCCAAATAACAATTTTTCCCCTCATGGGTAAATCGTTCAAAAAAATCCCGAAAATTCCCAAAAAAAATCTCAAAAGTTAGGAAATGGGTCTATTCAACTGGCCAATTCTGTTTTTGGGGATTTTGCCTTTTCATTTTTTCTAAGCTTTGTATAATTTGTTGTCGAATACCATGCTTCGCATCGGTGACCATCCGCATGGTATCCACGAATAAAAACTAAGCCACCTATGTGGCGAAATGGATTTTATTCATTCCGAGCAATCAAAAATAATCGTAGTCTCCTCTTTCATCCTTGGCATATGCATAGCCTCAAGAGAAGCATGGAAAAACAACCATTTAGTGTATTATCCTTCCAAAGAACATATTTGAAAAGTCTCTATTTTTGTCAAAAAGATGTCATGGTGCAAGAGGATCGCACTTGTGGAGCCTAAGAAAAGTCATCAAATGTAATTATGTAATTATTTAATTTAAATGACAAATTGGGAAGAGAAATTATTTCTCGGAATAGAAATTTTGTGCAAGAAAAAATTTTGTGTAGTTACCAAACGTGTTATGATTCTCTAAAACTTATCCGAGAACGGAATCAAAAAAATTGATTCTAATCATAATCACTTTTTTGGAACAGAAACGTTACCAAACATGCCCTTAGTTGACAACCCACCTATTTTTTGCAAATTACATGATCAACCAAAACCAATAAAAAATTATTTATTTATTTATTTAGTCGACATGTCTCAAATTGAAAAAATAAAAATAAAATAAAGATTGGGTTCTGTACATTGAGTTTTATAAACTTTTGGATGAATGCATGCTATCATCCCCAATTACTCAATATCTCTCTTGGCGACTGTATTCTTCTTTTAAACGTATACTACATATGCTTTGTCTAAATCTAAAAGCAGCATAATACACACAACTTCAGTTACTAGATACATCTTAAACCGTAACAAAGTTTACCCTAGCTGCTTCCGGGCCTTCTCCAAGGCATTCTCTTAGGCTTAAAAGCAAATTATAGTCTTTATTTTTCCCAGTAATAGAAGGAAATAATTCCTAAATCTTAGTCAAAGAGTGCTTCTGCTAGCTCTCGTTCAATTGTGTGTGCCGTACCACAGGATATGTCAGCGAAAAAATTTAAACAGCTCATGCTTAGGATGAGGATGCTCTCTGAATCTTGAAACAACAAATGTATCGAGAAATCGCAAGAAAGATGTCATTTCGAGTCATTAACCAAGGATTTCACATGCACCATGACCTGTAGCTGTTCCCATTTCACAGATATTAAAGATCTAAAATGCACGATATTAGATAAAGACCGAGCATTAAAGACAGCATAAGATTGTTAGGATATCTTTGCAGATCATTTTACGTGCCTAAGCGAAATAGGGTAAGAAAAACTATGGCAGGTACACATTAAGTACGATGTTGCACTTGAACCTCAAAAACGTTGACTCTGAATCGGTGGATAATCTTGACAAGAAGGGTGACCAAAAGGAAAGAAAATGAGACATTTAATGATCACATAATGGTTTTTAGGCTAACCTATCCAGACGTTGAACCGACCATTTCCTTAATAAACGCGAAAAGACGAGATACGTGAACACTGAAATTCAGTATGCACCAGCGAAGCACACAGACCCTCGCTCACTTGTAGTAACCGCCGACCACATGAACTGTAGAACTCAAATAATCAGAAAATTTTTCTGGGTTTCTGTGAGGCATGTTCGCTGTTTCCCAATGATTCTCCTTCTCGAGTTTCAGTTTCTGCAACCCTAGAAAGCTAATGATTCTGATCGTATCAGAAGCTAGTCAGTCTACATGTTGTTAGACTTGAACGTCTCTTCCTTCCAGAAAAGGGACAAAAAAAAAAAAAACAACCACTTGGAACAAGAATCTGTGATTTACTCCAGGTGAAAGATTGGATTGATTGCCTGTAAGTAGATTTATTACCTGTTGCTGGAGAGCGAGGATGTGGGCAACGCATCCATATACAGGGTCTCGAAGTCGGGCTTGCGCCTCGTAGCAGATCGCCACCACGGCGTCGGGCCTCCTGTGGGCTGGGATGTTCAGCAGCAGCTTCGAAGCGTTGCTCGCCCCGAAAACTTTGTGAACCGCCGCGAAGTGAGCCGCTCCTTGGTCCGAATCGAAGTAGGGGGCGAACACACATCCCGGGATGCACCTTCTCCTCAAGAACTTGCATGCCCCGCACGGTCCACCGCCGGCGACGCTGCTGGCGATCCCGCCGCCGCTGGAGGCGCTGGAGCTTGGGTTCGAGCTCATCTCTCCGAGTGGATTTATGATCGGATGGTGGGGGTTTGTGGGGTCATTCGGGGAAGACGAGGGAGTTCGACGAGAGAGCAAAGAGCCGGGTTTTTAGGGTTTGGTTTGGTTGGTTTCCTTGTTGTTTTAGGGGTTATGAAGATGACGATGGAGGGTTTGTAATAAAAATGATAGGAGGAGGAGTCTTTAAAGCCACGCGATAAAGCAAACTTGCTTTGGCTGTTTGCGTGAAGCAAACATGCGATGTACATAGCCATTTTCAACCACTTTTGTTTTTAAGAAAGTCTTTCCAGTCTATTTTCCACTCAAGCTAATCTCTCTCCAATGAAAGACACGTGTCCCTAAATTTCTCAACTGTTACATATGCTTGTTTTTTCAACGTGATTATTGTGAAGGGCTTCCGAACCAAAAGCGTAAATTGGGATTTGGAGAGGAAACATTTATATGAGATACATCGAAATGTACCACCTAATAAAATTTTATACTTAAATATTTAGGGGTCATCGATTTTTGGTACAATTCGATTCCATTCTTGAATAGAGAACCGGGGATCGAACCAGCTATTAGGATTTAACGCACAATCAAATCGAAGTAAAACGTAAAGCGAGAAAGAGAAATAGAGACACAAGATTTTATTATGGTTCACCCTTAAATTAGGGCTACCTCCAGTAGAGGATTCCACTATAATTAGCACATCGCAACTCTCGTTACATCACTCAATTGCAAGCGAAAAAGAATATATATAGCAATAGTTATTCATGAGCCTAAACCCAAACTACTAATGAAAAATTATGAGCTCAAATCGTAAAAGTCCTTTAGTGTCCAAGGGGACTCACGTGCTTTCTTGTCATTGGGGAGTATGAACCACACCCCCAACACAGTACATCCCTAGGAACGGACCAAATCGGCTAGTTCTCGCTTAGTCTAGGCAGTTCCCAAACCGGTCGATGCTTTTTCCTCACCCATATAAATACTTAGACTCCCGAGATACGTGAAGAGATTGAATCAACACACTCCTGGTTAAAATTATCGACTTCTTCTATCTCATAACTAAGATTTAAAAAACAAGGTTAATAATTAACGATCGCATGTTCAAGATACTAGACATGAAACGAAGCCACTACAAAGAAGTTTCGGAAGTGACGAAAGGGATGTCATATTAACGAAGATGACACATTTAAAGCTTTGTGTTTAAGCGATATTATTCACGCAGTTTTCTATATTGTATTGTTGACGCCTAAATTTTGACTAATATATATTTTGCATAAAAATTAGAACTAATTTTAGTTCTAAACAAAAATCATCTCACATATTCATTTAGCATTGGCATACAATTTGAGCTTAATTTAACGGGGTCGGACTAGGCATGCGGTGGAGAAATGCACCAAGAATATTTGGGCTTGAAAGAAATATTTTTTTTTTCGGGGACCGTATTGCAAATACTAGAACTTCAAGGACCGTATTGCAAATACTAGAACCTCGGGGACTGCATTGCGGATACCAAGATAAGAGGATGAAGAGAAGATGGAGAAAGGAAGATGATAAAGAGAAGATAATGAAGAGAAGGTGAAGAAAAGAAGATGAAAATGGAAGATGGAGAAATGAAGGTGAAGAAGAGAAGATGAAGATGAAGAAGAGAAGATGAAAATGGAAGATGGAGAAATGAAGGTGAAGAAGAAGATGAAGATGAAGAATGGAAGATGAAGATGAAGAAGAGAAGATGAAGATGGAAGGTGGGGAAATGAAGATGAAGAAAGAAGATGAAAATGAAAGGTGAGGAAATGAAGATGAAGAATGAAGGATGAAGAACTTTGCCTATAAAAGAAGAAGAGTTCTTGAAGAGAGGGAGTCTTTTTTTGGGAGTAGGAGAGAATTGAGAGAGTTTTTTAGGAGAAAAGAATTGAGATAGTCCTTGAGAAGAAACCGGAAAAGAAAATTTGAGAGTGAGAGAAAAGAGCTTTGGTCGAGCATCATATTCGACGAGTCCCGATACATACTTCGTCTCTCGCCACCCAACAACGTTTCGCTTGCCATTTTCGACGACAACCACGTTCCTCAAGCTCCGAGATCTTGAAAGAAACTATAACGTGTACGTGAGTAAGATTTTGTGTAATAGAAGATAATCGTCTCCATCTTGATCTACAAAGATGTAATCATTTGATTTGAATATTTGATTGTTTATTTTAGACATGCCACGTGTTCCAAAGTTTAGTATTATTACATGTTAATTTATTTTTGTAAATACTCGTGATTGGCGCGTTTTCTTTCTTTCTAAATCATCCATGGTGTATATCGCATAAAGCTCAATGTTTTACATTTTCGAAAAAAGGAGAAAAACAAAAAAAGAATAAAAAACTGCACCTTTGAAATTCAAGTAAATTACCAAATCAAATCATTTTTTTTTACGAAAATGGTACCGAAAGGGCGTTAGAGTAATTTAGCGTAATCAAGTCTCCGAATTCAAAATCTCGGTTCGTAGAAATAAGATAGTTTTTCCCGCTATTTTATTTGGGTTTCTAGTCAACCTACCGAAAATGATTAGTGGCGACTCCAAATTCAAATCACATTATATGTTAATTTTTCGAACCTTAAGTTGCGGTTTGGTATGGACTTGGGAGAGTCCGAGTTAGGTTAGTTAATTAATTAACTTGATAATCCATTAAATCTAACTTGTTTATTTTTTAGGTCGCGACATGTATCAATTTACCCTTGTGTGATTCCTGTTGAAGCTTGCATTTTGTGATCCTACGCTTCAATCTGCGTTTTTCGGATAGCCGGGATCCGACGTTGATTAGTGTCATTTATTAAAAAGAGTTAAGCTGAGAAATGAAACAAGTACGCATAAATTGGGTATCCATCTTGAAATATATCCAAGTCGATACTTTTACTCGAGAAGATCGCCAAGAGAGAGCCCAAGTCCAAGGCCATTAATATATCTAGTTGGACTCACCTTCACTTCAAAACTTAAACCAATGAATTATGTGTCAACTAGGATATATTAATTGCTCAATACCATATCAATTCCTCGTTGTAGGACTTCTCTAATACAACATACACGTGCATCCTAATAAATTCTTCTTCTTATGTTTTTTACTTTGACATAAAACGCAAGTCATAGTGTCTCCAAATCCAATAATTCATGTGTAAGATTCAGGAAAATTAATTATGGACTAATGTAGCTTTCCCCAAGTTCCATCTTTTTCTCAAGTTGTACACTATAGATTAAGCAAAATCGTGTCTTGCCCTGAATTTCCTATCATTGCTCTAGCATTTTGATATGCTTGATATTAATATTTGGTAGTGCGTGACCCACTCGTGTTCCCTTTAGAAGACAGATTCTAAATATTAATGCGAAGGATTCCCAACTAGCTAAACTTTAAGTGGCAAAATTGACACAAATCTTTCTCTCTCTCTCTCTCTCTCTCTTCATCGGACATTATGTTATTAAACCTTAACTTTATTTCTCTACTGATCTGTTTTCTGTAATAGGACAGCATGGTATGCGTCTCTGCATAGTTGTGAGATCTTTAAGGCTCCGTTTATCTAGCAAAAAATGAATGATTTTGAAAATATTTTCTTAAAAATAATCGCTTATGTGGCTTGAGATAATTAGCATATAAAAAAATTTCCATTATCGATAACAATTTGTGTGTAAATATGTTCGTGGACGATGAAAACATCTTTCGTTCATCTATTGTTTTGTAAACAATATAAGCAATCATTTTCATGAATATATTTTCTTAATCATTTATATTTCGCAAAACAAAAAAAAATTAAAATTGTGATCAGTACTGTCCTAAAAAAAGAAATATGCTTACCATTTTTTGGTGCACTCGAGGTTTTTTTTTTTTTTTTTTTTTTTTGGTGCACTCAAGGTTTGCCAACCTAGTAATGGAGTCCATAATCAGAGTTATAATCATTCTTGAATTGCTTCTTTTGGGGCGGATGGGTCCCACGGTTTGTATGTCCATGTCGGGAATTAGGATTGATGGAGTAGGAGAACTTTGGAGTGTCCATGGACACGTCAAGTCAGAAAATATGTAGAAGTTCCAACTTTACAGACAAGCCTCTTATCGTACCCAAAGCAAAGTGTATATTTGTCTAATAAAATGGGTATTTTTTTCAAATTGAGAAGTAGTAACTCGTCTTAAACAAATTTACCACGAATCCGAGTCCGTGCTAGCATTCAAATCTTTGCGCTTCTCGTGAGACCCACATAGTCTAAAGTTTCAGTTACATCGATTAAACACGATGCAATAACTGATCAAATAAAAAGTAGAAAAAAAAAGTATATCACATTTTGCTATATTTTGAAACATCTATAATTTTACCGTTGAGATGCACGTGTGAAGAGGTATAGACGAGGTCCTATGTCAGAGAAGAGAGTCAATTAATAGACATTATGTTTGGTACATAAGTTATTGGTCTTAATTTTTTGGATAAAGGTTGTCTAACTACATATGTTAACGTGCTTTGGCTAAGACTTTTCTTTGGGAATCTTTCTTGCTTGTAATACCGGATTTTTGCTGTGCATAAAACGTTACAACCACCACGTCACAGTTATCATAGGAGAAAATGCTTTCTTCACAAAATTACCTAGACTAAAGATATGTCAAAGCACTCGATAATCTTTTCTTCATCTTCTACTCGTTCATATGACCTCAATTCCGTGCATCGGTAATAGGATGAGGATGTCGATTATGCCCCCACGTCCTATCAGCATTAGCAATCTAGCCTCATCTAGCGCGTCGCCAACCGGTGCTAGTTCATGATAAATCTTAAATTCGAAACGAAACTTCTTCCACTTAACACTTACCCAACGTGATAGGCCGACACGATACAATCAAAACTTTATTATAGGTGTTACAAACATATGTCTACTCACGCCATTACATCGTCATGTGATGTATTCGTGTCTTCACAATGCAAACCCTCTGCCAGGCTCTTTCTTTTCTGAATTTCATGAAACAGAACTTGTAGTTGTAGCAGACAAAACAATAAAAGGGCGACGTCAAAAAGAAGTAACAGGGCGAACCATGCAACAGTTTCTAGAAATCGTCATCCCTAATTTTCAACGAAGTCGAGTCAAAAAGACGAGCAGGAGAGATTGTTTATTAGTTCGTAACGCAGCTTCCACCGCGCCGTCCGGAGATTGTCCGGTCTTTGTATCGCGTCAAGGAAGCACAGGCATGAGCTTCACTCAAGCCAGACGAACCAACACGTGCGCGTCTTCGAAATGACGTTCTCATGCGACTTTAGGGAGCAACCAGTTTTAATTAAGCAATTATTCTTTTGAGGTGGATTGCGGAAACTTTTCAATTTTATCAACATAATCATAAATCTTTCCGAGGATATTCAATATAGTTCTTTCCAGTCAATTGTCTCAAGAAATTACTGAGTTGTCCACATCAAAATGCCATGTGGGATGACCGACAATAAATAGATGTCACGTCAGCAATTTCCGACGGCAATTAGCCGAAAATCGAAAAGGCTGTATTGGAATTTCAAGCGATTTGCAACCTCTTCGAATTTTTGCTAGATAGGTCAACCGACCACTTATTGAGGATCTATCGGCACGTATGCGTTTATATTAGTGGGAACTGACTAATATTATTGACTCAAATTAAATTTCAGTTTGAGTTAAGAAAAACTCGTGCATAAAACAGAAAGAAAATTTGTGTAGTCACCTCTCAAAACATCCTTCAATCCTACTCTGAGGATCTCTCTAAAGATCATTCGACTTCCCCCTAAGTGATTTCCAGTGAAAATTCACCGGAATAATTACATTGTAAAATCATCAAGAAATTTAGGACTAAATTAGTCAAAAAGGGAAGTTTAATACTGAATGGCCATCGTACAATAAGTTTAGGAATTTTTGGACAAATCTTCCCTCAATAAAGCAATTGGTTATAGGTTTACCTGAAGTTTTTAATAATCACGTACCACTTGCTGCCCTATGACACACTAACAACAGCTATTAATCGTATCTCATTAGCATCAACATTAAAATTACGCATTACGTACCACATGTTGAGGGCGTCTCGGCCCTCGCCGGTCCTAAGTCTAGGGAAAAAAGAAATAAGTAAAGAAAAAGAAAAAAAAATAACAAAAATAAATGAAAAATATTATTAAAAGTTGTCCACGTCAGCAATTTTCAGCCAAAATTAGTCGGACGGACTCAATTGGCAAAACGCAAAAAGATTTATGATTGAATTAGCGCAATCAAAATATTTAGGATTAGTTTGGCATAGGTACAATAACTTCAAGAATTTTTTGGTGATTCTACTCACAAAAACGAGTTACTCTACGTGAAAACCTAAAAAGAAGGACAACAAAGTAAGTCATCTTGATATAAAGATGTGTGGTCAAGAATCACAAATGCTAAATGCATAATTCAGTAGTCTTGCATGTTGGGAGTTCAAGAAACAATCTCCCTGAAATCTAGGGGAATGCCTACCCAAACGTGGCACATAATCACAATTAAAAATATGATTAAGCTGTGCTATTTTTTTCCTAATTAAAGATTGGGATTGCTCCTTGCATGACTTTGTCAAGAACCCTATTTGTAATTAGGACCCCACTTTCCCCCCGGTCAACACACACGCCCAAGGCTCCAGACAAAGACATGCGTACCTTAATCAATAGTCACTTGTGTCTAAATTAAGAACCAAAGGGGGTTTGTCGAAATGACATGTTATCTTGAATTCGTGAGATGTCAATACACGAAAGCAGGGGGGGAGACAGCTCTGTTGGATCGATCAAAGTTCAAAAAGGGCTTAAGCAAAGAAGGTCTCATCAATGATAGAAACACAGCGAAAAAGGGGTCAAAAAAGGAAAGTAAGAAGACCAGGCTACTAATATTGAGGAGATGCTAAGCAATGGCGTTAGTTAATTAACCAATTGAGTGATTATTTTATTATTAATCTCTCTAACACAGTGATTGGAGTCAAGTGATCCACAGGGCGATTGTGTTGACCTTGTGGAACGTGGGAGGTGAGGAGGAGGAGTTTCGACCCCACCTCTTGAATTTTGGGGAATATATATGGGAAAATTTTACCAAAAATATTCTCTTTTTTTTTTCTTCCAATGGCCGTTGGGCCTCCTCGATGATAGGCAACTGGCCACAAATGAGGGCTGGCAAGGCTCGCCCTCACAGGGGCAAGGTCGCCTCACCGGGATTTGGCAAGGGTGAACGTCGCCCACTCGAGTGAGGCTTGCCCCCACACGGGCGAGGTTGCTAAAGGCTAGCAAGGTTGAGTCTCACCCAAAGCTGGCGAGGCTCCACCTCGTCAAGGCCAAGGTAGCCCAAGGCTGGCGAGGAGGGCCGGCGGTTAGCAGAAGAAGAAGGAAAAAAACATAAAGAATAGAAGAGAGAGAGAGAGAGAAAGAGAGAAGAACAAGAAAAAACATACGAAATATTCAAAAAAAAAATTCTATGTCAATGCTGTCATGTGCCATATATCAGCAATTTCAAGCGAAAATTGACAGAATTGTGAAAAGATTCAAAATTGAATTGGTCAAAATACAATAAGTTTAAGACTTTTAATGATTTTCCTAAAAAAGAAAGTGTATGAGCTCTTTGGGACATTTACCATTTAACATTTTAAAACCTTTTCTATTCAAAGTATATATATGTTCTTATTATTTTCCATAAACTAAGGTTACAGTCTATTCGAATAATAAAACAGAAACAACATTGGAAAATTCTTCTGAGATCACTTCAGATTTCTTCACCGTTTACGTTTTTTCTAAGCATACGGTCGCCACATGTTTATTTACTTGGGACCATATTCAACTCCAAACTAGGAAGAAGCTACCTCGCTACAGTACCATGTGTGGCGAACTTGCATCGTGCGACGATGGGATCGTTTAGAGTGAGCGATGGCACCGAGCCAGATAGCGGGGGAGAGAGAGATATTGTGATCCATCGTAGAATCTCTCAGCTACTATTGAAACCTTCCATCAGAAATCCATTTGTATTAATCTAATTTGAATCATGTCCTGTAGATTCTCACATAAAAGCGACGAAATCGCCATTCATGACTAGGCAACTTATGGTATGTTTCCTTCACTAACCCCTTCCAAATCTGGACCTGAATCTTTCTTGTTTCCCCGGCTCATTCATTCAAACAGATCAAATCTTCAAACCCTTTTTTTCTTCACTTTCTTGTCTACGTGACATGCTTATTCTCGGTAATATCGCGTCGATCCCGTGAAATCCATACAAAGGCTGGAAACTACTGCAGCATCATATGGCCGAGTTGCCCGGAATCTGAGTCTTCGAAATCCCTCGGCACATGCGACCCCATTAGTGTTTGGCATAACTAATAAGAAGAAATCCCACACTAATTCATAGTAATTAAAACAAGGATAACAAGGGCAAGGGCAAATTCTCTGCTGTTTACTTTACACTATTCTAACGTGTAGATAGCATTGTGCTCAGTCAACAAATGACCACACAACTTATAGAGGAGGGGGTTATACAAGCTTGGACTTTCCAGTTACTCTGAATCTCAAAATCAAGAAAAAGAAATCCTGCACGACTCCAAGCCGAGGCCCATCTGTTGCAACATTTATGAGGTCAACCGACAGAAATATTATGTTCTATTTGAAAGGAAACAACAAGATGCATGCCTAGCCGAAGGAACAAAGCTCAGGCATATTCCAACCGAAAGTATGCATGACTATATTTACCCCAGAAGGCTAACCATATATGGACATTACAGTGACCTTCAGAAGTCCCGTGTATTTTGTTTTAAGTCTCACACACTTGTCGATTAAAAGGGAGTCTGATATTCTGGAAATCTTCACAAACAAACAAAAAAATCCGTTCACCTTATTCAATAACGGACATTGTCAAGAGTATCATTACTCAACTGACACAATCGTCACCATTGATTATAGTGACAGCACATAACTCGCCATTAGCACAAAGAGTCCCACAACCAAGAAGAAACACCTCAACTTTGTGAGACAAACGAAGTATACCACATATATATGCAGCCACAAACTAAGCACGATGAAGGTACCTTGAAATGCAATTGAGCTAAGTGCCAAGAGGAAAAGAAGATAATTGAGATAGGAGAAAATGCGCAGAAGATGTGGATAAATCTGTACAATTCCAGACTCCATAACAATACAATCAGACTAATACATGGCAAACCAATGTTCCAGGACAAACACAACACCAGAAAACATCAAACAAGCATAAGGTAATAGGATCTGGCTTCACAAACCTATTGCTCTCTATGTCCAAGAGATGGAAATATAGAAGACAGTCAGATCAGCGGGTTACCTGATTGAGAACCAATAAGGACAGGGTTACACATACCTGAAAGCATTATCCTGAACCAATATAAAGCTGTCACCAGCTTGCAGAAATTTTCCAGGTCAAGATCTCATACCGAAACAAATGTACAGTCGTTCTACTGTGGTGGTAAAACCATAATCTCGCTCATGTGACTGTCAATCTCGAATACAACATAAATACAACTAATAGTCAGAGAACAGTTCAACCTGCATAGCAAATACTGATTCTAATAGCAGTATATCTACTGTCTCTTTGGGATATAGATATGCAGAAATAGTCCAAGTTTACTAATGGACTAAGGGACATTGCAGTGATATCTGAACCAAGCTTAAGGGAATTTTCAAACCCAAACCCACAGATGAAGCACCAACACTAACCTCCTCTAAGAAGGAAAAGGAGACGTCAACAATAATTTGCTAATAATTTGCCAACACTGAAAGTGCAGTGTAATGCTCACTCCTTTGGAATGTGATAGATAGTTTCTCAAGGGCAAGTAAAATACGGTAACAAGCTATGGCCAAGAACTAAGAAGCAAAACTAAGAACAAACATGTTTCCAAGTTAGACGGTAGAATCACAATCATTCATTAGCCTTCAAGTTCTTCCTTCCTGCATATTATACAACAAAGGACAAGCCATGACTTCTTTCAATGGGGACGCTGACCACCATCACAGAAACCCTATTTATATGCGGAAGGCATGGTAATATTGCCCTCAAAATTTCTGAGGAATGTAGCACATGAGTAAACAAGGGGGCAATGCACATGTAAAAAGTAGATAGAAGAGATGAAATGAAATTAGGTTTGCATGAATCAAATGAAGCCTCGGGCGAGAATAAGAGCTTTCTTCAGATTGCATACCCTATGATATATACTTGAAGCATTAAATGATCTCTTCTCTTTAACCTATTTCCTACATGTAAAAAGTGCTAAATATCCAGGCTCATGAAGTGGTTTTTTGGAAAATAGATCTGTGCTCAATGGGTACCAAAACTTTGATCAGCAATGAAGAATCATCTTCCTCTTTTTCCTTTATCTGAAAAGAGAATTAACAATATCACTATGTGCAAAAATCCTGTACTTTTCACAAGCTATGATTCTCAAAAGAAACCCAGATAAAATGGTCTTATTTTACATATGGCTCAAAAAAGTTCTTTTGTACAATACTCTGGACATTGACACATTAAATGTGATTTGCAATTACTCAGCAATAGAATCATAATGTACACATGCTGCTTGTTCTTCTTCTTCTCTAATGATAAAATCAGAGTGTAAGGAAGTAACATCGAAAATCACCAAGAGGTGCAAACCCTGCATAACTGGTAAGACGATTCATGGGAAAAGCAAATGTGCCACATTGCCCCCCACATCAGGAAAAAAATGCCATCATCAAAATCCACATGCATCTGACAAATAATTTTCTAGGTCTCACAAGCATAACAGGCCATCAGAAATAAAGTTTAGTTAATAGAATTAGCAATAGAAGGCAAATTACTATTGACAATTATGCCAACATAAGTTGGGCACTTAATATTCTTAAGAAGACAGAGAGCCAAGAAGCATTAACACAAAGAACTGATATATTGTCTCTACAATATTATTATATGCATTGCACTCAGCTATAGGTATCTCTTTTCTTCTGACCTGTACATTAACCTCAATGCCCCAAAATTAGCAACCCACGCTTCCAAGATAAGCCACTATAATGAAGTGAACATAAGTATTGCTGATGCAATCTCTGGGATAAGATTGAAAATGTAGATATAAACTGACATTTTCATAAGGGTTGAAAGCACAAGCTCCATTGTTAATAGGGCAACATGTAAAAAAAAAAAAAAAACACACGGAAACAGCGTTAGAAACATCGCGAGAACAGTGCCAACCAATCCCTGCTACGGATTGTTATATGTCCCGCAAAGTATCATCAAGTTAGTAATCCATACCAAGAACAAAGAATCTTGTCACATAACCTTCTTTTGCAAAATGCCGAAAAAAGGTACCAACAAAGTTGCAACACGACCAAACATGGAATGGCTTACGATCCAGAATCACATGTCACTGTCCAACAATAGCTAGATGACCAGTGGATGAGTCAAATGTTCCCTTCATGGTCATAGGACATTGGCAACACAAGGGGAAATGTATAACAGGCAAAAGAAGAGAAATTGACAGAATACAAGAAAAGCTTGAAAGCAGTCCCGACACATATAACAGGTACAACAGTTATAATGCCAATTGACTAGATAGAGACACTCCAAATTAATTATTGAAGAAACCGACTAGAAGAAAGAAAGCGACAGAGTCAATAAATAGTTACAGAAGGGTATGTGCATAGGAACCCAATTTGGCTCTACTTTACAGGAGCAATTAGAGACACAAGCAGCAAGTCACCTAAAAGCATGTGAGAGGCCCCAATGTTGTGTATACAGAAATTTACAACCCACTTCCAACTTTGAGAAGGGATGAATAGGCAAACAATTGTCCCAAAACTAAGTTAGACGGGATTCATGCAGCAGTCCAGGATGCTACACAATCTCTTCATGCCTAAATCCACTATCCCCACAGTCTGCACCAGAGTCCAACCCACAAGGAGAATCATACCATTTAGCATTTTCTTGGTAAAAGCTATCGACATGTATACCAACGAGGCTTTCATCTCCAACAATACCTTCATCATGTCTTATGGGCTTACCCAGTTTGGTATCTTCGCAATCAAGTATGCTCTTATCATCGAAGTCACTGCACTTCAACCACTTCTCAGGCTTACAAGGCTCAGCCATCAGATCCTTTTGACTAGTACAGTCTGTCCTTATCTGCTCCCAAGAGACAACATCCCCAAGAGTTCGCCCAAAACTGTCCTCATCATCATCTATCAATTCTGTGTCCTTTCCACCCCCATATAATTGTTCCGAGTGGGGATCACCCCAGTGAGCCATGTCATTGTCACACACCAGCACATCATCTGAATGTGGCTTGTCTGAAATTAACCCAATAGACTTTGGTCTTTCTTCGCCTATCCTTCTAACTCTATTGGCAATATCAAACAGTTCGTGAGATGCCGAACCCAATAGCTCTTGAGGCAGTTTATAAATTCTTCCTTCCAACAACCCAAGCTCGTTCTTGAGCTCCTGTAACTGCTGCAAAACTGAAAGCTGCAAATCTCCATCATCCTTCCCAGTCAACCCGTACCCATCATTCTCCATCTCCTCACTCACCCCATAAACAGTGTCCTGATCCATTAAAAGTCCATTCTTGTGCCCAACAACACGGTGCATGATCCTTGCGTTTCCATCCAATGGTCCCGGTTCATGGCCCGAATGCACTGCATACAACTTAAACACTGCCATACCCTCCTCCTGATACACAAAAGTCTTATCCTTCTCATTATAATTCATAATGGGAACAATTGCCCTAATACGAAAACCACAACCGCATCTTTTTGACACATAAGGCTCCCTCTTCAGCATCCTCGACCTCTTCGTCGCGGGCTCCCCTGCCCGATGACAGGCATAATCCTTTACTTCAGCCATGAATGGCTTATACCTAATATACTTCTGCCTAATGCAAAGCACAACCTTATGCTTCTTTGCCAGCTGCTGCAACCTACTGGGCACTTCCTTCGCAGGCACATCAAACGACTCTGTATACTCAAACCTACGCCGCTTGCTCCTAATCGCGGACCCAGGCAATGAGCTATTACACACCTGGCATGCTGCGACACAAACCCTAATGAAACTCTCGGGGATCCCATAAAATTTGGCACCCACGGTCCACACCTGCTTAATCCTCTCTATGGTTTCCTTCAGCCCCAAATGTTTCAAATCAGCATCCCCATGGAAACTCATAACAATATCCTGCCACTGATTGATATGTGAAACGAACTGCTGGGAATTATTCTTGAAGTACAAGAACTTATTACCGGAGCCGGGGTCGACGTGAGCAGCGAGCTTCTCCTGGATGCGCTTCCACGCGGTGAGGTAGGCGGTGTCCTCGTTCCGGTCTTTCCACACAGCGCGCCAGGACTTGAGAACGGCGCAGGGCGTGGCGGCACGAATCTCGGCGGGGGTCGCCAGGCGTTGCTCGAGGATGCACTGGGTCATGAGGGAGTGGGACTCGGCGTTGAAGGTGTAGAATTGGGAGGAGATGTGGGGCTCGGGGCTAATGCACGCGAGGGCATGGTGGGAATTCTTGTCGCCGCCTTGGGCGGGGACGGCGGCGGAGGAGGAGGGTTGGGAGACGGAGTCCTCGTTGTCGGAAGAAGGGGAGGGGGAGTCGGAGTCGGAGGTGCGGAAGAGGACGATCTCGGGGAGAGAGAAGGTGGGTTCGTCGGGGGGATCGGGGTGGGGGATGGACGGCGGAGATTGGGGCAACAGAGGAGGGGGGCCCAGGTCGTGGTGGTGGTGGTGATGGTGGTGGAAAAGGTCGTCTTCTACTTTGTTCGGATTCATTTCAAGAAAGCGGAAGACAACAAAGAAAGATTTTGAGAGAGAAAGATCGGTTTTTGCTCAGCGAATTGCAGAGACAGGGGGAGGATTCGAGAGTGGCGAAGCAGAGTGTTGGTGGGTCTTCGGTTTCTTCTACTCCTGCGGGTCTGACAGTCCGGGGACTCGAGGGTTTGCTCTTGCTCTCTCTCTTTCTCTTTCTCTTTCTCTCTCCCCTTTACCTGCTCTACCTGTAGTACAAAAGTCTACCCTCTCTCTCTAATAGTTCTTTCAGTTCGATTTGTTCGTTTTTCTTTTCTCATTTTGTACTTTTCCCCTCTCTCTCTCTCTCTCTCTCTCTCTCTTTAAGAAAACTTCAATTTTGCGCTTTATGATTTCACCCCCAGTCCAAATTTGAACCCCATGATTTCATCATCTCCATTGATTAAAAAGTCTCTATGCTTTTAGAAATCTGTCCCAACAAATTTCATCACTATGAGAGAGATCACCATGCGACCGTGCTAGAGCTAAACCCACTAGGTTGGAAACCGAATTACAGTTTCCAAGAGCGAGACAATGGATGCTCAAAATCGGTTTTCGAAAATCTTATATTCTCTGTGAAGGTTCCGCCATGTGAAATTGCGCTTTAATGGAGCTTTAGTTCTTAACTGGTTGCGACAAAAGGGAAAAAATAACCACCCGTTTAGACAGACATACTAAATAGTTTTGTGAGCGGGAAATCTTCTAAAGATGTTTAAATATGTCTAGGTTATCTTTATTATCGGTCTCTTGAGATAAACACGTGTTTGATTAGCTGAAATACCATAAATTTCTTTTTTCAACAATTAATTGTATGTTTTTTATTTCATTTACGTGCCTATTAACAATTTATGACAATTTTCCTCGTCAATTAAGACATATTGGGTCGCATGACGTCACTTCGATCGAACTTACATAAATACATTTCAATTAAAATAGAAATCAATTGATGGGACCAAATTGAACTGTCTCTCTCTCTCTCCCCTATGCCGTCATTTAGTCCCCATAAAAAGTTTTTCAAACAATTTGATTTGGTAATAATTCTTTATACTCTAAATATTATAATTTTGGTCTTATACTTTACACTCAATTGCATGCCCGCTACAAATGTTAGTATTTCTGGTCTTTATTAACTCCAAACTTTAATTTCAATCTAAAATCCACCTGAACTTTTTTTTCGTAGAAAAAAACCCCAACTTTAGGTTCGATCACAAATCTACTTTAGAAAAAACCCCAACTTTTGGTCTAGTCTCAAACCTGTCCCTAAACTTTTTTTGTCTAAAAAAAAATCTCAAACTTTAAGTATAGTCTTACATCTGCCCCCAATTTTATTTTGACAAAAAAGATCACAAATTTTCAATGTATTTTCAAATCTACCCCGCCGTCTAGTCCCAACTTGACATGGTATTTTTAAGTCGATAAAAAATCCACATTAGCAAAGTAATGGGGGCGAGAGATACGGACTGACTTGGCAATTCCACGTGGATAACAAAGCCATTCCAATAAAGAATTTCTCCAAAATGAAGCCGTTTTAGGGTATGAAAATTAAGGAAGGCTAGTAGCAATTTTTGGACAGAGGACTACGGGAGCAAATTTGAGACTAGAGTAAAAGTAGGTGATTTTTTTCTTAGCCAAAAAAAGTTCAAGGTAGATTTTAGACTAGACCTAAAGTTCAGGGTTTTTCTTAATCAAAAGAAAGTTTGGCCATATTTGGGAATGAACTTAAAGTTACGGATTTTTTTTCGAGACAAAAAAGAGTTCGGGACATATTTGGGATTGAATCTAAAGTTGGGTTTTTTTAGATAAAAAAAATTTCGGGGCATATTTGGAGCTGGACTTCAAATTAAGATTTTTTAGGGAATTAGACCCTATAGAACTTGAAGTACAAGGTAAATGACCTATAAAGAGAGACGAGTTAAGATGAGAAGTTCCTTCTGATGGAAGTTCTTCATAAGTACATGTGCGCAAAATGAATAAAATTATGTACATTTAAGTTTTTTCGTAAACGAGCAATCACAATATTATAGTCACCATTTCTCAATTACGTTTCGACCAAAGAAATAAATTTCTCAATTACGTGGCAGCCTTCAATGATGCCACGTAGAAAATTTTTGAAAGACGTCTTTGTCGGTTTTTTTTTTTTTTGTGTGTGTGGAATTGCTTGAAAGACTTAGATTGCCCACGATTGAATGGAGTAGGCCGTGGTCACATGACATTGATAAGGTTGGGACTTTTCTAATACCTTTAGGAGTAACCGCATGTCACAAATTACAATTATATATAAATATGTGATGTCGAAACATCGACCGTGTTAATTAACAAGTACTCTAGATATGAATGTAACATAGATTGTGCCAGTGATAGGTTGTTATATCGACATTTTATGAAGCATGCATCCTAGCACATGTAAATGCATGGATGATTGTCGTAATTAACCTGGTGTTTTTTTTTCATCGACCATGGCTTTATGTATAAATGCGGATATTCCGTCAAATTGAGGAGTAAATCGACACGAATTTGAAAGTATCGGGGGCGAATTGCAAAATGGAAACATCAAGGGGCATTTTGCAACAACCTGGAAAATCCCGGGGCCAAAATGAAATTTGGCCCCTAGGTTGCGACGCGGCTTAACTAGACGTTAAATCAGCTGAGAGGCTTTGAGTTTTTGATGTGTTCAAACCAATTTAACGAACTACTATGGAAGGCAAAAAAGAAAAAGAAAAAAGGAAGCATAAATCCAAAACAAACCACACAATCCTGTACATTTGCATTTAGCAGATCGCTGCAACATCTCGAAAACAGATTGCTGAAGCTGAGAAGCATCTCTTTTAGCCCGCCAATCCGCTTCCCTTAGTCGACGCTCGAAGAACTCGAGAAGCCGCTGGCCATATGCATCGAACATCGCCGGTAATCCTTGGAGCCACGGGCATCTCGCCAGAAACGGCGTCCCTTTCCCTTTGATCGAGGCCGAATCCGGCATTTTCGACGGGCATTGCGATCAGGAGACTACTGTCATAACAGCAGGTGATTATCAGGACAACATACACAAGAATGGTTACCCAGAATCATCTGTATTTCCTCTTTGACAGGGCAAAAAGTGTACATCTTTCTTCAGCTTAGAAGAAAACAAAAGCATCAGTGACTTACACGGGGCATGTCTCGTCGCTCCAGATCAATGCATACTATCTGCGTGGCTCCAGATCATCCTGATGCACATACGAAAGAGAATGGATTCGATCAGATCATCTTGAAAACGCATATAAGTTGCCAAGTTTTCTTTTGGTAAACAAAACGCTGCTCGTGATACCAGAATATGGCAGTGACCACTAGTAGGATGAGATAGTAGAGCTTGAAAAGCCGTAGATTCTTTTCCCATCTTAGGTCGTTATATATCTCCGTCACGTCGATCAAGTACCGGTTCCGCCTCCACCTGCAAAACGGGCTAGTCAGATGAACCGGCTCTCATGTAAAGAGAATATAAGCTACAAGGATTGCACTGTATGAACTAAAACCTAAAGAAGATGCACAACTTGGACAGTGACATAGATTTTGTCCTTTAAGGAAGGATCTGTAAAAGCCCCCAGTAGAGCTATGTTCTTTGATCAGATTTAATCGTTTGGAGAACTTCCATGTCAAATGAAACAGAGACGAAGATCGAGGGGGACTCACAATCTGATGTCGTAACATAGGTATGGAAGGGACAGCAAGAGCATAAACCAGCGGCCCGTCACGAGATAAACGAAGCATAGGACTCCTTGGGACACGAACTCGGGCAAGACGGCCTTGTTGATCCGAGCCGCCGCGTCGTATTGGTTGATGTAATCCATTTCCAAGTCCGTCAAGCAAACGATCTGTGACGAAAGCATGTTCTCAAGACCCAAACCATGAGACTTTTGAAGCTAAGTTGTTCTCTGTTCAGTTCACTTTCCGATGCTCATAACCCAATGGTATGTTCAGAATACAGAATACATCACCCATTTCCAAAATCAACATTACCTGATAGCCGACCAAGGAGAGAACCAAGAAAAGAAGAAGAAAGGCAAAGACCCATGAAAGCAGTTGATCCATGGTCCCTTCCCCCTCTTTTTGGTTCTGTTTTCCTCTGCAAATGTTTCTTTCCCATGTTAACCATGGCTCTACTTTTGAAGTAGATAACTTTCTAATCTAGGATGTAATTTTGAAGATTGCTGAATTTGGGGATTCTAATTTCTGGTGACTAGATTCTGACCAGAAGTAGAAAACAGGAAAAGCATTGGTGATGAGAGGACTAGGATTCCTATTTTGAGACGTTATCTATTTGTGTTGGTTGATTACCCATTAATCTCACAAAAAAATGTTTCATAATACGAACTTGATACCGTATCTATTTACAAAGTTAATTCTTTTCATGGATGCTTGACTCGGACTTAACCGAATTATGAAAGGTGCACGACATTTCATATTCAGCTAATCTGGCCTTTGTGTTCATGTCATGCATTATAAGAAAGAACGGTTATTAATATCTGTTCATTCCAATGATTCAATCGGCATGCTGGTGGTAGTCAGCTATCATTATTTCCATTCACCACTGATCATATTAAGGAAAATAAAAAATAGGAAACGAGATTGTGTGGTTGAAATTCACCCATTATCTTATTGTCTCTGTCAATCAAGTGGTCAAAAAAGTACATTGTGATATGTATTTTGAATGTTTGTCTTTGAGCTTAACGACAGCCTACAGGAGTGGCATCTAATCTTATTTGTTTCAAAGCCCCGTTTTGTGCTCGAGTTGGAGTTCAAACCAAACACGAGATCTGGCAAATCGAACTGAAAATTAACCACCTCTGTTCTGTCACTGGTTGAGCTCGAGCTCGCCATCCTCCGCATGGACCATTGCTTGGGCGTGGATTAATCCATTCAAAGCTCCAGCCTCCGTTACTAGACCTTCATGTGATTGTGTGAAGTGAGAAATATATCTACAAGACGATACCCTGAAGCCAAGAACTCTCTGCTTCACCATCACCTTAATCATCACTCTCCATCTCATGGACAAGGATACCCACAACCAGGTCTCGCCTCTGCGTTCGAAATGTTCCTCTGAGAACACCCCCCATTTGGAAATGCAAATGAACTTCGATTTTTGGGTTTTCTTTTCTCTGTTCTTCTTCAGGGGAAACTCGTTTTGTATTCCAATTGGCAGAGCTCTTGTTCTTGGCGCGTGCGCTTCGCGCTGAACCTTAAAGGTCCGGTTCTTTTTCTGTTCATGTTTTGGGGTGTGAGCTTCTTGTTGTCTCTGGTATTATGATCAACCATTTGTTGAAGCTTATAATCTGAAAGTAACCTGGAAGTTTGCAGCTGAAATAATGTCAAAAAAAGACCTTCTTTTGATGATGTTTTACAACTTGATTCTTGGTTGGTGTGTAGGGATCTCATATGAGCATAAAGCAGTGGATCTCAGGAAAGAAGAGCAATATACCGCTGGTAATTTCAGATCCTTCCTTTTAGTTATAGATCAAATTGTTCGGGAGCTTTATGTAGGTAGGCCTGAGAGTGACAATGGAAAGGCTTTGTATGCATAATACCTGTCGGTACGATTACCTCGAGTCTGTGAAATCTAGTGGAGTATTCTCTAGCTCTGATCGAAGTTGTGTGCTTGATTTTGCAGAATTTGAGAAGTTAAATCCTATGCACTTCGTTCCAGTATTGGTCGATGGAGATACCGTGGTTTCAGATTCTTTTGCAATTTTGCTGGTGGGTGTCATTTAGGCTATGCAGCAGAGTTTGCAATAGACAAGAGTTGGATGGACGGGTAACTTAGAAGTACCAATATGTATGAGGTCAACATTTAGGACCCTTGAAAGAAGCTTCATAGCTCCTTCTTCAACTCAATGCATAGTTTCCTAGCCCTTTTGCTTGATTTGATCAGTTTGATTGGAATGAGTGCATTTCGATTTTGAATTTTTGCTAAAGCATCTGTTATCTTTGTTCAGTATTTGGAAGAAAAGTATCCTCAGAAGGCTTTGTTACCACGCAATCTTCGATTGAAAGCTCTTAACCTCCAGGTCATTTTCTTTTTATGCATTCCATTCCTTTAAAGCTGAAGTTTCCTGCAGATTTTGAGGATCATTTACACGGTACTTCAGACTTTCTGCTGGATTACTAATGATCATAATTAACTAGATGAGATCTTCCATCGTTGTGCTCTTCATTCCCTTATCCTTTCCGCTTTGTCACTTTACAATGGACTTCAGATTCAATTTAGTGGATGTTTTCAGTAGAATAACGACTAGCATTGTCATTTGTTTTGGCAGGCTGCTAGTATAATCAGCTCGAGCGTACAACCTCTTCAGATGCTGAACCTGCTGGTATAGTTCTGTTTGTAATGCTTTCTCTTAGGACCAAAGAAGTCTGTGAGATGCGTACTTTCTTTTCTGCAGAAGTACATTGAAGAGAAAGCTGGCCCTGAAGAGAGTCTATCATGGGCTCGATATGTAATAGAGAGAGGTTTCCAAGGTAAATGTCTCATTAAGACTGTACAAAGTGATCTCTGGAACTAACTAGGAAGCATGAGAATGGACCTCGAGTTTTCTCTCCCAAAAGTAAAGTTGATGGATGATGCATTTGATGCAAAACGTATGCTAAGTACATGACCTGTTTGTTCTTAACTTGATGAACACTGGGCTATGCTCGCAGTTCTCCTGTTCCAAAGCATTAGTAATCACTTGGGTGTAATCGGAGTCCACCTTCAGTTAGGAATGAAGCACACTTTGAGCACACAGCAGAAAACATGATTTTCGAGTTGCTCACAAAACTTAGAAATTACTTTTTCGACGCTTGATTGAATAAGCGGCAGCAAAGATAACAGATACCTTTGGTTCTTTGGCATTAGCAGTAGAGGCTCCACTCCTCTTTGGCTTGTCTTCTCCTTGTAGTAATCTTATCCGTTTCTTTGCATTTGTTCACTATGGTTACAGCAAGCCTTTGACAAATGCATATAGCATGGTTTAAATGATGGCATTGTTTAATTCTGCCACATACCCTCATTCAAAAAATTGGGAGCCTTATAATTTTTTAATATAGAAACAACGCAACTCGGACCGTCATTTTTGAAACACCACCTAAAGTGAAGGCTAGGCACTCTTTGAGGCTTAACAATCACAAGATCATGAGGAAAACAGCTTCAAGTTAAACATGGATATTGTGTAAATTTTACCTTACATAATTGCAATGAGGTTTTCACATTGGCAAGGCTTATTTATCGGGTCAGAAAATTGGAAATCCAAACTGAAAGAGAAATAAGAAAATGTAGAACCGTCTAGTTTGGCCCTTGGAAGAGAAGAAAAACTGAATGGCTAGACATGTTCACAATAATTCTGGTCATGAACCTATCTTGTTTGCACCTTAAATTGTGTTGTAGTCTCATGAAGTATCAATGGATATTAGCAACATATGCCTGTATACCAAGCTGCAGATGTTTCTTAGCTGTGAATAAGACCAGTTTCCTCCTTGTACAGCTCTCGAGAAGTTGCTACAAAATGTTGCGACCAGATATGCCACCGGGGATGAAGTGTGCTTGGTTTTATTCTGAATCTTCACATCTTATCTTTCCTCCCGTGTCTTTTTGTTTTTTGTGTCTCTTATTCTCTACTCCAACGCTACAGACTGAAAAGTATCTACATGAAAGAACATTTAGACTTAGATGTATATACTTCATAACAAGTATTTTGGACTTGTAAAAGTAATTGTCAATTGTCAAAATGCGCTAATGAGGCAAGGTAGCTGGCAATTGCTGTCCTGCCATGCTATTTGCTCTTGTTTGTCCACCAAGAAGTATGATTCTTTACTTGATATTGTTAATCTTAGTTTGCCATGTGTGCTGGGAGCCAAAGATGAACTGCATCGTGATTTCCCTCTTCCCACTTCAACTCAACAATTGATTCTTTTGTCATGTTTTTGTATGTGACTTAGATTCCCGTATGAAATGTGAGCGGGATTAAACTCAATAAAATGACGCATCGGAAGATTAGAATAATTTGTACACATACCCCTTCTCCTGACGCCCTTCTTTTTGAACCAGTGATTGGATTTGACTGATGTAAATGTTGCGAATCCCCTGTTACTATTCTTCCTTTGTCAAATTTTGGTGAATGCAGTATTAACAACCTGAGAATGTATGTTGTGCAGGCTGATGTGTTTTTGGCCCCACAAATAGCTGCTTCTACCTTGAGATTTCAAATTGACATGGTGAAGTTCTTTCCCTGTCTCTTTGTCCATGATCAATTCTTCCGGTTTCTTCCTCGTGGTTATTTGTATGTGCACATTCTTTCCTGCATATGGCGAAGCATCTCAGAAGAATTTTCAGTGAAAGCATTCTCTTGCATGAAAGATTTTTCCACGAGTACTTAATGAGACTGATTATATACTATCCCACCTCAATTATGGCGCAATTTACATAGGCTATTCCTTGGTTTTCGAAAACTAAGGGAATGCCCCTTTCAGACATGTTATATATACTTCTCTTTTATGAAGAGAGCAAATGTAGATGAATTCTGCTTAGTGTTGTACAAGCATGTTGGTGCCACCCCTTTAGAAGATCTCATCTTTGGGTTTAGTTGTCTCGCTGAGAGAACTTTCACATTTCAAATAGGGCTATAAAGATCTTCAGACGAGAGGGCCTTTGCCTCTCAATTCACAGTTCATCGTTTGTGAACCTACCGCCATGGATCGCAACTATAGATATGTCTTCTTGCAAGCAAAAACATCTGAAAATACGTTCATGACGATCCTCGAGACCGAGACATCTTTATAGTATGGTACCGCATGAGGGTCTTCTAATGATGCACATTCTGTATTGGAATGGTTAATGTCAGAGCTCTGCAATTCTCAAAACCCATCGGTGCTGGATTCGTGGATCAAACATCCATTCGTGTTGACTCGTGGATTGAACATCCACATTCATTGTTGCAGGCCAAGTTCCCTACTTTGAGGAGGATACATGAATCGTACAAGACTTTGCCGGAATACAAAGCATCATTACCGGAAAGTCAACCTGATGCCACGATCTGACCTGAGTAACTCCTTCCCAATCTCAAAGTTGGAAGCTGGAAAGTCTGATGATCCGCATCTTTGCGATGACGCTCATTCTCACTTTCCGTTGCACATTCTGTATGCCTATGCCCTGGTGGTGCTTTGTCCTTAAGTTTTAGGTCGGTCATGAGCCGATTTTTTAGAGGTTTTTTTCAATTTCTCATCAAGGTTGCTACTCTAAATAATACAGGGTCGTGTAGTTTCTTTCCAGAGTTGCTGTCAAGCAATAGATAAGTGCCATGATTGGGAGAAATTACTGTGTACTTTCAGAGAGCAGCGCTTCTCTCTATAGTGCTCAGAATCAATCGTGATCAGCTTAAATTAACCAATACGCAGTCGAGCATATAGATTCTAGCATTCTACGGGACTTGTGTTCAAACTTGCCAATGCAAATTTGAAAGTGAAATAATGCCGTCCCAAAAACCAAGCGAATTAAAGCGAGAAAGCACTTCATTCAGCCGACCAGATCAGTGCGGCTCAGATAGATTAGATTGTCATCACCTCGCAGTTCAGCCATCGCAAGCACAACCTTCTCATAATCCCCCCAAAGAAAAGACAAACAAACAGAAGAAATACAACAAGCTCTTCTTGTCAGATTCTGTATTAGGCTAAATTTATTGGCAAAATCTTTAAATAAAGACAAACGATGTCGAAGCATGATCTGCATGTCCGGATGCTGTCAGGACGTTCCGTATGACACCCTGAGGCTCTTGGTGGAGAGCAACAGCGGCAATTTTTGGTTATCCACCACCTTGGAGATAAGTTAGGACCCCATATTGCATCTCAAATGGCAAAGCATATTCGCTGGAGCAAGATTTACTTTGTTCTGATGCCGAATATCAGTTTAACGTATTAACTTATCTATGAGGTTTGGAGAGCTGGGGCTGCCCAAAGCTTCACTTTTTTATCAACACTGGCAGTCGCCAAAACATCAACCCTTCTATCACCTGAGAGAGAGAGAGGGAGGAGGAGGAGGAAGAGGAGGAGGGGGGGTTCAAAAGAAAATAAAAAAGAAACAGGTAACTGTAAGCATCTCCGTCTACACGTGTGGTAGTGCATGGATAGAGAATAGCGGAAGAGTTGAAGCAATTCTATGTTCTGGTCAAGATAAGGATGTATTCTTCCAGTTCTCTGTCTGAAAGCTATCTCACTAATGCAGGCCCCAGTACGGTGTATCAATGTGCTTTCCTAACAAGTGAAATATCCTATACCCTCCACATATTCACAACAATGCTTGAATGCATCAGATGAAACGCAGGCTCTTCAGGATCCATAGATGCATTAACAAGAGAAGAACAGTGCTTACTAGGTCTATATAATTTTACCTGTTTGAATACTCCGTGGCGCCCAGGACATGCATGTGATGTCACCTGCATTTAGGAATACTTATGAGTGAAATTACACAACATTGGCCAAAATGAAGAACCGTAAAACTCAACTAGGAATGCTGAAAAAGGTATTTAAGCCCATTAGCTGCCCCTGAAGAGAATAGAGAAGACAGCTTGGTTGCTACACAAAAAATCTTAGAACAATTATCATCGATCAACTAGTCTTATCATTTTAAGAAAGGTCCCCATTTATTGTGTCATGGGCATGGGTTAAGTAACAGTTCTCATTTCTTTTCATCCGATTCTTCAACGGAAAGATTTAGCGACAACAGTATTAATACAATAGATAGAAAGATTGGTTATAAACAAAGGGAAAGGTGGACAAGGAGAATGCACAGGAGCAAGCTAAAGCCCCAGGTAACTATCTCATTATCATTCACACTGCCCATGCAGTCTTTCAATATTTCTATGTTCCAATTCCGATCTCGAACAACACAGAAAGTAAAGTAGAAAATATAATGCCTTAAATCTTCAAATTCACATTACAGGATTTTTATACTTAATCATTATATGTAAGCAAGAAAATATAGGCCTCAAGTTTTCCCCTTTTCTGTTGGGAGTTTGGGGGGATTGGGTAGGTTACTGTGAGCATATAGTGGTGACCTTCAACTAATCCCATTGACCAGTCTTGTTATTCCATCCACATTTTACCATCGTCTCACAAGTACATCAACACTGTGAAGCCATAGATAAAGGAGTTCTGCCATCTAGAGAACCGACATGAGTCATTTAACTGGACCATAAAATTTCATGTGGTACTTATTGAAGATAAAAAAGGAGGATGTTACTGGCTGGGCCATACCATCATGAGCTTTTTCAGCTGTATCCAAAACCTTTCCAGTTTCAATGCACAGCCACTGCAACATTGAACCATGGGTTGCTGCCAGTATCTTTCCATCAGGGGATAGACTGAGGCGATCATAGTGTAAAGTAGCACCACCTGAATCGTGCAATGGGATTGGAAACACCTTTAAAGTCTTTGGATCCTCATCAAGGTGATATCGAACTTCAAGGAATAAAGAAAGAAACTTTAGAACTAAGAAGTAGGAAGTTGAGAAATACTATAACAAAGAAATGTGATAAAGCCTGCAAGATATTATTAGCGTCTCAGTCAGACAATAAGAAATAAAAATATCTAAGAAACTCAATACCTAGCGTATGTCATATTTCCCAATCAACTAATGCCGTCTTCAGCAGATAAGAAGTTAACTTAGAGAAATATCCACTCCAATGACTCCAGGCAAAATACAAAAGTAAAACCCAATCAGCTGATCATAATTCTATCCTCAAATATTCTATTAGTTGTTTTCCCCAAAGGCTCGTTTAACATATGGATAACCTAGTAATTTGCACTTGTAAAGGCTCCGACTACCAAAAAGAGTAGAGACAAAAATCTGCCCATTTCTTCCCTCCTTTTCATTCCATGAGGCCACAAACCCAATTGAAACATTCAATTTCTATAGAAATTGGTGACAGGAGTTTAATCAAATGAAAGACTAACACAGAATACAGTACAAACCCCCTTCCAGAATAGTCAATCAACTGCAGCCAGTTTATCTTTTGAAAATAAGCCTACATGTCTTCTGATTCTTTGTGCAGTACGCAAATTGTAACTTTGAGCATGCAGCCCATACTTCAATATTGAGCCAACTCATTATACCGTTCAGGAAGCATAAGAGACATGAAGGAGCCACTTCTCGCTCCCTACAGCATACTAATTGAATCCAAAAATGCAATTGATGCAACAAGGAGTAAACAGCAAGTGACCAACTTTGATATCTCCTTTTCCTGGTGCGTTTTTAGCCTTGCCCAGCACCATCCCAACCAAAAAGCGGGGGATGTATTTGACCTAGCCTCAGAAATGTGCAGTTAAACAGACTGGGATAGCACGTACCATTGATATTCCAAATTCTTATCGAGCCATCCTTTGATGCTGTAACTATTTGTTCTGAGTTTGGAGAGAAGCATAACCAAGTCACTGCACTCTAAATATGTAAACAGGAATATAAGAAATGAAAGTACGACCTTTGGGTATTAATACAATATCGTACCAAAGCACAATCACCACAGGAAATGAGGAGTCTTAACAAGAAAATATAGCTATCTGGAAAACTATAATATCATCTGAATCGAAGAGAACTTAGAAACAAGAAAAGTTGAAACAATGGGAAGTCCAATACCTCTTTCAAAGAATCCTTATACCTGGGCAAATCCATCCATCAAAAACCTTAAACCTGACCCAAACAAACTTTTTTGACATTTGACATGAATCTATTCTTCTAAATGTGGGTTGTTTTTCAATCTCACTGAATGTTAGGTTCAGCTTTATGAAGGGAACGACGCTTTACAAGTTGTTGCTATGCCACAACTTCAAGGACTTCCATGGCAAATGGCTGATGTGGCGATAACAAAATCAACTCTACATTATCAAAAAGAGAGTAAAAAATGCAAGCCAATTATAGTTGGCTATCGCTCACATTTTGTGGGAGTTTAAAACAAATTAAACTCCAGCAGGATGGCCCGAGAAATTGTTAAGCATCAAGCCAAGGTGGGATATGAGAATGTTGCGCTGGTTAAATCCCACGGATAACTCAATCTGAGAGGCAAGGAGAAATCTGAAAGAACTTATTTAGGGTCAATGGTCGTGCGTAATGCGATCAGATATAAAAGCCACCGACATAGATCAGGCAAGGTGGTTTCTCTTGTTCCTAAGCAATGTGTATGGCAAATTATATGCTTAGGTCAAAAGGCTAGACCCAACTCTGCCTGGTCAACAAAATTTCTTTTGATGCCAGATCCAGTGAAGCCAGAGTTCACTGCTTAAACCGAGTCAAAACCTGTTTTTGACCAATTCATGGTCCAAACAAAATGATGTGGCATTGAAACAGGTAGCCAGCCAGTCAGGTCCAGTTTTAAAATACGCAACATAAATATTTACATGCCCTACACATGCATAGCATGGTTATTCCTTACTAAAAGACGTGACACTAGAAATTATCATTGCTGTACTCAAGGTATGCTTAATTTGGTTTTCTCCACAAAGATTATAAGCAAAAGTAATGCATCTCAATTCATGGCAGCTTGAATGAAACAGATAATTGAATGAAGAAGACACTTCGCCTAATATAACCAAAGTCGAAGAACATTCATGGACTTATCACCTTGTGTCCCTTAAGCTGCATGACTTTTGTAACTCCCTTCACAGAACCATCTTTTGAATAAACAATCTCCCAGACCTGCCAAAACATATGCAACAGGTAAACATAACAAGAAGCATAAGACTGCGACATGGATGGCAACAAGAACCACAGCAGAGTGATAGATTATCTGCCTAATTTAAAAACTGCATCCAAGTTTTTTCAACAAAAGAAGCGGAGTGGTGCTTGTAAGCAGAGACCCTTATGAAGGGCTAAGTCTCAATCTGTTACTTACAGTCACATGTTCACCAAAAGCAAGAACACTAGGAATTCCGTCGAGACAATGAAGATACTACATTGTCTAGTTCCCAGTAGTGGCAGAGGAAACTAAACTTTTAGAATAGTATAATCAGAGGTGGAGTGATCTCAAAGTTCTTAATTGCAATTACTCTCTCCATGTTCAAGTTCTTTCGATTGAGGGAGGACGCTTTTGGGTGAGGGTCATCTTTTGATAGCTAACTCAAGGATGCGTTCTATTCCAAACAAAATTTAGACTTGATATTTAGACGTTGTCATTTTTAATGAATATTCTCAAAATGTTTTCAATATGAACATGGTTTTATTTTTTGATAAAGATGCTTGTAAATTGGTTTTGATTGCAAAATTGTGGCTCTTCAGTTTTCTTCATACTTCTAATTTAAGAACAACAAGACATGCATGAGATTTCTACTTTTTACATTTAGTTATAAAAGACAACGTTTCATATTTCAATTCAAATCCAGTCAAAAACAGTAGGTCTGTTATTTGTAGGCAAAAGGACACTTGGAGTGCTAATATTTGTGTACGGCCCTCGGTTTGGTGCCAATATTTTTTTCGATTACTTAAGTGTCAAATCGGAGAAAAAACGATCATTTTAATGCCAATGGCGAGAAATTCCGATCAATTAATTACGTGTCATTTATTTTTAATTATTTAACATTACATGGCAATTTTAAAAAAAAATCAGTCCATGTGGACTTTTAAAGTTAAAAATAAGTTACTTTTTAAAAATTAACTTTAAACAGAAAATAAGGTAAAAATAATAATAATAAAAAAATGTTGTTTTAAAAGAACACAAAGCCCTCACCGCCGCTACCCCACCATCGCCGGCAAGGGCCGGCGAGGGTGGGGAATGGCCAAGGGGGTCGCTGTGGTTGGACGAGGCTCGACCTCACAGATCCGGGCAAGGTCGACCTCGCCATGGCTAGGCAAGGCTCGCCCTTGCAGATCTGGGCAAGGTCGGCCTCACCATGGGTCTACGAGGCCCCAACCAGGCCTCAACCCCGACAACCCCCTAGGCCATTCCCCACCCTCACTGCTGCAACTTCCATTTTTTTTAAACTTATTTTTAAATTTTTAATACAACCCTCGAGCTCAAGAAGTACAGTCAGATTCATAGGACTGAGACTATCTCAGCTCATATCGGCCATTTTAAGCGGTGTCTACAGAAAGCAGCTTTGAACATGACATTCATTCATACCCGATTACATTAGAATTCTTTTATTAATTTTTAGCTTTTTTTATTGCTAATTGGGATCTTCCGACGAGCCACATAGATGCCACGTAAGATTTCCGGTAAAGCTCACCGGAGTTGGCAATGAAATAACCGTTTTTCAAAAAAATCGGCACATAAGTGATCAAAAAAAATGTTGGCACCAAAATTAGCGCCGTTCACAAATATTTGGCACTCCAGGTGTCCTTTTGCTGCAATTTGTATATGACCTATTCCTATCAGACAGCGGTAGAAGATGACATATTGCACATATTATCCATTGCATGGATAATATGCTTATCGGACACCAAACTAGCGACGATTTTATAGACTGCTGCCACCATCGGACATAACCCAGATATACTATCCAAAAGAAGCACCATTTCAGCTGAACAATTAATCAAGGATGATTTACCTTAACATCGGCGGTAAAAGCTGCAGCAGCAATAAAACGCCCATTGGGTGAGATAGCAGACATAGTGTTCTTCAATTGATTTGTGTCGACATTCCCCAATATCTTCCCAGTTTTTGCATGCCAAATTATGATGTCAGTTCCTGGACAGGATGCAAAAGATTACGGCAAAATAGACAAGTTTTTACAAGATCTAACACAATATGCTAAATGGCCATTGTGATGTTCCATCAAGACAGTTGCTGCAAAGACGAGGAACTACATTTGCTGGTCATTCTTACAATTCCGCTAGTAGTAACGACTGAAAATAGCCATCATCTTATACTTTACATTACTCTACGACACCTAGTTAATAGTCGTATGAATTTGGAAGCTCCTACTAAAGAATTCAGAGATGGTAGAAACACAGACAGCCTCTTTGGCAATAGTAAGTTGAAAAAGAGAGGAGGAGAGAGGACCACATAAATGAAGCAGAAAAGAGGCACCATCACACCAGGCGAAAAAGTAGCCAGAAAAAAAAAAAAGAAGAAATTCAAGCTCCTGCAATTTATCCCAAAGACTACTTTCTATACAGCTTTAGATCCCTCCAAGAGGAAGAGTGAAACATTTTACGCATAATAATTCATTGAACGGCATTAAGTTGCACTCATCCCATGTACAAATACATTACGACATAAAGGATGCTGCAGAGACCACGATAAAGGCACAATGATTCATATTCCAATATTGATTCCTTCGTGTAACCTGATGAAACTATTTGTCATATCACTGATTCAAACTACGAAAATATGGGCGACATCTAGAAACTTTGCATTGAGATATTAATAAATACACTAGCTTGCACAAAAAATTGTTTTTGCATCAATTTTTTTTTTTTTCGGTCGGGTTTTTGCATCAATTCAAAGCCCAGAAAGTTTGTCGTTTTCAATTTCCTTCCCATACATGCAACAACCCTAGGGGGAGGACAATAAGAGTTTCCCTGCAGAGCCAGTTGGAGTACATCAACTAAATGAACTAACACCAATCACCTTAAGTTATGAAACCTCAATCTCAATGTTCTAACTCAACTATGTTTACTAGATGCATGAACATTGGCTATTCCAAAAGAAATTTGTGTTGAAACAAACATAAGATTGAGCTAGTTTAGGACACATTTTGGAGATAAACTCCGCACCTTCTGAACAAGATACAATTATTGTACTCCTATCGCCGTTGTCATAATTTGCAGTAGCCCCAGAAAGGGTCAATATTGCTCTCTGCTCATGAACTTTGGGATGCTCCCACTTGATTTCAGGCATAGGTAGCTTAGTCTGCTGCTTATCGCTGTCCGAAATTTTAGGCTTCTCTTCTCCATACATATACAAAGAACAACCAGACAAATTTTGAGACGCCACAATTACTGATGATACATCATCACCAAATGCAACAGCAGTTGGATGGCCTCCAGCAGGCAAGTTAATCCTCAGAAATCTGCAGATGAGAGTTGTCAAGTGAAAAACTAAACAACCTGATCAATCGCCAAGCGTGTCAGAGAGACATACTTAAAACTTTTGTTTGATGCATCATCCAACTTGAACACCCTTACAACACCATCAGCACAAGCTGCATGAAGAAACAAGTGATGTATGAATAAGATCTCACATTAATAAAGCCGCTCAATATTATTCTGTTTAAGCCACCCACGATATCCTAAACACGAACACTGCAAGAATTGGGGATGGATAACGCATTTTCTTTCCAGCAAAGAAGAATTTTTTTATAGCAAATTGAGTACTAAAGACCTAAGTCACCTTCTTTTGCATTTCACTTGACAAATTTAAATGTACTCTTACACCTTAGTGAAGCAAAAATAGGATAAATCTCAAAGTTCAAGAGCTGGCACTTTCATTTTCTGTCCAGTTGACACAAAAAGTTACAACAAAAAGAGCATCCTACGCACATGTAAAGTAATTAACTTCTACTGAATTGACTTGTACCAAAATGCAATTTTTTAGCATACTTGAAAGCAGCAATTTCAGATAAAGCACACAGAACACAATTTTACATTTTATGCTCAACTGATTTGACAGTATATGAGCAAATGAATAAGGATACTTCAAGATTTCCACACCAAACACCTCATTACATTTCACTCTTTTGGAGGTCGACCTCTCACATATCAACAAAAGAGCTAGAACCATATTCAGTAAGAAGGCACAAATAGAGAATAGTGTTTCTCTCACTTTTCTCTTCATAGCAAGGCCCTGGCAGAGAGCTCTTCTAACGTATCAACTGAAACGAGGCAACGCAAAGCCTATACTTTTTTTTTTACTTCTTTAAAGAACGATGGTTAGGTGAAAGAGGTTAGAGGGTTAATTCATGGTCTAGGATCTACCTACCTAGTTGCGCTTCCTCAACATCAAAATACATGTATGCTGAATGGAATAGAACAGAGTTCTCTCATCCTCCATAATAAACAACCAAAACAACTTTTAAGTAGCATTCCAGTGCTTCTAATTGACTCCCCTTTTTACCACTACTTATGACCACTTGTTTCCTTCACAGGGAGATAACGAGATTCGAACCTTGTTTTCAATTTTATGACCACTTTTCAACTAGCTTTCATCCACTAAGATGCACTTACATGCACTTATAGGAAAGTCAATTTTTCTTGCATAAAGAAACGGCAAAAATCACTAAAGATAACATCAAAGTAGTTAATTAGCATTCATTTAGTAAGGTGCAGCACATGAAATATGGATACCACTTTACATGCTAATCAAAGAAACTTAAATTTTCAAAAGAAAACCAACTCACGATGTGATTCTTCAACCTTGAGGCCACACACTGCTAAAATAATTTTCTATGTTTATTGATACCATATCTTCCAGTGTAAGGAACCTCATGTTACCTGTTGCCAAACTTTGTCCATCAGAAGCAAAACATAGCCCTGTGACTGAATCGCCATGACCTTTTAAAGTATTCAGATCCAAAGGATGATGCCTCTTGTTTTTATCCTACATTCCAGAATTATCCAGCAAGTAAATTATACAAGCTACTATTGCATTGACGATAAAAGCTTAGCAACTTATCTTAAGAAAGACGGACAAAAAAGAGCAAAAGGAGATTAAACTCAAACGAATCTCCATGGATATTAGAAAAAGTATGTCTGAACATTGCTTGGACACTCAGAACCTGCTGCATCAGAACATTCAAGTCGGTCCATCATTGACAGGCTCACTTTTTTGACACTCTTACCTCTTTTATCACTAGCATTACCATAAGCAGAACAAAGCCAGCCAATGAAGATCCATAACAACTCGGTCATACTGCTCGCTAGACGTGTTTGTCCCCCAAAGCCCCCAAATCAAACAAATTAATTCGATTTAACTGCGGAATCAGGTCACAGTTTAGTAATTTCCCACTTCGCTTGTCGAAGATATTTTATCTTCATCCGATTGAAGCACAAAGAAAACACAACGCACAGGCAAGTTCCAAACACTAATCTTTCCTTCACTAATGCTCCATCTCAATTCAGCAGCTACACCCGCTAGCTCCGAAATAGCGCAACAAGGCATCGGTACCTTATCAGCGCCATGAGCGTGGGACTTGGCGTGAATCTTCTTGGAGGCGGGCTGAGGAGGCTTCGACGCGTTCTTGGGATGTGGTTGGAGGTCCGCCTTGGCAATGGACACAACCTCGGATCTTCGCTTGCGGAAGTAATTGCCGAAGAAAATGAGAGCGATCGCAGCTCCGACCACGAGCGACGACACCACGATCGCGAAGGCGGAATCCATGCGCTTCTGAGCGGGGATGACCGATCGGAAAAATTTCTCAGCACTGATGAGAGTTTGCAGCAGCTTCAGGTTCAAGAGGTTTAGTCCGGACCACGAAAAGAAGTAAGAAAATTCAAGAGGTTTATGAACTTATATAATTCAGGGATAATTGCACACTAGTCCCTACATTATAGATCAATTACAATCCAGCCCCTGTCCTTTCGATTCTTTGGCAATTGACCCTCCATCGCATTTTTTTTTTGGTCGAACTCCATCGTATTTTACGCGACAATTATATCACTTTACCAGCCACAAATTCTCGTCCCGGCCTACTTTACTTGACGCCCCCCCCCCCCCCCTCTCTCTCTCTCTCTCTCTCTCTCCCCACAGCTCCATGGATTCCGAACCCCACACGGAATCCAAAACTCTGTCTCACCTACAGCTCTGAAATCCCAAAACCCTTGATTTCCACGAATCCCTCTTGTTAAGAAATCCACCCAATCTCACATTCTCCGGCCTGAATTTCGTCCCGCGCGGCAATCACTCCGGAACCGAGAGCGGCGGAGACCGGAACGGGGCAATCGAGCTCCCGCACCGATCCCTTCGCGGCCGGCGCGTCGGCTTTAATATGCACAGATCTGGGGCTGCCATGGCGTGGAACGTGTTCAAGTTCTGCACGGCCCTCCGAGGCCTGGGCTCCATCATGATCCTGCTGGTGCTTGGCGTCGTCGGCGTCACCTACTACGCCGTCGTCGTGGCCAACTACGGTCCTGCTCTGCTCGACGGTGGCGTCGAGTCGTTGACCGCTCTGGCCATCTTGGTTTTGTTCCACGGCCTCGTGAGCTTCCCTAATTCTTTGCATAGTGATTTGAGGCTGGTTTTTGTGGAATTCTCTCTTAATCTGAATGTAGGAAAAGAAACAAAAAAAAAAAAAAAGAGTCGGACTGAAGTGTGCTTTAAAATTTAAATGCGGAAAGTTCAATGTTTGGTTTCTTTAAATGATTTGTTTATTTGGGTCTTCCCTAGGATTTTTTAGAGTTTGCATTGGTTTATTGTTTGTGGATGCTCTTGGATATAGATATAAGTATCATTTCAATGTGTGCAAACAATTATTGTGTCTGCAAGGCAATTAGAAGTTCCTGTTGAAGTTCTTAGTCCTGGACTCTCGAAAAATGAGTACTTTTATGAGGCTCATTTCCTGTTGTTGATCCTGCATGCCATTTTCTTGCTGACGATTACACAAATTTACTAGAGCTTGTCGACTATTGGATTTTTTAAAGAAGCCGGAAGTAACGGAAATTTGGCATGATGCAGTTGGTGATGCTTTTGTGGAGTTACTTCTCGGTTGTGTTCACCAACCCAGGTAGTGTTCCACCTAATTGGAGGCCTAGTATTGATGAGGAGAGAGGGGAGTCTGATCCGCTTACTTTACCTGATTTGAGTGGTTTGCAATCTGATCCATCCAATCAAAGAATCCGTTATTGTCGAAAGTGCAACCATTTCAAGCCACCTCGTTGTCATCATTGTTCTGTTTGTAAGTTCTACTAAACTGTTTTTCATTTCTATTATTGTATGTCTACCTTTTTCCATTCTGGGTTGCTGATAGGTGGCCTGTACTTGCTTGTTTTAGGCGGAAGGTGTGTACTCAAAATGGATCATCATTGTGTTTGGGTTGTCAACTGTGTTGGAGCATTGAATTACAAATATTTCCTTCTTTTTTTGGTAAGTTTACACCATTACCTGAGATGTCAAGTTGCATTGTGGTATGTCTGGTTTTAGGTCTTTAAATTATTATGACATGTCACTACTTATGTACTATCTGCCTTGGCCTTACTTTCCATGAATATCTATTCTGAAATGCTACAATAATGTAGTATTCTCACTTATGCTTTTGGTAGGTCTAGAATAACTTATTTTATGCTTGCTGTAGACTTTCTAGGTCCGACACTGAGTTTGAAATGATGGAAAAGAATTACGAAAACCTTAGAGTGTTCTAAAAGAGCTGAGAATATTAGTTTGGTTTCTGTGCCTTTTCAAGTTCAGGCCTGTTGAATTATTTTATCTTCTCTTTTCCGAAGCATTCATTTTTGACCTCTGATTGGGCCTTTCCCTAATTTGCTGCTTTATCTTGACATTCTGGAAGTGCACTTTGAGGTTTAAGTATGAAATGATCTGCACATATTGAGAGAGAGAGAGAGAGAGAGAGCGAGAGAGAGAGAGAGATTAGCATCAAGAACCACCAATCTGTTATTTTCCAAGAGTGATTCATCTTAGTTCCCTTAAAACCTGAAACGTGACTTTAAAATTTAAGTGTCCCTCATCTGTTTTGCTTTACTGTACCTTCTACAAATCGTGTCTTCTTCAGATTTTGAGAAACTGGCTTCTCTTTTTCATATGTGTTACAAATGAGTGATATCAGACACCATCCCCGGCGAGAAAAAATTTGTATTTCTGCACTTGCCATCGTGGTCCAGGGGTCATTGCATTTTAGTTTAGCACATCAAGTTTGTTAGGCAGTGTACATGTTTTTCCTCCCCAGGTTTTGCACACCTGTATAAATATCTAACCCCCGCCGCCTCCCACTTTCCCTTCTCCCAAAAGAAACGAAAAGGAAGAAGAAAAAATAATGACGAAAAAACAAAAGAACACAGAAATTGTGTGATGAAAATAATGACGGTATCATGTTTGTAATAGTAGAAAAAAGTGGAATCTGTGATTGGACAGTTCTGTTCATGATTCTTGCTGATGATGTTTTCTCTTAAGATTGTTTCTGCGTGATTAGCTTCCATCTACGGCTTTTTCCTATTCTGTCCTAGATTCATGAACACTTACTTTGTTGGTTCTGTTGAAGATCCTGTTCCACGTGATGCAATCAATCATGGTTCAGCGGTCATTTTTTGTGCTTTAAACAAGTACTCTTGTTCATATGCAATATTGTCTATTTTTCTCTCCATCTCACACATATGCTCGTAATTTCAGCATGTATGACATTTGCAGTTATTCTTGGTATTTGACTGTGTGAATATCTTTGATTTATCCCTGTTTTACTCATAAAGATGTTTTTCCAATTTTTTGACTGGACAACGGCTAAGGTTTTAGTTGGTCCTGTTCTGAATTTGAATGCAGTTCTATACCTTCCTTGAGACAAGTGTCGTTACTTTAGCCTTACTTCCATACTTCATAGCATTCTTTACTGAAGGAGAGATACCTGGAACCCCTGGCACTCTTGCGACGACTTTTCTATCTTTTGGTAAGGTCAACATAACCGTTTGTGACCTTCGCTTTCATCTTGTTTTCCTTGAATTAATAATGTTTTTATGTTGGTCAATAGTTTTGAATTTGGCATTCGCATTGAGCGTATTGGGCTTCCTGATCTTGCATATATCTTTGGTCGCTGCTAACACCACCACAATCGAGGTATTACCTTCACTTCTGAATCTAAGCATGTTGTTTGAACGTAAGTGGTTTGCTCACAACTTTTCCCTTCCTATTTAGTAAATTTTGCATGCGGAGTGATATTATTTTGCCTTAGGAATCTTGGAGATACTTTATGTGCATTATCTGCTGATTATACTTCAAAACAACAGACTTTTTTATGGCGATCATAGACAGTCAGTGCTTATTTGGTTATTGCAAAACACCTCCTATATGACCTGAAAAAGTATTCCTGAACAAGCTTCCATAGCTTGATGTGAAATTGAGCAAAGAAGTATCCCTGTTAATGCTAGACATTATTTGCTGAAAGAACTCTGAATAGCTGCACGGATGAATTAACGCTAAAGTTGTAGAAGTTTCTTCTTGTTCTTCATTGTTTCCGGTGGTTTCTGCCCTTGTGATCAGGCTTATGAGAAGAAGACCACTCCCAAATGGCGTTTTGACCTTGGACGGAGAAGAAATTTCGAGCAGGTAGCATGTCTTGTAATTTCATTGACCATATTCACTTATCTTCTTGAGAAGTCCTAAAATAATCTTTCTTTCAGAAAAAAGCGAGGAAACCTTATGTAATGTGAAGTTCAAAATGCCTTTTCACAGTTACTCTTGTTTCCCTTGCCCTAGTCTTGATATGCCAAAAGTATTTCATATGTTTATTGGATTTCCACAATGATCCGGAGCGCCAAGGACAGTAACGTGGTTGAAGGTGGTAATTGAGGGAGAGTAGCATTACGATTGTTCTATATGTGCTAGTTGTTAGTTGATCCGAAAGGTGGTTAACTTAGAATCGTATGTGTATCAAGAAGATTGAAGTTCGAAGATTTCATTACATCTACACCAGAACGAAAGACATTTTTGTAAGTGCACGTGGTTGACTCCCCTGCCAGAGTGTTGGTTAAATTGCTGTTTATCTTCAAGAGTCTACATTTCTTGTCAAGAAAAAGGACAAGGAAAGAGTACAAAGAACAAGTTTTGGTACAATATAAATAAGTCCTTTAAACTATTTGAAGTTGTATTTAATGAGTTCACTTTTAGTACGGGGGCAAAACTATTTTCCGTCAACATTTCACCGGAGTATCATGAGTGGACAGCACCCTATTCTGTTTTCTCTGATTCTGCATCGCTTCAAAATTTTCATCGTCTGCAGGTGGTGTTGATGGATGACTGCACAATAAAACAAAAAGTGAAGATTACTGAAGTTGGATTCTAATTTTCTTAACTTTCCCATACTGGTTTCATACATATGCAATCTCCTCAGTTTTGTAGCATTTTACATGAGACCATTAATGATGGAGCTCTCTTTTGTGCGCTAGGTATTTGGAACAGATAAATTATACTGGTTCATTCCAGCTTATCTGGAGGAAGATAAGAAGCGAATTCCATCTCTGCATGGTCTTGACTACCCAGTGAGACCCGAATTCGATTCAGAAGCATTCTAGGAACCATCTCACTGTGCATTTCCCGGGGTATCCAGAAATTTGCCTCGTAAATCTTGGGAGATGGGTCTCTTTGACAATTGCGACCTTTTCATTACTAAAGGAGGCTGCTGCTAAATTTTGGCTCCATGGTATGTGTTTCCTGTATTTAGACGAAGAGAGCAAGCCGGAAAGGGGGTGCTTGCCTCGCGTGAATCGAGGAGTCATGTCGAGCCAAGCAAGATGGATCGAGCATTTGATTTGTACATAAAGTTGTGTAGATTCGGAAGCTTGCGAGGTAAGGAATCCAGTGCACAATTTGGTTGATGTCGAGATGTTCTGTTCTGGTGGATTAGAGGGCTGTTGAGTGAAGGCTGGGTTGTTTAAGTGCTACACAAAATTATCTCTGATCTCAATCATATTTCATTTCTGTTTCTATACCAGCGGGGAATTTCTTTACTTTTCTTTTATTTTTCACTTTTCCATTAAAATCTAAAATTCGAACATTTTATTTACAACATCTTTAATTGCGTATAAGCATTTTTATTTTTACAAAAGTTTCAAAGTGTCTTAAAATAAAAGTTAGGATTTTGTCTAAATAAAATGCGGGAAGTGAAAAATCCATTTGAACGGACGTTGGTGTTATGTTAAAAGGTCGTGGTCATCCTGTTATTAGAGAAAAGCCTTTATTTAAAGAACTCAATGCTTTTGGCGGAGTGTATTCATGCGATAAAGTGTCTTTGCTATAGAGTAACCTTGAAATCAACATGAAGAGACTTAATGGATGGGATCACATTATGTTAGCACAATACATGATATGTAGAAAATTTCTAAAGGAATATCACATTTTACCTCAAATTAGAAGTACAAAATCGAGAAGTCTGGTGTCACGTTCAATCCGAACAAATATTTGCAGCACAAGAGATCTCAAATAGATACACTCATGGTAATTTTCTCTCAAGTTTGTCCTAAGATTTTGGTAGATTTGTTGTAAGTGTATCGATTTGGGGTTTTTCGTTAAATTATCTCGAGATACTAGTTTAAGTCTTGGATTTAAGATGTTTTCGATAAGACAAACTTCGACTTCTACTTATGGCACAATGTGACCCCCCCGGACTTGTGTTTTGCGACTTTAAGTGACAATTTATGTTTTCTTTTTATGTGTTTCTGCTTTTCATGTTGCACAGATATTGAAATTTAAGAAGAAATATGTCTCACCGCAATTTAAGGCTCTTTGTGACTTGAAAATTAATTTGAATATAACGAATTTAAGATTTTTTTTTTATTAAGACAACCTTGGACTTCTACTTATGGCACGATGGGATCCCCCCGGCCTCCATGTTTTGCGACTTAAAGAAATATGTGTGTCACCTCATAGCGGTTGTATTTATTTTTAAAAAATATTTTTTAAAAAGTAATTTCTTATATAGCTTATAAGAATTAATTAATAAATATTTTTTTATTGTTCACAAGAAAATTGAACCAAAAATTAATGGATAATGGGAGCTTCTGCGTATCGAATAGCTTAGCTCCCCTCGGTCCCAGTTCGTCTTCGGAAGAACGGAGAGTATCATTAGAAGCTTCGGCGCAGTTGGCGACCGCAATGTTCCTCTTTTCAAACCCGAATCAGCCATGGAACTCGATACAGCCCACGCTCGCTCACCTCCGGAACTGCAAGACCCCCCACGACGTGAACCAAATCCACGCGAGGCTGATCACGACCGGTCTCATCCGCAGCGCTTCTCTCACCTCCAAGCTCATCCTCGCCCTGTGCTCTTCCCCGGACCCTCCGGTGGCCGAGTTCGCTCGCCGCGTCTTCTTCGTCCGCCGCGCCTTCTCCCGTCGTGGGAACGGGGAAGACCCTTTTCTTTGGAACGCGATCCTCAAGTCCTACTCCCATGGAGTTGAGCCCGAGAGAGCATTGCCCATGTTTCGTTTGATGGCCGAGAACGGGGTTTTGGGGGACAAGTTCTCGTTCTCTTTGGTCTTGAAAGCGTGTTCGCGGTTGGGTTCGTTGAAGGAAGGGCTGCAGGTTCACGGGCTGTTGAGGAAACTGGAAATGGCGTCGGATTTGTACTTGCAGAATTGCTTGATGGGGTGGTACCTGCGGTGTGGATGTCTGGACGATGCTCGCCATGTGTTTGATAGAATGGCTGCCCGAGATTCCGTGTCTTACAATTGCATGATAGATGGTTATGTTAAGTGTGGGATGATTGATTCGGCGCGTGAATTGTTCGACTCTATGCCAGTCGAGGAGAAGAATCTAATTTCTTGGAACTCCATGCTGAGTGGTTATTCACAATTAGAAGATGGGCTTATCCCTGCGCGGAAGCTTTTTGAGGAAATGCCTGAGAGGGACTTGATTTCGTGGAACACTATGATTCATGCGTATGTCAGGTGTGGGAAAATGGGAGGTGCTCATGGACTGTTTAATGCGATGCCTGAAATGGACGTGGTCACTTGGGCTAATATGGTAGATGGCTATGCCAAGATAGGACATGTGGATATTGCGAGAGATTTCTTTTCTGAAATACCCGAAAGAGATGTTGTCGCTTGCAATGCAATGATGGCTGGATACGTTGAAAATGGTCGCCATGCAGAAGCTTTGGAGATCTTCTATTCTATGAAGAGGGAGAGGAATTTTTCGCCTGATATTACCACTTTATTAATTGTACTTTCCGCTATTGCTCAATTAGGACAGCTTAATGAAGGAATTGCAGTGCATTGCTATATTAAAGATATCGGTTTCTCGTTATGTGGAAACCTTGGTGTTGCTCTAATAGATATGTACTCAAAATGTGGATCCATACAGAATGCCAAGTCAGTGTTTGACGTATTGCCCGAAAAAAATGTGGATCACTGGAATGCAATTATAGGTGGGTTAGCTATTCATGGTCTAGGAGAATGTGCTTTTGATATGTTGATGGAGATGGAAAGACTCTCTGTGAAACCAGATGATATCACGTTCATTGGAGTGTTGCATGCGTGTGGCCATTCCGGCTTGGTGAAGGAAGGTCTCATTTGTTTTGAGCTTATGAGAAGAGTTTACAAGATCAATCCAAGAATTCAACACTATGGTTGCATGGTTGACATCCTCTGTCGGGCAGGTTATTTAAATGAGGCAAAGAAATTCATCGAAGAAATGCCTATCGAGCCAAATGACGTTATTCGGAGGACCCTGCTTAGTGCTTGTAAGATTCAAGAGAACTACATTATTGGGTTGTCCGTTGCTAGTTCTCTATTTTGGCAGGCTTCATGCAATTCAACTTCTTACATTCTTCTCTCTCACATGTGTGCGGGTCTTGGCCTGTGGAAGCAGGCTAGAAGTGTTAGAGAAGTAATGAAAGAGAGGAGAATCCCGAAACTTCCGGGATGCAGTTGGATTGAACTCAACGGAATCGTTCATGAGTTTTCTGTGGATGATAGGTCCCATTCCCAAGTTGCAGAGATTTATTCGATATTGGGCAGTCCCCATTGATTGCCAATTCAGAAGTAACTTGCTAGGAATCAGTTTTTTAGTCAGAATTTCTTTCTTCCACCTGCAAAAATTATGGATCAATTCATCTTCCCGATTTGTGGGAAAGGGAAAGCACCCCGATTTGCTGAGAGCCCCTTGGTATCCTTGTTTTTGGTGGGGTCTCTTCAATTCAATTGTACATACGGGTTATTAACTCTAGCTATGAAAAGCACACTGTAATTAGCATCTCTTTTGAATCGAAATAGCGCACACTTTGTCTTGCGTTTCTTTCTCTGGTGTTCGCTAAATGAAAAAGGTTGAGCATTTATGATGGGTTCCTTCATTTGTTGTTTCTGGTTAGGCAGGGTGAGCTGCAGCCAGATGCAGCCTTCTGCTGGAATTTTGAGATAACTGAGGCTTGAAGAACGACCATTAAGGGTTGTGCAATGCGCCGTATCAGACCCAGCACAAGCGCAACGTCTGGTGTGATTTAGTTTGTCACTCCTCATAATTATCACCTTTCTACGACGAAGCAAATCAAAACTGCCAGAGAATCGCCATATTTTAGTTAATTGTCGATAAACCTGCCCAGTTGGTTTATTGAAGTGAAATCAGAGTTTTTTTATCATGGATCCTTTGCCCTGAGAAAATGGAACAGAACCCTCTTACCAAGAATAATACTGTGTTTCTGCGAACATACTTTGAATCGTTTTCTTGAAGCACAGAAAAGAGAAACCTCTCTCGCGAGAATTCAAGGAAAAATAGGAGAGAGGGATGGACACAAAGACTGCTGATTTCCAAAGCACATTGAAAGGCCACAATCATAAAAGACAGCATCCTGGTCTGGAGGTTTCAGTGTGAAGCTGTTCATATGTGGAATCTACTTTTCCTTACAGAGAGGCGAGCAGTGCAGAGATGGATAACGAAGGACCTTCCCACAGTTAGATGATACAATGATGGTGCCGAAAAAAGTTGCATGAAGATTAGTTCTTGATGATGGAATCAAGAACAAGGCGAAGTCTGCAAATATGCTGGAGTCAATTCAGAGTAAATTTATGGTGTTGCAGGAGAGGAAGAGGTCATGGTAATTGTCTAAAAACACAAATCGTGCCGTCAAGCAGCTCCTAAGATGTGATCATAATCAAGGAAACAGCAAGTTTGCTTCTATACACCAAGCATGAGGATGGTTCTTAGTATGTCATTGTCGCTGTGCAATCACACTGTAATACACGATTGGCCTGGATGGTAAACATTCCTGATTTGTAGCAGAAGAAAAGACCTGAATCTGACAGGTAATTAAAACAATAACCGGGCAACATGTTTTACCAGCGCTCCAACCGGCACCATTCTCATCAACATTGCCAGCAAAGGTCATTGCAATGTCAATCTCCAGCATCCCAGATAGGATTCAAATTTCTTTGCCACCGCGGCAGGGCCAAGCAATGGATAAAGACTGAAAGCAACCAAGGTAAGAATTCAATCCCTTTCCAGGGCTCTCCAGGATCTAAGTAGGCACTAGATACGAGCTACAACTCTAAATAGGGACTCAAAGCCAACATGACTGCAGTCAACTTAAACAAAATACAACTAACTAAGGCCTAATTCCCCATTAAGTGCATCTTAAGGTCCTTCATCTACAATACAACACAGTAGTACACAAGCCACAGTCGAAGAGATGACTAATTAAAGGACAGTGCAGAATGGCATAAATACAAGTTGCCTACAGCTTCGCCATTTTGTGAGAGAAGTTAGAAATGGAGCTCAGCTTGCCTCTAATCATCAGAAAAACTGAGGCAAGAATTAATTCCGTCTAGGAGTCAAGATCTTCCACTCAATCTACTCAATTCTTAAATGATGTTCTCCATTGATGGTCTGCAGTAAGGAGATTCCTGGATGCAACGCAAAGCAAAGGCCGCTAGTTTGGCTGCCTCATGTTCTGAATAATTACCCTCAAGATTTGGATCCACAAAGTCTTCGAATTTACAGTTTTCTGCTCCTTGCCACATGCCGGGGGTGATGTTGCGCTTACCCGTGATGATTTGGAAGACGAGTTTGCCAAATGCATACACATCGCTCTTTTCAGTGAAGCGGCCGGTGGTGGTGTACTCAGGGGCAAGATATCCCATGGCGGCAGTGGCTTTGAGCGTGGAGAACACGACATCATCCGCAAGAAGTTTATGAAGGCCGGAATCAGACAGCAAGGGATTGTTCCAGTGGTCAATAAGGACTTTCTCTGCAGATATGTTCTGGTGAACAAGGGCAAGCTTTTTCCCTTTATTTGCATGTATGTATCTGATGCCTGAAATAGGGAACATAACGTTTAAGCATTGCTGAGGTAAGCAAAGCCGTGAAGCCGGGTCGTTTTAGAACTATCCATGAGTACTTAGGCAAAAAATAAAAGAGGTCACCATTTCAGGCAAATCCATTTAGAAGGAAAGGGCATCATTTAGTGGAGAATAGATAAAAGATCTAATGCAGAAGATAATAAAGATACACCTCTTGCCGGAGAACTACCCACTCATGACTGAATCAAATTCATTGCAGCAATGTTCTGATCAAACAGATCTTTCAAAATGCTATGTCTAGAGAACAGATCATGCCTAGCAATGTAAACATCAAACACATATGCACATATGATTAATTTACAAGAATGGCATTTAGATGGCAAAAAGACTTATAGATCCTACCTTCAGCAATCCCATTGATGATGGAAACCCTCGTGGACCATTCAAGCACTTTGTCGCTTCCTTTGTTCGCATCAAGATGTTTAAGTAAGTTTCCGTTTGCAACAAATTCATAGATCAGAAAACATTCACCTCTTCCTTTCGAACAGCAAAAGCCCCTCAACCTAACTAGATTTGTGTGCTTCAGCGCCGTAAGTAGCTTCAGACCCCTGAGAAACTCAGCTTCATCGGTCCGGCAACTTGTCTTGGCAATGCACTTCACAGCAACGATCGACCCATCTCTCAGTATCCCCTTATAAGTGGCAGAGAAATTACTCTTCCCCAGTAAGTTCATCTCGGAGAAGCAGTGAGTCGCACGTTCCACATCTTCCAAGTTGAACATAAAGCTCTCAAATACTTCTTGTGAGAAACCAGTTCCCCCTTTAGACAGCGGGTCCCATCCGCTTGAATATTCCAAGCTAATGAGAGGAGAGGCACTTCTTCTGTAAACCTCCTTCACCTGATCAGTACTAAGACGGCTATCCGATGTGTCGAAAGTACTTCCAATTTTCTGCTTCCGCCGACGATAAATAGAGAAAGCAAAAAATCCAATAACTGTGAACGCAACAATAGTTCCAATCAGCCCAACAACTAAACCGGCTTGCGGGCTTTTGGAAGGATTAGAACAGTGAGCTTCACTGCAATTTGGCGGTACTTTTGCAGACTCCGGAATGTCTTTAGTAGAAATATTTTTTGGTCCGAATGCTTCAGGTCTGTTTGGATTTATAAGGTCGCGCGAACCACAGATTTCCAAGTCAGTAAAACCATTTCCACACAGTCCGTGGTTGTTCTCATATCGGAAGCCACCATTGAGCCTCTTCAAAGCTGACATTTCACAATGGAAAAAAAGTCGAAAGGAAATTCCATGAATGACCGGCGCTAAACTGTACTCAACCAGAGAGGCGATAAAAAATTACCTGGAGGGACATTGCCCGAAAGGCTATTGTTTCTGATGTCAAAAAACTCAAGCAGGGGAACATCAGCCAATCTAGTGGGAATGGAACCGAAAAGATTGTTGAAGCTCAAATCCAACCTTGTTAGATTCTCCAAATCCCCCAAGGTCGCAGGAATCGCACCGGCTAGTTGGTTATATTGCAATGCAAGTACACTAAGCTTCTTCACAGATCCCAGCTGTGTAGGTAGACTCCCCGCCAATTTGTTGTAACAGAGCTGCAGAACTGCACAGAAAAAACAGATGTTCCCTCATTCAGGTCATCCTTCTAGAAATAAGTCTTTTTATCTCTACTCATCACTTCTCGCAAAACAAAATAAAGCGAATAACTTGTAGCCAAAAAGAAAAAATGACTTGTGAGATTACATCTGAAGCAACAACTGCATACTGCTGTATCTTACATGATCAGCATTCCTTCTATTCCTTTTTCTAGGTAAAAGGAAACTTATCTTTCCGCTATCTACCCGATACTTCAGAGGACCTCTACATATGTTACAATACAAAAACAAACCCCAGATAGTTTTCATCTCCAAACTTTAACTGAAGAATTCCAATAAGTAACTAGATCAGTCATTAAAATTGATTATACTACTAAATTGAGGAGAACTCTCTTAGCCAGCCCATGACTGACCAAGATCATAGCATTTTAGACCAGATTCTAAGGATCGTAAGCACATTGACATGGGTCATAGAAAGCTTTCAACTTGTAAACAGGGGAACACAACCCCAAAACACACAAACAAGGGGTTCAAACTTTCAACTAGAAAGAATTAAAAATCTAAAGGGTGCTCAAACAATCTTAAGTCTTCTCCGGCCAGGGGAAAAAACATTCTTCTTCAGTGAGACCCCACAAAACTCAAAAAAGAAAATTTGTCAAACAAAGGCAAAGCCCATCCTCCTCCTCCTCCCCCCACCCCCGCCACGCCACACCCCAACCCAAAAGAGGAAGGCATTTGTAAATGGAAGTTAACAGTCACAAACGACTTCCGCGTTCCTGATACCAAATTTTTTAAAACGAAAAACAAAATGGAAGGAAAACAAGAACAAACCTTGAAGATTTGACAAGTTGCCGATCTCAGGAGGAATCCTCCCCAGAGAGGTTGTTGACGTTAAGATACAGGTCGCTGAGCGAGCTCAACAGCCCAATCTCTTTTGGTATTTCACCACTCAACCCGTTAAAATGCAAGTACAGGCCCGTCAAGCTCCGGAGCCCACCGACTGCAGCCGGTAACCTCCCGGTCAGCCCCTTCCCCTGCAGCGAGATGTTCGACACGCAGCCTCGCTCGTCGCACGCCACGCCCTCGAACGACCCGTCGCCGCACGGGTCCGAGCCCAGAGCCCACGAGGTCAAGACCCGGTCCTCCGGGTCGAGGGACGACTTCATGGCCATGAGAGCGGCGAGCTCGGAAGTGGGTACGGCAAGAGAATGCGGGAGGAGGAGGAGGGCGTGGAGGAGAGAGAAGAGAAGAAGGAGAGGCATGCTTTGTGGGAGCGGAAGAAACCGAAGGAAAGCGCAGGGGAAATGCGGGAAAATGCGAAGTTTCCGATGTTTGGGGTCGTCGGGTTGAAGGCAAAGCGGAGGGAGGAAAATGGCCGAGAAAGCAAGGAACTTTCCCACGGATGGCCAGAGAGAGTGAAGAAGAAAAATGTGAGCTTTCTTTGTCTGAAGCGAGGGACTTGTCACTAGTGTCAAGCAAGTGAGAGAAGAGAGAGAGAGAGAGAGAATCTTTGGGCGTGTTTGGTTGGAGGGGAAGTGCGAGAAAATGGTCGAGAAAAAGTTGCAGGGAAAGTGTTTGAAAAGCTCGAACTCGAGGAAAGCGAAAGTTGCGGGGAATGTGAGTATGTGTGCAACCTGAGGATATAGATTAGGTATAATTATGGGATTAACCGTCTTATATTATTACCAACCAATTACCGTCATTGAACGAGATTGTCGATTTGCATAATGCCATTTTGATTTGACTGACGACCCTGCAATAATCAAGCTGATCTTTGTCAGCCAGTGCTTTAGGAAAAGTGGATCTTTGTCAGTGCAGTGTGTGGGTCTCCCCTATATCTTCCCCAACTATTTCAATTTTTTTCAAAGTTTAAAATCTATCTTGAATGACAAAGCCCGACTAATGAGCCGAGTTGGCACGGGCACGGCACGGCGCGGCAGCATAGCGGACCATGCCGGGCAGCCCCTAAAGAAAGGGGTCATTTTGGGCTGGCTCTTTTCCTCTCGAGGCTATGCTAGGCTTTGGCCGGAAGTAGGCTAGGCCGACCTAGCCCTAATGGGTCGGCCTGGCCCCATTCATTTGTAAGGTTTTGAAATATTTTGCTCAAAGGTCCACGGAGGCCCTTTAACCCACACCACGTTCTTTTCTGCTCAAAGCATACAAATTAGGGTTCCAATTGAGCTGAGTCGAGACGATGCTCGACTCAAACTCAACTCGACTCATGAACTCGAAACTCAAAACTCGATGAAGCTCGACTAAGTACTTTTTTTTTCCTGCTCGAACTCGTCCCGACACAACTGGACATACTCGAGGTCGATTGATCTAAATAAGCAAAACTAAACACATTTGATTTCTCCAGCAGGATCGAACTCGGCTTAGCTCAAAATAGTCACACTTACCCTTTCCGTTTATGCCAAGTAAAGTGCTAAAGGTTGACAGTGTAATTACATAGCAGGTAATCAAAATCATGCGTATTTAATACTATCTATCCCCAAAATAAATAAATAGAAATATATTTATGAAAAATGAGATGCTCGATATAGCTCAAGAAGTTGGCTTGATAAACTATCCGGGGTCACCTGAACTCGATTCGATCTCAAAAAGATTGAAACGATCTAAAGTAGGTGACAAGTTGAGCAAGAGTCCCCATGTGTGGCTTGACCCACCTACTGACCTACACCTCTGACCCAATGGCCGAATGGATCCTGGTTCCTCGCTTTCCCCTTCTTCCGTTTCAAAAAATGCAGCCTCTCCTTCGAGAGAGGGGATGACTTATTGACTTGACCACTGAGATGCGCTGGGTAGATACCAATGATTACTAGTGTCTAGGGTTGTTAAAACGGGTCACGGATCCATATTTTTGACCCATAATTATGCAAGGGGGTCTTAAATGGGCCGCCTTAAAATTAAGATATGGATAATAGCGGACCCTTTTGATCTCTATGCTCAGTTCAAGCAATTCAGCAACGAATATCTGACCGCGGTAGAACCGGCGGCAGTAGAGCGGCCATGGTGACAATTAATACTTGAAGATGTCATGCACGACCCATCGGACCTCCGTGGCCGGCCATGCAATCACTCTGTCCGGGAAGCCTAAGGCCTGTGATTTGCGAGCTTTTGATCCATTAGGGGCTGATCGTGATTGAACCCTAGCCTTCTCAAGCAACTTCTTTTGGCTAGGGTTTTTTTTATTTTGGAATTTATTATTTCTTGTTCATTTAATTTTGAAGATTTGTTGGGCCTCTTTATTTGTTTTTTCATTGGTTCTTATGGGTGAGTTTGGGTTAAATCTGTATTGGATTGGATTGTATATAGGTCATTTAAATGGCTTTGTAAATAAATGGGTCGAACTTATTTACGACCCGCCTAAATCCGATCTAATTCACCCATTTGCCACCTCTATTAGTGCCTTAACGGTCACTTGTCAATGGTCGACAGCCATTGCCCAACCAGAGGCTCATCATCGATTCACCTATATATATATATATATATATATATATATATATATGTATTTTGGAATTTCCCATTCACAACTATCGTTATTTGCTCTCATTATTCAATCAAGTTTTGTTGTCAGGCTGTCTTCTTTATGGATATTACCATGCTGTTAACATTGCATTATATTATCCATCACGTCCACATTTTCGTGTGAGGGTGTGTTTATTTTAGTGAAATATTTTCCGGAACGAGAACTTATTCCGAAGCCGAGGCCGGCGAGACTCGACCTCTGTGTGGCTGGCCGTCGGCCATCGCCAAAGCAACTAGTGGCGCAAAAAGGAAAAACAAAAACAATAAAGTCATGAGAATGAAATTTCCAAATAACTAAAAAATATTTTCGGTCACATATCAATAAAGAAAGGAAAACAAACCTTTTGTTTTGAAAAATGATCGCCCGGAAATCGTTTCTTTATTCGTGGAGTTTCTTCTCCTCCCCCCCAAACAAACGCACCACGAGATTACATCGAGCGTGCAAAGGTGGCCATCGCAACTTTTTGGCAACGATGAAAAGCAATGACCAAGACGACTATGGGGGAAATTCGGATTCAATCTTTACGGGAGCAATTATTTCCTGGTGCTAGTTTAATTGTAACTCAACCTTGTTCGGATTCAGATTTTCTTGTTTAGCCTTAAAGCTTCGTGGTTTTGTTCCCCTGAGGTCGCCTCCGTCGGAGACCCACCGATGCTCAAATTAGTCTGTGTAGTTTTGTGATGGGAATTGGATAGAGTAATGGTAATTGGAGTTCTATTTCACCTCATCCAAACTTGTGCGAACTCCAAACAAGAGCTTCCGAAACCATCATTGCCCCGAGTTCATCAAGCTTCTCACACGATAATTTCGGTTTATGAGATCATGAGTAAGGGTGGCAATTCGTGTTCACATGAATAGAATATTTGAGCGGGCCTCTACCCTATACAGTTCCGATCTCGGGAGCACTCGTTAAGCAATCAATTAAAGAAATTCTTTCAATTTTTTGGATACTGGTTACTCTCAATGTTCCGTACAATCAAAACTCAACATGTATTTTTCGAGCACTCGACTTTATTATATCCCAACGTGTGTCGTAGCTCGAGTCGGGACAAATGACGTAACTCCTTAATTGGAACGTAATCAGCTCATCAAACTGTGTCGTGATTAACACGTGATTTCTCTAGCTTATGCAATTATTAGAACGTAATTAATCTTTGCCATAGAATGGGGAATCTCAGAGACATGAAGGGGTTAAGAAAAGGTGGGGAGCAGAAGTGAAACGACGGAGCAGGCACGCAACGCACTTTGCCCCCTCCTGTATAATAAATATTTCTACTTCTCTCTTGCAGTGAATTGGGGCCTGCAGCGTTGTCGGGGGAGGATGATTGGACGGTGTCAGCAGACCTCGAGCATTTTGAAAAGAGAGTCGCTCATCCGAATTTGAATTTCGGACGAGGCCACATCTGCAAGTGCCACCCGCTGCCCGAATGTAAAGACGGGTTTCGCAACCCCGACACGCACTTGGTTTGGTGCTCTTAGGCGCACTTCGAATCCGTTAGTGTCGATAAATCTAACTAGAATGTGTCTCGACTGTTTTTAATCATCTAAGATCATTTGATTAGATAAGATGTGATGTGATATAAATGGGACCGAATGCGATATATATATTTTTTATGTCCGTTATCTTTTGGTCACTCCTCTGATAGGGTTGCACGACCTTGGCCATTAGAGCAACCATGGTGGCTTCCCCAAATGAAACAACTTCAGATTGTGGAAGCAAAAGTGTTGCGAAAACATTCGTCTAAGAGCTAGTCTGCCTTCTTCACTTTCAGCATAAATTGAATGCAATCTTCTTCCTTCTTTTAGGATTGCGGGAAATCCACAATTATTGTTCTCTCTGTTTCGTGTGTGTCCCTTATTTTGAATATAAAAGAAATGAACGTAAAGTTGAAGTATATTAATGATTTCTTCCGTTTTCGCTTGTTCATGCACGCTAAAAGAGGATAAAAGCTGCCCTATTGAAAAGCAGCATATGTTAATTCAGAAATTGAGTACATATGTATTAGGATTCAACCCACGAACACAACGAAATAAAGCGTAAAAGTGAGAAAGAGAAATCAAGACACAATGATTCATTACAATTCACCCTTAAAATAGTGACACGTCTAGCGAACATTTCATTATAATTAAGCACATCGCACCTCTTATTACATCGTTTGATTACAAGCGAAAAATGATATATATAACAGTAGCTATTCATAAATACAAGTCTAAACTACTAATGAAAAATATGGACTCTAATTATAAAGGATTAATACTACGTAAAATCTCAAATTGGTACACTCGCGACAAATTTACCCCAAATTATTTTTTTAACCACCAAAATCCGAAACCGTTACACTTATAACAATTTTACCCCAAACTAGTACATTTATGATAAATTTATCATTCGTTAGTTTTCGTTAAATCTAACCGTTAAATTGCTAAATTGTATGACACGTGCTAATTGAAGGGTGTACTAGTTTGGGATTTTTACCCTCTGTTCGTCACATGCCTATTAGTTTGAAATTTTTGTGGCTTTAATCCAATTTAATGAAGGATAAATTTGTCACATGTATATCATTTTGAGATTTTCTATGGTAAAAAAAATTAATTTGGAGTGAATCTATCACGGATGAACCAGGTTTATGATTTTTTGTGGCCAAAATAATAGTTTGGGATAAATTTATCACAACCGTATCGGTTTATGATTTTTCATGGTCAAAAAAATAATTTAAGGTAAATTTTTCATAAATGTACAAATTTAGAGTTTTTCGTGATATTAACCCAACTATAAAAGCTCTCGAAAGCTCGGGATCACTGCCCTCGCGACTTCTGCCGAAGAGACTCTCCCGGACCCCCGCTCAACTCATCAAGGAGTGAGACTCCCATACTTTTTTATCGATAAGAGTATATATCACACCTCAATAATATGGTTATGAAAATATTGGGCACCAAGCATATGATTAAATTGTTGACTGAAATAAAGAAATAATGATGTGTCCGTGCGACACACATGGCAACACTCACAACTCTTCCTTTATCATTTCGAGAATTCTTGCTGGAGAATCTGACAAGTTGCTTTTAATACTTCGTAGTTTTCTCTTTCCATCTCGTGATGCTTGCCTTGTTTCTTTTCCGGCGTTGAGAGATTGTCAACGCTTTCCTTTGTCGACTCCTACTACTAAGTGAATTAGTGTTAGAAGTCCTTCAGAACAAATTAAGCAAACTTTTCTCAAGTTATATAAATGAAAAAAGATGAAAGGAAAAATTGACCGATAAATAAAACGAATAACGAATTGCAACCCCAGTTTGAACACACTTATTTGATAGGACGCATGAGAGATGATATTTGAAAATGAATTTGTCATGCTTTTCAAGAGGTCATCTTTCGACCTCCGTTAGGCCCTATGTACATTCTCCTTTAACCATTTTTCAGTCGATAGCCTAGGGGGCACAAATATAGAGGCTCGGCAACCTAGAGAATTATTGAATACTTTGCAAATCCCATGAACTGGTTGAACTTAGACCATCGACCTATCCATGCGGCCTTAATTCGGAGAAGTTCACACTCAATTCGCGGAATTTGAACACGTAACCTTCAGCTCGCGAACTAAAAAATTCCCCGATGCCTCAACTAATTGCGCTAATCTTAAGTTGCTCTTGATTATACGGGAGGGATCCGGTGGTTAAGTGTGAACTCTAGCATGTGAATTAAGCATACATGAAATGTGCAATTTCTCGTACTGTTAAACGCAAATAATTTCATACATAGACAAACCACTCGAGTGTCGGGATCTCGTCTTACATGGTTCATAAGGTATTATGAATTCCTTCATAGGTTTGAGACTTACGACTTGTAAAGAGGCAAACTTTCTTGTTTACAAAAAGAAAGCGCTTAGAAATAGGTTACTTGTGAAGTCCCGTCTCTTCAAGGAAGGGACATCTCTATACCGCTAGAACCGATGGCGATTATTTTGGAAACCTACGCGGTTCTTCCTCCATGCGCAACAGCTCGTGAAGCTTTGCAAATCTGCAGAAAAAAACCCGACAAACGAAGGATTTAAAATATGCTATTTGTCCTGAACGTTGTCTCTCTTATCCACGAAAAAGAAATGGGGATGCCGCCAAATTGGTTTTCGTGTGATCATATGTTTGGTTCTCGAGGATGTCGCTCGAGGGTTTTGTGGGAGAGAACGTGGCTCATGTAGTCCAAGCGAAAGACTCCAGCCATAAAAGGTCAAAACGCAGCTTGAGTTGAGCCCTAGGCTAGGAGGGATATTGCTTTTCTTCTTTGGCCAGATAAGCACTACAACCCTAGGGACCGTCTTTTCATGTGTGAAAAGTCGAGCACAATGTATCTCAGTCGCTGTAATTTGGAAGATCTACCGAAAGAATAGTTGCAAAAACACATAATCTTACACTTCGCTTCTCAGTTGTTTCAAATCACTTGCTTCTAGATATCAAAGAAATGTCGTATGGTCGATAGATAATGCTGATCGAATCCATCTTAATAGCTCAACATGTGAGACCCATATGATTAGTGATTACGATGATTTTAATCCGTGTGATTTATAGATGATGCCATAGTTTCTCTCTACCTTAGGGTTTTTGATTCGGCAAATTGGAACATTTTGCTAAATTTACTCGAGGATCTTAGTATTCTTGGATTGTTTTTTTTAGTGGATACATCTGTGTATCGTGTTACCGTTATTCTCTGTTATGATTAACGATGGACTTAGAGGCTGTTTTAAAGAGAGAAAGGTTTATGAGAAGGAGACCCTTTGTCACCATACTCTTTTCGTTTTGGTTATGAATTTTTTCTATGCAAGATGTTGGATGATGCTGCTAAGAAGAAATCACTCTCTTATTAATCTTGGTGCTCTATACTTAAAGCTAGATCTTGAGTTTGGCCGGGTTTGGGTCATGTTATAAATAGTCCAATCCAAATTGATCCATTAATATGTTTATGACCTCTTTATTCGTAATGCAATTTTTTTTTGATCCATTCTCAACTCATACCCGACCCTATTGTTAATACACTTCCATATATAACCTAATATAAGAAAAAATTATATTGCTAAAACACTTCAATGCAATATATATTTAGTGAACAACTTGTATAGGTTTTTTAAAGATAATTTCTTAATTTTAATTTTTTTTTATAATTTTTCTTTTACATTTCTTTCATTCTATTTTTTATTTGTTGTAATGAAATCTGGCGGCCCTCACCCTGGTCTGGCGATGGTTGTCTTTTGTTTTTTGTCGGTTGTAAATGGGTTCACAATGGATCAATTTATAATTCACTTATTTTGTAGCTCATTATATTGGCATGCTAAGCTTGTTATGCATTTAAATGCTCATGGGTTATTAAATGGGTTTTGGACGCATTTTGACAGGTCTACTTTTTTTTTTTTTTTCAGGGGTCGGAGACAAGTCTACTTAAAGCTAACACATTTATGCTTTGTCAATGATGTGCCGGTGTTTTCTAAGGGTGATGTTGTTGCCGTTAGGGGCCTCAAGATATCTAAAATATCTCCAACAGCGAGCTCTCCGATTATAGTAGATGCACCCGTTCCATGCCAATCTTAACACAATGGATCTGAAAGAAGCTCCCTCAGCATTTTGCCTCGACTAGCTTAAGTCAAGAGATCCACAAACCAGGAAATCTATCCCCTGTAAAAGAGCAGAAGATTTGTTTTTCCAAACATGGGAGAGGCCGAAGAACACAGGAAATCAAGGCAAATGTAGGCAGATTAGGCGAAAACCAAATAAGACGATGCCGATCCACCTTAGTATCTCCATTTCTTACCCCTTTCCCATGCCACAACCGATAGAAAACATCCCCTTTCAGAAGCAGAACAGATAACTCTATCCTGAACTAATGAGCTAGGATTACTTATACCGCACGAAAGGGCTCGAGCAGTAACTGGGTTAACAGAACCGTACATGACCGTATTGATTGTTGTTAAAGTGCTTTTCTTAAAAGGGAGAAACGGTTGAAAAGATTATATTGTTTACAAGTTAATGAGTGCTCCTAGAACTTGTTAAGCATTGGTTATGCATAGTACGAGAAAAGTCGGTGCTTTTAAAATTACAAAGTTTTTCTAATTCGTTCCTCATAAACAAAGTTCCTCTAGCCCGACCTCATCAAAGGGCCAATTGGGCTCAGTATATCATATCTAAAAGTCCTTATCCATGTCCGCCCATGATGATAAAGAATATCACATCTCTTCAAACAATGGTGAGGCCTGATCGAGTCTAAGCGTCCAGGCCCAAAGAGAATGTCCTTAGAGCCGGGTAGGCTGTGATGGGCCCAATGATCTGTCGAACTCATGATCAGATTTATGTTAGAGAGGGCGCATGACCAACACTTTTGAATTGGTAACGTACTTTTTGGAGTAGAAATCCATTTGATTATGTAATTTTTTTTCTACTTCTGAATCATTTTTTTTTGTTCCAGCAATAATTTTGGAGCCACTTGAAAAAGTAACAAAAAAAAAAAAACTTCTCTCCAATAGTAAAAAAATCAACTTCCGGCCATAAGTTGACTTTTTCGAGCGAAGTGTTGCCATACGCACCAAGCGTCTTCATAAACAAGATAATTACGGCATGCAGTTTTTAAATTCTTCGGGTATATATCTATCTTATTTACGAGAAAAGTCAAAACAAGCATCATGATCAATGAGAGGATTTCATTAGCTCTGCAATGTCTGTTATTGACCAGTTTGTGTATTGTATACACTTACAAATATATGATAAACGTAATGACCGAGAAGCTTAACTGAAAAAAGTAAAACGTGGGCAATGCTGGTATGAGTTGATACAAAAGTTAAACAAACATCACATAGATACCCATAAATTGTGCTTGCTTCTAGTTGACTCAGATTATCTATCAACTAATCTCGATCGACCCTCAAAAGTCGCCGGTTGAAGTGATCCAATCGAAGTACTTTCGGCGATGAAGGTAACCGTTTTGCTTTGCTTAATATTTTGTGTTGGAACTTTATATTAAAGATTTATGTGTTCCTGTCGGAGACATTAGTGTTGTGGTAACGTGGTTCTTAGCATTGTGGACTGTCTTTTCGCTTTTGTTAATGAGCAAACAATAGATATGATCATTTTTCTTCTTGACGGATGATATGGAGGTCATTTGAAATTGCAAAGTTGTTTACTTAGCCATTGACCGGATGCCACGTAGAATATTGCATTTTATTAGGTCAATTAAGGATGAATAAAGTATATGAACAACAGCCTGTTCAACTAAATGCAATTAGAAGTAGTTGAAGACACCGTGACATTTCACCAATTGAATTGGTGTACGTAGTTGCTTGTGGCTTTCTCAAAGATCTGGTCTACATGATCCTAGGAAAAGAACAATAGGGAAAGAATTGTTGCACTTATATAGTTTGTGCATTATATGTAACTACAATGTAGTGCTACTGGCTTTGGAATTTAAACAATGAATGGGAGTAATAAAGAAAGACGTCTCCCTTCTTTCAAGATAGAGAACCGCGGACGGAAACAAGTTTGATCGTGCAACTTGTTTGACAGGGACAATCTTAAACATGATAGAAAGAAAAGATAAAGAAATGAGAAAATTATCAAAAAAAATTAGATCTATTGTAATTGTGTCAATTTTCAATCTTAAATTTTTTTTTGCCAATTAAGTCATAAAATTTTTGTAATTGTGCCAATTCATTCCATTTGGTCTGTTGGCGCCGACGTGGCACTACGGATGATGACATATTGATTTTTAATATGTTTGGAATTATTTATTTATTTATAAATAATTTTTTCTGTCTTGTTTCTTTTCTTTTCTTTTCTGTTTTGTTAAGGCTGGTAGGAGGCCACCAGCGACTATGCGAGGATCGTAAGCCCTAGCCCAGCTGCCGACGAGGGCTCGCAAGCCTTGAGCTAACAAAAAGAAAAGAAAAGACAAGAAAAAATAATTAAAAATCCAAAATATATTAAATTATTATTAAAAAAATTTACGTCGGTGCCGATTGGCCAAATGGACTGAATTGACATAATTGTAAAATTTTTAGAACTCAATTGGCCAAAAAAGGATTTAGGTCTAAATTGATTAATTATAATAGGTTTAGTACTTGTCCGGTAATTTTTCCAAAGAGAAATAGTAGTTGAAAAAGGCATGAACATCTTTAAAGTAGGTAGAAGAAAGGGCAATAGTTTTGTTCAAGAAGAGAAATGAGAAGCCCCTTGAACTTCAAAATACGAAAAGACATTTTTAGGAGAAAGACAGTATAAATATCATAAATTTTGGACAACATCCACTTGAGGCCATAACTTTCTTTTTTGTTCAGTTACCTGAATGCCACATCAATTAAAAGTTGTGTAGCTGAGTGCCATCAGTGATTTGTTTGATTGGAAAATCGGCGTGACATTGATTCATGATAAACCGCTGCGTGAATCGCGGGCAAAATGATGTCGTGAGCGAGTGTGTAAATGACATCGTTTTGCTCATCGGTTCGCCAAAATTATTGCATTAGGGGAAAATTGGGTCTGTTATCCAAAACTTAACCCCGATTTGAGGAATTGGGTTAAAATTACCTTCTAAAATTTGCAACGCTTAGCAAGAGCAGGAGAAAGGACAGAAGACGTGAGTTGAATTGAAAAAGAAGTAAGTCGTAGGAAAAGGCGTAGTATAAGTGTCATTTTTTCCATATGTGCAAATAAAAATCAGACAATGAAAAGTAAAAGACTATTTAATAAAGATTGCATTTGAGTGAATGACAACGTAGTTATGATAACAAAAAGGCTATTTGTGTTAGATGTGCTTTGGCATTCAAATAATGGTCCCAAAAATTTCCTAATCGCATAATAGACAGCGAATTTAAGTCTCTTTGTTAATTATATAATGACGATGGTGATAGATATGATGGGCAAAGTTCAGTGGGGGATGTTAAGCGAAGCAAGTTATTCGTAGATTTAATTTAGGGACAAGTGTATTGGAAGTTCAAAATCTTATTACAAGATTGCAAATGACATTGAAAACTTTCACAAATGTAATCAAATCGTATATAACTTATTAAATCGGTGCAATCAAGTCCTTTAGTTAAAGTGTAAGTCTGTCCATCTCTTCCATTTCTCCGGCGGATGTGAGGACAGCTCGAGTGAAGAAACAATGGAGGGAAGAATATGAACGGTCAAGGAGAAGGAAAGAATAGATGACAAAAGAAAAAAGAAAGACAACAAAATAAATAAAAATTGGAAAAATTAACTCAAACCTATGCGGTTTCACTTAAGGTCGTCCATGTCGGACGCCACTCGAGTCTACAGGATGGCCGGACCGATTGGACATCCACATCAGCATTTTCGGGTCATAATTGGCCGGATGGATTTCATTGAAAACCCGCCAAAATATTTAGGACTATAATTGATTAGATTGAAAGGTTTATGATTGAATTGACAGGTGCACGATAGGTTTTGGACTTATTGTGTAATTTCCCCGAATTTACAATTAAAAAAAAAGTTGCGCTAAACTTATCGTGTTGAACTTTTAAGTTGACCTCATCTAACTTCAAGCATCACGATATAACTAAATATGGTATTGATTGCACACTTTGCATTAGATTCGTTCACCTCTTTGATCCGTAGCATTATCAGTGCAAAACATATATGCATTACGACTTCATAAACTTGGCATTTTTAGTTTTCGGTTTTCGCTTGCATGATCTACTACAGCGAAGCCATAACAAGTTTGAAAGTCATAAGAAGTGAATGATGATTAAGATCATCCTAGTAATGTAATAAGCTACAGCTCCTGCTTGGCATGGGAAATTGGGTTTGTCGTATTGAAAAGTCAAAGCCTAGAGATGGACAGGGAAAAACATATTGTAATGTGGGAATTGGTCATGTGATAGTATTTGGGTGACTGTTATACTAACCGTCTGTTTTTTGCCACGAAAAATAAGTAGCAATTAATTCAAAAATTATCGTGATGTCTGCTCTTTTAAGAATCCGTAGCTCATAATATATTGATATTGTCACAGTCAACCAAAAATTATTGTACTAACAAAGTCCTTCTAATGTACATATAAAATCAGTCATTGACCCGAGCGCAGCGGAGGTCAATTTAGAACGGAAAAAGTTTGTTTAACTGCATTGATTAGAAGTAGTTGAACACACCGAGACTTTCCACCAACTGCACAAAGTAGTTGCTTGTAGACATTTAAGGAATCAAATCCGATCTATATAGTAAGAGTACAATGCTACCGGCTTTGGAATTGAAGCAACGCATGGAAGTCTGCCTTATACATTGTATAATAACCTTAAACGTTAACAATAGTAGAAACGATTCGTGACATGACGAACTTGTGCTGACGAAACCTTGCAGACCAAAGCATAAGAGGACCGGCCAAAGGCAACAGGACAAACGACCTTGTGCCGCAGCATGGGAATCCCACCACCGAGGAATGAACTTTCCTGGGGCCACGGTTTGGAATTTTGAGAAGAAAGAAAATGATTGAACCATTCTTGTCCCGCAAAGGAAGCCAGCGGAGCTTGGCAGATCAAGACGTGCGAGATATGAAAAAATAAAAGAAATAGAGATCACTGTATAGACCAATCGGTCGAATATGAAAACAAAGGTCGATTTTGGTATATATTTCATAGTCGACATATCGTGTAACGACATCTTAAATCATGAAACTTCAATAGTATATCAACTCGGTGACATGTAGAGATATAGATAATAAAATCACATAAGTTAAGAGCAGTTAACAATCGATAACGTGTGTAGTTTTATTAATATAACTCCATATTATGCGTATTGGTAACATTGTTGTGTGAGAAAATTATCAATGCATTCTTAAACCCGATACACTTTTGCAAATTCAATCATAAATCTTTGAATTTGGCCAATTACTTACTTTATTTTTTTGGAGTCGTAGAAATTCCCTTAACCCTAAACCTTTTAACAATTTGCCAATGTAGTTAATCATGTCAATTTTCACAAAAGAAAAATCGATAATGTGGACGCCAACCTTCCTACGTGACACAAATGCAATAAGTTTAGGATTTTTTGGTAATTTCCGTTGCTATTACCGATTCGCATAATTTGAAATTAGTCGCCTATGGTAAAATAGGTTCTCCGAGAATTTGTTATTCCTAGGTATAATAAAGAGTTATATAATTAGAAATCCCTTTAATTGTTATTTTTGAAACATAAACCATTTGAAAATGTTATAGCATAATACACTCGCTAATTATAATAATCAACTATCCTGTGGATTAAGAAAATTATTTGATTTTACACGACTAAACTTTGCTAAAAATCTTTGTTGTGCTATAAAAAAGGCAAGCTGTTTGATTTTCTCCTAATTGATTGAGATATTAAAGATTGAAAATCTTAAAGAAGCCACATAGATTCTTCCATGGCTATAAGCCTATAAGTGCTTTCAATAGATAAATAAGATTGAAAGTGGCCTTTTTTTCCTTATCTTTCCTTTTTCTTATTGTGACCGATGTGGGTTGTCGCCCGTGCTCGGGCCTAGCCTGGTTCTAGATGAGGCCATCACGGCCGAGGCGAGGCCGGTCTCGTCCGACTATCACGGCGGCCACAACGGTCGAGGGCGACGGTTCTCCGGGAATTCGATCGGCGGTTGGGATGGGGACAAAGACGGACCGACCCTTGTATAGACTCAACCATGGCGGTTGTAATATCTGTCCCAAAGAATAAGTTATAATAAAGAAGAGTAAAAATATTGACCTTAAACCAGGGGCAAATACCATTGACCTTGTATCGATCTAGCTACCTATAAAATTAATGCGAAAGCACATGGAGGAAGAAACAGTTATTTTGTTGTCGAAGTCACCAGTAAAGAAATTCGAATGTATTTTACATGTTATTGTTAAAACATGTTGTATAGTTTTGTAGGTTTTCCCTTACCTCTCTTCTTTCTCTTTAGTCCCACATAGAAAGAATGCTAGGCTCCTTTTCTCCTCTAAGCCTATATAAAGGCTTCTCATGTACAATGTTTATCACACCATTATTAGAGAACAAATATCATTCTCTTTTAATCTTTCTTTCTTATCATGGTATCGAGCAAGGTTCATTGTCTTGAAGAGTATGCTCTGCGGTTGCCATCAATTGGATCTTCCGCATCGAAATTAAGATAATGAGTTTAGGGCCATCATCCTTGCTCGTTCTAATCCGTGCTTCTTCTTTCTCGATCCTTTCGATCAATTTTTCCACCTCAATCCATATTTCTAGCTTTGCTAGTGATTTCTTTTTTCGTCGTCATGGGTGATTCTAGTGATCGTATTGACGTCAAACTCGATGGTTCAAACTATTCTCTTTGGAAACCATCGGTGATGACAAACACTTGTTTATCGCGACTGTTTGAGCATGTTGAGGGACTTTGTCCTTGTCCTGGTGCTCTTCAAAGTGACTCATCCGATGAAGTTGCGAAACGTCTCGCTGAAATTCGAGCATGGAAAGTTCTTGATCGGAAGGCATGGGCTATCATTTTTGGTTCCATTGATCCTGCTCTTCGCCCACAATTTTCTAATATTGTTGAGGCAAAAAGTTTATGGGATCGGCTTGCCGAGATGTTCACCCGGACAGGGGGACATTCGAGTTTATCGGTTGGAGCAAGAAGTTTACAATGCTACGCAAGGGTCTCGCTCTATTCGAGACTTCTACAATTACATGCACTCACTTTGGAGTCAACTGGATATTCTTGCTCCTATTCTCTCGCCCATCATGCCCGAATCGTACTCGGTGTCCATCTACTCGGCTTCGGACTCAAGATAGGCACCGTCTACATTCTTTTCTTATGAAGCTTGGCTCTCCCTATGAAGGTGTTCGCGCCAACTTCTTCACCGCTCTCCAAGACCATCCCTCCTCGACTTGTCAAAGAATTACGATCCGAGGAAACTCATCTTGGTCTTCTTTCCTCCTCGCGCCTTCCGATTCAACCGCTATTTTGGCCGCTCCACCACGTCCTTCGCCTATTCGTGGTCCTCGCCGCCTTTCATGTACGTATTGTCATCGTCTTGGTCATGACGAGTCACATTGTTGGAAGAAGAGGAATGCTTCACGCCTTTCGCATCACCACGAGTCACTACCGCATCTCCAATCTCTCCCTATTACTCCGGTTTCTCCCTCTACGGATGATCGTATTCTTGCTCTTGAGGCCCAACTTGCCCGATTGAGTCCTTCTGCCTGTGTCTTTTTCCGATTCGATACTTCTACAACTCTCTCATCTGCTGGAAGCACGCGCAGCCTACTCCACCTTCGGTGATATTTCTACTACTTGGGTACTTGACTCGGGAGCCGCTAGACATATGTCTACTTCTTGCTTTTTCTCACTAAGCTCTTCGAGTTCAAGCAACCAAAGACATTTCTTTATCGCTAATGGTTCTCCTCTACTAGCTACCCGACAGGTACTCTTACCATCTCCGAAGGTTTCAATGTTCCCGATGTGTTACATGTTCCCTCTTTGGCTCTCAATTTATTATCCGTTGGACAACTCACCGATCTTGGATGTACTTGTAAGCTTTACAAATAGCTCTTGCTTTGTGCGGATCGTTTGAGTGGCAAGATGATTGGCGAAGGTAGACGGGATGGCCTTTATATTATGCAACATCTCCATCTTCCAACTTCCTCTCTTCCTCATCCCGTGTTGGCTACCCTCGATCTTGCTCGGTGGCATCCGTCTTGGACATATTCTGTCTTCTCGTCTCACCGTCCTTCACCAACAAGGTGCTTTGGGTCCTATTTCTTCTAGTAGTCTTCCTCCATGTTCTATTCGCCCTTGGCCAAGCAATCTGCTAAGCCTTTTCCGTTAGTAACTCTAGAACTAGTGCGATTTTCGATCTTGTTCATTCCGATGTTTGGGGTCCCGCCCGCTCTCTTCCAAGAGTGGTTTCAAATATTATGTATCTTTTATTGATGATTATTCTCGTTATACATGGGTCTATCTTATGCGTCAACGTAGTGATTTCTTTTCCATCTATCGCTTTTACTTCCATGGTTTCCACACAATTTAATACAAAAATCAAAATTTTCCGTTCGATTCGGGGGAGAATATCTCTCTGGTGTCTTTCGTTCCTCTTAGTTAGTGATGGTACACTTTCTCAATTATCTTGTCCTGGGGTTTCACTCAAAATGGAGTTGCCGAACGCAAGCACCGTCATATTCTAGAGACCACTCGAGCTCTCTTACTTGGCACATCCGTTCCCACCGAGTTCGGGTTGGGGCTCTTCTCACGGCTATTCATCTAATTAATCGCCTACCCTCACGTTCTCCATCAAGACACCCCGTTTCGGCGTCTCTACTCTCGACCTCCTAGCTATAATCATCTTGAGTTTTTGGATGTACTTGTTTTGTCATTCTTCCACTCACTGAACTTACAAAGCTTTCCGCTCGCTCTATCCCATGTGCATTCTTGGGTTATAGCACCGAGCACAAAGGTTATCGTTGTTATGACCCAAATGCGCGACGTGTACGTATTTCTCGTGATGTTACGTTTCATGAACACATTCCTTTCTTTCCGACAAATACTACACCTCATGTTTTGTCTCCTATTCCATTTATGGATTTTCTGTTAATCCTCTACTCGACCCTTCTAGTCCTCTTCTACATCGGATCTAGATATATTGCCACCTTCTCCATCTTCACCTATCCCTTGGTCGCACCTCCTGTCGTATTCCGCCTCGACGATTCTCGCACAACTAGAGCCACGCCGTAATCCTCCTCGAGATCGGCGTCCACCGCCCGGTATGTTGTCGCTACTTCTTATTCTACGAGTTTGGTTCCTTTTTAGTGCTGTTCATGCTGTACAAGAACCTAATAGTTATCGCGAGGCGTTCAAGATGTAGAATGGCGCAGGCTATGTCCGAGGAACTCTCGGCTTTGGAGAGTACCGGTACTTGGGAGCTTGTGCCTCTTCCTCCGTGTCGCTCCCTCGTATCTTGCCGATGGATATATAAAATTAAGACTCATTCGATGGCGATTGGGCGTTACAAAGCTCGTCCGGTTGCTCGAGGTTTCTCGCAAGAGTATGGTATCGACTACGAGGAGACCTTTGCTCCCGTAGCAAAGATGACATCTTGTCCGTGCTTTATTAGCCGTTGCTTCAATTCGCGTTGGCCTCTCTTTCAGCTTGATGTGAAGAATGCTTTTCTTCACGGTGATCTTCGGGAAGATATCTTATGCAACCTCCGCCCGGTCTTGCTCATACCTCTGGAAAGGTTTGCCGCTTGCGACGGGCTTTTTATGGTCTCAAACAGCCCTCGTGCTTGGTTTGAGAAGTTCGGTGATGCTATTCGCTGGTTTCACTCAAAGTGAAGTCGATCATGCTATGTTTGTTCATACCTCTTCTTCAGCCGCACTATTCTTCTTCTTTATGTTGATGATATGGTCATCACCGGGAGATGATCGTGACCATATTGAGCATACAGCGGCACCTTCAAGAACATTTTGCCATGAAGGATCTAGGACCACCGCGCTATTTTCTTGGGCTTGAGATTGCTCGTTCACGTAGTATTCTCATTTCTCGCCAAAATATACCGATATTTTGTCCAGGGTCGCTCTATCGATTCACGTATCGCCGCCACTCCCGTTGAGCTAAATCGAAGTTTTGCCCGGATGATGGAGAACCTCTTTCGATGTCACCCGCTATCGGACCTTGGTCAAGCCTTATTTATCTTACTATCTCCCGACCCGACATCGCTTATGCTGTTCATGTTGTCGGGCCGGTTTGTTGTCTTGCTCCTCGAACAACTCATTATGCGGCTGTTCTAAGAATTCCGCGCTATCTTCGAGGCACTTTATCGTTCCTTATTTCTACCATCTTCTTCTACTCTCAAGTTGCGTGCCTATTCGATGCTAATTGGGCTTCCAATGTCACCGATCGCAAATCTATCACTGGTTATTGCATTTTTCTTGGCGATTCACTTATTTCTTGGCAATCCAAGAAACAACATATTGTCTCACGCTCCTCTGCGAGTCCGAGTATCGTGCTATGTCCGACACTACCGTTGAGATTGTTTGGCTTCGCCGCTTACTTGCCGATATGGGTGTTTCATTTCTGGATCCTACTCCTCGCATTGTGACAACAAGAGTGCCATTCATATCGGTGCAAATCCAAGATTTCATGAGCGTACCAAACATATTGAGATCGATTGTCATCCGACTCGCATCATCTCCAAGCTCGCACTATTTCACTTCCTTTGTTAGAACCGAGAATCAACTTGCCGATTGTTTTACGAGGCTCTTACATCACAACGATTTAAATTTCTTCTTTCCAAACTCTCGTTATTTGACCCACCTTGAGTTTGAGGGGGTGTTAAAACATGTTGTATAGTTTTGTAGGTTTTCCCTTACCTCTCTTCTTTCTCTTTAGTCCCACATAGGAAGAATGCTAGACTCTTTTCTCTCTAAGCCTATATAAAGGCTTCTCATGTACAATGTTTATCACACCATTATTAGAGAACAAATATCATTCTCTTTTAATCTTTCTTTCTTATCGTTACATACATGGAAGTGTATCAAAACTCGGGCTCGAATATTGAGCAAGTTAAATCAAGCTGTTTTTAAATTGTAAGCTTGATTAAGTAATAAGCATTCAAGCAATTTAGCTTAGGTTGAACATTTAAAAAATCGAGTTTGAGTAGCTCATACAAGAAAGAATCTCCTATAAAAGAAAGCGAAAATTGAAGTACAGACCTAGCGCAACATCCGGATGCGGGTATCAATACCATGGCAAAAGTGCACGTAAAGGTGGCTGTGATCGGAGCCAGCATGTCGGGTCTTGTTGCTGCCAGGGAGCTCGGCCGCAAGGGGCACCAAGTGGTGGTGTTCGAGAGTAGCAATGGTGTCGGTGGCACTTGGCTGTATGACCCTCGGGTCGAATCGGACCAGCTGGGGTCTGATAGCGCCCGCAGGTCGTCTATGCCAGCATATACCGGTCGCTCCGGGTGAACCTCCCGAGGCATCTCATAGGTTTCTCGGACTACCCATTTCTCCAGAAGGGATGCGGGGACCCAAAGACCTTCCCGGTCACCAGGAGGTGCTCCGGTTCTTGCGTTGCTTCGCGGAGGATTTCGGGCTGATTGAGTTGATTCGGCCCGAGCACGAAGTGGTTCGTGTCGAGCATGCGGTCGAGGGGAGGCGGGACGAGTGGGCCGTGGAGTGGCGGGCGCGCAATGGGGAGGAGGCGGCGGGCGTGGATGTTTTTGAGGCTGTGGTGGTTTGTAACGGAAAGCACACCCAACCGAAGATTGCTGAATTTCCAGGTACATGTTACCATTGTCGAATTGTTTCTCTTCGTCGGTGTCTGTTCGTTTCATTTGCCTTTTTTTTTTGGCCACAATTTGTTGTAGTCGAGAAAACACCAATTAATTAGGGGAAGAAATCGACCATAAAAATAAAATTAGGGGAAGGAAGATCCGAACTGTACTGTTTAGCTTTGGAAGGAGTTCGTCAGCGAAAAATTAGATCAAGAGCCAGGTGTGAGCAAAAACCTGGAACATACTGCTAGAATCGATTTTCACTTTTAGAACCCGAAACTTACTTTACATGTTCTGAATCAAAACCTACCATATCTTAAGTTTCAAAGTGTATATTTAGGTTCCACATGTATTCTTAATTAAACGATTACAGTGAAGTATCACCTTTAATGACCATCGATCGTTATAATTCATCGACCATAACTCATATTTGAAGACGAAAAATATGAAATATTAACGAACTAAAAATCTCAATCATGGATATCGCCGAAATGAAAGCTCGGATTAATAGTTCCGGATTACATACTTATCATCGGATACCGTGGAATACTCGCAAGATTATGCAAAGACATAAAACGAGAGAAACATAAAACTTATTTCAAGTTTTAGGTTATACCTTCGAAACATATTCTTCGGGATTGGTTCTTAATTTTGGACCTGAACCTACCATGCATACCTTGAAACCTATTTTATTTCCACCGGTTAGATTTTTCGTGCTCGGTGCTACTCCGGAACCATGCTCACCTCGATCATGAACCGCCCAAGGAGACGAACTGTCTTCTGCGACACACATTATTAGGGTTAGACCCTCTGTATTGTCTGCAAACCACGCCATAGCTCCTTCAGGAATTTCTTCTCTAAAAGCTGCATCGATGTTCACCTTAATTACCTTTATTATGGCACCTACTGGAGAAATCCATCCATCATCGTGCTGCCCTCGTGAGAAACTAGGGTTTTAACCAGATGCATCGGCGAAGTTGCAGAGTTGTGGGGCCTAAGACACCATCTCGGGAGTGGGTTTAGTAGTGGAGAAGATGAAGCTGCAACGAGCTTTCCAGATATGCCACAATACGGTTCTATGTACAAATTAAGATGATATGATTACGTAAAATAAATTAATTAGTGATTAATTGAGTATCACTATAGATGTTGTGTATTTATCTTGATATAAGTCAGATCATATGTATTAACAACGTTGTTCTACTGATTACCGTAACTTGAAACATAGTTGCCTCTTTTCGTTAAAAGAGTCTTTGAGGATTTTATAGTACCGTGTATAATAGGGAAATGGAATTATTATCGATGGTTATGTTATTGATATATACATTGTTTTAGAATGTTGAAACACATAATACACTTTCAAATTACAACGCAATCCGACGTTTTGACTTGATTATTTAAAGATACAGTCCACCTATTTGCCAACTCAATTTTTAGTCTGGCAAATTAGTTCGCTCTTGCAATTCTAGTTTTGTGCTTGACAAACTCCTCTTACATTTTGTAAACTTGACCCGTACGCTCCTTTGGAATAGTTCTCTCGTGCTTTTCCGTCTATATGATTGTGAAGTCTTCTCTCTATAGTTGATTGACTTTCTCATTTTAAAAAAAAAATCCTTTTCATAGGGAGATCAACATGGCCAGGACAACAACTACACAGTCATAATTATCGAGTTCCCGAGCCATTTAAAGATAAGGTATGACGGACATGCCTTCTTTATTTTTCTCAAAACATAATCTCGAATTAAATGACGAAATTTCTTAGATTACATCCAACAGTATCACGAGAACACTCTCAATATCTATTGTCCAATTACTCCTTCATCATATAACGTAGGATTCGGTACGTTCCGGCTCTTTTCACTACTCCTATGTATATATTTTCTTCATTGTTTTTGCACGGCAGATTGTGGTGATAATAGGAAAAGGGATTAGCGCAATCGAAATAGCCAAAGACCTCATACCTTTTGCCAGAGAAGTTCATCAAGCCTCAAGAGAAACAAACACCCAAGTTGTGAAATTAAGGAAACCCCATGGGGTCTTCCCACACACCATGGTACTCTTACATTACATCATAACTCTGCTTCTTCTTTTTTTTCCTAATTGCAACTAAGTTACGATGAAAACCCAAGTGCAGCCTTGAAAAGTTCTAACTTTCATCGTCAAGTACTAAGTGATGTGATTATTTCCAATCTGATCTCAATCTCATTTGTCTGGTTTTGTCTTTTGGCAGATTGCATGTACGGAAGAAGATGGTAAATTACTGTTCCAAGATGGATCGTCTGTATATGCAGATGTTATTATCCATTGCACTGGGTATAGAAAAATCATATAGTTTGCCACTGTTACTTATTAGGTTATTTATAACGGATTCCACAAGTAATTTCACATATGCCTGATAGTAAATATGCATACGTGGTATTGTATGTCGCATGATCGATATGATTCTCATGTTGCAGATACGTTTACCATTTTCCATTTCTGAAGACAAAGGGACTTGTGAGCGTGGATAACAACTGCGTGGGGCCTTTGTATAAACGTGTTTTCCCACCAGGCCTCGCTCCTTGGCTCTCTTTCATTGACATACCCTTTCTGGTACAAATTTATACACGAATTGTTTTCTCTTCCATCGTGTGGACTAACTAGAGATTAAATGTATTCGCTTTGATTACGGTTCACCGATTCTTTGGTTTAATCCCTTATTCTCACATATTCTCTCCGTCGGTCTCCACCGGGATTAGACTGTTCATACATACCTTAGCAAGTTACAGTCGAAGTGGGTGGCCAAGGTTTTATCCGGAGAATTGGTGTTGCCAAGTGAAGAAGAGATGATATCTTCTGTTCAAGAGCATTACCAGCGCATCGAAGAACTTGGATGACCTAAGCATCACGCTCACAAGCTTGAAATGGAAAAGGTTGAAACTAACTTGTCATTCCTCAGTTCATAGTGCTAGCCCTTTTCAATAAATTGGGCACCTTAAAAAGTTAGAAAGACGAAATAATCTCTCGATGAATACCAGTTTCATTGCTAGTGTGACAAAGGACTTACACATTCATCCAGTTGGATGAATGACATGTGCGTTTAGAGTTGGTTTTGTAATCGAATTCTTTCAGCGAAGTACTTCTCAAGCTGTCACTGGACCTATTTTTCTTCCACTTGACATGAACCTTGTTCGTATATTAAACTCAATTTGAAACGTCAGATTTGGTTGGAAACACTTGGGACCGCCAATTTTCAATGACCCAGATTCAGTTTAGTATATATATATTGCACTCATATAACAATTTCTCCAAATAGAGGGCAAAATCCACAATAGACCACAAAAATAGTATGATCCCCACAAATTCTTTTGAACTATGTCGGCTGAGGACCATCTTATTAACCACGAAATTGAGGCTAGTTTTAATCTCTTTGTTTCTCTTTCGAAGAAGTTGATCTTCTTTCACGTGCTTGATAGTTTGAGTATGAGAAGTGGCTTGTGGGTCAATTGGGACTGCCACCATTCGAGCAATGGAGAGAGAAGATGGGTTTTGCTGTCATCAAATGCCTGCAATCTTCTGATGAAAATTGGCGAGACACCTGGGATGTTGAAAAGTGGATGCAACGAGAAGGATTTGGCAAGCAAGCGCATTGACTCTGAACATCCTTCGGAATACTTGTGACCACAGGAAAGAGAATTTGCAAGAGGGTGAAAAGAGAAGTACAAAGAGATTGATTTGATGTGGGGTATTTTTAACCCCTTAATTTATATTTTGAATTGTATTGGATTTTAGAGTAATATTATAATTCAACACTATTCAGATGACCACAGCCTGGTTGTCAACCCACCATGGTCATCCAAGACCAGAGTTACAACCTCAATTTAAGGTAGAGCCACATTGAGGACGTGCATGGCATGATAGCCCTAGGAGAGAGAGAGAGAGAGAGAGAGAGAGAGAGAGAGTAGGAGAATGACGAGCAGCGTCCGGCAAACGGGTAGCCACAAAGGTGTTGTTAAGCTCCGGTATGGAGTTAGGCGAGAAAATGTTGTGGGGATATCCAAGGAGGAAAAGAGTACCGATTTGTCAAATAATACTTGTCGTGAGAAGAAATTCAATGTCTAAGATATTGAGCATTAGGCAAGCAAACTTTCATGAGCGCCTCACCACTTATTACTTCCCCGTCAGTTGACAAGCCTGATGAGAAGTGCACATGCAATCTTTGCACACGTTTCAAACCAGAATCCAATATAGACTGCAGATTTTCCTTATAGGTTCCATGCACGCAAACTGCATGTGAGAGAGGAAGAGACAGAGACACAGAGCAGTAAGCATCATTTAAAATAAGTTCTACACATGAGAAGCCTAAAATTGCATATCCTCACCTGGAACTTCCTTAGCAGAAAGGATTGGCTCGAGCAAGCTATCAGACTCTACAGTCTGCCAGAAACAATTAAAGATGCCATTCAGATTCTTTGCAGGAAGAGAAATCTTAACCAATACCTAATCAAATTGCTATAGGACCAATTAACTTTTGGAAAAATGTATAGACACCTCCACAAACTCAAAAGTTCCAGTTCCTCCCTCAGCCCAATTTGAGGCCACAAACTCCTTACTAATTGCTCTTTCAGTACGATAAATATCTTTTAAATGCCATATAGGAGATATTAGCTAAGATCAATTTTCTCCTTTCTCATATCACGGATGCAGAGAATCACAAAATTGCTAGATCAGAAGGCAGCAATCAGTCGGAAATTCTACCAGAAGGGTTCATGGAATGCTTACAAGATTACTTAAGTAAAAGCGCTCAAAGAATCGGGTCATCGGTATGCGGCGTCAAAATATCCTAACAAGAGACACTCGCACCTTCATATTAAAGAGGAGGTCAACCCCGCCTATTGAGGAAGACAAAGGCGTTGTTAAGCTCCGGTTTGGAGTTAGGCGAGAAAAGAGTATCGAATTGTTAAATAATATCCGTCATGAGAAGAAGTTCAATGTCTAAGTGAAAAAGTAAGGATGTAAAGATGTGCTTTTGAAAATAAAGGTTGTAGAGCGGTACTACTTGTGAAAACGTAAGGCATGCATTTTTTAAATGTTTTCCTTCTTCGTTAATATTAATACTAACGATCGATCAATTTGATTTTGTTAGATTTCGCCGTAAGCGAGACCCAAGTATTTATGGAAAATTGTTACTATTTAGAATTGACCGCATACTTTTAGGAACGAAGCTTTGGCAAATAAAGAAAACTATTAAGGAGTGCTCTCGGGGCATTTGTAAGTCTTATTAAATAGAATTTAATCGAGAAAAAGACTTTGTTATAACGTGTAATTCTTTCATTTTCAGAATATCTTGGAAAGTATTGATTTCATTTTCATTTCTTTTTTGTTTTTGGGCTTAGGGCCTTTGCCATTGCTGGCCCAATGGGCTCTAGTTTGCATCAAGCTGAAAGGAACGCCAACCGCATACAAAATAGCCCACTGCAACCATCAACCCCGTCAGTCGGATTGAAAACCCTAGAGCCAGCCTCTGCTTCGGCTTCCCTGAGGGTAGCTAGACCACCCGCCGACGCCGACCGAAGAAGCAGAGGCAGACCACCGCTCCTCCTTCGTCCGCCGCCATGGGTCGCATGCACAGCCGAGGGTACGCCTCGAATCGCATCTACTTCTTTTCACCCACGTCCCGTCTCATTGCGAGTGTTAACCCACTTTGCTTTTTGTTTCTGGTTGTCCCTCGTTTTTGGGTTTTGTTGATGCTTGACAGTAAGGGTATTTCAGCTTCTGCTTTGCCCTACAAGAGGACTCCTCCGAGCTGGCTCAAGATTTCTTCTCAGGATGTAAGAACGTTTTCGACTGCGTTTTTTTGGCTTTGTGGGGGTAATGTGTAGTTTGTAGCTGTCGCCTCCCTCTCAGGATTTTGTATAAGATGTGGGGATTGCTCAATTCTGCTGTCGTTATGAAATTCGTTCTTGGTAGTATGTACCGAATTCGTTAGGAGGGAATGGGGCCTATACCCATCAATGGCATCGTACCCGACTATGGGTGGGAGGAAACCGTGGATGCTGTTTCGCTTCCTCTTTCTGGGTTCATCCTTCTAGTTACGTGGTGTTGGATTTTGCGTAATTTGGTGCCTGTTGTTATGTTTAAGTTTCTGTCAACTCTTTGATGAATTAAGGCGTGCATGTGGATATTAGTGGGCTTCCAATAGAAAGGGCATTGACATGCTTCCATGCATAATGGTGCGGCGGTTTGCATTTGAGCATGATCTGATTCGGATAATTATCTGCGACTATTAAGTGATGGGCTCAGTTTCGAGTTCCAACACCGTGTATGATCTGATTTTTGATGGCTTGCTGCTGCATGAGTTATAGAACCTCGATGACAGAAAACTCAAAACTGCTTGTCGGGATTATGTGTGTTGAAATTTTAGGTCGAGGACAACATTTGCAAGTTCGCCAAGAAGGGTCTGACTCCATCACAAATTGGCGTCATCCTTAGGGATTCTCATGGTATTGCTCAGGTCAAGAGTGTTACTGGGAGCAAGATCCTGCGTATACTGAAGGCCCACGGTGAGAGTTTTACTACTCCTTGCTGTTTCTCTCTCTGTCTCTCTGTCTCTCTCTCCCACCCTGAACCCACAAGTCAAGAGACGCTTAGGTGATGCTTTGCTTTCTCTTTCTGAATTTTACTGATATTTTTGGGTCAGGGCTGGCTCCTGAAATACCTGAGGATCTGTACCACCTTATCAAGAAAGCAGTTTCCATTCGGAAGCATTTGGAGAGGAACCGAAAGGATAAAGATTCCAAGTTTAGGCTCATCCTGGTTGAGAGCAGGATCCACCGTCTTGCTCGTTACTATAAGAAGACCAAGAAGCTACCACCTGTTTGGAAATAGTAATGTTTTTTCCTCTCATTTCTCCAAGCGTTGTTTGCCATATGAGTGCTGACTCTCCTTTTACGATGCATTGGTTGGGTCTTTGAAACAAATCTTTGAATCAAAGCATCCATGGCTTATTCACCTGAGATTATAGGTATTCGGATATGTATATAAAGGTTTATGACTGTTGCTCATGCCCCATGTATTGACATTTTAAGGAAAATGAGATATCATGTTATTGTTGTTCTAGCTTTGCTTATTTTAGTGGTACCCTACTGGGTAGAGGAACTAGATTAAATCGTCCTTTTCTATTCTTTTTTCCTTAGAGAAGGTTGGGTCTCGACTAATGTCTGTTTCTTTCATGAGGAGCACTGTCATTATTGATTTTATATGTTATTTTTTGTTTATTGCTTGTGTGATTTGTGGATAGACAAAATTATTTCTGGCTTTTTCTGCTAAACGCTGTGTCTGTGGGATGGTGCTGGGAAAGTAGTGTTCGTATATAAGATGTTTCATGTTGGTTATTGTATCCTTGCCTATGAAAATGACATTGTGCTCTGTGTTCCTCTTTCTCATAAGCATCTGCATCTGACTCCCGATGTTTCGCAATGTTATGGAGAAGTTCTTTTCTTTTCTTTTTCTTTTTGGTTACAGAAGTTCTTTCTTCATGAGCAATTGATTTTCACCAAAAGCACCTCCCAGAATAGGGTCATTTTGGATAAAATGGAGAAAAATTCTATGGTTTAAACTACTGAAAATTTTCCTTGAGAGGGAGGACTGGGCTTTCTTGTCTAGCAGCAGTTGAACAGACTATGAAATTTTTGATGCTTGCAAGCTTTGAGGCAATTATGTTTATAAATTGGTAAGAGGGTGAACATTTGCAGAGCTGCTGATTCGGATAAATCATGCTGGGGCTGAAAATGGCCTTGTGGCATAGCTGCAAAGTAGAAATACGGGATCTTTGTTAGTCAAAGATGATACCTTTTGTTCCAACTGCTATTACTTCATCGACTTGTTGAGAATGTTATAGCGAGCATCAATAAGGCATGTTTGTTCTTTCTTCTGGACTAGATTTTTACAAGTTTACGACGGGCTTTAATTTTCTGTTCTTCTATCGAAATCGCCTGATACTTTTTCCTCTGTGTTCATGTTGTGATGGCTAGTTACATAAGCGGATGAATCATGTTGCAAAAAGTGAGAGGCAATAGTCTTTGTAATCGTGTTATTCCCTTCTCTAGTACTACATACTCAAGTCGAACTACTTTTTTTGCAGCGAATCCACAACAGCGAGCACTCTTGTGGCGTAGACACTTGATGGCAGTTTCCAAGGACTCCGCATTCTTCACTTTTTCTATGTTTATCAGTTAAGTTGCTTGATGGATCATATAGTTTTGGATCATCAGTACTGTAGTTTTGGGGCTGTTTGAAAAATTGGATTGCAGATCGTTTTCCTCGCTGTCTTTCTGTTCTTTTCTATTCTCGCCATGATAAGTTGCGGGGAAGTTTCTGTCAAAACAATTCACTGAAGTTAAGGACGGGGGAGAGGAGGAGCAGATTACGAGCAACTCGGTTGTTGATTTTCCAGATCGACCGTTTCCTTTGCGTAACGCAGCGGGGTTGACCATGCTGCCCACTACAATGCATACACAAGTTGCACGTGTTCGCAAGTTAAGTTGTTTAAGTGTTAAATAATGCGATTTTCACTTGATGGCTTCGTGCGTTTTAACGGCAAAACTACCCAAAAAAGTCTTTAATATATTCTAATTAAGTCAATTTAACCTTAAATCTTTTACATTTATATTAATTTGGAAATTGATTTAAATCTTTTAAATTTGTACCGATTAAGATTTAAACGGTCAATTTTGATTGGATATTATTGATGTGGTGCGGTGGTGTCGACATGATAATTTTAATAGTATTTTAATATTTTTTTTTTTTATTCTCTTTCTTTATTTTTGTTATCTTCTTTCTCGTCATCGGGCCTCTTTGACCGATTAGAGGTGTGGGCCGACGGTGCCAACCTCGCTGACCACTGGCGTTGGCGCAATTGGCCTCACAAGGAGCAGTGAGGTTGACCTCGCCGGAATCCCTTGCTGAGGGGGTTAGACTTTGGTCCACACTTCTGGTCGATTGTCAAGATCCAATAACTAGCTAGAGGAGGAAGGGAAGGAAAAAAAAGAGAGAAAAAAGATATAAATAAATAAATAAATAATTTGAAAAGTATTGAAATATTATTAGAATTATGATGTCAGCCCATTGCATCGTGTCAACAATTTTCGACAAAATTAATCAAAAAAATAAATTAGTAAAATTACAATAAATTTAAGACTTTTAAAGAAAATTTTCACGTTTTAACTGTATAAAATTTTCAAAGTTGTGGGGATTGCAAACTTGCAAGTTGTCATAACACAGGCACTTATATGGTCCAGTCATTTTGGCGACTCCATTGTCGTGATCGAGTATGCAAGTTGTTGTATGACATTATAATGTCAGGTCGAAGAAAATTGTCCTAAAAAGTCATAAACGTATTATAAAGCGACAAATTAAGTAATAAATTTTTTAATTATGTCAATATAGTTATAAATTTCTTGATAATTTGTTAATTTAGTACTTTTGGTCAATTTTAGCCGAAAATCAATGGCACAAATGTCGGTCACCTACGAGATATGATCGGCATTGACGTAGATTATATATGAAATTATTTTTTGAATTTCTTTTGTTTTCTTTCTTTATTACTTTTTTTTTCTTTTTTTTTTCGCCAATGGCCCACGGCTAGTGACTGGCTACCACCCCTTGGCGAGAAGAAAAGGGCAAAAAAGTAAAAATAAAATAAAAAATAAAAAATGTACATAAAATATTAAAATTATTCACGTAAGACCTATCATATAACCTTTGTAGCCTACGTCAACGATTTTCAATCAAAATTAGTCGGGATTGAAGTTTTTTAACATATTTGTTGAAATGTCCATGAGAGTTTTATTTTTCATTTTCATTGATCAAAAGTATGTTTCTTATTTAAATTTAACTCACTTTGGTGAATTTTGCATGTCTTTGGTTCTCAAATATGTCAATCCTAATTAGTAGCAACGACAATAATAATTGCAATTTCCCAGTTTTTTGAGATACTTATTAAACAAATTTCATAGATATTTAGTTTTCTAACTATTGATACAAAGATAATCTGTGCACATGCGGATCACAATATCTCTTTATTGAGTAAATAAACAAGCGCCTCGAAACACTTTTTAATAGTAAATGTAGATTTCACGAGTTTTGAAATTTAGAAGAGCGAAAATAGAGTAGAAAATATAGATAAAAAATATTTATATAATATTTTTATATCAATACAAATAATACATTAAAGCATAAACTACCAAATAACTCATGGAATTAATATTTTACACTTAAAGTTACAATCTCTCATAATTAAAATACGTATAGTTGAAAAGATTTTATTTATACTATATTAATCAATCTAAGATCAGCTTCTTTCAGCTTTGAAGGTCTCCGCTCCCGCCGCCATGACCTGCAGTAGCATCCGGGCTCTGCACTCCCTCCACCGTCACCTTCCACGTGTCCTCTCGACCTCCTCCCCTCCCATTCGCAGACAAAACTCGGCCCTAAGCCTCACCCGGACCGCCATGGCCGACCTCAACCGGAGGACGACGCAGAGCTCCTCTTTCTCCGCCTTCTCTCATCCTGGTGAAAGGTAGCGACGCCCCCAATCTTCCCATGGTTACGATTTTTCTTTGGTTCCCATTTCGCGACCGGCAACTGGAGTCAAAGGTCGGAACTTGATTTTCTTTCCGGTTTTTCCTCTTGTGGGTCCCGGAGTTGCAGTGGTAACAGTAGAGGGAAGAGTCTAGACGCGAGCTATCATCGAGAACGAGCGAGAGGTCGAGGCGGCCCTGGCAAAGATAGAATCGACGCTCTCGGTAGACTCTTGTGAGACTTCAATCTTCTGATGCTGTTTTACTGACTGTGTCTGTTCCCTTAAATTTCTTATTTCTGGTGTTGATTAGAATTTGAGTTGAATGGGTGTCAGTGACACTGCTACCTTGTATAATAGCTGGGGAGGCATGCTGAATTTCTCGTGATTATTATACACCTTCCTCTCCAGTTCATTGGAAACCTGGAGGATGATGGTGTTAGTGTATGTTTTGCTAAAGATACTTGATCTTTCTGCTCCCAATGCTAGTGGCACGACACGATAAAATACGATGTTGCTTCTGCCCTCCTCCCTTTGTGTGTTCTCTGTCATTCCAAGCGAAGAGAAACCCGTGCTATTGGTCTTTTTTTGTTCTGTTCTCGAATGAAACGTCCCAAAATATTTTTGTTTGTCTCAGGACTCGCATTTTGCGCCACACGGCTGCTGAGTTGAACTTGAATATGAGGAGTGATGGGTATGTCAAAGTTCAAGATTTGCTTCAGTTGAATATAACAACGTTCGCCAATGTGCAGTTGGGGGCACACTCGGTTGATGAAATAAAGGAGGTGTGTACCGTCATTTGTATTGTTTCTCTGCATTGATTTTGTAGGTCCAGTCTTTAGAAAAGTTGTCTTTGTATGCGGCGACTGGAGTTTACAATACTTATTTGCTATGTTTTACCTTGACTTCTATGATGTCTGCACGCAGAAAATGTTTTGATGATGACTTTAAAAAATTCCTGCTCATAATTAAGTTGAACAATTATTCTGCTCTTTAATGTCTTTTCACCGAAAAGTTAAGTTTTAATCTATATTGCAGACATCCTGTAGTGATTGAACCAAGCTTCATAAATGTCTCTAGAGTCTGACAGTAACATTAGCATAAGGTAGCCCCTTGGTTTGGCGGGCATTGCCGATGAAGTCAGCTATTGCTATATTGCTCTAATGATTGCCTGGACCGACTCACCTGATTCTTCAATGAAGATGGCTTCTAGTGCTGCCTTTGCAATGAATTTGACTTCTTGCATAACTGCTGTATTAGATCCACGTTGATATATTCCAAAAAGATTGCCGGCAAGCTAAAACATATATGTCCTGAGAGTTTCAAAGACATTTGTGACATTTGAGCAAAAGTTCTTATCCACTAAAAGAAGAAATTTGAAAATAAAATACTCCTGTAGAAGAGCAAAGTTCAAAACCTCCTTCCTGTATTGCGTTGATGATCCTTAGTGGTTCCAGGTTTTTGGAGGCTTTCACTAGTAATTAGCTCTATTGAACAATCTTGAGCAGTTGCAGTCAGGGATCCTAATTAACTGCTGCTAGTTTCTGTTCTTTACATCTATTCATCACAAAGTTGAGCTTGGACTGGATAGATGTCCTACAAGTGAATCAGCCATGTGATTTGTATCTTGATTTGAAGTTAGAGGAAATAGTCTAAGCAAAAAATTGGTGATATTTCATTTTTCCTTATGGTTGTGAGGAATCTGCTCATATCTTATGACAGACCTTTTTCTGGATCCTCTATTTAAGGGTTAAAAGTTGCCTTGGAAATCACTTTGCAGGGTTGATATTTTGATTTCTTTGACTAACCTGACTGATGGGCCTCCTGTTTCTCTGCAGGCAGTGAGAAGGGATAATAAGCAGCGGTTCAGCCTCTTAGAAGAGAATGGAGAGCTTTTAATACGTGCAAACCAAGGTCATACAGTAAAGGTGATAGAACAGAGACCTTCTTAGTCGCTTTCTTCCTTTTTTTTTTTTTTTTGCAATCATTTCCCAATTGATTGTGGATAGATAGTAGCTTTAGAATGATGCCTGGTATCTGTTGCTTCGATCGTCAGTAACTCTGTGTAGAGTCCTCAATTTCTTCCCTTACATCCATGTAGTAGCTAGCAATGCCAGAATTTTTCTTTCATGCATGTATTCGGTAGCAATACCGAAACATTGCAAAATCAAGATCTTGATTTGGCAATTCCACTTTTTGCTGTAAAAGTTGCTAGTTAATTGACTCTTTTAAGGGTGTGATGTTGCATCAAGATTTATCCACGTTAACTGGGTTGTCTTTACTCTTCGGGCTATGTTAGCTGCATGGGGTGCTGGTGGTCATAAATGTTACTGTAAGCATGCTTGTCGAGGTTCTGAATAGCATGTCCTGTCGCCAGTTCTATATTAAAGACAGTCAATACATTTTGTGTGGGATGTTGTTTGGAGGGGGATATAATGTACTTTAGCTATTTGGTAGGACATTTTTTGCTCAGAATTCTTAAAAGAGTTTTCAGTCTATAAATACTGCAAATGTATTTGTAGATCAAAAACAGGATAACTTGGTAGCATCTCTGGCTTGTGCTTTTCCTAATTATGCATCATTATGCTTTCAATAATGTGAGTGTGTGTGGATTGCATAAAGAATGGACTTGTTAAAGGGTAAGTTGCTCTGGCAACGTATTGAACCTCAAAGAATATGCGGGTTGACCTCCTCTTTAATATGAAGGTGCAGTGTCTCTTGTTAGGATATTTTGACGCTGGATACTGATGACCTGATTGCTGTGCAGTTTTACTTAAGTAATCTTGTAAGCATTCTATGAACCCTTCTGGTAGAATTTCTGACTGATTGCTGCCTTCTGATCTAGCAATTTTGTGATTCTCTACATCTGTGATATGAGAAAGGAGAAAATTGATCTTAGCTAATATCTCCTATGTGGCATTTAAAAGATATTTATCTTACCGAAACAGCAATTAGTAAGGAGTTTGTGGCCTCAAATTGGGCTGAGGGAGGAACTGGAACTTTTGAGTTAGTGGAGGTGTCTATACATTTTTCCAAAAGTCAATTGGTCCTATAGCAATTTGATTAGGTATTGGTTAAGATTTCTCTCCCTGCAAAGAATCTGAATGGCATCTTTAACTGTTTCTGGCAGACTGTGGAGTCTGATAGCTTGCTGGAGCCAATCCTTTCTGCTGAGGAAGTTCCAGGTGAGGATATGCAATTTTAGGCTTCTCATGTGTAGAACTTATTTTAAATGATGCTTACTGCTCTGTGTCTCCGTCTCTTCCTCTCTCACATGCAGTTTGCGTGCATGGAACCTATAAGAAAAATCTGCAGTCTGTATTGGATTCTGGTTTGAAGGGTATGCAGAGATTGCATGTGCACTTCTCATCAGGCTTGCCAACTGACGGGGAAGTAATAAGTGGTGAGGCGCTCATGAAAGTTTGCTTGCCTAACGCTCAATATCTTTATCTTTTTCAACAATGATATTATGTATACTCCAGAATTGCTTGATGAACATGGTAAAATTGAATTGAGCTAGTTATATGGGATGAACAAAGGGAATAGAAAGACTGTCGCACAAGTAAAGCTGTCCGTTCAAAAATAGATAGATTTTCCTCCTTTCAATTGGCTTGCCTTATGAACTGATCGGCCTTAAAGATAATTTCTAGTCGTCATGAATGCTAAAGCAATGTAAGTGTTTCCACTATTATCCAAAAAGTTGCGACAGTTTGTCATGTGTAGTATTTTATGGTGGATATTATTTTGAACTTTGGCAATTGTGTGAAGCTTATGATTTGTGCTGATTATTTTAATCGCTAGCCTTCATCCTTTTATTTTTGCATCAGACAAATTGACACTGACTTATTTTGTCTTCCCCAAACAGAGTCCTAAAATAAATCCAAATCCAAGAGAAGAACGTAAGAGAGAAACGAAAGTTGATGGCCTAAAGCCACTATGTCTATCGATACTGCCAGGAGTTTCGGTAGTTTTATGAGCATGGTGTCGGCATGTTTGTTTGAAGAGGACTAGTTTATACGTTGTCCTGGTTCCGCTGTGTTTTGTTTTCTTTGCTTTTAGTGCTGTTGTAAGGCATGTTGACTTAAAGCTATATCCAGGAAGGAAGTTTAGAAATGCATGCTCGTTCTCAGAACTTCGTTTTGCTGTGACTTTGTTCTAAGCAGCGCACCAAGGAAAAAGTTAATTAGAGTTTTGCCTTTTCTCTAAATGTCCAGAGAGTAGATTTTATATTTATAAATGGGGAGCACTAGTGGTGTCGTGATATGGCTGTCATGTGTTTCTGATAGTTTCATGATTCTACTTTTCCAGGCATGAGGAAGAACGTGAATGTTCTGATCTTCCTTGACGTAAGAAAAGCTCTAGAAGGTACGTCCTCAATTCCAAGTTCTCTAAATTATTGTCATGCCAGAAGGTGATTTGAAAAAGCTTGAGTAGCATTACTAATTTGCCTTATTACTGTGGGTACCATGTTAACTATGGTCAAGCAAGACTCTTGATGATTGATTCCTACTCTTTATCTTATTGATAGATGGGATGAAGATTTACATTTCGGACAATCGGGTCATCTTGACTGAAGGTTTTGGTGGGGTTGTACCTGTTAAATACTTCGACAAGATATTATCATGGCCAGATAAGCAAGTCATACCTTTTGAAAGAAAGTGAATGTAGTGCAACAAAAGCCAAATGAGAGAATCTACTGAGGGCTTTTATTTTCCTTCAACAATGGCAGATCATAAATCAGCAATTTGATCTATTTCTGGATGAAAATGTACGTTTATCTGATGAAATGGTAAATTGTACATTTTTAGTAGCTTCCATGTTAAGAGCCTTTATTTCCTTGTACATTCTTTGTACTGCTTAACAAAGATACCATTTTTCTATGTTACTCCCGACTCTTCTTTTTTGGTTGCTTACGGTGCCAATAGCATACGGCGTAGGTGTGTGTATAACGTGAAGTTCTCAGTGTGTCTTATTGCACAACTATTCCACTACTAAAGCATTGTTAAAATGTTTCCAAAAAGTATATGTCAAATTTGAAGGACAATAATTATTAGAGCACCATAACATTCATACAAGGTCACATTCTATAGAGTGCTTTTTTTTTTTGTGGCGGGTACATACCCATATCCGACACTCAAATGTGAGTCCAAACTTGTTGTGAAGTTTGAACCTCATGCGTTTGAGAAGGTCTGTGCATTGAAGGCCTGCCGTGAAAGAGGCCCTAAGTCTCTTTATCCTCTTCTACTCTTTCGTCTGAGTATTGCAGGTTAATGGTACAGGTCATAATTGACACTGGATCAAGCACATTGCACCTTTATTTTGATGACCTTAGTGAACTTAATGCAGGCCCTCATCGTAAATTAACAAATCATAGTAACTTAAAGTACTAAGTTAGCATATCAGTTTAGTTATCTCTGCTGAGTATAAGCTTTCAGCCGGGAAACATCGGAATACCATGTCATTCTTTGTCCTCACCCATCTTTTCCGTCTTTTTTAGTGGTATCTGTTGTGATGAATGATGAAGTCATTTCACTGCGAGGACATGTTTCGAGCTCGATGTAATTATGTAAATGTCTGGTTTGTGTCTACTTCTCTACTTCTGTTAATTGGGGAAGAGAGAGCTCCAACCGGTTCTTTTCCTTTTCGATTCCGTCCAAGAGGTTTAGTTTTGTAAATTGGAATACTCTGCCAGCCGCTTTTGTTCTGTTTTTCCAACTTTTGGTTTCTTGCTTTTCACGTCCAGGACATTCTGGAGATTCTCCTCCCTTTTTTGCCTCTAGCTGTCTTGCGTTGCTTGCTGGAGTTTCCTTCATTTGCTTTGTTGTGCTTTCTGCACTACTGCTGTTTCTTCCTCCCCATTTGCACTAGTTTAAAGTGAGGTAATGGAGCTCGAGTATTAGCACCTATTAAATAGCGATCGTCGTTAAGATAATGCTGTGTTTCAGTGCTATTTTAAAATGCTGTGTTTCAGTGTTATTTTAAACCGCGCACGGATTGTCCCCACGGACTCTTCCTTCCAATCCATGGCATTAATGCTCTCGACCCTCTTGCTATCTTCAAGCGGAGGCCCCGTTGACCAACAGACGGGGACGAATGCAGATACATGTTCTTTACTTCACGTTGTACTGGCAGTTCATCCCGACTCGTTCGAGAGCCGCTCTCCGTGACTGCGAAGGGCGGCTGCTCTACCATTAAGCGCATCTACTCAGCTCTGGTATCAATTGAATTTCCGATAACATCCATCCCTCTACTTACATGTCGATGGAAGTTGTCCGGTTCGAGCACTTGATATCAAGCAAGGACATCTGTTAGTCCAGTTTGTAGAACTAGTCGGCAATCGCACCGAGATTCAACCAGGTTCATAGTTCTTACATGTTTCCTAGTATTACTGCAGATGCAAGAAGTACAAAGGCTGTGTCGAATGTCGATACATGCTCCGAGGTTCTAACTAGCAAATATTTCACGATCAATCAGAGGCCACATCCGACCCAAAAAAAATAAAATCAGCACCCACGATTGTGGTACTTATGCGGCTTCTGTGGTTCACCGGTGATCGCTTCACGACTAGTAACCAAGTGCATTTGTCGTATCTCCTATATTATCGCGCGAAAATTTGAGGAGTTTACGATTAATGTGATTAATGTTGAGATTTAATCTTACTCGATTTGACAATTACCCATCTCTCGACTCCGAGGAATGGTAGAAGAACGCCCCATACTTAATGTCCTCATGAATTCTTTCGTAGCGATTGGGCATGTAACGAGAAAAGTTTCATCCAACGGATGGCAAGTGCATGTTATTTGTTCATTCGCAATTAGAAGAGAAGTACAGAAAAGCTTCATTTCCCAGTGCCAAACATTCTAGCTTTCATTCTACAGCAGACGCATTCCCGTTCGATTAAGCCCCAATCCGAGGGGATGATAGTAAATTTTTGCACTCTACCCGTCGACCGCGTAAAACCAGGAGTGCCGTCGTGGGAGTATTGCCTTCTCGAAGGGCAAAATCGCAAGTTATAGCGCGATTATTCCTGCTAAATTAAAGATTAGGATGCGGCTTATTATCAAATACACCTGCTGAAAGTCATGTTCTAGCCTTACGAAAACTACAGATGACTTGCTCTCCTCCACTTACTATTATTCAAACTTACAGAATGAGATTGAAGTTCAGTCCACCTTAAGCCAAGTTAGAAGCTTCTACTCCTAAGGCAACATAAAAGAGCACCAAACCAAGTCATGGGTCATATCCCTTTCTCAACCACCACCTGCATTCAACTCGAATATGAAAGCAAAAACTCCTCGCTCAACTACCTCCTGCATCAGCTTTACTCTGATAAAGACCCATTGAGTGCTTGCTTTGGCCACATGGAACCCACCTAAGCTTTGCCCTCTGGTCACTTGGTGGGGATGCCCTAGAGTCCCCATCCTAACCTAGATCAAACATGAAGAATGCACGACAGCGATGGGCCGACCATTAACAATCATTGTTTTCCTCACACATGCTAAGTATGGAACACCTGCATAGCAAACTTGAATGCTTAACGAATTCGTTAATGCTGGCGACATCGAGCCTTCCTGTAGTTAAACAAATTGCCAGGCACACAAGGAAAAGAAGTCCTCACAGCCAGATTTAAGCATCCATCTCCACACCTTCCAAGGTTTACGAACATTGTACATATTAGGCATATCACTCCGATAACGTTAATATCTACAGTTTCAACGCTCCCGACTACTTCAATTCTGACTGCTAATTATTTATCTCAAATCAATGTCCCTCTGTTCTTGCTGTGTCTTTACACTTATCGGAGTAAGTTAAGCTGAAATGTAATCACAACTTACAATAGGGTCATGCTGCAAGTGACCACCCCACACAAGCAAAAACATCTCATTGGGGAAGCTAATAGACAAAAAACAGAGCTAAAACCATTAACCACAGAAGCACATACTCTATTGACAATGCAACAACAATTCAGGCAGATATGAGGAATGAGCAATGAAATCAGCCTACAATGGCACAGCTAGTCGAAGTAAACAGGGATAGAGATAAGACCAGATACCGGATATAAGCTTTCTGTGTAGCTCAAACCACCTACGCAACTCTGTTGATTCAGCCATCATCTGAGTAGGGGTCAATCCAATAAATGCTAATTGCAAACTAATTGAGAGTTATAAGATAATAGTAAGTTCAAATATAACTGATGCGGCAGCATTAAGACACAAGGATAATCAAGATGATAACATCGACAATATGGGAAGCCCTCGGAGGAAGCAAGAAACACAGCAATACCATAAATGCAACTTGATCGCCTATGTTAAATTAGAATGTCTCCTCTTTTTATTGAAACTTCATGGAAAGGATACATGTCCATCCATCCTCATATGTTCTATGAATCACTAATTCTACAACCCAAAACTACAAGAATTACATTCCCCAATGATTAAAAAAGAATTCAAAGGAAAGGTGGTTCATTTTATCTGATACAGCTAGGGGGGGATTCTCTGTGAACAATGTCCATTTACACCAGAAAACTTCATACTGCGGTGAGACTCCCCTCTGATATGGGCACCCCTATTATATAGGCACAGACAACAATCGTGGAAATGAACACATAAATGTTAGAAATTGGCCATAAGAATCATAGCCAATAGCATCTAGAGAGAAAGCTAATGTTTTGGAACCAAAAGAATGTCATGCACCGCTCTTCTTGCCATCGGCGTAAAATCTGAGGTACCATCGGACGAATTTCTTCAAACCAGCCTGAAGATCCGTGGTCGGCTTATATCCCAGCTCCCGCTGAGCCGAGCTGATGTTGGCATGAGTATATTGCACGTCCCCATTCCGCGGCAACCTCAGGATGTTCCTCTTGGCTTTCACTTTCAGAAGCCTCTCCAAGATGCTGACGAGGTCGGAAACAGGAACCGGTGAAGTATTCCCCAAATTATACACCCTCAATTGGGCCGGTCCTTTCTTCTTCCCCCGCTTCCCGTGCTCTTCTCCGCAGTATCCAGAGCCGCTAAACATCCCCTTACAATATCGTCAATGTAGGTGAAATCCCTTGCGACCGTGCCATGGTTAGCGGCCTCGAAGATCGAAATAGACTTTCCCTTCAATATGTCTCTAGTGAAAAAAAAAGTAGGCCATATCAGGCCTTCCCCAAAGGGCCATAAACGGTGAAGAACCGCAACCCCGTCATAGACAGACCATAGATATGATTATAAGTGTGTGCAATTTCTTCGCCGGCCTTCTTTGTGGCTGCGTACAAGCTAGCGGGTTGGTCTGTCCGATCTTTCTCCGAAAAGGGCACTTTGGTATTGAGTCCATACACAGAACTAGAGGATGCCCAAACAATTGCAGGCTGCGGATTGGCAGACTTACAGACCTCAAGCAAGTTAACAAGACCAGCAATGTTGCTATGCACGTAAGAGCTAGGATTCTCCATTGCATACCTTACTCCAGCCTGAGCGGCCAAATGCATCACATGAGTGAAGGCCACAACCTCAAACAATTTCTTCAAGAGGGCCTCATCGTTGATGTCCGCCTCCACGATGAACACGCCGGCCCGTTCCAGCAGCGCCTGGCGGGCGCGCTTCAGGGATGGATCGTAGTAGTCGTTGAAGTTATCAAGCCCAAGGACGCCGTCGCCGCGGCGCTTGAGGGCGGCGGAGACGTGGGTGCCGACGAAGCCGGCGGCGCCGGTGACGAGCACGGACATGCCGTTCCGGGACCGGATGCGGGCTGAGGACCGGACCCGCTTCTCCCAGGCGGCGCCGCCCCAGCTGTAGTTCTGGAGGTAGCGGCGGGAGGGATCAGAGAGGGCCTGCGGGGTGGAGGAGGACGGTGATCGGAAGAAGAAGATGAAGATCAGGGCGAGGAAGATGAAGGACCAGAATGTGAGCTTGGCGAGGGAGGAGTGCCACCTCAGGCGGTTGTAGGGGGACTTGTCCATCTTGAACTTGCCCGGCGTGGAAGGTATGTTGTCAAGATGCGAGATTTGCTTCATCGGTGACAATGCCGGATCTTTGAACGCGTGCCCAAGATTTTTTCCTCGTGATCTCTCCTGCTCAATTCAAGAAATCAAGCGGGCTTCTTGCTCTGGGGGACTTTTATGAGCTCAGAGCTGATTCGGCGAAATGGGTGTTCAAGAATCCGTCGCCGTCGGTGCGGGCGGTGGAGGAGGAGGACGAGGAGGAGATGATGGGGAGGAAGAACATGAAGATAAGGGAAGTGGGAAAGTGGTTTTGGTCTGAAACTTTTCTTTATGGTCTCCTTGAAGGCATTATTGCTATTAATTAAAATTTTTCCTCAGGGGAAGAATCTTGCGGTTCCTTGAATGGAAGGGTTGGTGGTGGTGGCGGTGGCGATGGAAGTAATCTTCACTCTTTGGTGGCTCATGGTATTTTCAGACAAGATGATGATTGATGCTAATTGACGACGACGACGACGATTCTAGCAAAACATGTTCAAAATGCTTTGTGGATCAAGAAAGTGGTGATGGGGTGGGGAGAGAGTCCTTTTGAGCAAATGGAGACCGAACGGGAGTCAAAGAGCGGTCATTATTGGAGGAGAATGAGTTGGGTTTTCTGTGATTTCTTTCTTCTTCTTGAAATCGGTTTATGGTTGAACTGCTTAAAAATAGGAAATCCCAAATTCTAGGGCCAATCTAAAAATATCACAGAGCATCAACCCCCCAACAAAGATGGAATTTTGATCAAAGATTGGTTGGGATGGAATGGGGCTCTGGGGCAGTGCTTTTAACCCCCTCTCCCTTTATTTAGGGGGAGGGGATGTTTGTTTGTTTGTTCAGGGGGGGATTGGATCTTGAGGTTAAGAATGGAGAGGTCTCCTATTTCCTAGTCTTTCAGGTTTTTCAACCAAAAGGGATGGTGCTTTCTTTTTGTTTTTTTTCCCCTTCTTTTTTGATGATTTTTTTTTTTTACCAATTAGTTTCATCCTGAACACTCTTAATCTCAAGCTTGGCCTGTTGATAGAAGAATTGAATCTTTTGATATTGATGTAGTTGAATTTCGAGTTGAAAATTATTATTCGGGGGGCTAAGAGAGGAGGATTCACGAATTCTCGGAGATTCTTGATTGAAAAACTTTTGCCAGTTTGAGGAGTTATTTAGACCGGCGATTAATATGCTCTCGAAAGAACTCAATTTGCAAAATAAGGAAAAAATTGTAAACTTTTAATTTAAAAATAAAAAAAAAATAAAAGAATGGCAGGGCCTTGTTGGTGGGGCGCCGCCGTCATCCCCCATCACCGGCCCTAGGAGAGGGCCGACAATCCTTGTTAGGACAGGGCGGGGCTTGGTTATTTTTGGGCAAAACCGGCCCTCACAAAGGGCCGACGAGATTTGCTAGCCTTGGGCGAGGGTGGCCAGCCCTCTTTAGTCCCGAGCGAGGTGTTGCTAGCCCTAGTGACCCTCGTTAGGCCCGAGCGAGACTCGCCTAGATTTGGGTGACGCCAACCTCGCCCGAGCTTGGTAAGACCTCACTCGAGGTTGGCAAGGCGCGCCGGCCCTAGGTGAGGGCCAACATCACCCAGATCGAGGTGAGCCTTGTTCTCGTTCGTGCAAGGGCCGACGAGACCTTGCAAGGGCTTGACGATGGTTTCCGGACGTAGGAGAGGGCCAATGTCAGCCTAGATGTGGACAAGCCTTGTCGACCCTTGTTTGGGCCGGCAAGGCCTTGCTCGGGGCTACCAAGGATTGGCCACCATTGCCTAGGGCCGACAACCTCCATGACCCTTCGGCGATAGCTGTAGCACCCCACCAACAAAGCTATGTCATTCTATTTTTTTTCAAGTGAGTTTTTTAATTAGAATTTTTTCTGTTTTATTTTGTAGTCTAAATTAAGTAAGAATTGATGAAGAAAATAATAAAATAAAATGTCACGTAAAGAGAGAGAGCATTTTTCATCAAACAAATTGACGGTATTAACGGAAAGACTTTATTGCGCCAATTTCATAAATTTGAAGACTTGATTAATTTCACTTTTATGATAAATTTTAGGACTTCTAGTGCTTTTACCAAAAAAAAAGTGGAAGAGTTTTAAACAAATAAAAAATTTTACCTGAATTATTTGGTGAAAGCCAACCTTTTGAAATTCTAGAGGAAGCACACCTTTGACTTAGGTATTCAAATTAAGTGGGTCTTCCGCCATAAATATGATCTTTGGAATAAACCGTTTTGAACACTTTTAACTTTACCATAATATAACAAGAGAGCATGAGTTTGTTTTCTCTCCATCACTCATTTATAGGGTTCCTTTCTTTGCGGATCTTGAGTTTTACTCGCTCGTTCAATATCTTACCGTCCTACCATAATTCATATGAGAGAAGTGTTTCAATGTAAAGATCTAATTCGCCAACATATTTTTGGCATAAATAGTTGTGCGCTCAATTTCACCATCCAAATAATTACCGTTTGTTACTAATAGAAACTATAATATTCCTACGGTAAAGGACCATGTATTTTTTTTTGTGTGTTAAAAGTTTGTGATTGAATTTGTAGCCGTGGCAAAATGTCTTTTTTTTCTTTAAGCATCTAAAGTCTTTGCTTTCGTTGAAACGCATTTTTTTCACCAAGTAATTCTATTTTCCTTTTCTGTTTTTTAGGTAAAGACTGATTAATTTTAGTTGAAAAGCCATTGAAACACATGAAGCCTAAAAAACAATCAATCACGAGCAAAAAGTGAGCAGAGAAATCTTCTAACACCAATGAGCAAAGACCACATTCTCCATGTGATGATCTGATGTCACAGAGGTACTCTCAGATTCTTTTAAAAAGGTAGAACTACTGTATCATCCATGATCCTAGCTGGAGAGTTGCATCAGTAATTGTTCCTCACATGCTGTCCCATATATATATAGCATGACATAATTTTATCTTTTTACCTTTTATGGTAGTACAGAATCACGAAAATGAAACAGGCCAGATAAACTTTGGGCATAATTTGTCAGTGGAGACTTCATTTTTTATTGTAATGCATAAACCAGAGGGCAGTTGACAAATTGCCTGGCAAAAAAGCTGCATGAGATTTTTGCAATTGAATGGCAGGTTAATGGCAAGTGGGTATTTCTCTAATGTCTCCAGCTTCTTGTTGGGGAACATTGCAAGCTCCACTTGCCCATAAAAATACATGGATTTGATCACAGGAACACGAGCTCAACTTGCCAGGACAAGACAGAAGACACCACACACACATCTATGGCCCTTGTCAGAACATCAGAGAAGCAAATCAACATCTTGAACTGCTATACCATGCCTTCTCCCTTTTGATGGGAAAATGTGGCAAGACAAAATGCCCAAGGATTTGACCAGAGCTTCAGTGGTCTTGATTAGAACAATAATGCCAGAGACATCACGGGCTCAATGAAGTACAAAACCTTAGCACACAATATCGACCGCCATTGGGTTTATTCAGACCGCTCTTCGATATGAAATTTTATGATTTTTTTTTTTTTTGGTTTTCGGGATAAACTTTTTCTAAATTTGACTGATGAGGTTGCATTGTTTGCTTGCTTGCCTAACATCCGCAAAGATGTCTTTTGTTGACTTTCCTGACCTCTGTTGACATTTACCTTCCATTTACCTGCCGTTGACCCTGGTGGTCTTCTCGATTTGGTACTTTTTCTCCTATCAAGATCTATATTTCATAGCATTGTATTACAGGATTTCAGAGCATTTGATAGCGTCAATTGGCAATACTCGTCAGTCAAATTTCTCCACCCATTCCTTGGTCTTCCGCAATAATCCATTTCTTCAATTCTCCCAAAACTGTGACTACAAACGATCTGCCGTTTTGGGTAAGATAAAACTCTGGCTATTTATTCACAATTTTTAATAACAGGGATAATTAACATATTGTACTTATGCTAATCCAATCATAAATCTTTTAATTAGACAGTTTAATTATAAATTTTTTGACAATTTGCCAATGCAATCCACCTAACCAATTTTGTCCAAAAATTATCAACATAAACACCGACTATCCTACGTGGCGCAACCAACATTGCTATGGGCAATTGTGCAATTTTTCAAAGTAGTTTTGCCTGAAAACTCCTAGTCTTTGACCAGCTTGAGGAGGAGAAATAATCCGGCATACTCGGCATACCTTCTAGTTCAATGACAAATCCTACACTATGCGCATTAGTTAAACCAAAGGACATTACTGCCTCCGCAAGAAAGGGTGCACAGATCATCTTACCACATTCGGTCCCCATAGAAATATGTCCAGAACTCTCACAAGAGTCGTAGCTCGACAGATCTTGTAACGACAGCATCAACTGCGGCCCTTTCAAACGGCTCGGAGTTCTATCACTCGGTGAGAGTAAATACTTGGAACAGACACTAGGCCTGAAGCCTTAATGTAAATGATTGCACCATGAAAAGCCAGACTGCAAAGTCTTAACATGGCTTGTTACTTACTGAACTTACGGGCAACTAAACAGCCAAACGTTATCAGTCCTTTCATCACAATCAAGCCGTTCTAGTACGGTTCCCCGATTATATTAAGATACGAGGCCCCTCTTGAAACTTTATAGGTGAGGTCCAAGAATACAGTCCAAGAAAGAAGAAAAAGGGCGGCATAGCTCCAACAACCATGTATAGGAAAACATACGATCAGACTAAAAAGGCATGACATTGCTTAGGGGTAGTGGTGGGCATTACCAACATGCTCGAAGACTCATGGTCACATTGTTTTTTTAACGGCTCGTGACACTCTGGAGAACTTCAAGTAGTCAGGGAAAGTTTTTCTCGTGCAACCTGGATCCTTGATTGTAACTGGAACGTCTGCACAAGCAGCAAGCGAAAAGGCCATGGCCATTCGGTGATCATCGTAAGTGTCGATAGCTGTCACGTTCAGTCTCTCTGGAGGAGTAATCACGCAGTAGTCTGACCCTTCTTCAACCGTTGCGCCCAGCTGGAAGAACCCACAATTTTCACCTCAAAGAAGATCTAAAAACATGAACAAGGTTTAGAAATTGCAGTAACCACAAGCTCACCTTTCTGAGCTCTGTGCATATAGCAATCATTCGTTCCGTTTCCTTCACTCTCCAACTTGCCACTGAAAACAAGGATTCAAATGAGATTTTGCCTTGAGCAACTTTTTCCAGAGAAATGGCTTCAGAGGTAAACAGATATGAAATAATTCCTGACGCTTTGGAAAGGATAATGCTTTCCTAGTAGCATAAATGCACTAGCGCCAAGGCACACCTAGGCTGTTTTCTGCACCCACTGCTGAAAGAAGCGGCTACTCTTTTCTAATAAGCAATTCATGTTGTCCTAGAAGGGTCGCAAGTTAGACCCAAAAAAAAAAAAAAATAACGATAATAGGGTCGCAAGAATTCATGGCTCACTAAGAGGTCCCTCTACAAAGCACAAGAAGGGGGATGACAAAAACTTAGGTACACTTGAACTGGAATGCCGACCCCAACTAGTTTGGGATAAAGGTGTTATTGATGTTGACACTCGAACTGGAATGTCCCCTTTGACAGCAGAATAACCATATAAGGTGCAATGCTGTATAAGGGGCCTCGAGAATGAAAACGCCATGTTCCAAAACTATAGGCCTATCAGATCCCAGGAAATAAGGCAATGTTCTTAAAAAAGAGGCATCTAGGTATCAACCACCTGTAACATTGACTGTCAACTAGCTTGTGATAGCAGACCAGTAACTAGTTACGATGTTTAGCTTCTCAGGAAAAAATCCATAAGCTAAAAAGATCAAAACCCACAAATCCTAACACACACATGAACACTACACCCATCAAGGCCACCACATGCCACAGCCAGTGGCCCGACCATTCTCTCTCTCTCTCTCTCTCTCTCTCTCTCTGTGACTACATGTTGAACCCAACAATAGATTAAAATCAGATGCACATGTTACAGCAAATCACTGACATAATTGAACCATACCATCTCTAATTAAAGTGGGCCCATCAGCAAAAAGTGCAACCACAGCAAGAGTCATGGCAACATCTGGCATTTTATTCATGTTGACATCAATAGCGCGCAAATGCTTTCTTCCAAAAGAATTCCGTGGAGGTCCAGTCACAGTAACACTGTTCTCTGTCCAGGTGACTGTAGCCCCCATTTTCTCAAGGACTTCAGCAAATTTTACGTCACCCTATATCAGAAAAAATTGACAATCCAACGTTTTTCAGGCACATTTTTGATATAAGAGAAGCCCAAGAATTATGTAACCAGCAAATTTCTTCCCATAAAATAGAGACTATTATAGTTTACATGATAAAAATAGTTAAAAACTTGAATCTTTAGGACAGAATCTGAGATTGGATCTAGATACCTGTAAGCTACTTGTACCGCAACCTTCAACAGTAACAGTTCCTCCTGTGATGGTTGCACCTGCTAGGAAGTAACTAGCACTTGACGCATCACCTTCCACATAAGCTTTTCCGGGAGTCCTGTCAGTGTATGGATTGCTTAAACTGAAGCTATCAAAACTGTCAAGTCAACCAACCACATGGCACATAGCACAAGGACTACCTGTATTTTTGACCTCCTCGGATCAAGAACCTATCCCAGCTACCACTGTGCTCAGCAGAAACCCCAAACCGTTCCATTAACTTTAGAGTCATCTCAACATAAGGAATGGAAATTAGCTTGTCAATGATCTCAATCTCCACATCCCCTAGAGATAAAGGAGCAGCCATTAGCAAAGCAGTCAAGTATTGACTACTTATGGATCCAGACAACTTCACCTGCAAATACCCATAAGTAATTCATCTTATTGGTGGACAATAAATTTCATGGTGATAAATGCGATATTCAGAAACAGAATTTGATTCATGCAAGAGTAACATTATCATCATAGCAGAGGCATATATGGAGTTCTATCAAATTTTCTGCCACATTCTACTTCGAGATCTAATCTCAGACAGCATCACTAGAAGCGATGAACTAAGCAAATCGGCTTCCAGAATGATAGACGTCCATTGGTCCATCCCATTTTCTCACTAACTCTTTTACACTTGTTTAGAGGGATAGGCCTGTGCAATAAACTGGTTGGGCAAACAATGCACACAAAAGGTAACTAGATCATAGAGATTAACCACATGGTAAAATTCTAATTAAAAGGCAATGCTTATCCACTGGCTCTCATGCCTCGCAGAGTAGGACTACTTGCATTTAGCCATTGCAAAGCTATATCAAATAACATAAATCTCGATAATTAAAACATGACAGTAACGTTAATTATGAAATTGAAACATGCTTAATGATTGCTAAAGCACACCCACCTTCCCCCTGGAAGGCCACCCTTTGCATTAATGCGCACAGGAGGACAGTTTGTGCCGAGGAAACAATCAACATCTGCCCCAAGCTGCTTCAGACCAGTGACCAAATCTCCAATAGGTCGCTCTCTCATTCTCGGCACTCCATCAAGAATGTAGCTGAAGTAGTTTAAAGCAAGAGATACATGAAGATCAATCAAGCACAGAAATGAAAGCAGATGAAACGAGAATACTTTAGAAAAACAATGCACGTAACCTGGAAAGATGAAACAGCAACACATATGAAGTGATGCAGTCATGTACTTAGATACCAATCAAAAATGCTTGTTCACACAATTTCTGCCATAACAACATCAAGAAGAAGAAGACAGGCAGCCGGTACTACACATTTTAGTACAGACATTTTTATTAGTTAATGATGTGATCATGTCCTATTTCTAGATGAATGATGGAGAGGCAAAAGGAACAAGCGCAAATAATTGATTATCAAAACATCAAAAGCAACATCCTGCACTGCAATTGTGGTGACTTAAATAGCTTTGGCTAAAAGGAATTGCATGGCATACCAGGAGTTTCCACCTGCAGCAGTCACTGCAGCTGTCAATGGACGCATAGCTGTCCCCGCATTTCCAAGGAAAAGTTGGACTTCATCTCTCGATTCTTTTCCAACAGGAAACTGACCAGCGCAACCTTCCACGATGGCCCGTTTGACAGACTTGTCTTCCTCTACATTCAGACCAAGAGCTCTCAATGCTCCAATCATGTAATGGACATCATCACTATTCAACAAGTTGTCTACGACTGTTGTTCCCTGAATGCCAAATAAAGGAGAGAGAAAACAAAAGAACAAAAAGTGATGACCAAGTTTTATCAGAACAGAACCCGGAAACAAAGAATGAAACAGCCATTAAGGTGCATACAGTGGCATTTCTTAGGGAAAACATACAGAGGCATATGCTTCATAGAATACTTCAATAGCAAGAGCTATGCCACCATCAAAAGTCAAACGTATGCCACAGATTTTCCCTTCCCCGTAGCTCATGTCAACAAATTCTCTTTAAGTTTTTACCACAATGAGTCAAGGTCAGAGCAGAATACGAATAGAGATTTGTACATGTACCAACTGCAACATGACCATATAGCCATATTACAGCAGTTACGTGCAAAAGCTATTTTCTTTCCACAGAATTCAGCGAAATCGCAAGGTTCAAGCACATAAAAGGGCTAGTTTATTCCAACCACAATTCACACACCAACTAAAATGTCTCGTCATTCCCTGATTCGATCAGTGCAAAACTAGCCCCCTTATTGCAGCAAATCAGACTCCACCTAAAAAAAATCGCTCACTTTAAGCAAGAAGATCCACCATTTCCCAGTAAATACAACAACACAATTCACATCTAGTTACGGTAGAACAACCAAGAACCCCTAAACAACCCAAGGATTAAAAAGGCTTTCCTTTACCTCAGAGAGAGCCGCAAGAAGCAGAATCCTGTTGGAAAGAGACTTCGAGCCCGGCAACTTCACCGTGCCGGAGATCTCTTTAATTGGTTGCAACACAATCTCCGGCACCTTGGACGGCTTCTCAGTTGTGGCAACCGAAGCCGCGACCTTAAAGGAAGGAACTTTAACTGCAATCCCCGGACTCGCGCAATCCTTCAGCTCCGAAACACCCAAGAACTGAGAGCCCAAGGTAACTGAAACGGCGAATCTGGGTCTCGAGTTCTTGGCAAGAGCCTGCATGTTCGGTGGGCAATTTGGAGTCCTGATGGCGTGGGCCATTTTCTCTCCCCCTCCCTCCTTGAAGGAAACTCAGTTCTCTGCTGGTGAAATAGTGCTTCCGGCTTCTGCGACGGAGGTGATTAGGATGGGGTCGTCGTGGTTGGCAGCGCTGGTGCAGTATTGACTCGACACGAGATCTCTCAACGACCAACTCGGCAGTTGTATATAACAGGGGAAAAGTTCCGTTCTTGTCAAGAAATTACGTGAAACGAGCGCCTCATGTCGTGGTGGGATCGCATGGAACTTCCGGCCAAACCTCAGTAGCGAAGTGTTTTACAACTCGGGATGTTTGGTTCGGATTGACTCTGGAGTTGGTAAGTTGTGGTTGGTGAAGGGGGCAGCGACGGGTTCGATCGAAAAACGTTTTTTTCTTTCCGGCAGTGTCGATTGCTCCTGCCCACCAACCAACCCACCCACTCCAAATCTCACCTGGTTGTTTGTGTCCCCGGAGATAGCAGAGGGAGAAGATAACGGTTGCGATCATGTTCTTTCCCCTTCTTTGGCGCAAATTTCAATTGGTCTGGGAGACAAAAGATTTCATTTCGATTCGATATACAGTGTGATATCCAAATTTTAGTCTAATATTTAATGTGATTTATGATTATTTTTTGTATATATTCAGTGTAGTCCTTAGACTATATTGAAAATATTCAATATAGTCATTTCGTTAACTTAAGATTTGTGATAATATTGAACATCTTTATAATGTTTGACTAAATTAAATATATACCAAAAGATTAAGAGGCTACGTTGAACAAATTAAAGATTGAGAGATCAAATTTCACATTGGATTGAAGTTAAAGATCACATGAATAATTTGAAAGTTCGAGGATCATATTGCATACTTGGCCAAAGTTCAAAAGATTTATGTCATTTTCTCACAATTTGAAAATATATGCCGTGGTGTCGTTTTTGAGTCAAGATTAAGAAGTGCGTTTTCATTTAAAGGCAATATGATCTTCCAAATTGTGATTTTTTATAATAAAAAAAACCTCTTTTTATAATTAAAAAAACCTCTTTTTTAGCATGTATTTATTGATAAAGAAATGGAACAAGTGTTGCCTATTTTCATTAGAAAATAAGTTGGATGGTCCTGCTCCTCCTTTCTTTACACTTTTAACATTTTCTCCCTAGGATGTCTTGAGCGCATGACCTAATAATCCTTCCATTGATTGTATGTTCCCATGAAGGGGATAGTGGAACCACTCTAACCCCACAATGCTTCACTTCTAAGACCTGTTCTTCCAAGTACTCTTAAGTTTCATAGGTTCGAGACTTAACTTAGACTCCGACCCAAGTTTGAGATGAGTTTTCGGGGACTAATCGGGTTCAAGTTTGGGATTGGGTCAATGGTATCGAACCCGCCCCGCTGCTATCCCTTAATAGTTCCGACAATTTATTTCGATGGCTGGTTTTTCGGGGTTTTCAATGGTTGAATATAGAATTTGTGGTAATAGGCTCGCTTTGGGACTATTTGTTTATACTTAATAGTCGCAAACTAAAACCCCTTGTCTAATAATTGAATAGATTCATTTACCAAAATTTCCGCTTTAGCCGTTTAATTATTTATCTATTTAGCCATGCTTCCAAAAATTCTTGCGAGATTTATGTTTTCCCCGTAGAATCCCAAGCCCACATGGCTTAAACAATGACCAATTTGCTGCAATCTATTGGTTCAGAAAGCCCAAGGCCTTGCGCAAGGAACTCTAAAAACCAAACCCCTCCGAAGCCCATCTCATTAAGTCCTAAACCTTGTCGGGACCATGCGATTGAGTCTTAAAACTTTTAAAAGGTACAATCAAGCTCTAAAATTTGTCACGAAAATGCAATCGAGTCTTAAAATTTTCAAAAAGTACAATCAACGAAAGGACTTGATTTCACAAATTCGACAAGTTTTAGGACCGGATTTTTTTAGGACTCAATTAGACTTTTTGAAAATTTTAAGACTTGATTGCATTTTCTCGATGAGTTTTACAATTTCCAACATACTTATTTCCTCGTCTTTCGACTGTGTTAAGAGCTTGAGATCTTCATCTACCCCAGAGTGTAGTGTAGGCAGACCCTGGCATTTCCCAGGGTGGTTCACTTCCCTGATTCCAAAAAAATGGGGGACCTCCTGTTTGTCTTGATCTGAGGTGTTGGGGGCTAAAGAAAACTCTTGATTCCTGCTTATTAATCCCTTGTCCAGAAGCTTTACAGCAAACATCAAGTAACTTTCTTATGTTCCTGGAACCTTCTTTCTCAGCATCTAGAAGAAAAAGAGAGAGAATCGTCTGCCAATATCAAATGTGACAACTAGAGGTGAGAAAAAATATCGGGATCCACTCAAACTGGATCGGATTGGAACGGAGCGTACCCAAGCGGCTGATTTTTACGCTTCTCATTGGGTGCTGGTCCTGTTCTCGATTCCAATTTCTGGAACAGGAGAATCCGGGTTCGGTTCCCGATTTTAGGTGGAACCACCCAACTAAACCTATTTACATAATATATATATATATATACACATAATTTTTTAATTGAGGCTATTTCCCTCAATTCTGAGATTTAGCAAGCTATGTTGTGATTCTTCAAGCTTATCTTACTTAAGATTCTCTCTTGAGATATATCTCAGCATCGTTGTTAAGTTTTATTCAGCATATAAACGTAAACATCAACAAAAAATTATTCAGAACATACATTGTCCCAGTTGCATACAAGCATTAAGATGTTAGCCAAAAGAATAAATGGTGGATTAGTCTATGGAGGCCTAGGAAGTAAGAGAACTCATCCTCCCAATCCGAAGGCATTCTGCAATAATGAAATAGAGCATAAGTAATAATGGGGTAGGACCGGTTCCATGGATCCACTCGGGAGCCGGACCGAATCGGTGATTCGGTTCTCGAGTGGGTTCATGGAACGAGGCGGGTGATACAAGGTTTTCATTTTGTGAAGTTGATCCCGAACGGTTGATTCTCGATTCTAAGATGAGAATCACCCATCCTAAAATCGACCATCCTTAGCGACGGCGTAGGACACCCTCTCTTTGGGTCTATGCCTTCTACAACATTGGTCATCACTGCAAATTTTTTAAACCAATACATCAGCAGCAATCCAATGCCTCTAGAGGATTTGACAGATGCGGATCTTGTTCCATCGACGAGCAAAGTGATAGGTTCCCAGTTGTTGCACGAGGCAGATTCCACTTCACCCACTTTTCAACACCGCCTGTTTCAAGCCAAGCGAGCACGGGAAGTCCCCACCAAATTCCTTCATAGGCCTTACGCTGGCGCGTCCGAATCCATAAAATACTCAAGGATCAAGTCAAGATGCGAATTAAAATCCACCGCGAGATTCTCAGAACTTAATCTCTAATCGAACGCCCATCGCGCGCCTAAGCCACGTGCCCAAGTCGTATGCGCTTTAAACATGCTTTGATGTATGTGTCAATTGCATTGGCATCCAAGCAACGTATAAATGGAGAATGAAATTTGTTTGGAAAGATGTCTGGGATAGTTATCGAATCATACTAAATTTATTGTACGGATATCAATTCATTTCTAAACTGTTCAGTTTTTGTCCTATACCTTATCGCGAAATTTCCATTTAGTCATTCTTGACAACTGTCGATGTAGTATCCAGCCATCCCCAATAATCCTACGTGGCACGCCGACGTGGACAACTTTACTCGAAACAACGTCTTGTGTGGACCGCCACTTTAGTGATTTCCTATTGCAACTAGCTCGAAGAACTACATTAAAATGTCGCTCAAACTATAAGACTGCATTGATAAAAAAAAAATGAAAAATTTATGATTGAATTGGCGTCCATACGGTACTTTCAGGACCCAATTGATAATTTTACCAAGAATGTTAGGAGCAGCTTATCTTATCGGTGATTGTGGAGAGTTCAAAGGATATTATTGGGAGCAAGCTGAAAACAAATTCTATTTTGGTTAAATGATTTGATTTCCTCCTCCTATTTTTTTTTTTTACTAGCAAAGCTAATTTGTTGGGGTGTGAATGGTTCGGTTCACCTTGGTTTTTCAAAAAAGCCAAATCGAAACAATCTGTTCTCGATTCCAATTTTTGGAACCAGCGGATATCGGTTCGATTATCGATTTTAGGTGGGAACCACCCAATTGGATTAATCGGGTCGGACTTATTTGCATAATATAGATATACAGTTTTTTAATTGAAGCTGTTTCCCTCCATTCTAAGATTTAGCAAGCTATATTGTGATTCTTTAAGCTTTTCTCACTTAAGATCCTCTAGTGAGATATATCTCAGTATCGTTGTTAAGTTTTATTCAGCATATAAACATATAAATCAACAAAAAATTATTCAGAGCATACACTGTCCCAATTGCGTACAAGCATTAAGAAGTCAGCCAAAAGAACAAAATGGTGGATTAGTTTACAGAAGCCTAGGAAGTAAGAGAACTCATCCTCCTTTCCGAAGGCATTTCTCCAATAATGAAACAGAGCATAAGTAATAATGGGGTAGGACCGGTTCCATGGATCTACTCAAAAGCCGGACCGAACCGGAGGTTTGGTTCTCGAGTGGGTCCATAGAACGAGCGGGTAGTGCACGGTTCTTATTTTGCGGAACTGGTTCTTAGCGATTGATTCTCGATTTTAGGATGAAAATCACCCATCCTAAAATCGACCCGCCTTAGCGATAGCGTAGGACACCCTCTCTTTAGGACTATGCCTTCTTCGACATTGGTCATCACTGTAAATTTTTTAAACCAATACCTCAGCAGCAATAATGAAAAGTTAAAGGGGACAGGGGATTCCCCTGTCCAATGCCTCTTAGAGGATTTCACAGATGCAGATCTTGTTCCATTGATGAGCAAAGTGATAGGTTCACAGATGTTGCCCAAGGCATATTCCACTTCACCCACTTTTCAACACCGCCTGTTTCAAGCCAAATGACGACGGGCAAGTCCCACCCAATTCCGTCATAGGCCTTATGCTTGTGTCACGGATCGATTTATCTAGCGTTTCCCCAGCATCTTGCGGCACCTGAGAATGAATCCTCAAGTCAACCCTATCACACAAACTCACACGCACTCGGAAATTCACCCGAAAACGAAGAGAGAATTGCAAAGGAAGCTCTGTTCTATTGAAGATTCAAAGCGTAATATTTACAAAGGGTTCGGCCCCCATATATACAAGTGAATCTGAGTCAAACAAGTCCCCTTGAGTCAACTCAATTGATCACAAAATCTCTCAACAGCCCCCCACTGGTTCACTGTTTATGTCAGCAGCCCCTCTACCAGCGCCACCAGCTCACATCAAGTCTCACTAGCTCAGAAGACTTTTGGGGGCAGGAGCTCCATGTCTCAATGCAACCACTTGAATCCCAGCTACGTGGGTCTGTGGGTCCCAAGGGAAGTCCGCGTTAGGTTGCTCACTGATCTTGCTTGATCGCTTGATCGCGGCCGATTGATCGGTCATGGTGCACAAATCGATTGTCCGGCCAATCCGCATGAGTCATGCATCGTACGCTTAGTTGCCCCGTATGATTCATGCATCGTTCGTCCTCATGATCCCTCGGCCATTTGTTTGGCCGCCTTGCACGATTCGCGGGTCGATCCCCCATTGTGCAAGATCGTTCATGGATCGATCTTTAGATCGATCCGTATTTCCTTCAAGCACGATCCATGGGTCGATCTCACGGTAGTGCGGCGTCGTTCATGGATCGTTCCATGGATCAATCTACCTTCACGGTCGTGGGTCGATCGTGCAGCATGGGTCATGCATCGATCTTCTCGGCTGTCCCGAATCATACTTTGATCGATTGCCCGATCGATCATCTCAGTTGCTCGGCTATTCGTAGGCATGATTCCTCTTGACTCGCGGATTGATCCGTCGATCGATCCGGTGGATGCATCGCGGTCGAATTTGGATCAAAATTCCACGGATCTTGATACTAGCATATCCGAACCCATAAAGTACTCAAGGATCAAGTAAAGATGTGAATTGAAATCCACCGTGATATTCTCCGAACTTAATATCTAATCGAACGTCCATCGCGCGCCTAAGCCACGTACCCAAGTCGTATGGTCTCTAAACATGTTTTGATCTATGTGTAAATTGCATTGACATCCAAGCGACGTATAAATATGGAGAATGAAATTTGTTTGGAAAGATGTCGGGGATAGTCACCAAATCATATCTCTAAACTTACTCGTAGGTATCAATTCAGCTCTAAACTTTTCAGTTTTACCAAAATAGTCATATACCTTTGCGCAAAATTCCAATTTATTCATTCCCGACATTTGCCGATGTAGTATCCAACCATCTCCGGTAGTCCTACGTGGCACGCCGACGTGGACAATTTTACACGAAACGACATCTTGTGTGGACCGCCACTTTAGTGATTTCCTTTTATAACTAGCTGGAAGAATCATATTGAAATTTCTCTCAAACTATAAGATCGCATTGATAAAAATATGAAAAACTTATGATTGAATTGGCGTCCATACGGTACTTTTAGGACCCAATTGATAATTTTACCAAGAATGTTAGGAGCAGCTTATCGACGACTGGGGAGAGTTCAAAGGATATTATTGGGAGCAAGCTGGAAACAAATTCTATTTTGGTTAAATGATTTGATTTCTCCCTTCTAATTTTTTTTTCTTTTTATTAGTAGAGCTAATTTGTTGGAGCGTGAATGGTTCGGTTCACCTTGATTTTTCAAAAAAAAAAAAAAAAAATCAAATCGAAACAATAAATCCGAAGAAAAAGAATGGTTATTTTTCAATTGCTCGAATCGGGAAACCGAATTGAACCGAAATGCATGAAATTTTCGGCTCGATTCACGGTTCAATTTGACAGCCCTAGTAATTTGCCTGGCAGCATGTGCATCTCATTGTCTTATAAAAATGAATAAATAATTAAGCAAAGCACTAAACTATTTCTTTTAACAATTAAATTAAATGATCTTTCAGCGTGCAAATGTCCGATGTTTGAATGACGAAGAGCCTTTTTATTCCCCTTCTCAACCAACTTTTTATCTATTTGTTCATTATTTAATATCAATATCTTTTTCCTTTTTTTTTTATTTTTTTTGCTTTTTCTTGTTGTTTAGCAAGTCTTCCACTCAAAGCCAAATTGCGTCCGGCGCTTGACTAAGTTTCGTTACACCAAACTAAATTCCTCGTTATTAATTTCATCGAAACTAATTATTATACTGAGCCGACCATAACGTCAAAATGCCGGCTGCGATTGTTGACCGTTGGTTTAGTTGATTGATGTTGTCCTAATGATTAGTTAGATCTCATTTGGTGGGCTCTAATCTCGATAATACTACCAATTTCCCATCCGAATCCCCATAAAATAGGAAAGTATATCCAGAATAATTCCGAAAACCGGACGAAAAAAGTAATCTCGTCTTTAGTTTCAAGCTCGTATTTTTATCGAAAGGTCAAAATGTATGTCAATTTACTTTGGATGAATCAGGCGTCCATATGTCGTGTTCGGTTGACACGGATGTAAGTTAATATGATGAGAGTGAAACATCTCGAATCAAATAAAAGATGCTCTTTCATGCATGAAATTAATATGAAAATTTCGTATTTTCTTCCTCAAAGCATATGCAAAGAATTCGTTTATTTCTTATTGAACTTACAAAAGTGTGTGTGTGTGTGTTTTTTTTTGGGGGATTATTTCTTAATTGATCTTCAATTGAGACGTTGATGTTTTAAAAGCTTCGGTCAAGTCCCAAGTTCGTCATCGGTGGATTCAAGCGTTGAAAATCCGACATGGCTCCCACGTGGAATATTCGATCATTTGTTACGTGTTATCTCCGACGCCTGAATTCCACCAACCGAGGTCGAGCCATGATTATGATTTTTTTTTTTAAGAACCTCATATCCGTATCGATAAAAATGAAACTTTTAAGTCCTCGATTGATCAACAGTCAAAACTTGAAGTCTCGTTTCCGCAATGGTGCCTCATAATTTGGCATGGGATAAGATCAAAGTGGATAAAAAGATACATAGTAAGTCTTGTATCACATTCTTTTTGTTTGGAAAAATGTCCGATATAAGATCAAAGTGATTCTACCGGGTGCTTGGTAAACCAAAACAACACAATTGAGAATAAGGATAATGTTTAGAACATTCATCTATAGCTATTACATGATCTAAGGACCACAAATGAAAGAAGGGCATTTTACTGATCCACATGTCGGGTTTCCTAACTATAGAATTTCCCAACTGGCGACCCCCGGCCTCCATTTGAGCTTCATGATTGGATTGTACATTGGCGAGTTCAACCAAATTCAATCTCTTGAAATGTTAAATGCGTGCACGGATAAGTTTTTCTCTTGAAATTGTTCTTCTTTGAGAGAGTAGGATGACTTCCGAGGGTGCATCGTTACTTAGAAGTCACGTCGCATCACACGCTATTTTTACTATTTAATGCGTGATTTGTGCAACACGGATGTTGAAAAAATATTTAATCATTGAATCACGAGAAAGAAATCTCACATCGTATCGAGCAAGAGGCCTCGAATTCAAATCTTTCCGAACCCTCATTTGCTTTGCCAATTACATATTCCTCGCTATTTAGGCTTTGGCCGAATCCAATCCACGCGTGGGAGGAGCGTCACGATATTTCCAATATCGAACCATACTTTTGTACGGTAGTTTAAACTTTTCGCGCAATCGGCGGTGGCCGAGAGCAACTTAATGATATCGATTTCCCGATGCCGTATAATGGCAGCAATCGAAATTAAGTCCAAAATAAAGTTTTGCTTTCAAGCAATAGTCAGTAAACATTTATAACATTCCTTTGTTTGATTGATTAATTTTCAATAGTGGGCTTACAAGTTTTGTGTACCACTGTCATATTCGACCAAAAAAAAAAGGAAGGAAATTATTTTTTTTCCACGATTTGAAATTACAAGATTAGCCGGAGTGAAACTTAGTATCTAAGAACAAAGCATTTTTCTTTGGTCGGAAAGAATATTTTTATTTCACATTAAAAGGACATAAATAACTTCAAGACAAAATCAATCCCAAAAAAGTTACATTCCAGTGAAAATCTAAAAAATAAATCAACTTAGTATACGGTATGCATATGCTCGTTCATTCCACAAGAATGGATTTGTCATAAAGCATCATGGTACAATCGGCGGTCGATCATCGAAACTTGCATAATCAGTGATGAACAGACGTTGGATTTTCCTCTCTAAAAACTACGGCTTTGCCAAAAGGCGATGCGTGTCTAGGTTCGGTATTCCTAGGGAGCAAATTTTAATTGCATCATTACACAGATTACCATAGCTAGCTCAAATGACAAGTCAGGTCAGCAACATCTATATAAACCTTCTTTTTTTTTTTATAACTCTCTCCGGGCGCAGAGAATTTCAACAACTGAGGAATTCAATTCATATCGACATTTAATGAACTGTGGTCATCAGACAAAGATGTCTACGTAAGATTTAGATTTATAGGGTACCAGAAAGGGGCGTGCATGCAGAGGATGTCTACGGCATAAAAAAAAAGAAGAAGAAAAGAAATCACTGGTGAGCCAACCTCCTCGGATCGATTATACGACCGCCCTTTCGGCGGCGGCGAAGCCAAGATGTCGGAGCACTTCACCGTCGTTCGATCGGCGATTGAGAATTAATCGAGTACGGTGAGCATAGGAAATAAAAAATAATAAAAAAGTCAGGAAAGGTGGGAGCATTTCCTACCCACCCAGGGGTCAAGGGCTGGGATGGGCTGGCCCGTCTTGGATCTAACGGTCAGCTCAGCACCTCACCTGTCCCTTTTCGGTTAGACGAGAAGTTCAATGCGGGACTCGTTAAAACGACCCCTCGTTTTTCCCCCAAGCACCATCTCCCTCTCCCTCTCTCTATTTCTCTCTCTACAATCGCAAGTCGCCGCCGAGAGAAAGAAGAGAGAGAAACCCAACACCACCTTCCCCAACCACCCCCTCCACTCTCTCTCTTATTTCTCTGTGTCGTCACTTAGGTAACTTCGTACACCCACCAGCAGGAGAGCTACAGCAGCAGCAATGGCTTCCACCTCCTCCCTCACTCTCTCCCAGGCCATCTTGGCTCGATCCACCTCCGCCGCTCATGGCGCCAACCCCTCTCCCTCCTCCGACCGCCTCTCCATCCCTCCCCTCTCCCTCCCCACCTTCTCCGGCCTCAAATCCTCCTCCCCCACTTCCCTCCCCTCCGCCGGGCGCTCCCCGCGTCGGCCCACGCCCGCCGCCGCCTCGCCGTCGCACGGCCCGTCAGTGCCGCCGCCGTCGAGACCCTCGGCTCCGCCACCGAGACCGCCCTCATCGAGAAGTCGGTCAACACCATCCGGTTCTTGGCCATCGACGCCGTCGAGAAGGCGAACTCCGGCCACCCGGGCCTGCCCATGGGTTGCGCCCCCATGGGTCACATCCTGTATGACGAGGTCATGAGGTACAACCCCAAGAATCCCTACTGGTTCAACCGCGATCGGTTCGTGTTGTCGGCCGGGCACGGTTGCATGTTGCAGTACGCTCTGTTGCATCTCGCCGGGTACGACAGTGTCAAGGTGATTGTGCTGCTCTGGCTTTTGCCTCTCATGTGATCGTCGAAATGATCGCGCTTAATACCATTTGATTGGCTTGTTTGGATCTGGGGGTGTGACAATGATGTGGTCCTCGTGTCGACGTGGAAGTGATCCGTGCTTTATCTGTTCTCTGGAATTAGTATTGTCTAGCTGATTAATTTCGGTCAGACACGGTATATAGTTTTCTGTCCGTCTATTCTGTGTAGCTTTGAGACATTGTTACATCTTTGTTTTATATCACCTTTTTTTCCCTTGAATATGAGTATGTCGTTTTAGGGTCGAGAAGAATTACAATTGTGAACGAATCTTGTTATCTTTACTGTTTCTGTTAGTTCGCCTTTTATCTGCAGCTCAATTTAAGGGGAAAATAAGAACAAATAAACATAAAAAATTGATTCGACTTGCCGGATCTTTGAGCGGCTTGACTTAAACTGTTCTTCCTGATATGGATTAGGAGGAGGATTTGAAGAGTTTCCGTCAGTGGGAAAGCAAGACACCCGGGCATCCTGAGAACTTCGAGACACCTGGTGTTGAAGTGACGACAGGTGAGGGAAGCTCTATGAAACCATTCCTGTATGGGATCATGTTCTCATGTTACCTTGCCTGGTCTATGGCTTAGGAGTTTTACAATTAGTGTGGTGTCTGTGTTCAATGTAGGTCCACTTGGACAAGGTATTGCCAATGCTGTTGGTTTAGCCCTTGCGGAGAAGCATTTGGCTGCTCGTTTCAACAAACCGGACAATGAAATTATTGACCACTACACGTAATACACCAATTCCTTCGTCGCGTTCGCTGGTTTGCTTGGGTTTCACAGACTGTTGGCTGATTTAATGAATTTTGTCTTTTGGGTGCTTATTCTAGATATGCCATTCTTGGAGATGGTTGTCAAATGGAGGGCATTGCCAATGAAGCTTGTTCCCTCGCTGGGCACTGGGGACTTGGGAAGCTGATTGCCTTTTATGATGACAACCACATCTCCATCGATGGTGATACGGAGATTGCATTCACCGAGAGCGTGGAAAAACGTTTTGAGGGTCTAGGTTGGCATGTTATATGGGTGAAAAATGGTAACACTGGTTATGCTGAAATTCGTGCTGCCATCAAAGAAGCAAAGGCTGTTAAAGACAAGCCTACTTTGATCAAGGTTAGTTTTCCCCTGCCATTGCGGATTTCTGTGGAAATCTCAAGTGATAAAGCTAGCTTTCAGCTTCTACCGCATGGAAAAATTGTCTTTGATTTCCCCCTTTTTAAACTTTAATCTGCTAACCAAGAAGTACTTAACTGTTGAAACACAAATATGACCAGCTGCATGGGCATGCACTGGGAGGAGGATAAAAATGTAGCATATTGTACTAAGTGTTTTTACGTTGGTTTAAATGCAATGCGATTGTTCTGGCATTTGATAACGAAAATAAGCTGGTTTCTGCAGGTAACTACAACCATAGGTTATGGTTCACCTAACAAGGCCAACAGCTACAGTGTACATGGTAGTGCGCTGGGCGCCAAGGAAGTTGATGCAACTAGGAAGAACCTCGGATGGCCATATGAGCCTTTCCATGTGCCTGAGGATGTTAAAAAGTGACTAAATAACAGAAAGCTTCTTATCTCTGTTATGTGAGGGAGACCAACATGGTATCCAAACTCCTTGATAACGTGTATGGTTTTTTGCAGGCACTGGAGCTGCCACGTTCCTGCTGGTGCTGCTTTTGAAGCTGAATGGAATGCGAAATTCGCTGAATACGAGAAGAAATACAAGGATGAAGCTGCAGAGCTGAAATCTATCATTAAGGGCGAACTACCTGCTGGTTGGGAGAAAGCCCTGCCGGTGAGTATTCGAGCGTTCGGTAGATCAATAGAATTGTTTTCTAGTTGAAGTTATTATGCACTCTCTACTTTGAGCTACATAGACACCTATTTATTTGAAAACCTATGCGTTGCCGCCTTAGATAATTATACACTTTGAAGCTCATTGATTAGATCTAAACTGAATTATCTAACTGAGAATACTCAATTTGTATTAAAAGAAAAGTAGTGTCGCAAACACTCAAGCAAAGTTTATGTTTGCTGAACAAAGCTTCCACATTTTTTTAGATTCTTTGTGGGGCTTGTAAGTGTTGCAGGTTTCTGATCCATGAAGTTGGTTGTTGACGTCTGTTCATGACAACAGATTTGTTGGTCTAGTATTTTTCATTGTATGTCAGCTGCAGTAATTGAGAGTCCTTTTTTTTGCTATTCTCAAGACGTACACCCCTGAGAGTCCAGCAGACGCTACCAGAAACCTCTCTCAACAATGCCTCAATGCCCTTGCAAAGGTGGTCCCTGGTCTTCTTGGTGGAAGTGCAGATCTTGCTTCCTCCAACATGACTCTGCTCAAAATGTTCGGCGATTTCCAAAAGAATACCCCTGAGGAACGTAATGTTAGATTTGGTGTTAGGGAGCATGGAATGGGTGCCATCTGCAATGGGATTGCTCTCCATAGCCCGGGGCTCATCCCGTACTGTGCCACTTTCTTTGTCTTCACAGACTACATGAGGGCTGCGATGAGAATCTCTGCGCTTGCTGAAGCTGGAGTCATCTACGTCATGACCCACGATTCTATTGGTCTTGGAGAGGATGGGCCCACACATCAGCCAATCGAGCACTTGGCTAGCTTCCGTGCCATGCCAAACATTCTAATGCTCCGCCCAGCTGATGGGAATGAAACTGCCGGTGCATACAAGGTCGCTGTTCTCAACAGGAAGAGACCTTCTGTCCTGGCTCTCTCCAGGCAAAAGCTTCCCAACCTTCCTGGAACTTCCATCGAAGGAGTCGAGAAGGGAGGTTATGTTATCTCTGACAATTCCTCAGGCAACAAGCCAGACATTATTCTGATTGGAACTGGGTCTGAGTTGGAAATCGCTGCGAAAGCAGCGAATGAGCTCAGGAAGGAAGGCAAGGCTGTGAGAGTTGTATCCTTGGTTTCTTGGGAACTTTTTCACGATCAATCTCCTGAGTACAAGGAGAGTGTGTTGCCTTCTGCTGTATCAGCTAGAGTCAGCATCGAAGCTGGAACGACTTTTGGGTGGGAGAAGATCGTTGGAAGCAAAGGTAAGGCTATTGGAATTGACAGATTTGGAGCCAGTGCTCCGGCAGGTAAAATATACAAGGAATTCGGCATCACTGCTGAGGCGGTCATTGCTGCAGCCAAGCAAGTGTCTTAGGCTATGTAGTAGTCTGTTTATCTTGTTTTTTTTTCCTTCTTGGGATTTGGGTTTTGGAGCAGAGCTTAGATGGGGACGCCACCCGAGAGATCTTCATGAGGTCTCTTATGCTTTAATAAAGGAAAACTATGAAGTTTTCGACTGCTTGAATTTCCTCAATGCAGCAAAACATAGATTTAGAATGGAGTAGATTTGAGTAACATTGCATTTGTAAAAACACTTGGAGCTTCTTCTTCTTGAGATTTGTATGGGACTTGTGGCTGAATCACACGAAGCGCATTTATCCTCCCATGTCCGTCCTTTTGCAGGAGTTAAATTCAGCAAAACCTTGTTTCCCGTTTGGATTTGAATCTTGAATATTCAAATCTTCTTTCTAAATCAAAGGTTCTGATCAGTGATCCCTACATCATGAGGATTTTGACGGGTATGACTTTTTGTCTTTCTCCATGACGCTTGAGGCACACCGAACAAAATGGACGAGCGAAGCGGTGGAGGTTCGCCATCCAATACAGTGACAAGTATCTTGAACAGAAGGTCTTTTCTGAGAAAAGTCTAGCATTGCTCCAGGCAATTGTTTGGTATCCATCTTGTTAATTGTGCTGATTCCTGCTTAAAGATCTTGTTCCTTGTTGAAGATGGCAATGACGGGTCTCGTTTTAATGGGCTGTGAAGTTAAGAAACTTTCAATGACATGTTGAAGATTTCACACTCTTCGCACTCCAGTTTGTTGCTAAGAGTTCACCCCTGAGAGGAAGCACAGCTCAGAGTCGGAGATACGGACTCGTTTTCCACTTCGGACTCACCTCTCTTAGAAGAAGGCCACGTCGAATATATCCACGTGGCACGTATCGTCTTCGAAAATATGTCGGCCGCTTCCTGGAGTAACTTAAAAAGTTAAATGGATGAAATTTGAAAGTCATGGTACTTAAGTAAGCTATTGAAAAACAATGACACCAAAGTCATCACTGCACAAAAGTTATCGCGTTATTCTTATCATCTTCACAAAACATCGGTGCTTGATGCAATATTCAAGATTAGTTGTAGCATAGGAGAAAATGAATAAACTGAAAATTTTGCTCTATCTCCTATTTAAAAAAAAAACCCAATTTAGATTTAATCTTAATTCTACCCCAAACATTCTTTATAACAAAAACCCAAACTTTAGGTCTAGTATCAATATGCCCCAAACTTTTTATTGTCTAGAAACCTTACAAAATTTAACTTAAGTCTCAACTCTGCCCCAAACTTTTTGTTTGTCTAAAAAAAAATCGAAAACTTTCAATTAAGTTTCATATCCGTCTTCGTTAACATTACGTCCGAAAATCGCTATTGATTTTTTTGAGGTGGTATTTTCACGTTGGTAACAACATCAGCAAGGCGAAGTGGAAAATTATCTACAAAACAAAATGAAAATCAAGGAAATTAGGATGACTAATGGCGAATTTTGGACAAAGGACCAACAAGGGCTGATTTAGGACTAGAGTTAAAGTTCGTGATAGGTTTACGAGAGAACCTAAAGTTGATTCTTTTTTCAAGACAAAAAACCATTCAAGGGTAGATTTGGATTGAATTATGTTGACACCTAAATTTTGATTTTTCTTAAATCAGTCATATTTCATAAAAAAATGAGAATTAACGTTAGTTCTCGCAAAAAATAATTTTCATGCATAACATATTTTATTTTTGTCATGCATGCATTGCATTAGTGTCGATCCGCCTTGGTAATGTGAGGTTGACTTAGTTTGACGAGTGATTTGAATTTAGATCGACGGACATTTTTTTTTAGCAATTCGTGAATGCATGTGCCGAAATTTTCACATGGGATTGGACCTATTCTTGATTTCAAATCGGCCCATTTTTTGCTCATTGAAATTTTAAGGCTTTTAATTAATTAATTGTTTAGTTAATTAGAGCCCGATTTGAGTCCGGACGAGCACGATTGAACCCGCACATTAGTGAAATTCGGCCATCCCAAGCTCTATTTCTTTTGGCTGAAATTTTTAAGAATTTTAAAGGGATAGAACTCTTGATTTTTAGATTTTTTGATCCTACGGCTATTATCTCGTCTAGAGTTCCTAAACCGACGATGTGGATTAAATCTTATAGCTTACCCTTGTTCTATATATACATGATTATGCCTAGGGTTAAGAGAGGTCAGCACAATAGATGATTCCGAGAAAATTTGAGAAAAAAATTCGTAAGAAAGAGGGAGAAAGGGAGTTCTTCAATTGCCTCACTTTTCCCTGCGGTTTTTGGGCTATTACTGCGGTTTTGGCAACTATTGCTGCGGTTTGCCCTCTATCCCTGCGATTTTTGCTATTTTTTGGTGCCCAATTAAATGCTATTCGAGTTTGGGTTTGTTGTTGATTGATGCTCAATCCTTTCGTCGTTCGATACCTGAATTTGCTGCTATTTGGCGTTGACTTTTGCTGATGTTTTGTCCTCAAATTCCTATAAGTTTGGGGTCTGAAAAAGCTGATTTTTGGGCGATTTATTATTGGATTTAGTGCAGATTTTTTGGCTCAATTCAAGGTAATCTCTCTATACTTTTGTAGGCTTGATTTGATGATGTTTTCAGTTGAAAAACAAGTTATTTTGCCGCTATTCACATGCTGTTTTTATGTTGATTGTATGCTGTTTTGTCCGAATCAAGGCCGTTTTTGCACGTTTTATGATCACTAACCATGCATATTTTTGCGGGAGCGTAAAGGTAAGTATTTTACGTGTTTTAGATGCTGTTTTGCATGGATTAATTGATGTTTGCTTGCTGTTCTTCGGTGTAAACACTAATTTTTTCGAAAAAAATTTCAAAAAATGACTTTCGCATATCGAAACCCTAATTTTTATCACAAATTTCAAAAATTGGGGTTTAATTGGACTCATTGGACATATTTTTAGAAGAAAAAAATTCTAAATCTAAATTAGGAAAATCTTTTTCTTAAAAGGCAACATCTATGTTAAGTTGGATAATCTTACCCGTCGCCGTTCGGGTATGACTCTCCAACTTAGTAAAGATGGGAAGTTAACAAATTTGATCTATTGCCGTTTAGATCCGATTTGCTATCATCACAAATCGATTTTGGATTTAGGGATATCTATTTTTCCAAAAAATTTGAAGAAGCAATATTCATGTCTTGCTCTTGTTTGCTCTTGATTGTCTATTGAAATGGTGATTATTTTGACTGATATCTTATCTTGATTCAATGTTAAGATTTCCTAAAATATTTAGTAAAATACGGTTTTCTAGAGGCCGTGTTTTAATTAAAAATTTTAAGAAGATAGAGTTTCTTAGAAAGCGTATCTCATTGAAGAATTTGGAATAAAAGTCGAGATACTTGAAATCTTTCATGATTTTGCTTAAGTTTCGAAAATCTATAATAATAAAAAAAAACAAAAAGATCATGTTTTCATATCTTGCATTGCCTCATGCATACCTCACATGTCATATCTTGCATACCCATATTTGCATTATATCATATCTTTTGAATATCACTTATCTCACCTTCTATTTTTTTTTTAAAAGAAACACATCACATTGCATATCTTTGCATTATCTCATGTTTCTTGCATATTCATTGCATATCTTTGAATTTTATGTCTGCATATCGTGCATGTTTATCTCATATTTTTGAGTATCATATATTGCATTCCATATTTTCGAAATATCACTTGCATATCTTTAACTTGTGTTTCCGAAAATAAAAATATGCTCGTTTGAGATATTACTTTATCTTTTGATTGCATCATATTTTCGTGTACCACTTAGTTCTTCATCCATATTTTCGGAAATTAGCATATATCATCCATGCATTCATATTTTTGTATATCCCATTGGTTGTCTTCCATGTTCTAAAAATAACATTTTGCACGTCTATAAATCATATAACTTCGTATATCATGTGTTGCATGTTCACGTTTATTTTCTATATATTATATTTCCCACGTTATTCGCATGTCATGTAGTATCGCGTTTAAGACCATGCATTTTAGGCCGGTTAAAATAATTCATATGTTTAAATCATTTAACCTAAAGTCGCATGTCACTTAGGCTAAATATAGTTTTCGTGTCAAATGTAGTCGGCATCGTAGGATAGCTAGTTTCATGATTTTTGCACGCCATTAGGATAGATTGTCTTACGTCATTTTGCATGCACTAATTAGTTAATTAAACTTTGCATATCATTGTTTGTCTCGCATTTTTGCATGAGCATATCATCTTGTCATTTAGGTAGAATTCGTTGTCATTGCAAGCATACATTCATTGCATTCATCTAAATAAGTGAACACACAAAAAAAAATCACTCAATCATTTTGAACTTTAAAGTGAACTCAATCAAGTTGCCAAACCTAGGATTTTCATGGAATTTAAGGTACCGAAAGGGAATTAATTTTAATTAACTAGTGTAACCAAGTCCCCGAATCCATATTCTCCGATTTGTAGGAATAAGAATAGTCCTCCCACTATTTTTATTTAAGTTTCTAACCAACCTACTATAAATGGTTAGTGGCGACTTCGAATTCTAAAATCATTATAATTAACCAAAGTTGCGATTTGGTAGGTCTTGGGAGAGTCCGTATTAGGTTAATCATTAAATTAACCCGATAATTCATTAGCCCAAAATTTATATTTTTAGGGTCGCGACAAACTAAAATGTGTTTTTTTTTTTGGATAAAGGCACTAAAAATTCTAAAATTTATCACAAAAGTATAATCAAGCTCTAAAACTTTCAAAAAGTGCAATTAAGTCCTAAAACTTATCAAATTGACAAAATTAATTCATTCCGTTAATATCGTCCAATTTGGCTAACAAAAAATGTTGACGTGACTTTTTTTTAAAATTATTTTCTCTATCTTATGTGACGCTGATATGGCTAAAACGATATCATTTTGATCTAAATTTTTAATGCGAACTTTATTTAAGTTTTATTAGAAAATCAAAAAATTTGAAAAATATAGTAAAAGGAAAAGAGAGAGAAGAAAATGCATGTGCGGCTTTGCTGCAATTGCCGCCGCAACTGACGATAGTGAGGGATGGCTGGCTTGCTGGGGGCTAGGCTACCCCCGCCAACCATTCCCCATCATTGTCAGCCTTCTCGGTGATTGTTGGCGGCGGCCCTCGCTTGAGTCTTCCTTTTTTTTTTTTTTAATTTCTTTAATATGCCCAAATTTAAGTAATATTTAAAAATTATAGCCAAACGTCACCGACGTGGACTATTTCATTATTCGTCCAAAAAAGTGGGACCCACAGGTGGCCAATTGTGTCGTCCAGGGTCCACATGGAAAGGAATGGGGTTGACCAATAGTTTGTTACCGAGTTTTGTGGTGGCCAAAAGCTTAAGCTCTCAACTCATCTTTTGGCCCCTCCCCTTCTCCATCGTCCATTGTCTTCTCTATCACGAAAGATGCCATTGGTATATGCTTTGAGTTCATATATTCACAATTTAGGAACATTGAAATCCAAAGCATATTCAGCATGCGTTTGTGCATATTCTTCCTGCGGGAAAATAATGATAAAAAAAAACATTTTGCGTGCATATGAAATCAAGCCATCCTTGTCTTGAAGAAAGTATGACACGCATGATTATTTTACTCGCTAAGGTAATATCAAAGTGGCAACTCGATTGGACAGAGATTCACTGTGATGTGATCCTTGTTTGGGGTTTCGGATCTCGCCTGTTTGGAATCTCAACTCCGAGGCATCCCTCAACGTTCGGTATTCTAGCGAGATCATAGCGGCATACTCACCCACATCGAGAAAACTTGTTCGAAGTCGGTCGATATTCGATGCTACAGAGGTCCGTGACGACGATGCCACCAGAGGCTGAAATACCCCGGAAGTCGAGCATCCCATGTCAAAACGCGGAGTCTTTATATCAATGCTCGAAAAAGACAATCGTAACGTTTGTTTCGTCCAATCATTTTTTTTATTTATGAGGAGAATAGGTTTTCATTCAAAAATTCTTTAGTGGACGTAATTGTAGTTTAGCGATACATCATGATGAAATCTTTTATCTCGATATATATATATATATTTCATTGTATGTCGAGTTCTAACACCAAGCACGCAATACGAGATGTTTCTTCGAAGACACGGTACGATGAAGGATAAAACAGCACTTGGATTGCTTGCCCCCCTTTCTCCGGGCCGTAATTGGAGGAGCTGGGAAGGAAAAAGGAAAGCAAGCAGAAATGAAAGGCGGAGCATTTCCTATCCGGAGTCAACGGCTACGATGCCATCCCTCTCGCGATCTAAAGGCCATGGTTTTTCCTAATCCCCCGAGCAGTTGGGACAAGAATTGCAGTGGGCCCCAATTCTAATCTTCACTTCGTCCACCCAAAAGCTGATCTTTACTCTCTACTTCCATACCGCACTACAACAGTATCGTCGAGGGGCTGTGATCGCAAACACTCGAACCAGAATAGCTCTCTCTCTCTCTCTCTCTCTCAGAGTCGGCAATGGCTTCCACTTCGTCCCCGACTCTGTCCCAGGCCATCTTGGCTCGACCCATCTCCGGCAATGCCTCCAATTCGTCCTCCTCCGACCGCCTCTCCCTCTCCCTCTCCGGCCTCAAGTTCTCTCCTCTCTCCTCCTCCTCCTCCTCCTCCTCCTCCCGGCGGTCCTCCGGCTCCGCCCACCGCCGCCGCCACCCCGCCCCTGCCCCCTCCTCCGCCGTCCGCCCCATCAGGGCAGCAGCCGTCGAGACCCTCGGCACCGCCACCGAGGCCTCCCTCGTCGAGAAGTCGATCAACACCATCCGGTTCTTGGCCATCGACGCCGTCGAGAAGGCGAACTCGGGCCACCCGGGCCTGCCCATGGGTTGCGCCCCCATGGGTCACATCCTGTACGACGAGGTCATGAGGTACAACCCCAAGAACCCCTACTGGTTCAACCGCGACCGGTTCGTGTTGTCGGCTGGGCACGGTTGCATGTTGCAGTACGCTCTGTTGCATCTCGCTGGGTATGACAGCGTCAAGGTTCGTGCTTCCCTTTTTTGGCTACCATGAACCGGTATCGATTTATAATCGAGTATTCTTTGGCCTTTATGATCGACATGTTTGTTGGAGCATTTAAACGCTAAATCTTTTGGATTGTTAGACTGGTTGGTGTTAGAAATGAGAATTGTTGGTCTCCAAGCGGTTTTGTTGTTGTCCATCACCTGTAACTTTTCAGTGAGAAACAAAAGAGTTGGCTTGTCTTGTAATTTCATCATGTTGCTGGTGCTAAATTACCTATTGTCGGAAGCTTTTTGATTTGAAATGTTTGTTTGTGAAAATCCTTTAAGGAGGAGGACTTGAAAAGCTTCCGGCAGTGGGGAAGCAGGACCCCTGGCCATCCGGAGAACTTTGAGACGCCCGGTGTCGAAGTTACAACAGGTTTGAGTTTGACCTTTTCCCCTAGTTTTATATGACTTAGGTGGTGTTAGACGTGCATTCTGATTTTCTACAAGAGATATGTAATTGATTTGATAACTTGGTTTATTAGGTCCACTTGGGCAAGGAATTGCCAATGCCGTTGGTTTGGCACTTGCAGAGAGGCATTTGGCTGCTCGCTACAACAAACCGGACAGTGAGATAGTTGACCACTTCACGTAAAACAATCCTCCATGATACTTTTCACTGTGCATTTTTGAGTTCGACAATGATTAGCATCGTGACTTGAGATTTGGTGGTTTTTCGCACTTCTGTAGATATTGCATTCTTGGAGATGGTTGCCAGATGGAGGGTGTTGCCAATGAAGCTTGTTCACTTGCTGGGCACTTGGGACTTGGGAAGTTGATTGCTTTTTATGACGACAACCACATCTCCATTGATGGTGATACAGAGATTGCTTTCACCGAGAGCGTTGACACCCGTTTCGAGGGTCTTGGGTGGCACATCATATGGGTGAAAAACGGAAACACTGGTTATGACGATATACGTGCTGCTATCAAGGAAGCGAAGGCTGTCAAGGATAAGCCTACTTTAATTAAGGTCCCACTTCTAAATCTGATGGAATGTTAATCGTATTTGTTTATGCGAGGCTTGCAAAGTTTGAAGTTATTGTATCCATGGGCGAAGAAGCTAAAAGCAGTTCATGGGAATGGACTCTCTAAAAATGCTCTTTATGATTGATATGATCATATGTGTTTTTTGGTTGGATATAGTGCAGGCTATATTTGAAATACTAGTTGATTTTTTTTTTTTTTGCTTTTTGCGAAAGACATGAATATTTATCGCGGTACCACTTATTCGTACTTCTTATCTTGCTTTTGAAAGAATTTCATTTATTTTCACCTGATAATCGTCTTATTAAGCTGTTGATGAACCATGCTTTTTCTTTGCAGGTGACTACCACTATTGGCTACGGTTCACCTAACAAGGCCAACTCATACAGCGTGCACGGGAGCGCACTGGGTGCCAAGGAAGTCGATGCAACAAGGAAGAACCTTGGTTGGCCATATGAGCCTTTCCATGTGCCTGAGGATGTCAAAATGTAAGTAAAATCTTGAGAACCATCCATCTCTCTGCCATGTGATGGAGACTAATTCTATACTGAAATCGAGTTCCTGATGAACTTCTGTGGCTCTCTCTAGGCACTGGGGCCGCCATGTCCCCGCTGGTGCTGCTCTTGAAGCTGAATGGAATGTGAAGTTTGCCGAGCATGAGAAGAAGTACAAGGAGGAAGCTGCAGAACTGAAGTCCATTTTCAAGGGTGAACTGCCTGCTGGTTGGGAAAAAGCACTTCCGGTAAGAAAATCACAGAGTATTGTAGCCTTTTTTTGTAGAATTCCACTTATGCTATATGAGGTTTATGGAGCTTTTAAAAAGAAGAGAAGGGATTTAATACTTAGGGAAGACATTCGAGCAAGTGGCACACTATTCTTCTTAGTTTTATTCGTCATCCTATCAATACTTCTATTTGTGGTAGTCTCCTAAGCTTTGTTTTAACGACCTTCCAAATGCTTCTAGCTTCTAATCCTTTTTATAACCACCTTTGAGAGCCAAAGTATGGCAGTATCATAGTTATCTCGTTTTTTTTTTTCCGTAATCTGAGATTCAACATACGTTGTGAATTGTGTTAAACTATTGGTATTTAGTGTACTTTAACATTGTGGTAATTGTTTACTGCATTTTTCAGACATATACTCCTGAGAGTCCTGCTGATGCCACCAGAAATCTCTCTCAGCAATGCCTCAATGCCCTTGCTAAAGTGCTGCCCGGTTTTCTTGGTGGCAGTGCTGATCTTGCTTCTTCCAACATGACACTACTTAAGATGTTCGGTGATTTCCAAAAGGACACCCCTGAGGAACGTAACGTCAGGTTCGGTGTTAGGGAGCACGGCATGGGAGCTATTTGCAACGGGATTGCCCGGCATAGCCCTGGTCTCGTTCCTTACTGTGCCACGTTCTTTGTCTTCACTGACTACATGAGGGGTGCGATGAGGATCTCTGCCCTTTCTGAAGCTGGAGTTATCTATGTGATGACCCATGATTCGATTGGTCTTGGAGAGGACGGGCCGACCCATCAACCTATTGAGCACTTGGCCAGCTTCCGTGCTATGCCCAATATTCTTATGCTTCGACCGGCTGATGGGAATGAAACTGCGGGTGCTTACAAAATTGCTGTCGTCAACAGGAAGAGACCTTCTATCCTTGCTCTCTCCAGGCAAAAGCTGCCCCAGCTTGCCGGAACTTCCATTGAAGGAGTAGAAAAGGGCGGTTACATCATTTCTGACAATTCTTCCGGCAATAAGCCCGATGTCATCTTGATTGGAACTGGTTCCGAGTTGGAACTTGCTGCGAAAGCTGCAGATGAACTGAGAAAGGAAGGGAAGGCCGTGAGAGTTGTATCATTCGTTTCATGGGAGCTCTTTGACGAGCAATCTGTTGAGTATAAAGAAAGCGTTTTGCCAGCTGCCGTGTCCGCTAGGGTTAGCATCGAAGCTGGGTCAACCTTTGGATGGGAGAAAATCATTGGAAGCGGAGGGAAGGCAATTGGAATCGACCGCTTCGGGGCCAGCGCTCCGGCAGCAAAAATATACAAGGAGTATGGCATCACTGCCGAGGCGGTCGTGGCAGCAGCTAAAGAGCTTTGCTAGGTTCTGGTAAGTATGCAATACTGTTTACTCGGGTGGCCTTTGGGTTCCGGCGCAGAGCTTCCCCGGAAAGCCTGTCGGAGAGATTTGTATTTATTCAATGTCTCTTGTGCTATAAACAACAATTATGACAGAAAATTTTTCCCTTCCTGTGCTTGAAGTTTCTCAATGAGGCAAAAATAGACGACAAGGGAGCTGTAAGTGAAAGATCTTACACTTGTAAAACTCTAGCAGCTGTTCTCTTGAGATTGGTATCCGTGGGTGGATGAAGTCAATGAGGCAAAATGTCCTCCATCCTTGTTGAGAAGTTGCAACCCTGTGTTCACTTAACAGTTGCCTATTCAGATATCTGCATCCATAATTTCCCTCTTATGTTCTCATATTCTAGTCTTCCTTCTGATGGGGGTGTCTATTATTCTCGTTGCACAATACATCTAGGATAGCCAATCAAGTAGAAGAGCAAAATGATAAAAAAGAAAATTTGAAAATCCTGTGTTCTTTGGGTGGTTGAAACTTGAAAAGTGGTCTAAACTGAACTGAAAATCTCTTTTAGCTAACCTTTACAAGCCATTGAGGAAGGGTAGGCCTATCTGATTCTCTCAGTGTAGGGCCCAAAGTGTTGGGAACCACAGATGAACGTCAAGTTTTGAATGGGGGAGGAGGAGATTGACCTTCTGTTAAAGTTTGTGGTGGTTGAAGCTATGCTCCTTTTGGCCGTCCCATCCTTGTTATCTTGTATGGCTGGTGGTGAAAGAGAGAACTTCATATATCTGACCGTATTGCTACTGATCGACAGACAGATTACAACCTACAAACGAGTTCTGATACCACTTTGCTCACCATCCGCAATTCGCGGCTGTAAGTTTGATAATCAAAAACACGATAAGACTTCGTAAAATATGCAGGAACAATTTAATACATAAGAGTAAGCTGATGATATCAAATGCAGCGCGACTTCTATCAAACAAATATGTAAATAAGTAGAGAGAGACAAGAAATGCATATAGTTTGACTCAGATTAAGCCTGCGTCCGTTCTCTAGCAAACTGACGGCTACAATCAAGTTGAATTCTATTAGTAATTCCTTGAGGTGTTTGCAATACAACAGGGCTGCTTTTTACCCAAATTCGAGAAAAGTTTGTCATAACTTTTGCCGCGATTTTTTGAACATCTAAGATTCACTGAAGCACCATAATTTTCAAAAATTATTCACTGAGTGCTACGTTAACGTGAACGTCGGAAAAGGCGACGTGGACGCGAAAAGTTGACGTGGCACACCGGAAAAGTTGATGTAGACTCAAGTGAACGATTTTCTTCCGACACGCTATTTTTGAAAGTTATGGCATTTAAGTGAACGTATTGAAAGTTATGGACTCCAGTGAACGCCGTGCATAAGTTAAGACTCATGATGTACTTATCTCCCCAAATCCAAAGCTGGTAGATCACGCTACTAATGCCAAACACTAGGACGACACTCGCACGCTTCCTAAGAGAGATTACAAGCAGTGAAACACTAAATGAAGTTCTCGCTCAGGGACAAGAGTATAAGTGCATCAAAGAAGAAAGCTTTCTTGGTTTGCAATTGTTCTCGCAATTAGTGTATTTTCTTAATATGCGTTGATCTTCTTATATAGTCTTTAAGGTCCGAGCTAACCATTAAATAATCTTCAAGAAGATCAATTTAACCGTTAAAGATAAACGACACAATCAGGATATATGATTGCTCATACAATCAAACCTTCCCAGCAGTAGCATGTTTCCGTGAACGGGATCATCTATACTTTGAAATAATGTTCTTCATCAAATTGATTGACAACTAAATTAGGTTCTCCTTTGTGCTTCATTTTGGCCAATTTTGACTAGAAATTCCTCACATGAACGCAGACTTTCCTAAATGGCACGACTCGCATTGACAATTTGTATTTTTTTTTTCTGGATTTTGTTTTATTTTTTTTGTAGTGTTTTCTTTTATTTTCTTTTCTTGTTTTTTTTTTTTTTCAAATCTAGGTTGGCGAGGGCTAGCTACCCTCACCTAGCCGAGCGATAGGGCGTCCGTGTGCCTTCGCCGTTCACAAACGAGAGCGTCGAGCCTTCGCCCAAATATAGGCAAGAGTTGTTACTCTCATTTGGTGGCTAGGGAGGGCTACGAGCCCTCGCTTGTGGCTAGCATGAGCCGCAATGCCTCGCTTGGTTTGGGCAAGGGATGCGCTTATGGTTGGCGTGGGCCGTGACACCCTCGCCTAGATCTAGCGATCGCCGGCTCGAGTTGAAAAAGAAAAAGAATAAAAATAAGAAAATAGAAAAAAATTGTCCACGTCGGTTCATCTTAAGAACCAAATCAACCAACGTTACCCCCGATCGGTTTTGAGCCGATTCACATGGAGACCTAGTAGGTTTCCGAGTAAAAAAAATTTGAGAACCAATTTTCAACTAGCATTTAACTTGGTTAAAAAAGAGGTATGGTGGAGATAGGAAGCCAAGAAAATCCATCAATACCTTACCTATTATGCAACAAAATACCAACATGGTATAATTTTCCCAATTATCGTTTAGAATTTTAGAAAAAAAAGTAGGCCCGATTTCCAAGTCGACCCGAAAATGGGCCTTGAATCGATCGGTTCGGTTATGTTCGATACACAACACCTTTGCCAATTGACCAAGTGATTGCCATGCTTTACATTTATTCCGTAAATTGTTTTGGAAAAAATTTCAAAAAAAGGTATGAAGTGCTTGAAATTGATCTTATTTCAAACAAGTGCGTGAAGCGCTCTCATTACCTCAAATAAGGGCGTGAAGTGGATATTATTTCAAATAAAGGTGCCGGTGATCTTATCGGTCTCGAAAAAAGCCTAACTCACCTGTAATAGGGGCATTTTGGTCATTTAGTCTTCTTTTGATTTTTTTCCCTTTTTCACTTTTCTAATTTTTTAAAAATTAAAAGTGAAAAAAAAGAGATAGAGGCCCCCTCCTGCTTGTATCTCCTTTTTTTTTTTTCACTTTTAATTATTTTTAGTTTTTAATATAATTTAACTAAAAATTTCATTAAAACTATGTTTTGACGAAAATGATCTTGATAGGTCGGAATATTTGGTCGTAGCTGGAGGTCATATTCTTATTTAAAACAATTATGACCACTTCAGCCCTTGTTTGAGATCAAAAGAAAGACTTCGAGCTTTTATTTGAAATAAGAATCTCTTCAATTCATTATTTGAGAAAATAAACACACTTGAGGCCTTTATTTTAAATTTTTATAATTATTTTTTTATAATAAAAATATTTTTATTAATTAACTATTTCGGAAAAAAAAACATAGGCGACAATGGATACTTGAAAGTTTACAAACGCCACCGTTCTGGGGCATTCGAACGAAAGAGAAGCCATGGAAGAATCCGCGAAGAACCAAAAGGCAAGACAGAGAGACTCTAGAAAATGTCACAGCTTCACGTCACCTTCCCTCTCCCTCTGCACCGCCCTCTTCTCCGGAATCTCACTCCCAAGCTCCACCTCCGCAGGCCCACCATGTCCTTCTCTTCCTCTTCCGCTTCGCCTTCGCCGTCGACCTCAACGACCAACCTCAAGGACGACCCCGTCCTCGACCCGCAAAGCCTCTCGCAGGTCCTCAAGTACCACGACCAGACCAAGCACTCCTTCGCCAACTACGCGAGAGGCCCTCGCGGCCTCGACTGGGCGAACCAGCCCAACCCATTTCGCCGCTACGTCTCCGCCCCTCTCCTCCCTCTCCTCCACCTCCCCACCGACGATCAAGCCCAGGGCGGCCCGTCGTCGGTTCTCGACGCCCCTCCGTACTCCTCCCTGTTCCATTCGCTTCCTCCTCCGGAACCCATCTCCAAGGCCACCGTCTCTCGGCTGTTCTACGACTCTCTCGCTCTCTCCGCCTGGAAGACCGCGGGATTCTCCACTTGGTCGCTCCGGGTTAACCCCAGCAGCGGCAATTTGCACCCGACCGAAGCTTACTTGATCACCCCGGGCATCGAGTCTCTGTCTGATTCGGGTTTCGTCGCGCACTATGCGCCCAAGGAGCATTCCCTTGAGGTAAGAGCCGCTTTGCCGTCCGGGTTCTTGCCCAAGTTCTTTCCCGAGAATTCTTTCCTTGTCGGTCTGAGTTCCATCTTTTGGCGTGAGGCTTGGAAGTATGGAGAGCGGGCCTTTAGGTATTGTAACCATGATGTGGGCCACGCTATTGCTGCGGTTGCGATGGCGGCTGCGGGGCTTGGGTGGGACGTGAAGCTTCTCGATGGGTTGAGTCATGAGGATGTGAAGAGGCTGATGGGACTTCATGTTTTCCCCGAATTCAAAATCCCATCTAGGTCTGTTAAAGGAAAGATGATAGACATTGAATTTGAGCATCCGGATAGTGTATTGGTTGTTTTTCCTAGGGAAATTGGTGAATTCAATGTGAATTATAGGGAATTGAGCTTGGCTTTGTCAGAGTTTCTGAGATTGGAATGGAAGGGGAAGCCTAATGTGCTTAGCAAGGAGCATGTTTGTTGGGATATTATATATAGAACAGCTGAGGCTGCGAAGAAGCCCTTGACGGCAGGGGATAGATTTTCCATCGACCCATTTTGTGAGAGTGAGAGTCATAGCGAAAATTCGTACAAGGGATTTAGTGTTAGGGAAGTTGTAAGGAAGCGTAGAAGCGCAGTGGACATGGATGGAGTGACTGCAATGGATAGAGCCACATTTTATCAGATACTGTTGCATTGTGTTCCTTCGGGTTCTGGGAATGGAGGAAAGCAGAGAAAACAGCTGGCATTGCCATATCGAGCTCTTTCATGGGATGCTGAGGTGCACGCTGCCTTGTTTGTTCACAGAGTGATTGGGTTACCGAAGGGTTTGTATTTCTTGGTGAGGAATGAGGATCATTTTGTGAAGATCAAGAAAGCTACGAGGCCTGACTTTGAGTGGGTGAGACCAGAGGGATGCCCTCCTAGTCTTCCTTTGTATCTACTTGCAAGAGGTAACTGTCAGCAGCTTGCAAAGCAGCTATCATGCCATCAGGCAAGTCAATCTTCCTAATGGTTTGCTAACAACGAGTTTGAGCTATGTGATCAATGTTAGGCTCCCGAGGATCATATGTAGAAGATATTATTACATGGTAGATGTTAAGACTGGAGGAAGCTGATACAGCTGAACTTTGGCGGCTTATTGTCCTTTTCTTGTTGGCCTAAACTATATATGAAGGACTTCTCTTTGCAAAAAATTTAAAACAAAGAATAGCTTGACAAACTAATCTGCCAGTAATATCAAACATGTTGTGCTCAGAGTCTGACAAATGGGGAAACATCAACATTGTGAAATTAGTTAAGGGTGCAAAAATAATATGAATGAAACATCTAACTTAACAGCTTACGTCTCACCTTAGCGAAGCACCATGTTTCGTCTTATGATGTTCCTTTGGTCAAATGTGAGTTATTAAAACATCGAGTAGCTTTTTGTATACTCTGCTGAATTTAGTATTTGAATGGCCCTTTTAGTCATTTCCTTGTGAAAGATAGTATTTTGTGGTCAGTATCTTTCTATTGCTTTGCCAATACTTTTGAATGTAGGATATTGCCGGCGATGGCTGCTTCAGCCTTGGGATGGTGGCTCATTTGGAGCCTGTGTTGTGTGAGAAGGGCCCTTGGATGTATCCTCGGTTGTTCTGGGAAACTGGAGTGCTTGGCCAGGTTTTGTATCTGGAAGCACATGCTGTTGGTATATCTGCAACTGGAATCGGCTGCTTCTTTGATGATCCAGGTAAGCTATGTCCCCCAACATGCGTCTTGTATGCATTACGATAATATTAGGATGTACTGTGCTTTCTGTGCTTCTTGGTTCCCAAATGAGAGAGTGTGATTTGAGTCGCTATTACAATCCTCAACTAGAGCATCTGGATAGTTCTCTGAAACTTGTTCATAGTTGGGAAGTTGCTGGCAATGTTCTTAATAGCTGTAATGGAGTAAAGGACGAGGAGCTTGGAGCCCTTTTTTCCACCAATGTTCTGCTGTAGCTTGGCATCAAGGATATGTATTGTTTATTAACGATTACAGAAAGAGAGAACTAAAAGCCAAAATAAGCGGCTAAATACAATGACGGCTTCTGAGTTATGTTTGTTGAAGCTTTTGACGGAACATATTTTAATTTAGTGGAATTAAAGATGCAAACCTCTAATCACAACCTTTCCTAATCGCTAAATATAGAAAGTTATGTTGCATGTGCTATGCCTTGGTTATTTGGCTCAGATATGGCACCTGCATGTATGGTTATGTTAATGCTTTTTCTTACTTGATCCTAGTCTGAGAGAAGGTAGCGTAGGCCATTCCTTTCAACATCTACAGATAGCCACTTGAAACATATTCTGTTCTTCTACGAGCCATCATCATTTTTATGTGAAGTACTAATGATGCAGGAGGAGTATTCTTAGTAACTAAAGTTGAATACTTTTTGCCTTTCCCCTGAATTCTTAGAATGACTAATGGAGGGCTATTGCGTCAATGCAATGAATAAGAATAGTAATCCTGGATGATTGTAGGCATATCTTATGCATGGCATAGCTGATATCTTTGGGCCAGATCTTTTTCCCTTAAAAAGATCATGTACTTATAGCTGACGGATAAAAAAGGCCTGACTTTCCAAATGTCCCAAAATAAAGCACGGGCTCTCGCTCGGCAGACAAAAAATGGCTACCATTATATTTTCCATTAAAATCTGACATGGCACCAGACGTGGTGAACGACGTTGAGGTGGCGCGATGATGTGACACCTTTTGCTGTTAAGAAAATAAAATTATTGGTTTTAAAATAAGAAAGAAAATGATTTTCATTTATAAAAAAAAAAAGAAGAGAAAACTGAACAGACCCGCTTGAACAGATTGGGCTTTGCTCTTGAAGATGCAGGCGGCCTCCATGTGCACCCCCGTCCACGACTGTTGCTGACCTCAAATCCGATGTCGGCTGAGGTAGGCGACGGTCACCCCTGGGATCTGCTTTAGATCAAGGTCAACGACAGTAGTGATGATGCCCATTCAGAGGCCGCCATGATCTCCGAGAGCAAAGCACAATCTGTTTATGGGGTCTGCCTGCTTAGCTTTTTCTTCTTCTTTTTTTCTTACTGAAAATCATTTTCTTTCTATTTTAAAACACTAATTTTTTTTAATTTAAGTGTTCTAATGATAAAATGTGTCACGCTATCGCGCCACCTCAGGGTCATTAGCCACATAAGGTGCCTCATAGTATCGTTTGTAGAGAAAATATAAAGTTGGCCATTTTTGTCCCCTAAGTGAGGGGTTTTTATTTTTTATTTTTCTGGGATATCTGAAAAGTGGGGCGATTTTTGTCTGTTGGGAATAAGTATGTGATCTGGTTTGGGATTTGGCCAATGTAATTGGGTGTCAAGAGTCTTTTACAAAGTAAGCGTAGAAGATATAGTATGATAAGTCTGGTGATGTGTGAGTATCACCCAAAGTGTGTACATGTGTGTGAGATGCAAGTTTAGATAACACAGGCACATGCAGTGGAACACATGGCCATCTGATCATGTCCCTGTTGCTTCCCACCACTCCTCTATCGGTGCCTTGTATTTAAATATCTTTTATTGCTTAAGAGAATGGGGCTGCTTCAGGTAGTTACGCGCGACATTCTGGAATAAACTCCAATTACATGTTCTTCATCTGGCTAATCACTCAAGAAGGTACAACTAGAAATTCTCATATGGCCATTATGAGCAGGCCAATCAGTCACAGAGGATTCAGCTCATTGGAGTGTAGGAAGAAATTTCAACTCCTCTTGTTCTTGGGTGTTTTGACAATCTACTTTTAACAAGATCCTATCTGGTTCAACGCCTTGTTGGAGAGAGAGTGAACCCCAGATTGTTTTACCAAAGATGGACCTTTACAGCATTGGGGCACAATATAAGATGGGGACTGTCTCCACTGACAATCTGAGTCTGTTTTCACAACTGTATGCAAGGCTAAAGTGATGCCAGACATATATTGAAACAGTTTGTTTTATTTAGGGAACTTTATTCTTTGTTTAATTGAATTGTGGATGAACAATTATAAGCCTCCTCCTATCATTATTTCCAGCGTTAATTATTTGTTTTCTTTTCATGGACCTATGTGTTTTGTTTTTTCCTTGCATCTTAGCTGTTCCAATTGGGTAACATTGTATGCGTGATTAACCTGTCTTTGCAGTGCACGAACTTCTTGGTCTTAGAGGGTCGAACTTCCAAAGCTTGTACCATTTCACATTGGGAGGCCCAGTTCTTGACAAGAGAATAATGAGCTTACCAGCCTATCCTGGACCCAAGATAGATGCATAATTGTGTCTACGTGAATTCTCAACTAGATTCCAAGGATCCATCAGGATGAGTTTTATCAATGTTCAAGGTTTTTGATAATTGTTTTCGTTTGTACTAACCATATTCTATACTAGGTGTATACCGAGTCCTTTCATGTACATAGGCATCTCCATGAGCTATTTGTATGTAATTGGATTAGCTAAGAGACAGTTATTGGATCCAGCTGAAGGAGAATTAAAGACATTGACTGAAAGATACACAATCAGAGATACACGTTCATTGTCGTATTTTATGTGCAGCTACTTGTCTGTTGTAAGTGTCGTGACTTGGTTTCTCAGGCTGCTTGCTAACTTTCATACTGAGCCTCGTGTTTCTCTTGTAGTCCAGTCGCCCTAAGGGACACCAAAGGATGATTTGTGGAGTTTCTCTTCCCTCTTAATCTATTATAGAAAGATCTCAGCTTCTTGAGCTCTTCGCATGTTCTTTAGTCCGAGGGGACTTTTGTAATCCCTGACCTTTCCCTCGCCTCTGTGTCGCGACCTAAAAAGAAAATAAACAAGTTTATCATTTCCAGGCTAATGGATTATCGGGTTAATTAATTAACTAACCTAACTCGGACTCTCCCAAGTCCATACCAAATCGCAACTTAAGGTTCGAATGATTAACATGCAATGTGATTTGAATTTGGAGTCGCCACTAATCATTTTCGGTAGGTCGATTAGAAACCTAAATAAAATAGCGGGAGAAAACTATCTTATTTTGCGAACTGGAGATTAAGAGTCGGGACTTGGTTACATTAATTACAACTAATGCCCTTTCGGTACCTTAAAATTCATGAAAAAAATAATGGATTTGACAAATTTGATGAATTCTACTTGAAGATCAAAGAATCAATTTTTTTGGGTTTTTCTTCTCTTGACATTTGTTTGAAATAAAGAAATTACATGGAATTATGATGAAATAAGTTCAAGATTACTCCCCAATTTGAACTCGTGCACCAAACTTATGCTTCGGCTTGTCTTGATCATTGGACCGATTTGGTGACTCGTTAGACCGAGAAATCTCTTGGTCCTATCTCTCATCGACGCTTCTTTCTCATCTCGCTAGAATTCCATTGAGATCGCAATCCTGGGCATTGATAATTTTTCTCTTTTGCTCTCCTTCTATTCTTGTACAATTGATGTCTCATCGTTGATATGCATTGTTATTTAACATAAAAACGTAGAGAAAAATCAGTGTAGAAAATCGAGCTAATTTGTATTCGAAATTAAAGAAAGTCGGGAATCACTTAACTTTTTTTTTTGCGAGCGAGCTTGAACGATGGTGATGAACTTGTGGCTTGTGTTGATGGGTGCGAAATTGGCAATGGTAGCACCGAGCTTCAAAACACTCAAGCCCTCTCAAAACTCTCTCAAAATTTTTCTCAAGAATTCTCTTTTTTCTCTCTAAAGAATTTCTCTCAAAAACTCTCTCAATTCTCTTCCACTCCAAAAGAACTCTCTCTCAATTCTCTCTTACTCCCCAAAAAAACTCTCATATCTCTTAAGAACTCTTCTTCTTTTATAGGCAAAGTTCTTCATCCTTCATTCTTCATTTTCATTTCCTCACCTTCCATTTTCATCTTCTTTTCTTCATCTTCATCTTCGTTTCCCACCTTCCATTTTCATCTTCTCTTCTCCATCCTCATCTTCTCTTCTTCATCTTCATCTTCTCTTCTCCACCTTCATTTCTCCATCTTCCATTTTCATCTTCTCTTCTTCATCTTCATCTTCCTTTCTTCATCTTCCATTTTCATCTTCTCTTCTTCATCTTCCTTTCACCATCTTCCTTTCCCCATCTTCTTTCGGTATTTGCAATGCGATCCCTGAAGTTTCAAGTATTTGCAATACTGATCCGAAGTTTCGAGTATTTGCAATCTAATCCCGAAGTTCCGAGTATTTGCAATACGGTCCCGAGAAAATATTTCTTTCAAGCCCGAATCTTCTCGGTGCATTTTTTCATCCCATGCCTAGTCCGGATGCCTGTTAAATTAAGCTCAAATTATATGCCAATGCTAAATGAATATGTGAGATGATTTTTGTTTAGAACTAAAATTAGTTCTAATTTTTATGCAATATATATATTAGTCAAAATTTAGGCGTCGGCATTGCCCCTCTTTGAGTGGAGGCTCGTAGAGGTTCCGCTCAAAGACAAAATTGAATCCCGAATTTTGACGATGCAAATTATGGATGAACTTTTTTTTGCGGGAGTTTTAATCCCATTTTTTGTAATGAAGTGATGAATGATATGCAAGATCAGTAAATAACATGTGTCATAATTTCTCTTTTCCATGTTAGAGAAACCTACACATGGATCGCATACGAGAATACCTGTTTTACCAAATACCTCATAAGTTGGTGATTCCCTTAATTTCCAAGTTTCTTGCAAACACGAGGACCTTAAGGTATTTGGCCTATCTGTTATCGAGACTTCTCCCTAATGCGAGACGGCGCAAGATATGTGTATCCTTCCGGATCACAAGAGCTACGTCGTTGTGAGTCGAAAGAAGTAGAATCAAGTTCACAAGAGCTACGTCGTTGTGAGTTGATTAAATGTCGAAATCGCCGGTGCATATGTCTTCACGATTCGACAAAGGAGAACCGAAATCTTAAGAGCTACGTCGTTATGATTTGGTTTGGATCAAAATCACGGGTGCTTATGTCTTCGTGATTTGATAAAGGAGTCGAGAATCATAAGAGCTATGTCATTATGAGCCGACTAAAGGTCAAGATCACAGGTGCATATGTCTTCGTGATCCGACAAAGGGGAACCAAAATCTTAAGAGCTATGTCGTTATGATTTGGTTTGGATCAAAATCACGGGTGCTTATGTCTTCGTGATTTGATAAAGGAGCCGAGAATCATAAGAGCTATGTCATTATGAGCCGACCAAAGGTCAAGATCACCGGTGCATATGTCTTCGTGATTCGAGACCGAAATCATAAGAGCTACGTCGTCATGATTTGATAAGATGTCAAAATCGCCAGTGTATATGCTCTACACGACCTGACAGGAGAGGCATATTGCCGAATTGAGTCGTAACAACTATCATCGGAGGAGTTGTTAATTTGAAAATGGGTTCGGAAAACTTACCCGGGTTCTCCGAACGATTAATCAAAGAACGAAACAGATCGTTCGTATCGTACATGGTAGGCATTTGCCAGGAGAACTTGCTCATTCAATAATCCTTGGATGAATTTCGAGACCTTGGGAGGGACATCGAACATCGGGAATGTATTACCCATCATAGAATGTCCGAGGTAACATGCGCAAACATATTCAACATGTGCATAATGCAATCACTCACACTATGGTTTATGCATAACCACTCTATCAAGTTTGCATTATCAATCCTGTCCGGGGATGTTCTCACATTATGAATACCTCGAATGTGAGCTGAATGGGGGGACTTCAGTCCGAAAGGGTTTTCTCTCACTCTCAAGAAAAGTTATTTATCCTGTCTGCAGGATTCAAAAGAAATCACTCAATCTTTCCATCATCGCATTCGATAAGGATCCGAGTAATCTCGCAATTGATACGACCGGAGCCGATCCGGGAGGTCTTGATTAGGACCGTAATGAGGGGCTAGGTCAAAGGTTTACAAAGGGGACTCTAGTTGAGTCAAGGTTGCTTGAAATGAATTCCTTCGTCATCTCTCCGGGTTTACAAGTCAAGAACCCCGCAAAAATGAGAGAAGTAATCTTGCTCGAACTTCTTCGAGTGATGCTTAAAATCATTGAACTCCACATTAATTCAAGTGCCCTAACCGGAAAAGGCTTTTAAAGGGTTGTAATGGAAGTAATGATTTGGGGGACCGAGAAACGAAAGGGTTCGTTTTGGCTTAGAAGATGTTTGAGAAGGAGCTTGATGTTGGTGATCATTACAATCTTGTCACCGATCGTGGCCTTCTAGGATACCATCATTGCTCGAGGATGGTATGAACCCGAAGATTGCATTTGCAATTTGACACTTCATGGAGATTTTTCTCTCAACCCTTTTAGGATATACGGGAAAATTATGCATTCAAGTTCGGAAATATTCTACAAATGAACAATGAATTGAAAGGGCATTGGCCTTGCTTTTGGTAGGCACTTTGCTTTTTAAATGCCCAGAAATTTTTTGTGGGATCAGCTTTTCCTCTTTCTTCCCCCCCTTTTTTTTTTACTCCCAACTCTCTTTTACGATTGTATCTTGATGAGTTCATTGGGAGATTTTCTATGGATCCAGCTTTTCGGGTCCTTCTACTCAAAGATGGGCCATATTTGCTTTGGGACAACAATGATCACCAATAAGGGCTTTTAGAAACGAATTTACAGTGCTCAAATGGGTTGTGCAAATGGATATAGATGTGTGGGATAGAAAAAGAAATGCTCTTCGTCACCCTAAGGCACTTGAATTAAAGCGCAAGTACAATGCAAAGAACCACCCGAAGATTGATGTTAGTCCAAGCAAGAAGATTTCTAACCATTTGTCTCGTGATCTTGATGGAATTACCTCTTTTGCCCCAATGTGGGGTGGTTCTTGACAGGGTTGTGGAAGTGAAATCTCCGCTCAAATGGGTTGATCAACGGATAACTTGCGGTGTTTAGGGTAGAGAAATGAATGCCTCCATCACCTCGGTTATCGTACCTTTCGCGAGAAAACTCTTTACCTTGGGGAGTGCGGAATTTAGCCATCGTTCATCTCTTTGAAAAATTGGACATGTTTGGGAAAGGATTGCCTTTCATCATCCCGTCATGCCCCCATCCGTACATTCGATGTATCTTATGTAGTTCATGTTCCTTATTCGAGTTGGTAAATTAAACATGAGGAACAATCATGCGCAAACTATGCAAGCAACTTTTCATTATGGCGGACAAAATTCGCAAGTATATAAAAAATTTCTTAGAGGCGTGGATCGTGAGTTGCTCCTGTTCATGCAAATGCGTTGCAAAACTTCATTGTTCGTTTCGAGACATGAGATTGTCAAAGGCTCCAAGAATTTCTCATTTCATTAATTTTTCGGGGAGAATGGATACTTCTCTGTTTGGACGAGTAGTGACCCCCGTAAAAATCAAAAGGGAAAGCATCATTGTATGTCCTCATGTTCTAAAAGAGTTGAAACGATACCACTTTACCCATGTACGTATTCCTCGCGAACTTTGAATTGAAAAGATCGATTCATCCGAATCGGATTGTATGTCCAAGATGTTATCTCTCCAGGTTCTCAGAACCGTCCGGGCCGAGCTTCGATCTGCGAAGAAAAAATGTTTTTATTAATCTTTGTACATTGATGCCAAATCCCGGGATCGACCCCGAGACGCCTCGGACCACTGTCATTCCCCAACCACTATCTTTGCGGTGTTTGTTGGCGCCCACGGGTGGTTCGCTTTTGTTATATTGTTCTCAAAGCGAGTTGGCAATCTCCTGTGGAGAATAAAATAAGTTTAACTTAGAGTTTGAAACGATCGAGAGTCAATTGGGACGATACGGAGTTACCCATCTTTGAGCCCGCTTGGTCTTTTACTTGCATTCTCCCAAATAAGGCTATTCGGAATCTCTCTTTACGGGCGTTCGGGGCGTCGTCCACAAATTGATTTGCTACAGGCCTAGCTTAATAAGGAACTTACGCATTTGATAAGAGAGGAGAAAAATTCGCCCTTTAACTCTAGGCAAATTCTAGACAACTAGAAAGTAAAAGTATCCCACGCAGGGGAACTATACATGGAATTAAAGGAGTATTCATGCGAGATTGGTTCCACCTCTTTTCTTGGCCATTCCAATGATCGGCTGATTTTGTCTTGGATCATACACCAATGATCGTTGTTTGAGGATCCATGATCACTTGCTTCGGGTCACAACTCGGGAGGTCTTTTAGCTCCGAACCGGGTCGACCAAGGCGGTGAGCTCATCATCAAAGTAACCTTTTGATTTTTTCGGGCAATTGATACTCGAATTGGGCATTGTTACTTGCTAACACCGGCGACAGATTTTCCACTTTGTTTTTGCCGTGAGCGGTTCGACTCCTTGAGCTTGAGCCTCCGCCGTCGCTCGGGAACTCGTAGGGATGATCAACCGGTCCGTTGCTAGAACCACCAGCGGAAGGTCGGTATGGCCGGTATTCTTGATTGGGAAGTGGTCGGGTACTTTTGCTCCGTAGGTTTTCCCGGGATTAATCTTCCAGTCAACTTTGCTCCGGTCGCCTTGGTTCCAAGCTACATCGTGCTTCTTGACTTATCTCTAAATCTCGTGAAGGTGATTTGTGACACTTCGTAGGGTGAGTCCGTCTATATTCATCATTTTGAGTACAGCCATTGGTCGTCTTGAATTGATTCCTAGTTGTCGAACCGCCTCGATGAATATAGAATGAAGCTCGGCGGACCAAAGGGGCCTTTTCTTTCCGACAAAATCGTCGTAGTAAGTTTGGCCATAGTTCTTTTGTTCGAGTAATTGCTTCCTTACAGATGCTGCCAAATGTTTTGGAGCACTCGAACGTGCACCGGCTTCTTTAGGATGCCCGAGCACCATGCAATATGGCCCTCGTTATGAACTGGCGATCATCACTTGCGATGTTATGATCACCGGTATATCCAACTCGAATCGATGATCTTTAAGAGATCGAGACCGTCCATATCGATCCCTACCATGGCGTGACGACGATGTCGAAATCATATTTGTACCGCCTCGGCTCCTCTAAGGCTTCCGTTGCTTTCACATAAGCTGAAATCTTGTACATGCACTTTCTCGGCATGGCAACGAGGATCGAGAGGGAAACGGGGTTGCCATCAATGGCCATGACTCGTAGATCCTCGGGATAGGAAGCTTCCCATACTTCCGCCCTGGAATGGACGCATACTTATTTTCCTTTCAAAACCTTCCATATGTAGACCGAAAAATGGGTGTTTCGACTAGAGACCGGGCTTTAGATGTTCTTTGGACTTGCAAAGATAAATTGCCGGAAAATCACAAAAGCGATGATGGCCTTTCGTGACGAGTTACGGAGGTGCATGGAGACTTCAAGTTCTTTATAAACTTTTTCGGATTCTGTTGGTCTCGCATGACGGCTTTTCTCTCCTTTTCGGTCCTAGTGCATTGAATCCATTTCGTAATAACTCTTACCTCCTACTCAATCCGTCGTTCTTTTTTTACTTTTCGATATGGAGGAGCCCTCAAATCTTTTCACTTTCTCTACGAACGAGGCGGTTATTTCCCTCTTCAAATCTTTTCGCTTCCTCCTACGAACGAGGCGGTTATTTCCTTCCTCAAATCTTTTCGCTTCCTCCTACGAACGAGGCGGTTATTTGCCCTCCTCAAATCTTTTCGCTTTCTCCACTAACGAGACAGGTTATTTCCCTCCTCAAATCTTTTCGCATTTACTTACGTGAAGGTTTTCAATGCTTAGTCAAATCGGCGAGGAATTCACGCATTTAAACATGATGATGTTCGTGGATAGATCTTGTTCTTTGCCCCTGGATTAAAAGAAGAATGTCTCACATGGGGATTTTGTAACAAAACAGTACATTCATTCGTACATGTCACTACTTCTCTTGAGGATTCGTAAAGGGCTGGCTAGTAATGCTCAAAGAAGAGATATTTTGAGAGCCCATAATAAAAAAAACTAAAGCTTCATGTAGGCTACACATTCGGAGTTCCATCGGCGTTGAATTGGTGGGCTGTGACATCAAGGAAACTCCAATTGTAGTGATGCATGTCTCTTCCCTCGAAGGGCATCGGTTCTCGTCTGCAAGACCGACTTTCGGGATGTATCTCCAACGAAATCGGATTGTACGAGAACTTGCTCGGGGGATGAACTGGTGAATGAGCATTATCAATGCTCGGATGTGGCTCATCGAGGGACATGTCACCAAAGGAGATGGGGCCGCTACGGACATGGCAAACGGCGGTGTTGATAGCATCCCTATACCTCTTGTTCTCTCGCTTCGAAGCTTTTCACTTTCTTCCCTCGAAACGTAAGTTCATGACTTTCATTTTTAACCTTCAATCGGGTCCGCTTGTTTTGAAACCAAAACTTGACCTTCAAGGGCTCCATTCCTATCATCCGGCTTAATTCATTTTTGCGTCTCCTATTCACGTAAGAGCACTCCTTGAAGGCGACTTGAGCACTTTGATTTGATATTTTCTTTTCTGGGGTTGATCATGCGGCTGCCGCCGCCATTGTTGTTCTTTGTCGAAATCTTGAATTTCATGCCAAGAGAGTTGGGTTTTACGGCTTCGGCGTTGGATCGGTCTCGAAATCCAGTTCGCTTTCGGGGATGTCTAGGTTGGTTGCCTCCAGTAAGTCGATGGCCTCTAAACATGTTGGATTGAAATACCCCTTACCGCCTTTTGTTCACTCTATTCTCCGATGTATGCTTACTCTCTCCAAATTCTTTCGAGTAATCGGGTATGTTCCAAAGCCTCCCTTTTAACGCGGATGAAAATCACTAAGCCGACGTTTTTTTCAAGATTTCGTGTTTCCCGCTTTGTCTTATTTTTTCAACGTGATGGGACCCCAAATCCACTCGCACCGATTTTCTTTTCTTTGATAACCATGCTTGTCTTCCACGAGTTTTCAATCAATGGGACTCCAACTCCTTTCGTAGCTTTTCGGATTTGTGGGGCTCGAGATCACGGATTGACGATAGATCCAGGATCCAATGAATGAAACACCCGTAGTTTCACCCGAGTAACTAACGTGGCTCGCAAGATTTTTTTCAACGTGATGGGACCGCGAATCCACTCGCACCGATTTTCTTTTCTTGATAACCATGCTTGTCTCCCACTCGGTTTTCAATCAATGGGACTCCAACTCCTTTCGTAGCTTTTCGGATTTGTGGGGCTCGAGATCACGGATTGAATAGATCCGGGATCCAATGAATGAAACACCCGTAGTTTCACCCGAGTAACTAACGTGGCTCGCAAGAATTGCTGTTTCTTCTCTCGGAAAATATGCTTGTCTCCCACTCGGTTTTCAACATGGTGGGGTCCTCAAATCCTTTCGTAACTTTTTCGGATTTGTGAGACTCGAGATGGTAGATCCGTGATTCACGGACGAAACGTCCGTAGTTTTGCCCGGATAATTAATTCGGCTCGCAAGAATTGCTATTTTTTCTGCCCTTTAAATTGGGATTTAATGCCGAGACAATTATCACTTTCATATCTTCATCTCCGACCTTCTAGGCACTCTTTTGCATCCACTCTTTTTAGCCCCTTCAACAACAATGGCTTCCCTTCCTGCACATGCCTTTCGCCTTTGAAGTTTTGGCCAAATGGGAGAAACTTTATAATCTCCTAGGCCAGGGCTACTCTTATATAGCCAACCATCCGAGGCCGAAACCGAGATTCGTCTTATGTTTAGGGATATGGACACCGCTTCTATTGAAGGTACCAAGTTAGAGGAGGAATACGAGGATCTTCCCCACCCTCTTCACTAACTTCCCGGAGGCTTACCATGTTGCTTATCAAGATGTTACTTTGGCCCACCTTGTGAAGGCACGCTATCGGGATCGGTCGGACAGCTTGGTGTTGGCGTCTTGTAGCCGACAATTATAAGAAGGCCCTCGACTACGGTAATGAACAAGTCTCCCCGCTCGATTCGTGAGAGGGGAAACTTGGTGGGATGTTTGGCCATGTCCCCGGACCATCTTTGAGCGGGATCCGCTCAATATTGTTTTAAAATTTCAATGCACATGGCTGGAAGAAAGGCTGGACGATCGACCCTAGATATAGCCCGCGGGAGAATGCTGATCCATGACCTGGAATCTGCTCGAGCATCACAAGGACAAGGTAGCCAACCTCAAAGAGAAATGTGAGCTCCTCCTCTTTAAGTTGGCGGATCTCGATTCTCGGAGCGATCGGTGTAGGCGAGCATCAACCGTATGGAGAGTCGGTTAAACTCCTTTGTGATGCTCATTAGGGCTCGTTTGGCTTTTACGTTCCCACCCCGTTGATCTATTTGTAAAGCTTTCCGATGAATGAAATGAATGCAAGTTTTTACTCATTTCATCTTGGTCGTCATATTTTTTTCGCAAGATAACCCCTTTTACTCGCGAATATGTAAATCTCACGCTCCCGATGGTCAATCCAATTGGGCCGAGAGGCCCCCATTCGAAACAATCTCTCAACAAAGATTAGTAGCGAGGAAACAAACGAATGCTCAAATGTGAACAACTCGTGAATCAGATAATATTATAACTCGATTATGAAAACATCGAGTGAATCGAGCATAATATTTCTTTACATCGTCGAATTGATTGGATTGATAAAGACACGACCATCCATCTCAACTGAATCAAAGCACCACCAGGGAGCACCTTCTTTACTAAATATGGACCACCATAGTTTGGAGCAAACTTCCTTCCGGGAGTGGGACTATTGGTAATAATTTTCTCAAGACCAGGTCATTGATTTGAAAATATCGAGGCCGAACTTTTTTGTTGAATGATTTAGCAACTCTCTGCGATAACACCGGCCATGACATACACCTTAAGTCTTTTTTCGTCTATCGATTCAATTGGTGGCTCTCTGTTGGATCCATTCGGCTTCCGTCGCCTTAGCTTGAGACAGGTATACGTAAGGAATGAATTTTCACTTCAACTGGTAGAATAGCCTTCATTCCATATACAAGAGAATACGGGGTTGCCCAGTAGATGTCCGAATCGAGATCCGATACGCCATAAGTGCAAATGGCAACCTCTCATGCCAATCGCGATAATTTTCAGCCGTCTTCGCTAAAATTTTCTTAATGTTCTTATTGGCGGCTTCTCTTGCTCCACTCATTCGAGGACGATATGGGGAAGAGTTCGGATGCTTGATCTTGAATTCCTTAAACAATTCGTCCATTAGTTTGTTGTTTAAGTTCGAGCCATTGTCGGTGATTATGGCTTCGGTGAACCGTATCGAGCAATGATATCCCGGCGGATAAACTTCGCGATATTTCGTGCCGTAACCGCTAAATAGGATGCGACCTCGATCCATTTGGAGAAATAGTCAATCGTCACCAAGATGAATCGATGCCCATTGGATGCTTTAGGGTTGATAGGACCGATAACATCAATGCCCCACATAGAAAACGACCATGGTTCGGATAATTGATGCAACTCATTTGGAGGGACATTAATCTTGTCACCATGAATTTGACATTTGTGACACTCGAACATGCTGAATACAATCTCTTTCGAGTGTGAGCCAATAATAACCCAACCTCATAATCTTCTTAGCTAAAAAGTGGCCGTTCATGTGTGGACCACGAGATCCCTTCATGTACTTCCATCATCGACGAACCGCTTCGGTTAAATAGTAATCGTCACCAAGATGAATCGATGCCCATTGGATGCTTTAGGGTTGATAGGACCGATAACATCAATGCCCCACATAGAAAACGACCATGGTTCGGATAATTGATGCAACTCATTTGGAGGGACATTAATCTTGTCACCATGAATTTGACATTTGTGATGACTCCGAACATGTTGAATACAATCTCTTTCGAGTGTGAGCCAATAATAACCCAACCTCATAATCTTCTTAGCTAAAAAGTGGCCGTTCATGTGTGGACCACGGGATCCCTTCATGTACTTCCATCATCGACGAACTCCCGGTTGAGTCAACGCATCTTAGTAGGACGAATCGAATGACCGCTTGTACAAATTCTCTCCATTCAAGAAGAACTTGAGGCCATCTTCCTTATGTACTTTCGGTCGATACGGTACTTTTTTCGGGGAACTCCCGCTTCGAATATAAGTCTTGATGTGATGGTACCATGGCTTACCATCGGGTTCATTGATCACGGTCATACAATATGCCGGCTTTTTTAGTACCTCGATCTTGATGGGTCAACCTCAAGTCCATTGGCGACTTGTAACATTGAAGACAAGGTAGCCAATGCATCAGCGAATCGATTATGAGTCCTGGACAGATATTCAAATGAGATATCTTCAAATTCCTCCACCAATTCATCCAGGATACTCATGGTAGGGTAGCAATTTAGCATCTCTCGTCTTCCACTTTCCAACAGTCAAGGATAATCAAAGCGGAATCTCCGAACACCTTGCGTCGGGCTATCCCCATTTCAACCGCAGCCGTGCACCGAGGATGCATGCCGCGTATTCTACTATGTTATTTGTGCAAGGGAATACCAATTTTGCTTTGCCATAGGATAATGTTGACCACCTGGAGATATCGTAACCGCGCCCGTGCTCGATCCCGATAAATTGACAGCTCGTCAAAATACATAGTCCCGGATGTAATCCTCTACCGACGTGATTCGATCCTCGAACGATAGGCATCATCATCTTGCCTCGGATTTTCAGCTAGGACATCCGCTATAACTCGTCCATTGATTGACTTTTGGGACAAATATTGAACGTCAAACTCGGAGATGAGGATTGATTAAGCAAGTATTTGATGGAATTGCATTCTGTCACCGAAGTACTTGGTAACGCAAGGTATATTGCCGAAGTGTAGTACCCGACTAACGCCGCACATGTTTTCTCTACTTGAGTACTTCATTTCCGGTTGTGAATTTCTTGCTTAAATAATAAATGGCTTGTTCTTTTCCATCCTCCTGCTTCTCTTGGGCTAACATAGCACCCAAGGATTCACTAAGGATTGTGAGGTAGAGGATTAAAGGTTGCCCGGCGTTGGAGGAACAAGTACGGGTGGATTCATGAGATACTTTGCTTGAGTTTCCCAAAAGCTTCTTCACATTCGCTATCCCATTGGACTAGCGCATTCTTCTTTAATAGCTTGAGGAATGGCTTAGCGGTTTCGATAACTCGGGAGATGAATCGAGCAATATAATTCAGCCTACCCATCAAACTTCGAACTTTTTTAACCGTCATCGGCGGCTTAAGCTCACGAATAGCTTTGACTTTCGAAGGGTCGACTTCAATGCCCTTACCGCTACCACGAATCCGAGTAGCTTGCCCGAGCTGGTCCCAAAGACACACTTAGCGGGGTTGAGGCGTAACTTGTACTTTTCGGAGTTCGTCGAACAATTTCTTTAGCGTTTCGACGTGATCTTCTCCATGCCTCGTTTTTGCTATCATGTCATCGACGTAAACCTCAATCTCATTATGCATCATGTCGTGGAAAAGGGCGACCATGGCTCGTTGGTAAGTGGCTCCGGCGTTTCGAGACCGAACGGCATTACCGTAATGGAACATTCCCCATGGTGTGGTGAAAGTGGTTTTCAACTTGTCATTGACATTCATCGGGATTCGATTGTACCCGGAGAAACCGTCCATGAATGAAAACAATTCAAACCCCGCAATCATCGTCAACAAGTACGTCGATATGCGGGAGGGGGAAAATCATCTTTAGGATTGGCCTTGTTCAAGTCTCAATAATCGACACAAACCCGAATGCGGCCGTCTTTCTTCATGACAGGGACTATGTTAGGGACCCAATTGGAATATTTCGTAGTCTCAATGAATCCTACATCGAGAAGCTTCATGACCTCCTCTTTGATCTTTCGCACTAATTCCGGCCTAGCCCTTCTTGACTTTTGCACCACTGGCTTAGCCGAAGGATCGATCGGCAAACAATGCTCGACAATGGAACGGTCAAGACCGGGCATATCTGCATAGGACCAGGCGAAACGTCCCGGTAATCCTTCAAGAGTCGATCGGGCGCTCGGACATTTCGAGGAAAGGCTTGCCCCGATCTTAACTTTTTTAGGGTTTTCCGCATCGCCTAGGCTGACCGAGATAATTTGTTCACCGGTCAAGGGCTTGATCTCCTCATGTCGTTCGAAATCTTGACGAACTTCCTCATAATCTAGACCGAACTCATCTAGGTCGTATACTTCAATCCACTAGACTTCCCTCCTCATGTATTCCCCGGAGTTGTCCGTAAGAGGAATTAGAGCAGGAATGGTTAGCGGAAAAAGTTTGGCGGATGATTGAAGTTTGGCGGAGAAGGCGGCCATCATTTCCTCCATCTTTCGGGACATCATCTCTTCAAAGCGCTCGGTCAAGGAGCCAAGTTTCTCGTTTAGGGCAAGACTGGCGGTGGCGTTAATGTCGGCCATCCTCTTCGCGACCGATCGAGTAATATGTGGAGGATCCGTGAAAAATTACCTGTACGCAGTAACAAACCAAAAATGAGTACAGGGAGCGAGAATAGCGAGCCGGCCCATGGCATCCCTCTAGACTCAAACGAACAAAGTGATTATGACCAAAGAATTGTAATTTTCAGTTTGTCCGCTTTTACGAAAAAAATCCGTATTAATTCGTACGTTGGTCAAAATACGTCCAAATTTTACGAGCTTATAGTTGAGAAGATGATGAACAACTTTTATATTGACCAATCGGACTAGAAATGAGCGGATCAAATCAGTTTAATGTGTCTTTCCGAAAAATCGCATTCGGAAAACTGTTATAACCACGGGTAGTTAAAAAAACGAAAGGCCATCTTAAATTATGAATTTAATTCTGAAATTTTGTAGGATATTAGTTGAAACATAGGTCTACAACTTTCATGTTTGGCACTTACTCAAAGCTCGATCGAAGAATTTAGTAAAAATCGTACAACAGGAACAAGCCAAATCAGAATTGAGGAGACCGATAAAATTATAAAAACTACGGAAGCAAAGTGTGAAATTGGAAACAAGACAATGAGATTCATAAAAAATCAACCTAAACCATGGACCAGCCCAAAATAAAAATGAGATAACATGGCGTAAGAGACAAGAAATTACCGCTCATAGGAAGAAAATGTCATTCACAAAGACATGCGCATGAATCGTGGATTCAGATTTTAGTTCTTTTAGCAAAAATGAAATGAAAGACGAACGACATGTCGCAGCCTCGCGCACGTTCATCATGACTAGTTGCCGCCTCGCATACATAGTCATGACTAGTCGGGTCCAATCATCTCGGCTTGGTTCGGTCGACAAGGGCAACTCTCACGCATCATAGCCTCACGCGCATGAGAACAACCCTTGAGCCATTTTTTGAAGAACTCGGGATCCAAGTGGGATAACCTTTAGCGAAGCCTTACCGCCAAGGTTAAAGAACCACATAAATACCTTCCCGAGACTATTGGGTGACCCGGGTTCGGTCACAAGTCAAAGTGGTGTAGTGCAATTATATTAGGGGCATGCGCGACATTTTAAAGGCAATCAGCACTCCGATAGTTCAAAAATTAAAATTCTCATCATCAAGCGCAAAACGGAGGTTAGTCACGTACTCCTCCCCTTATAACTCCCTTTCCGCAAAACCATTTAACACATAGGGATTAAAATTCAAGCAAGATTGCCAAATCAAGTAATTTTCCTTTTCATGAACTTATGCTTAAGTCCTCTTTGGGTCCCCAGGTGGAGTCGCTAATGTCGCGACCTAAAAGAAAATAAACAAGTTTATCATTTCCGGGCTAATGGATTATCAGGTTAATTAATTAACTAACCTAACTCGGACTCTCCCAAGTCCATACCAAATCGCAACTTAAGGTTCGAATGATTAACATGCAATGTGATTTGAATTTGGAGTCGCCACTAATCATTTTCGGTAGGTCGATTAGAAACCTAAATAAAATAGCGGGAGAAAACTATCTTATTTCTGCGAACCGAGATTAAGAGTCCGGGGACTTGGTTACATTAATTACAACTAATGCCCTTTCGGTACCTTAAAATTCATGAAAAAAATAATGGATTTGACAAATTTGATGAATTCTACTTGAAGATCAAAGAATCAATTTTTTTGGGTTTTTTCTTCTCTTGACATTTGTTTGAAATAAAGAAATTACATGGAATTATGATGAAATAAGTTCAAGATTACTCCCCAATTTGAACTCGTGCACCAAACTTATGCTCCGGGCTTGTCTTGATCATTGGACCGATTTGGTGACTCGTTAGACCGAGAAATCTCTTGGTCCTATCTCTCATTGACGCTTCTTTCTCATCTCGCTAGAATTCCATTAGACGCAATCCGGGCATTGATAATTTTTCTCTTTTGCTCTCCTTCTATTCTTGTACAATTGATGTCTCATCGTTGATATCCTATTGTTATTTAACATAAAAACGTAGAGAGAAAAATCAGTGTAGAAAATTCGAGCTAATTTGTATTCGAAATTAAAGAAAGTCGGGGAATCACTTAACTTTTTTTTTGTGCGGCGAGCTTGAACGATGGTGATGAACTTGTGGCTTGTGTTGATGGGTGCGAAATTGTCAATGGTAGTACCGAGCTTCAAAACACTCAAGCCCTCTCAAAACTCTCTCAAAATTTTTCTCAAGAATTCTTTTTTCTCTCTAAAGAATTTCTCTCAAAAACTCTCTCAATTCTCTTCCACTCCAAAAGAACTCTCTCAATTCTCTCTTACTCCCCCAAAAAAAACTCTCATATCTCTTCAAGAACTCTTCTTCTTTTATAGGCAAAGTTCTTCATCCTTCATTCTTCATTTTCGTTTCCTCACCTTCCATTTTCATCTTCTTTTCTTCATCTTCATCTTCATTTCCCACCTTCCATTTTCATCTTCTCTTCTCCATCCTCATCTTCTTCTTCTTCATCTTCATCTTCTCTTCTCCACCTTCATTTCTCCATCTTCCATTTTCATCTTCTCTTCTTCATCTTCATCTTCCTTTCTTCATCTTCCATTTTCATCTTCTCTTCTTCATCTTCCTTTCACCATCTTCCTTTCCCCATCTTCTTTCGGTATTTGCAATGCAGTCCCTGAAGTTTCAAGTATTTGCAATACGGTCCCCGAAGTTTCGAGTATTTGCAATACAATCCCTGAAGTTCCGAGTATTTGCAATACAGTCCCCGAGAAAATATTTCTTTCAAGCCCGAATCTTCTCAGTGCATTTTTTCATCCCATGCCTAGTCCAGATGCCTGTTAAATTAAGCTCAAATTATATGCCAATGCTAAATGAATATGTGAGATGATTTTTGTTTAGAACTAAAATTAGTTCTAATTTTTATGCAATATATATATTAGTCAAAATTTAGGCGTCAACACTCGGTGGCTCACATGAACTGAAGTTGACTTCACACAGATGTGATCCCTTTTTAGATCCCTGTATATTGATTTGGGTTTCCTTTGATAGTTTATTGGGAGGAGGAAGAAAAAGCAGACTTTAAACTTACTGCCCATTGTCTTTCTAGTTTCATTTCTGTGATCCAATGAGTTATGGAACCTGAAGAGAGAAACTGTATATAGACTAAAGAACGCTCGGAGCTAGCACAGGTGGGAACTTGAACCCTGGCAACAGAGCAAGACTTGCGGTGGCTCTCAGAAAAATTATAGATGAAAAGGATTGAAAAAGGAGGAGGAAATAAACCTCGGAGCCAACGTTGTGTGACTTGCTGGATGCTTTCCTGCGTCCCTGCGTCCAAATGAACTGGACTCTGGAATTGGAGTAGCCTCTTCTTGAGAAATTTTTATCATAGGGTCGTCAGGTCGAGTTGCATCAGTCTTTGGTAAGAGACCATGAGTTGCATCAAGCCCTCTTGGTGTTGCTATATGAGTATGCAGATTCCTAGTATAGTCCTCAAACACAATAATCTGTTGGACTGGGACATGTCACTCGTGATAATACTCGACTCAACATTCTTTGAGGCCACGGTCGATTCGTTTTACTATAAACTGTAATGTGCATCTGTCCTGGTCTATTTGTTTATTACAGCCAACTACAATGTGCCAATGTGGATCTGTATAATGAGCATTTTCCTGCTATGCGCCCGTGTGATTCTTGCTTGCTATATGATCCAGATCTGATGATCCTGGGGGGATGGCTATCTCCTTTGAAATCTGCAGAACATACTCAGGAGTTATCCCTGTGATTCACATATTAATATTGTGGTTGAGCGTAAAGCGCGATGAACCCGCCTGATTTGAATCCGTCAATGAGCCTGTCTCGGTTTTCAGTACATCTCACTCAAAACATCACATGAGGGAGGCGTCTTAACTTGCAGGCAGACCTTTTATATTTCTCCTCTAACTCTCTCAATAATTGTATGATTCCAGGATTTCGTGCCTAATGTTGGCCAAACCAATCTGAAGCCACATCCCCATTGGTGGACAAAGCGACCACCTGCATCACCAGGCCCTTCCTAATCACCGTCCGTCTTCCATCGGACGGCCGAGGATGCCCCCCTGTCTCTCCCAATATCCTAATCAAAGTCAACATTCCCGGATCGTATCCGGAAGTTATTTGGTTCCTTGATCTGACCCGTTAGGCACCATGGAGAAGAAAAAGGTAAGCTCATCGGGCGCTCGGTATTATCTGATCTGGTCAAAGGGCTATTTTTGACGATGCTTATGAAACGTAAACTCCCTGGAAAGTTGACCAACACACTGCACGTGGTCTTTGCCCAGGAAAATACTGATAAATCTGCTCAGAACCCGCTGAACTTTAACGTCTTTGCGTAGTGGCCTCAGAACTCTGAAAAATTATAAACTGTCCCCCGAATGCTCCGAAAAGTTATAAATTACCCCCTAAACTTCGATCTTTGTCGCAACCCCTTAGTTTTCTCATCTATGTAGCCACTAAGTGTAGCCTGAAATGAATTTAATCTCTATCACATGGTTAATAAAGTCAAGAAAGTAGAGAGCTATGCATCTTATATGAAGATATGGACGGAAAAGCACGTGGGTTGATATGCAAAGGTGTCAAAGTTCAGGGCTTGATTTGCAATTTTTCATAGTTTGGAGATTATTGTCCCGCGTTTGCAAATGTAGGGGAGCTTTAAGCAATCATCCCTAAAACTATTGCGACAAATCTATAGATATTGAGTGTATCCCATGAAAGGTTGAGTGTGGGGAAACAAGAGAGCAACTAGCTGTCCAGCTATATGAATTTGCAGTGCAATGAAGCATGGGTCTTCTTTGCGAGATTCCCACTTCATGCTATAATTTAAAACAAGAAAAAAATTTCCATTTTGCCAGGTATCATGCAACCCTAGATTGTAAAGATCAATGAACATCGAAAAGCAATTCCTGCATATTGCCATTAATTTAATAAGCTCCAAAACAAAAAAATAATATACCGACCATTCCATTGTCGGACATTTCCTTCCACGAGGGCACGCAAAAATTAAATTCATGTCCAATCTGAGGTTTGCACGTTAATCGCACGTTGAATCAATACCAGGAGGCCAGCCATGCACGAGACCACCTCTCGAATTCTCTTCTATATATAATCTCCTTGAGCTCCATGAGAGTACCCGCAAATCAAAAAGTTTAGTAGTATCAACTTCCTAGCCTTCCATACAATTTCAGCTCCGGCAAAAGCAAGCTTCTTCATCATCAACGGCCATGGCGAAGCTGAGTCCTCTGTTGCTACTCTTCTCCCTCGTTTGCGTCTCGACCTCGGTCACCTCGGCGCTTGCGAGGCGGTCGCGCGCCAGTGCCTATATAGAGATGTCGTGCCAAGCGACCCGGTTCCCTGACCTATGCATCCAGTGCCTCTCCGGCTATGCCAACGGCTCCATCCACAACCCGCAACAGCTCGCCCAAGCCGCCCTCGCCGTGAGCCTCTACAAGGCCACGTACACCAGGGCCTACATGGTCAAAGTGGCCAGGGACCTCGAGGCGATGAAGGCCCACGACTACCAGGCCGTCAAGGATTGCGTGGACCAGATCGACAACGGCATCGACCAGCTCACGCAGTCGATCCGGGAGCTGCGGCGGCTCGGCAAAGAGACCGTGGGCGACGACTTGTACTGGCACATCAGCAACGTGGAGGCTTGGGTGGGCGCCGCCCTCACCGACGCCACGACCTGCCTCGATGAGTTCCCGGGGAACCGGATGGGCAAGACCAAGGCTGTGCTCAAGGGGAAGGTCCTGAACGTGGCCATGGCCACCAGCAATGCCCTGGCCTTGTTCCACAGATTCGCTGTCAAATACGGGGCTCGAACCGCCACGAATCCTTGAGGGCTTTACTAAAAAGAAAGAGAAGTGTTTTGAGCATCAAGGGTTCGTTTATTTTTTCAATCTTTTTTGAATCGTCAAATGTTGTTGGGTTATGTCTTGTCATCAGAAATTGTATATCAAACAGATCGTACGAATTCTCATGCAAGGCATGTGAATATATGTCGGGTTTTGTCCTCCACTTTGCATGGAATATAAAGTATGGATGTATGGAAATAGAGTCAATCCATAGTTTCGGTTTATAAGCAATTGACATGGCTTCCATACTCTTTCCTACAAGAGAAATACTTAGGGTCAGACGAGTTAGGTTTTTCTTCAGTCATTCATGAGATTTGGGAATACTTAGGGTTAGATGAGCTGGATTAATCGCCGGATCATAAGAATATTTCATTAACCTCATGGACAGGGTGAAATGTGAGCAGAAACTTAGGTGAATAGGGTGAATGACTTAAAAACGAGGCCAGTCGTCTTCAAGAGAGTGCGAAATCGAATCCGTGTCGTGTGCCTAATTCACTCATATAAAAGGTCATTTAAATTAGTAAGACGGGCCGAATTTATACAAATGTTTCATTTATGTACAGACCGTTTTTTTTCCAACTAGATGGCTTCTAATAAAAATGGCTTGCATAATTACAATCTAGAGAAAACTATGTCTCACTTGTTCTTGTACGATACGTTTCAGGTTCAAATGCACACATGAATGGTTCGCTTTCAAGCTATCTATATTATGGTCCAGAAATATATTTTTCTCTCACAACTTTTCCCCTCATTGCGTATTCAAGTCTCAAACATATGAGAAAGCTTGCTAGCTAGGGCAACTAGCACATGGCATGAGCATATGTTAGGGCAAGTGCAACAAGCTTCTCCCACTGTTCAAGCCGAAAGTAACAATACATGCTCAACCAGTTAAAGCAATACGTTTGAACTAATCATAAATTTTGGTCATCGTGCTTCGTCTCAACGTACTTCATCTCTCAAGATAAATTTGGTCCTTAACCTTATCTTCCATCTCTTTGGATAAATTCCCGCCCAAATACTGAGGGAAAATGTTGACCTGTGCCATCGACATGGATTAGAAATTTAAAGTTTTGAGGGTAACTATGAAGGCAATGTGGGTTGGAGCATGAACTAAGATAATCGTTTCACAGCTAATGCAATATCAGCTCTTCCTTAGAAGTTAGAACCAAGCATGCTGATTTGAGTGAGAATGTCCCTGATGTACCTGTGCCGGGTATAGGTTCAGCGCCCAGAAAATGGTGCAGATCCCTAGGGTCCTTAAGTGAGAGATGGCCTGAAAGAACTTAGACTAAATGAATGATGGAGGAATTTTTGCTGCCTGTGAAAGATCAGATCCCCAACATGGACAATAAAATGTGCCCTGATCCTGCCCTGGGAACAAATGAATAGTGATGGATCGGATGTTTACTGACCAATTCCAAATGAGATCACGAAAGAGCTAACTGATACCAAGCCCGACGAGCCTATTTGACGCCACAGATGGCATTCTTAAGTCAGCATATGTGATCTGGATGAACCTTGTCAACAAAACGTGGGGTTGTTGCATGTAGACTTCCCCTTCAAGATTGCCGCGAAGAAATAGAGACCATCCATGTGTGAGGGCAAGAGAAACGGCAATTCAGATGGTGGTAGGTCTAATCAAGGTTTCATCAGGGCACTGAATGTGTAATGGTAGTCAATGCCGGGCCTCTGATGATCCTTTAGCGATCGCTGCCTACATCTACACAAAAAAAACCCTTCGGCAACTGACTATACTGTGGTGGGATGGACGAGGGCCTAGTTCCCCAGGTTCCACCACGGAGTAGGGCGGTGAATTCGTCGGCCATGGCAGCCCGTCAATGCGGGTCTTTGAGAGCCTGAGAAACACAAGTTGGTACAGTGGAATCTGGAACGGGATGTTTTATCACTGCACAAAATTTGTAGTGGCTTTAGAATTGTAACTCTTTGATCTGGTGATCACCGGATCAATTCGTCAAACGGGAGGTCATCATTGACTTGACTGTGGTTGAGGGTTGAGGGAGGGAAGTTGTGGAGGACACTGGTAAAGAAGCCTCAAAGGTTTGTGGGTTCCAAGAATGGAGCCTCGTCCAATGGAGACTATAGCAACAGGAAACGCTGAAGGGAAGACGATGACTTAGGCAGTGTGGCCCTGTGGGTGTCATGAGGGGACTGTTTATATAGGCAAAGATATCAATAAATACAAAACAAGAGGGAAAATTGTCTAACAAGTCCTAAATTTATTGTGATTTTCTCAATTCAGTTCTAAATTTTTTAAATTTTGCAATTGAGTCACAAATATTTTCAATTTTTACCAATTGAGTTCATTTGGTAAATTTTGGTTTGAAATAGGCGACGTGAACGCCGGCCGTCCCACTTGGTATTTACGTGCATAATTTTTAATAATTTTTAATTTTTTTAATTTTTTATTGTTTATTGATTTCTTTTTTTTTTTATTTTTTATTATTTTCTTCAATTTTCCTAGACATTTTTTTTCCCTTCTTCCTCCATCGGCCATCGATAAGCTCGGCGATGGCTGGTCCGATCTCTAGCAAGGGTAACCCTTGCTAGCCTAGGATCGGGCATCCTTGCTCGAGGCTAGTGAGGGTGGCCCTCCCCGAGGTTGGTGATGCCGAGCTCATCGATGGCTAGTGGAAGGTAGAAGGGTAGAAAAAAAAAGAAGAACAAAAAGAAAAGAAAAAAAGAAGAAAAGAATAAATAAATAAAGATGGAACAAATTTTAATAATAATTGTTCAATGTTCAACGTTAGCACCGGCCGTGCCACATAGGATAGCCAGCTCCACATTAGCGATTTTCAACCAAAATTAGCCGAATGGACACAATTGACAAAATGTGAAAAAGTTTAAGATTCAATTGGCAAAATTAAAAAGGTTTATAACAAAACTACAATAAATCTAGGGCTCTGAGGACAATTGTTCCCAAAGTAATAAGAAACTACCAGATTGTTTTGGACACAGTCGATAGAGAAAGAAAGGAGAAGCTTCCTCCCTTTGGAAAAAAGTAGTTCGCGCGGAAAGTAGTAGAAATATTATGGAACTCGGTCCCCTTCGAGGATGTCGGGGAGATACAGCTACACTCTCTTGGATCCAGTCACTAAAATTGGAATTTTGTAGAGTCGAAAATCAAATTTAAATGATGTATCTTTTTTTTTGTGTGTGTGTGTGTGGGGATTATCGATCTTCAAGATATGATGATTATCAAGTGTACATATTGATGCACATCAAAAGGAGGAACAACATATGCTCGAAAGTTGCTCAATGTGTGAGAATATATTTCCAATTTGAGTGTTTTTGAACTTTACCCATGACATCTCTTTTCATGATTCGGCGGTATTTAAGAAGGTAACTTTGAATCTCCTAAACTAGTGTGGTTAAAAACCTATGGTTGACAACACTAATCTAGCATATATGTCAATTCAATAGGTATATGCACTTGGTCTATTATAATAAGTTGGTAAACGAGTAGGTTCCTAAACAAGTAAAATGAAAAATTAGAAAAAAGTCCTAAGTTTATTGCACTTGTGTCAATTCAATCATAAACCCTTCAATTATGCTAATTCGGTCTTAATCATTTTGAGTATCCGCCAACTCAATCCTAAACATTTCAATTGTTCCAATTTAGTGCTAAAACTTGTGATGATTCAATTTAATCATAAGTCTTTCGATGATTTATTAATTTAGTCATTCCGATCAATTTTGACGGAAAATCGCTGACTTTGCGGTCTAGTCGGTGCCAACCATCCTAAGTGGCATGGCCGGCGCTAACTTGAACAGCTTTTAAAATATCAAAATTTATTATTATTACTTCTTCTTAGCCAAATCAAAGATCTACAAAAGATTTTCCAATCAAAATGAAAGAATCAAAGAATTTTTCCTACATATCTTTTTCTTATCTTCTCTTTTTTCTTTCATTTTTCTTTCTAACCTTGGGTTGACGACCCTCGCTTGGTCAAGGCAAGGGAGTTGGCCCTCACTTATGGCGGGCGGGGATCGGCCGGCAACCTTGCTAGCCTAAGATTACGAAAAAAAAAAAACAAAAAAAAATGAAATAAAAACAAAAAGTTCATAAAAATTTAAAAATAATTATCCACTTGAGTCGGTTATGCCATGTAGGACAATTGGCATTGACTAGATAGACACCACGTCAGCGATTTTCCATCAAAATTGGCGAAAATGGCTAAATTGGCAAATCGTCAAAAAATTAAGGACTAAATTTGTGAACCGTCAAAAGATTTGGGATAAAATTGGCACAATTGAAAGTTTAGGACCGAATTGGCACACCCACAAAAGTTCTAGGACTGAATTAGCACAACCGAAAGTTTTGAGACTGGATAGTTTTTCCCGAATAAAATAGAATCATAAAAAGATACTTTAAATCAAGTGTAATAGATCTAGGAGTTTTTTTGATAATTTTTTTTCTAAATAAAACAGAATCATAAGAAGATACTTTCAATCAACTACACAATATTGTCCACAAAACAAAAATCATCTAAACAACAATCATTAAGGAATTAAGGACCTTTTTTGACAATGACATTGGTTTTAAGGAACCAAGGTCTTAAGGAATATTCTTTACAAAACATCTAGCAAATAATATATAATAGTTTCTCGCCAAAATTGTTGAGAGAGTGCAGGGTCGGTCATAAAAACAAGTAGGATCCCAACGTTTAGGGGCATGATAACATTTCGGAGTCGATTTGGGGCAAATCCGTTTGGTAAAATCTTCTAAGTAGAAATCCGTTTGGTAAAAAATTGACGTAAGATTTTCAACTTGATTTTCAACTTTTGGCAAGATTTTTACCAACTTTGAGAAGTAAAAATTTTTATTCTCCACTTAAAAATCACTTCAATTACACCGACTCCGTCGACTATTGCTTGCCCATCTCCGTCGGCCGCCGCCGCCCGCCTCGCCGCCCCGCGGCCGCCGCCGCCGCCCGTCTCGCCGGCCGCCGCCTGGCCGTGCCTGCCGTGCCGCGCCGCCACCGCCTCCGCCTACCCCGCCGGCCCTCGTCCCGCCTCCTCGGCCGCCCCCCTCCCGTTGCGCAAACCGCCGCCATCGGCCGCCGCCCTTTGACCGCCGGCCTCCAAGATTTTGTTAATAATGTTACAAAGTGAATTTTCAATCGTTATCAAACGAATTCTGGACAAAAGTGAAAATCCTTTTACTTTTGGGTAGAAGTAAAAAAATAAACTAAGTGTTGATTTAAGTGTTATCACCGCCCTAAGCATCAGACGATTCTTGCTTAACTTGGTTGGTTTCCGAACGTGAGGAAGTGATCTTTGGACTTGACAATTGCTGGAGAGTTTGATTCTCACCTCTAATAGCTAGGGACACGTAGCTATTCAGGAAATCGCTTACCACGTAAATCAAATTAATGACCTCATAATCAATAGTTTAACCTTTTCATCCATAGGCCAATATCGCCAATCACCTCTCACAAACTATTTTGTGGGCCACGCTTTCGGCGTCCTCGGGATGATCCCGTAATTCTTACTGGGTAGAGATGATGGGATCGATCCATGGATTTTGTCGAAATGGTTTCGTCTGGGTGAAGATATGAAAATCGGTATAACACTTGTAATCTCTTAACTACTTTGATATTGTTTTAGGACTGACGTTTCGTGAAGATTATACAAGAACGACTATTTTCAAATCAAATATATATGCATGACATTCCTACAAGATTCCACCACTAAGACGTATTCCCAAAGAAGATCCGCCACCGAAAGTCTTGAATAGAAGAGAGCAATTCGAAAAATGCTATCTACATCTCAGAAAGGATCGTTCCAACGCGAAAAGAAAGAATCCTTGAACGTGATTACTAGAGAGCAAAGATTGAAACCATCTACGAAAATCCTAAAGATGTTCATCACAATTCACGATCTACATGCATCATCGTCATCATCATCATCTATAGTTCATGCTCAAAGACTCCTAAATCTTCCTCATTAGGTTGCCTCTTCCAAGTGCCCCTCCTCCGGCCACAGCAACCGGCGGCGGCGACCTGGTTCTTCACGCTCTCAAACTCCGAAACCTCGCAAGGAATAGTGATCCCTCCTCCTTGGTGGCTAAACCCAAACTCCTCCTCGGCTTCCCTCAACAAGTCCCCGAACAGCGGGTGATTGATGTAAACCACGGGCACTAGAACTCGGCGAAGCTCGCCGCTTCTTCGACCCACGTACACAGCCAAGTGGTTCTTAGGCACCTTCATTGTCCCCGTGGGCCTTTCCCCGACCGGGTCTTGACCCACGACCGCGTCGCCCGACCGGGGCTTGCTAGAGCATAAAGACTTGGTCCTCTTGCTTGTCAGACAGTGGCACCAGGAGAGGAGCTTCGACACGGGATTGATCGTGCATGGCCTCGGTGGGGATGCGCCGAGGCGGGAGTAACCTCGGGTCCGGCCGTTGATCCACCTGGAGACCCGGAAGAGGCCCTTCTTGAGGCTGAGGCCTCTTGTCTTGTTATCCCCCATGACCGTGACTACTAAAGCAACGAAATTTGACCGGATGAACACGAAAGAAAGCGGAAGGTTGAGCGCAGGAGAGATCTCAGCAAGCGGGGGAGACGATGCGTTGCGGCTGAGAGAAGGGCCAGGGGTCGGCGATCAACATGGCGAGGCGGAAGGCGGCGAGGGAGGATGCGGAGAGAGAGGTGGGAATGTTGGACATGGCTTTCTTGACGATGATATCGATGAGAGGCGGTGTTGAGATTGGGTTACGTATAAAAAAGAAGATCTGACATGATAAAAGTCGTACATAGTCAATGGAGAAATAAAGGAGAAGCTTCGTCCCTTTGGAAATAAATGGGAGTTCACGCGGAAAGTGGCACAAATCGTATAAAATCCGGTCCCAGGATATCTGCTATAAAATTGTAAAAAAAAAAAAGAAATCATAAAAATTCAGTACATTTTTATCAATTCAGTTCAAAATCTTTTAAATTCTACGAATTAAATCTACCAAGTTAATTTTGACATGAAATTTACTGATGTGAATGCCGATAGTTTTATATAGCACGATCAGTTTTGACTTGATATTTTTTTAGTAATCTTTCATTTTTTTTGAATTTTTATGTATTTTTTATTTTATTTTCTTCATTTATTTTTAAATTAAATTAAAAAATAACAAATAAAAAGCTACAATTTTACTTAAAAAAACTGAAAAAAAGAGGATGGAGTGTTGATTTTTTAAAAATAGATCATAGTTTTTCTTTTTTAGTTTTTTTAATCTAATCTAAAAAAAATAAAATAAAAAAGTTTAAAAAATAAAAATATTATTAATAATTATCAATATTAGTTCCGCCCATGCAACGTAAGAATGTTTACATCTACGCGAGCGATTTCCTGTTAATATTGACCGAATAGACTCAATGGAAAAAATATTAAAAATATTTATGACTCAATTGATAAAATTAAAAAGGTTTAAGACTAAATTGACAAAAGTCCGACGGCTCGTATTTAGAATGATTATCACATATATACAATTATACCCATGGAAAGAAGAAATAATGAATACTCGAAAGTAGCGCGATACTCGAGAACTCGCAAGAGAAATTGGAGTGTTTTTAACCTGATGTGGCAGTATCTATCTAAGAAGGTGATTTTCATTCTCCTAAATTAGTATGGTCAAGAAAGCATGGTTGAGTATTTAATTTGTTAATGCGTTCATGAACTCTAACGAGGATATCAATCACATCGTTCATGATATATCCTCGTCGGGTTAAATATGAGAGTATATAGTGTGGCTCATACTTAAAAAATTGTATAAAAATTTTTAAAAAATCAGATTTTTTTTAAATAATAAAAAATTGTCCATATTATTTTACCAATATAATTTCTTTAGAACTTTATAAGAAACAAAATTTTCTAGATCCGGTTAAATATAAACATATTTAAGCAAAATGTATTGGGTGTGATTTATATTTCCTGTTGATAAGGAAAGCGCGGGGGTCATCAGAGGGTTTTTTTGAGCTTGCGCCTACGAATGGCTCTCTATATATATATATATATATATATGCTATATTTCACTTTTTCAATATGGCCCTTAGACACTGCTGCCGCCGCCGGTCCTTCCTCAATTGGGTCTTGACCCATCCCGACGGGCCTGCCCGGGCGTAAAAGCCCGGCCCTCTTGCTCGTCACGCGGAAGCACCGGGAGAGGAGCTTCGACATGGGATCGGCCGGCGGCGGTAGTCTCGGGAGGGGCTTCGGGCCGGGCCCGCGGCGCGCTTGGAGACCCGGAAGACGTGCTACTTGAGGCTGAAGCCTCCCGTCTTGCCATTCCCGGTGATCGCACATTCACCGCCGAAATTTCGTAGCTAATAATATAATAATTTGAGGAGAAGTTGGACTTGTGTAGAGAGTACAGATTGAGTATGCATCATCGGTCAATACGAAAAAAATAATAAAAAAAAGTCAAATTTCTGCTGCTGATTGCAAAAGCCATCGTCCCCCCAACTTCGTGGCGTTCTAGAATTGTCAGATTTTTTTGTGGTTGGTTGACTGTATTCGGGTCTTTGGATCTGGGTGCCCGAGAATGCCGGGAGCGAAGGTTCGGGTCGCTGCCGGGGAGAGAGATGGCTTCTGAGCGACTTCTTGCTCTGGACCTGGTCGCTTCCTAGAAAGCCACAAAGACTATTTTCCCCAGAAATGAACAATTCCACCTCTTTTATTTTCACTTTTAATCCCACTGATTTTTATTTATTTAAATTTCACCCTTTTGATGCACATAAATTTTGTTGCTTTCCCATTTTTCTGCCAACTTTTCGACCGGCTAAATATTTGGTGCCACGGAATCCAGAGGTTATGAAATTTAAAAGAGCTCAAATTACGTCGCTTTCGATTCTAGGGCGCGCGCAAGACAACTATGTATATGTACGTAAGGTAATGTGCGTCGTACCGACTAAATGGGGCAAGATTGTCCAAAATGTGCTAAATTTATTGCGCACAACGACTAATCTTTAGTCTCAAAACTATCGGTTGTGTTAATTTAGTTTTAAACTTTTTGAGCATTCGTTAATTTATTCCCTGAATCTTCTAATGAATTACCAATGTAGTCTTTTTAGTTAATTTCGCCAAAAATCACTAAGGTGATAGTCCGATCGATATCGGCCGTCCGGCGTGGCTCGGCCGGCATTTATATTGACATTTTTCTAAATCTTTTTCGAAATGTTTTATTGATATTTTTATTTTTCTATTTTTTTCTTTTCTTTTTTGGTTTCTTTCTAGCCCATGCCACTAGGCAAGGGCCACAAAGCCTTTGTCGGTCGCGAGAGAGGGCTCGCGATGCCCTCGCCCTGATCTGGCTAGGAAAGGGCATTGCAAGCCTCGCTATGGTCGGCGAGGGCCCAATCTTGGGCATCGTGAGAGCTCGTGGGCCATAGTGAGGGTCGCGACCGTCGCCTAGAGCCGACCGGCGTTGCCCACCCTCAGCTAGTAGCCGGCAGCCCCCTGACTATTTGAATAAAAAAGGGGAAAAAATTTTGTTTCAAAACGATCAAGTCGAGCTCGAGTTTGCTTTAATCAAAGGCTTGACCCGACCCGATAAAGGCCCATGTCTCCCCCTCTTTCTCTCTCTCTCTCTGCCCGACTCTGGCTCGCCCTTTCGCTGGCCTTCAACGAATCGAACAAGGCGAGAGAGAAAAACCAGCGGGAGTACAGAGGGAAAGTGAAGATCCAGTGAGTGGTGGAAAAATCTGCGCTTTTGACTAGCCGCCCAAGTTTACGTGGGAAGCGAGATGGCGGAGTGAGCAAGCGGGCCCCAAGGTGTCCGCCATTGCGTCGTCGCGGGTGTCCGCGGGAGGACGAGAGCGATCGGGGAGTTTTCCTCTGGAAGGATCTGGAATCGGAGATCCCGATGGTGGGCGATTCGAGCCTGGAGTTGCAGGAGTCTGGCTGGGAGGAGCTGAGGAAGGAGGCGAGGATGATCGAGGGCGATCTCGATGTCAAGCTCTCTTCCTATGCTAAGCTCGGGGCTAGGTTCTCGCAAGGAGGTTGTCTTCAATCTCTCTTCACTGTTTGCGATTCGTTGTGGTGGCAATTGTTCTTCTTTCCCTTGCGCATTTTCGATTTTCGTAGCTCCGCAAGTTTCGGAATTGCCGGTTGCTAGATTGAGATCGCTTTGCGGGTTTGAGGCCGTTAGTGCTGCGGAAACCTTGAAGGAGTTGAAGCTGGCTCGCCTGTTGTCAATCTGAGTGAAATCGCTTTTGTAGAATTTATGTTTGGTGCTGATTGTAATAGTTCGAGTCCTTGAAACGCGGTGCAGTTCTTCTAGTTGAATGATGAAAGATTGAGAAAGAAACAAAGAGAGAGAGGAAGGCGGCGCAACTGTGGAGTTGTATGGGAGCAGCAATGTGGCTAGTTATCTGAAACGTGGCATTTGCCGGTTTTCTTGTGTGTTGCAAAACAACGGATGGGTTGCTGCCTAGTCAAGTTAGAATCCTTAGAAGGGCTAATTTCATCTTAGGGAAATTTCGGTATGGATATTATCCAAACGCAATGCATCGAATTGAATTGGAAAGCAGCTCGACAAATTGGTGTTCTTAATTCCTGGCTAGCTATGCGCATAAGATGTCTGTTGGATTCTAATACTTTCAAAGGCCTCTTTGGTCCTCTGTCTGTCTCAAGGAAAAGAATGGGTCTCAACTGTTATTCGGCTCGGTATTTTCTGTTTGAAGTTTCTTTTTCTACTTTAGGATTTTAAAAAACACTGCTACAGGTCCTATGTGTTGTCCTGCAGTTATGTACGTTGAATTACCTACTTTAGCATCTTGCTTGGTTGCTTATTCGTCCTAGATGGCCCTGTCTTAAAATGACAAGCGAAATGATCTGCAAATCAAATGTAACACATTCCAGGGAACAGGATTAGTTGTCATTCCCATCACAATGATTGGCAACATTGGTTATGAATCTCTTCTATTTGTCAATTGTCTACTTTATCTCGGCTGGTTTACCTAATCAGTATGGGGTTGCTCACATTGACTTAATCTTTTGTTAGGACTATTCCATCTTTCTTGAAGTCCAACAAGCCATTTTATCTGCTCCTATACCTTGTATTCCTCACATATTTGTAACGCCGAATGCTAACATTGTGTTTTCTATGTCTGTTTTTCTGTTCGTTGCTTCCTACGTGTTCTTTTAGATGCAACTTATTGGTAGCATTGCCAGATTCTTAATTAATACAGCTTCAATTCTTAGCTATCTCTGATATTGAGTTGTTCAGGTTATGTAGACACCGGGTCACCACCTGTTGGGTCCAGCAGATCTGGGAAGTCAATGGAAATGGAGATCCAGTCGTTGCTTGAGAAACTATTAGACACAAATGAGGCTATGAGTAGATGCGCTTCATCTGCTACTCCCACTACCTCAGTAACTCAGAAGTTGGCAAGACATAGAGACATCCTTCATGAGTTTACCCAGGTTTCCTTTGTTTATACTTTTCCAATTCCAACGTTCAAGAAAATATACTATATCATCACATTGGTGAGCATTACATGCCATAAGAGATGTGATTGGTGTGACTAAGATATATTACAAACTTGAGCCTGGTAGTCTTTAACTTTTTCAAAAGTTCTTTGGTGGTAGACCTTATTGCTTTCTGAAAGTAGCATCCAAGTTGGATCCCTTCCTGGTTAAAGATAATTTGATGTAATGAAATTGTTGGCTGTTGGTGCAAGCTTCCAGCAATATGCTTTGCCCCTTGTGTTACTGATATCGACAATCCGCAGATCTTTATTTCATACTACAAAACATTTCTGTTAAAAGCAAGGGACGTATGTATTTTTGTTGTCTATTCTGTTTGAGAGGATGTACAACATTTTCTTCAAATTAATCTTTGAGTTCTTATGGTTTTTGAATGGGTCATCTTTCAAAAGATGTATTTTTCAATATAAAAAATTTCATGGAAGGGGAGTTTAAAAAAAAAAAAATATAGAGGCTTGTTATAGTATACTATGAGTTGTGAGAGTTATTGGCATCGTTTGGATAGAGACTAAGATATAGAATCAATTTGGATTATTAAGGTCTACATGAGGTATTTTCTTGATTACGTATGGAGTATCAAAACGAAGAAAGATCTACATATGGTGTTTATTGATCTTGGAATGCGTATGATAGGTTAAGACGTCTTATTGGGTGCTTGGAAGAAAAAAGTATTAAGTATGTAGAGGCAATCAGATATGTATGATGAGTTACTACATTTGAATGCTTGTAATGAACATAACTATTTCCCAATCACAATGCTTAACATCGCTTTAGTCTTATCTTTTGCATGTTATCAGCTAACAAAGATATCAAGATGAGGTGCCGTGTGTATTATTTGAGATGATATTGTCTATCGATGACAGGGGTTACGCTAATTAGAATTATAAGTAGTTAGTCCGGTTTACGTTAGTCAAATAAGACCGAATACATAGTGATTAAAGCAAGAGAGATAACCCGTCATTTCTCAGAATACCAGAAAATACTTTATATTTAGGATCAATATTGCAAAAGGGGAGAGATTGATGATTAGCCTGAATCGGGGGTTATGAAATGCGCGGCATCGATTTTGTGTGATCGCAAAATCCCTCTTAGGCTAAAGGAAAATTCTATAGAAACCGTAAGACTCTATTCTGGTAGTGTTCAACAGGCAACATGAGCATAAGATGGAAGTAGCAATAGAATGCTAAGGTGGATGTCCATACAAGAATGGATAAAATAAGAAATGAGGATATTCACAAATTATGTATTCATGTTGAGGTGATTATAAGGTTACCCTGACATGGTTCCAACTAATTTCATCTAGGCCATCTACTTGGGTTTCAACTTGTTATTTACCTAGTTGCTGAGGTTAGTGGGATAGTATGCGCTGTGATTACTTCTTTAAGTTGGGTTTCCTTGTCATAAAATAATAAGTAACCACGTGATTTACGACTTAAACACCTCCTTCTCAATGCCATTGGGTGGGAAAAGATGGATGGCCATGGGTCTGGACTTTGTTGGCCTGCTTCTGACTTCTTGTTCTCGTTAACTTGATTAACAAATTCATGGGATTTCATTCTTTTTCTTCTAATATTGCTTATGCGGCTGGTAAAAAATGGTTCTAGGTAGCTGCATTAATTTCAAATAAATACCGAGCATGCTCCACGTTTCTTCTGTTGAAGACAGTGTTGACAATGTATAGGCTCGATTTCTCTGTAAAGGTCGAAAGTATTGGAGAGTTGCCATCTGTTTCATGCATAGAGGTTTCAGTTGCAAGGTCTGAATTTGCTGAACTTCTCTAGCATTCTTTCAACAAAGATAAATGCATCTTTAGGCCTTTTGTTTCTTAATTATTTCATCCATGCAGTTATGGCTTATCATCCAGGTGACGTATGTGGATTCTTGATCAAGTAGATAACTACAAAAGTGCCTAGAAGATGTGGAAGATTGAATTTGCGAAGCTTTAAAGTTTTGCCACTTGAAAGATTTTTCATTTTAATTTCTCCCATGGGAAACAATTTTTTTTTGAGTGTACGTGTTACCTATTTTTGAAACAAACAAAAGCATATCAAGTTCTTCCTTCTTACTATAACCATTTTTTTGGGTGTAAGCTACTCAGTATGTTGCATTTGTCACTTGTTGAAGCAACAAAAAAAATGTATATGCTGCTGTATAAGCAATATCTCATTAACCAAAAAGTATGACCTGTCCAACTGTAATTTTCTGTTTGTTAGGAGTTCAGACGAATCAAGGGAAACATCAGCTCAATGAGGGAACATGCAGAACTTCTCAGTTCTGTCAGGGATGACATTAGTGAGTATAAGGTGAGCATCTGTAAGATCCTACTTCACTTACATCTGAACATGCTTGGTTTTCTTTTTGCCTTTTCTGTTTTTGGGACCTTAGACCTCTCTAAATTGCTTCCTTGCAGGCTTCTGGGAGTATGTCACCAAGAGTGCAGTTACTAAGAGAAAGAGCTGCAATTCATGGAAGCATATCCCATGTAAGTCTTGTTGCATCTCTTTTGTCATAGTACATATGTTCAAAAAAGGATGTTCCTTTATGTGCGCCAATCAAAGTGTTTTTTGTCTTGTTTGTTTACTCAAGATTGGACAAGATGATAGCAGCCAGTAAACATTAAGATTTGTGAATTAATATACCAAGTGATGGTTGATTTTAAAGGGCAGCAATGTTACCAAATTTACTCAGTTTGATTACAGATTTATAATGAAAAGGAAGATCAAAATTTTAAGTGTCTTAAAAGTATATGAAAAGCCACTTAAGTGAAAGTTTGCGCCACATAATCTGAAATGGGGATGAGTAACTAGACAAGTATACAATTTATTGAAACAAGTGTCTGGTTTATACAGATTCTATTTGATGCTGTAATATGAAAAGCTTTGCCCGTGGAATTTAGCATGGGTTCCTCCAATAGAATCTGCAACTCTGCCTGGAGGATAAATGCACATATGTTAGTTTTGATTTGTTTGAGACACTTTGAGAATTCTTTGAATGACATATTTGTCTTTCTGTCTGTTGTACTCCTATAAGAGATTTGTATTTGTCCATTAGTCACTTCCAATTTTCCCCTCCTCGACCTTTGAGGATACTGGTTTGGCCGTTGCTTTTCATTTAAGGGAATTATCATGTGGATGCAGCTAGTGTGCACCGTGTTGTGTGTTCTCGCTTTTTACACTTGCGCATATGAATGCTTGTTACATTCTATGTATATGGACAGCTCATGGGAGACCAATATATCCTCTTGTAATGACTGCCAACCTGGAAAAAGTTATCATGATCCCTTCTTCCCTCCTTTCCTCAGATGAGCAATTTTGTTTCTCTCTTTTCGTTTTTGTGGTGACCAATGGTTTCATAGTATCTGATATTCTTTCCGAGCAGTTCAATATCTCACTGGTAAATTGTTGTTTACGTGTAGGCAGTTATGAATGTAGGTACAGATGCATAAACTTGCTTGAATGTATCTCTATAAGCATACTACGCGTGTTTCATCTGTATGGTCGTATTGATTTTCGGTTCCTAGATAGAGAGGAGTCAAATTTGAGAGGGACCTGACAAAGGAATAGTCTGTTGTTCTCTCACTCGAGATTATCGCTCTGAGGCTTGTTTAAATGGCTATACGTTTTCCCAATGGTTGGTTAATGTACCCTCTTGATGATAGTTTATATTTGTTTTTGCACAGATAGATGATGTTATTAGCCAAGCTCAAACAACAAGAGCAGCTCTAGGCTCTCAGAGGTCCCTCTTTGGGGATGTTCAAGGGAAAGTGAAGGTCTTAAGTGACAAGTTTCCTGTAATTCGTGGCCTCCTAGGTACTTGGATGACCTTCACCGAAACTTTTCTGTCTTATTTTCATCGTGATTATTTATTAAGCTTCTAAGTGGTTAATGCAGGCTCAATAAGAAGGCGGCGATCGAGAGACACTCTTATTCTCTCTGCTGTCATTGCTGCCTGTACATTGTTCCTTATAATCTATTGGCTCTCAAAATAGTCAGAAAGTGATATCATCGCATAAAAATCAGAAGTTATCTGCTATTTTAGGAATTTTGCTTCTGTAATTTGCTCTAGCATATTCTTTCTTTTGGACCTTGTGATACACGGTTTGTGACTTTCTGCTGTTAGTGAAGACTATTCTTGCATAAAAATTACCATCTATCCAGCATCATCGAGATGGTTGGGATTTCATAACCATGGACCACGGGCAACTTGGCATTCACTTCTGAACCAACAATAGTGGGGTAGCGAAGCAGCATCGGCTTTCTAACTATTCGTTAGGAGGGTTCACGGAGTGGAATGGTGGTTTCTTGTCTTTTGTCCATGAATCAATTACCCTGAGTGTTCATAGCTCTGATCTTTACTAGCCATGTTGAATCTGCATTTACCTTGCATTTTAGCAGGCTGACATGTACAATGACAGTTCATCAAGCAATATCTTTTTCTTTGCACTGCTCTGTGATTCCGGCATGATGCATGTGACTTCTTTGTGTTTTGCTTGTTCCAACCCTTCCATGGGTTCCACAATTTAATATACGGGTCACTCTTCAGCCTGGCTCTTGTGGTCCAAAATACTTTGTGGAACCCAGTTAGGAAGATTTTCGAGATATCTGCTCACAAGGTGGTGCTTTTGCCTTTTTTGCGATTTCAGACTTCCGGTTATGAGCTATAACATTCATGCAGCGCCTCGTTATGCACGTCATTTGCCTTAGGCGTTCCATCCTAGTGATGAAGTTAGTGCGTTGGATCAGACCAATCGAAATGCTGAGCGAGTCTTGTCGGACAAACATGATAGCTGATTTTGCAAATGTCACATTTCGAACTTGTTGGTTTTCCATTGTAAGAAGAGAGAAATGTTTTGATGTGCTGCAACGTTCGAATATCGCTGGCACCTTCACTTGGTAGCCGAGCATCGAGCAGGAACCGAAAAGCATCGACAGTGTAGGCTAATCCCTTTCAAGATGGCTTCAGCCAGAAGCTTAAGAGGGCGTTGCGAGGCTTTCTGCGTTTGCGGTTCTTGCTTACGGCTAGTCTGTGTTTTACTGTGAAGAAACGTCGAACTTGGCTCATCGTATATCTTCAATTCTCTGCAGGGTATAGTTATGCTACTCATGTATCTCGAGCAGTGTCCCTAATTCCCTCCCTCCAACTACCGGTGGCTCTCATCTTTCTTAGTTTTGTAACTGCTCCTTTTTTTTTTTTTCTTAATTTATCAGTCTTAACTACTTAAATATAACCCCTAAATAGTTGTTTTTTCCTTAAATATACTATGTCGTATTTCAAGAAAGGACGTAAACTTTTCACTTTATCGTATAAACAACAGATATATTTTCTTAGCACCTCATTTTTAGGTATTTCATTTCATATTTGATTTGGTTCTCATGGTTAATTATAAGTCTACGAAATAATATAGAAAGGGAGTAGTCCTGGGAAAATTACTAAAAAAGTCATAAACCTATTGAAATTGTGCCAATTGAGTCATAAATCTTTTGCATTTATGCCAATTCGATCCATTCGGTAAACTTTGGCCGACCCGGATGACGTGGCAACTTCAAATAATATATAATATGTTTCAAATTTTTTATTTTTGTTCTTTTCTATCTATTTCTTCTTTTTTTCTTCTCCTTCTTCTTGTCAGTCTTTGGTAGAGCCATCTCAACACCGGTAACGCCATGTCAATCTTTGGCAGAACAAAGTTGGATGGATAAACTAAATAGGGACAAATGCAAAAGATGCAGGACTCAATTGAAACAAAAAATGTTTAGGATTGAATGTGAATAATTGCAATAGGTTTAGGACTTTTTGGTAATTTTCCCAAAGTATTCATACATCTTACATTTCCTTTGATGTAAATCAAAATTATTAAACCCATACTAGTCAAAGAAACTAAGCAGAAAATGATCAATTGTCATCATTTCAGTGAAAACGAGTATTGATTTTTTGAAAAGATTTTGGATTCATCAATTTGAAATATTTTATATTGAATTTTCATAATTAATTGCAATGACAATTTTTCAGCCTATTTGATAGAGGGAATTCTCTTTTGTTTTTCAGTTTTCTTGTTCATTATGAAGGGAAAAAAAAACCTAAATCTTCCTTTACATCATTTTTTTTACCTAAATCTTCCTTTACATCACTTTTTCCCTTCTTTTACCCACTCCATGAAAGAAAGAAACTGATCGCTTTTTCTATCTATATATATATATATATATATTATTATATATATCTATATATATATATCTTTTTAACAAATGAGGCTAGGTTTAACTCAAAGATGGATTATTTATGATGATAAGTTCAATCTTTAATAGGAATTTTTCTAAATAGTGAGTGTGTGTATATATATATATATGAACATATCGTCCTCATGTTGCACCCCTCATTTATTTACCAAAAAAAAAAAAAACATATCGTCTCTAGTAACTTGAAGATGCAAAGCCAATTCAGTACAAAGAACTTTTTTCTGTCCAATATTCAGAAACTTGTAAATAACAAGCAAATAAATTTTGCATCCATCCAATAAAAAGAAAATCAAGGGTTAAATTGAATTCTTTCTAAGAGTTTTTTAGAAACTAATGTAACAACTAAACAAATGACTATTCATGATTTCATGAATGAGTCAATTGTATATCAAGTTCTAACTAGAGGAATATTATAGTAAAACTTCTTTCAAAATGATATGATAGAAACCAACGTGCGACTCGAAAGACATGATTAATCGTGGGTTTTTGCACCCACAATTTTTCTCATATAGAAATTAAGGTGATTTTGGCTCGAACTCCTTTGTTTTGCTTCACTAGAACCCTCATTTTGTTCCTTGGGTTTGTAGTGCAAGGTGTATGTAAAATTAGCTTGGGTAGAGAGAATCAATTCCTCTCTCAATCAAATTGAAATGATCCAGTTTGACGTTTGTCTCAATTTTGATTATTTCCGTTGTTATTGTAAATGACAAGATCAAAGTTTTACTTATTTGAAGAAATTTCTTCGATACTAGTGTGATAGAGAAATTATATTATTTTCCACACGATCAATTAATGATAAACGTAAATTGAGTCATTGCAAGTGGAAGCGGTTTTTTGCTTCAAAAGTAAAAAACGTTACTTCTCTCTAGAAGTAAAATCGGGAAAGAGAATTCGCCATCGGTGACCTGTCGTCCGTTGCCGTCGGTCTCCTCTGGTGTTAAATAAAAAACTATTTTTTAAAAAAATAAAAAAATGTAATGATTTTTCACTAAATTTGTATAGCATGAAAGTGTTTTAATAATATCTTTTTTTTAATACAAATTATAAGAAATAAATGTTCCATGATTTCGTTAAATGGCATCCCACGGAGACAAAATCATAGCAAAGTGGACCGAGCAATTGACCCAAGTTGGTTATATGGCATCCCACAAAATGCATGTATGTTTTGGTTGTCGATATTCTTCACATTCTTCAAAACACTATGCAAGATTTGTGAATGTTATTTTTGTTGAGGTTGATGTTTTGTATTATGTTATCCAAGAGATTATGAGGCGGTTCCGAAAGGCCTCCCGACGACCGGATAGCACGGGGGTCCCGCTCCTCGATGAGCGGGCGGGGGTCGGGGGCCGAGTCACGGGGCGGCGTCCCGAGCCGCTTGAGACGTTTTATGTTCGGTCATAGAAGGATTTATATGGGAAAGTTAAATATTTGAAGCTATGTGGGCAATTTTGTAATTTGTGTCATGTAGGGTTTCGCTATTTATATTTAGGGCGAAACAGGTCTCTAAATAGAGAGGGTATGAGAAAGAGCGGCTGTACACTTTTCTACGTTATTAGTGAAACAGATCTCATCTCCCCTGTGGACGTAGGTAGGCGGAACATCTCCCCCTCTTGAACCACGTAAATTCTTGTGTTGTGCGAATTTCCATTACTTTCTTACATCGTTGATAGGATTGAATTTAGATATTCGACAATTTTCGGATGCACTTACTTGAAATTTTTCCTTAGGTCCTCAACAATTACCCAACTAAATTGTTGGAAATAATTGATGATAGGTAATGCTAGGTAATTGAAACTTTCCTTCGTCTTTCAAATTTCTTCTTGGTTTTTTCTTGGATAGGTGCGCCCATTCAATTTTTGACAGAATGCCAACTATTATTACTTGTGTAATATTATTCATCTAGACCTTGGAGTTTTCTTGACTTTTTCGAATTTTTTTCAGTGAACTATCATAATTTCTCGGTGGTAGTTGCAATTGTCTTTGGGCAAGAGGGTTGCCTAAGGTCCGACAAAGGCCCCTGGAAAGATCCTAGCATTACCTAGGTCATATAGTAATATTTTCTACATTTGACTAAGAACTTAAAGATGCCTTTCTTTTGTCAATTTGTCGGATTGATGGATTTAACAGGAAAATTTATATGCAATATATGTGTAGATAGTTCTTAAAGGAGAAGCACAATGTTCTACACAAATTGTGACCATTTCAAGCTGTGATGGCAGAATTGTTGTTTGTCATAAATTAACTCGTCCAATGGTATTGTTTATCGAATGTATTATGATACACATCCGAACTAGAGACGGTTTAGGCACGAAGATGTTTATATACTATTGTGCTACCACGTTAGAGCAGGAAGCACTAGATTTACCTGTGCTTTTAGCGTGGATATATCGGTTCAGCCATCGTGTTCATTAATGAAATTTTTTCCATAAAATTGGTCCCCATTTGCATAAAATAATTAAATGAGAAGTTATACGTAAATCCGTCGGTATTTACATTTTACTTTTCTCGAATAATATGCATTTTAGGTTAGGATCAATAATTTTTCATAGAAGATTTTGTGTTAATAATATTCTAGAAATAGAAATTTTTCACCGTTAACAAACGAATTTATGTTCTAGAAGTAGATATTTTATCCCGTTATCAAACGTTTTTCTCCGATCGAAATTAACTTCCGGAGCAGAAGTAGAAAAATTAACCTCGCTCGGAAACATAAGTAAAAAAATCATCTTCTGTCGAAGTTAATTTCGAAGCGAAGTGCCGCCATGCACGCCCTTACTCTCTTTATTTTGCCTGTTTATGTTATGTTTGCCCTTTTTCTTGTCATCATGCCAACCTCAAAATTCAGAACATTTGGCAATTAGAAAATGTATAAACATCGTCAATAGGACAGCAAGTTGTTAAAATCAAGGTGCACGCGGTACGGCCAGCAGACGTTGACGCTTCATGGGAGGAGGAGTGGGGCACGGCGGGGCCCGTCGCCTGAGCTGCTCCGACGACTGCATACGGCAGTCGCGGAAACAAAGCAGATTGTTTTGGAATCGCTTTGGCCCCAAACCGACAGCAAAAGTCGACTCCTCCTTTGACATGACGCGACTCCTTTTGGTCCTATCTAATCACGAGTTACTCAAAGAGAAAGAAAGTAGACAAACGTACGATGTCTTGTTTTCTTTACTTTCATAAGAAGCAGCGATAATGTTGTGGAGAGAACTCTTTGCCCCCCACAAACAACTAGGGTCGATCCCTTAAAGCACGCGAAATAAGTAGGTTCGGAAAAATTCTTCGAAACCGCAAAGTCGAACCTGAAAGGTTTGACTTACACTTGTGGAACGACAAGCGAGAGGAGGAAGGACGAGTTCTGAGGAAATGGAGATGCAGGAGTAGGGATAGGTGTGCCATCTTCAGGAACTAGATCCAAAGAAGGATTTGCAAGGAAGACGCAGTAGTGGTTGATTCGAAAGTGGCTAACGAGGAAAACATCTCGTGTTTTGAGAAGGTACCGTGACGGACGCACGATAACGGTTGTAGACAATGTTAAAATATGTCCGAGTTTAAACTCGTAAAGTGACATATGACTGATGATAAATTGTGGAGAAGCATGGAGTTAATTTTTCAATGTTCATTAGCGTGTTATGGACTTCAATTGAGGTAACTTGCAGATAAGGAAACATCTCCACGTTTGAAGTAGATGTTGATAGAGAATAGGATTTCTTTTTTTAAAAAGAAGGGAAGATAGGTGCTAGAATCTATTTGAAATATTTAGAAATCATTATCTCTATTAAAGTCGGTGTAGACATAGTGCAGAGAAGGAAAGTCCAAGTTGTCTCCTCCTCCAACTTGGTCAACTTAATCTATTTGACACATATATTCGGTTGTGAGATTACTTTTGGGCCACCGAGTTGATGAGCTCATTGGAGCTTGCTTCTTCGTACATGGGTATTTCTTCGTGAATTAAATCCAACGAAGTTCTTGAAGTACCGTTCCATAGACGAGTGCTTGGCATGCTATTCTTCGTGGAATTACTTCAATAACTTTATGTTCTAGTCAAGAAATTCTTGCGACAAGAATTTGTGTATAATTTTTTTGCAAGATTGAGAGATTATTCTTTAGGAATTGGAGGCTAAACATCGCGTGCGTTATTGGATGTAATTGGGGCTTGAAAAATACCGAGAGTGTTTGAATAACTCGAGTGTGATCTGTAATCTCCATCGCTTGATCTATAGTGGAATTTGTTATCGCTTTCCCCGTTTACGTAAATCTTTACGACCGAACCACCTACATCCGGTGTCCGATTTATTTTCTTGTTTCGTATATTTATTGTTCGATCGCTTGGTTCCACGCAACAAACAGGATCCCAACATTTGTACTCCTCGTGCTAAACGCCATACCCTAGAAACCAACGTAGCAATGAATGAGGATCTAGCTTGGTGAGTTCTCATGAGGTAGAAGAGCAAAACAAGCACTGCAAAGTCTCAAAGAAGGTTATAACTAGGAAAAGTGCCATAATAAGCGCTTGCACAGAGATATGTCGCCTATGAAGATGCACGGTTGATTGTGTGCTCTACAATCTACGGTTGTGAAGTAGCTAATATCCCTAGTTGACTTATAACTTTGTTGGCTTACGTTCGATTAGATATATTGAAGGGTTCGATTTGGGCTCTCTCTTGATATTATTATACATTTGCTGTGCACTTTTGACAGTAGCCAATCTTTCATATTAGTCACAGTTGTTCTATTATATGTTCGTATTGATCGAGCCTGTTTTATCTGGAAAATAACAAGGCATCTAGCCATGGTTCTCCACAGTTGAAATTATTGACTCCATCTACTAAAACCTCTTGGATACTTGTACCCTTCAGACAGATTCATTTCGTGCCTTGCCCAAAGGATTCCAACAAACAGTGGTCCTGAAGTTGACCAAAAAAGAGGCAAAAACAAAAATGACAATTCCCAGAGAAAAAAACATGAAGGGGGGTCTGCACAGACCACTGAGTTAAATGCACCTGTCATAGGCTTTCATCTTCATTCTATCTGCACGAACGGTGTCATTAATTCAATGAGAAAGCTGGAAGGCATGGCTCGTCCCTCTTCAATTTCGCTTGAATCTTCAATTTTCCATCTTCTCTTCCTTATTGCACGTCCATATAACACCGATTGCAAGTTTGCCTCGTCCCCAGATTGGCCAAACCCCTGAAAAAAGAAAGGCCCGCCTTTCAAATGTTCCGGAAAAGAGCCTGACCTTTTCCACTTGAGACGATAATAATACTACTATTTTTTCTCAAGAGGAAGCCCGAACTTTCGCCTACATTACAAAGATGAACCCCATCATAGATATTGTCAAGTCTCACCGTTAAATGGCGAGTTGCGCATCATCATGCGTGGCTCGCTGTTCTGTCATGAACATCGAATCATGTTGATCACGACGAAAACTCTTCTCGTCCATGTTGCAGCCGACCATCCAATAGGCGTCTTTCAGGAGTTAGATTGCAGGACATCTCGCCGGAAGATTTGTTAACAGCGAGCTCAAGTCCAATTTATAAACATACCTAGGTGGACTAATTTCATTCAAAAGTGAAATTATGTTTCCATGTTATCACCAATACGATCCCATAGGTACACTTTAACAAATCCCCTTCTTTCCTGTGAGTACAGCATGCTTGGCCAACTCCCCTCCGAGGAATTTATTAGCATATTACCATCTAAATTCTACCTTGGTTTAGCCAAACATGACACAAACATAGATAAGGATGTTGTGGAGAACAGATGAATTTTTGTATATGTCGATTTATATCAATTAAGGCTATGAAAAAATCCAATGAAAATATAGGATCTCTTAGATATAAGCATTATCACGAGAGATATGAAAAATCAAGATAAATATCTTAATATCTCTAAGAAAGGGGGGGCACTATTTCCACTCCCATTTTGGCTAAGACACTCCTTTTTGCTAGTTAACTTACTAAAATACCCTCCTCTTTCTTTAGTTAAATGTTTCTTTTTTTATCATGTGAATCCACAAATCTACCTTTATTTTTAGTCGAAATTAATAAAAAACGGAAAAGGAAATTTGATCAAAAATGGAAAATATTTGTATTTAGATATGTATTAACAAAGGATAAACACATAAAGGAAAAACATGAAATTTTGTGTTGTCCAACTCTTGATGTACTTTGACACAAAAAAAACATAAACTCTTGATATAAAGAAAGGAATTAATATTGATTGTAAATTCAATCTCATATCAAGTGGATATAAATTTTAAAATATGCTTAAAATTTTTCCCTAAAAAAATCTTACGTGAGTATGAAAGTGCATAATGTGTAAACAAATTTTCAACCCCATTTTGCAATTCATATTAAAATGTGAAAAGCCAAAAAAATGTACAAGTAAGTGATTCGTAACTTTAGAAACCGACATGTCTATTGGAAAATTACCCAAAATCTGCTTGATAATTATATTGGATTTTAAATTTCAACTTTGAAATAAATTTCCCTCAAACTATTTAATAGAAAATAGACAGTTAATTGTGTGTTCATAAGTCGTTATAACTAGAGATTTCTAGCAATTTTATATAGCTTTTCTAATTAAAAACATGATATCATAAATTAAGAATAACGAACTTCTCTAAAAAAAATAATAACTTGATGCATTATAGAATGATATTTTATTGGGTGTAATTTGACATTTATATTATGAATTTGATATATAAAAGAGAAAATAGACATAAAGGCAATTATGTTGGTTAGGTTGATAAAAAAAAAAGAAACAATAACTTGAAGAAGAAGAATGGTATTTCGGTCTATTTATTGAATAGAGAAGTGCCTTAGCTAAAATAGGAGTGAAAATAGCGCCGCCTCTAAGGAATCCTAAATATCTCTAACAAACCAACCCTCACTTAGAATCATCATCCACAAGAACACAAAACATCTGATTTACTCAAATTCAAGGGTTGTTGACCATATCTAGAATCATTTCGAGAAACATGATCATAATTTTGCATTGTTTAGAACACCAAAACTTTGACAAATCTATGAGCTTCTTTCCTTGAGATACTCACCAAAGACCGAAAAATGTTTAAGAGCCCGCCCAATCAACCAGCGGCGTTAATACCCCTCTATTTTGGACTTAGTTTGATACATCACCATAAAAGAGATTTAGAGAGCACTTAGCTACGAGCTCATCAACATACCCGGACCCATTTTGCCTAAAAGTCCGAAGTTCCTTAACTACGAGCCAACTAAATCAATTAACTATTTCCGTACCACATCATTTATCCGATGCGAGATTTCATTACGCTAACCTCTCTCAAATGCCTCGTTAACACATAACCCCATGAGTTATCCTCTGAGAACAAGAAACTAGAAGAACCACATCTTAGGCCACATGCTTGTGCTACTAGGTACGTGTGGTGATCGCTAGAGAAATTAATAGAATAGAGTGGTACCATGAATAGACATTACACGAGTTGGTGAGATGTTTACTTCCAATCAAGATTACTGTTGAATAATTGATCCCATAATGAGATGGGTACAGCGAACTAACGAAAGGTTGCAGATAGCAAGCTATAGGTTTTCTTAATATTATGGAAGAAGCTTGTGCCTCCGACTTCTAGATAGCACATACTCCATGAATAAACAACGCTATGATTACAAAACATGTGTATTTATGCATAAAAAACATTCTTTATATGCAACTGTGAGTAATATGTTGAGAAAATTGCCCAAAAAGTCGTAAAAATCCATTGTACGACAACCAATTTAGTCATAACATTTCAATTTTGTAGTCTTAAATCTTTTGATGATTCACTAATGAAGTCCTTCCAGCAAATTTTGGCCGAAAATCGTTGACGTGACCCTAACCGTCCTATGTGGCACAATTGCCACGTCAACGATAAGATTAGCTAGAAGGACTGTATTAGCAAATTATCAAAAGATTTAGGAACAAAATTTTCAAATTGTCAAAAATTTTATGACTACATTGGTAAAATTAAAAATTTGAGGATTAAATTGGTAGTCACAAAATAAGTTTAGTATGTTTTAGAAAATTATCTTGTATTCATTGCCAGACTTTGAGCTAGTTGTACTTATTCTGTGGTTGCATCGATATATGATTCATGTCATCTCCAAACGTGCGGAAATAAGTGTAGGACAATCAAGAACATGTCTTAGTTTATGGGTGCCAATCTTTATTGTAACCCTAGCATTACTTTAACTTGAACATCTTATAAAGAATCCCATTGTAGAAAACATTTATGGTTTCTCAATACTAACAAAAGTGCACACTCATTGCGTGTAATGCAAAACATCATATCCAAACATTTTTGTAAAATCGCCTTATAACAATATGTTTGAATTTTGTATTAATGGAGATAAATTATTAAGACAACATGAAAAAATTGTACTCACATATATAAGAAGAAGACAATATATACATATTTGAGCTTCTTTTGATAAGGTTATTGAAAGTTAGAATATTTATAAAATGACTAACCGAGGATATTTTGAAGAGGAAGAAAAGATTGTGATCCCTAAAATGTAGGAGGTTCTCTTTGTTTTACATAATGATAAGTTCCGACTATGTAGTGTTAATCTAAGTCGATGTTAAAGATTTCCAAGCCACAATCACAACCTCTAGTTGAAAGGAGACAACATGTACAAAAATATATTATTGATTTCATAAAAGACATGCAATATTTTAACACCCTCTCTCTTTATAGTAATATAAGAATTAAAACTTAACTCAAATAACACATGTTAGAGCTCGAAAACTTGCAAAGGCTCTATATAACCATCGTAATTTTGTATCTCATTGATGTGCATTCCCTTGACAATCCATGTGAAAAAAATTGGATGCTCTCACTCGTATACGAAGGAGAGATCCTATAACCACGAAACACTCTTCCCAATACCGTGAAGGTTCTTTCTAATCTATTGATACTATGATTAGATCAAATAATCTCTGCTCTTATCAATATAAATGTAGACGAGGATTTTAATCTAAAATGTTTTGCATGGAAATACTACTAAAATACATGGTTGCTATTAAAATGAATGGTTACATTCTATTTGCATATGCTTGACATAATTGTATTCTAAGATAAACAAGATTACTGCCATATAATCTCACGAATTTCTCATGTCCCAATATTGATGCTAATCTTTCCAATTTTGCAACAATTCCTTCCCTAAACTATAAAATATCTATCAATAATTACTCTTCTCTTCTTACCTAATAACCTTCTTCATTTTTTTTTGGCGTGCACACACCTTACGGTATATACCTAGGCATTCTAATCTTTCGTTTGTTGCTGGTATTAAGAATGGTGAATAGACCAAGGCGGTTCCTTCCATATTTGAATGAAAGCGAGAAGCGAAGGCTAATGTTTGAGGCAATCAACAAAGCTACTTTTATCTAGGCATTCCTATAGAGGCTCTGCACATATCGCGGTATGTTCAACTTGAGGTATCGCATAAAGCTCGAGTTCTAGGTTTGGGATTCAATCACCGGTAGCTCCTCCTATGTGCCAAAAGTCAGGAGATTTCTTCACGAATTGGCAAATGTTGAAGATATGCTTGTGTATGACATTGATGTTATACATAATCTCTAAGATTTGACAAAGGACTCTGGTTGGGAAAAAGATCTCCTGCCGCTCTTGGCCGTATATTTCTAGTGGCCCCAAGCAAAGTTGACAATGCTCCCAAGAAAATTAGTGGCCTAGTTGTGCCCAAACTTTCATAGCACAGCTCATTAAAAATGACAAAACAATTAATAGCCTGCCAATGTCATCAAGAGTTCTTGTTGGGTTTTCATTCTACCAATTGTCAATTGGAAAAAATTGTTTCCACTTATGGCATTAGTATTGTGGTGGATATCAAATACAATAGAACAAGTTAGGGTTTTTGAGGTAACATGCTGCGCTGTAGGATATCTACTGCTCAACCGATTCATATTCAAATTCAAATCCAAATCCGAACTCAATTACAAATTGGTGTCTCGCTTGGAAAGTCATTGTTTCACACAGATAGTATAATAAATTAGGTCGATGTAGGGAAAATGGCTACAAAAACGAATTATGAATTGGAAGAGAAGAAAAATCTTTATTTTTTGTTGGATATTGGACGTATTAATATCGTTGAATTAGAGTAACTCTTTTTTCAACCTCATTACCGATGGCCATTGAGCAACCCAAAGTTTATTTGATGGATTGCCCAATTAATATTACCAATATGGGTTTTGCTAGCATGGCGTTTTTGAGTGGCTATGAAAATAACAGATCGTTGTGAGCTGCAAATTCTTAAAAGAGTGAATCCTACAATAATCTCACAATTTCTTAAAAGAGTGAATCATACAATAATTTTTAATCAATTGTTGGACCCTACTATAATTTGTATTTTTGTGGCATAAAATAGATTGTTAGTCTTGCAATCATAAAAGACTATTACATAATCAATTTGGTTTAACTCTCTGACTGTTGTCTCGCATCATGCCACTTTGTATTGGTATTAGGTATGGTGGCATACTAATTATTTCTCTGTAAATTCCAATTTTAATCCATAACTAATAGAATTCCTAGGATTTCATCCGCTAATTTTTCTCTTTTGTGCAACCAAATCCTATATTTTGTTGCTAGCGGTAAAAAATTGTTGACCTGATATATTTTACACGATAAGTTTGACACTTAATGTTGATTAGGGACGCAAGTGTCCTATTAAGTAGAATCACAAAAAAAGGCAACTTAAGGCAAAAAAAGAAAAGAAAAAGAAGAAGCCAAAAACAGCTAAACAAAGAGACTTGGCAGCTCTAGCTAGGGTTGGTAAAGTTCCAGAGACCTTGATATGTAAAACTAAGCTGAATGCCACATTGTGGGTGTTGGCGAGGCCGAAGTCAGAATTCATGATGGTTTCAGGATGGCTATTGACTAGTAGGAGACATATTACAAAGTTAAAGAAGAAATTGATTCCTTTGAGTGCCATGAATTCAGCTAGATGTCGGTATATTACAAGCATATTTTTTTATTGTCCTTTCCATGCCATGCTTTAACCAGTTCTTACTTGGTGTGACAAATTTCACTGAGTTATGATTGTGATTAAAGTAGCATTGACATAAATAGCTAACTAATAAATCTAAAAAAGGGGGATGTTGCATCTATATAAAAAGCATATAAACCATTTAAGCGTTGTGAGATCCTTTCATACCTTGATCTCTTGCAAAAAAAAAAAAAATGAATTGGTATCAAGAAGACCTATTTTTGTCGCCACAGCTTGATTTCTAGCAACTAAATTAGGTTTTGGTTGCTAAAAGTCTTGTTAGCAACAAAAAATCATTTGGTTACTAGTAAACTTGTCAAATGGATGGATTGGATCGGGTTTGAATATAACTAATTCATATAACAACTCAAAGCACATCATACATAGGTTAAGAAATGAGATCAAACCCATTTTGACAAGTCTGGTTACTAGAGAGACCCATTTTCTTGCGGTGCTCAACCACGAGGAGAGTTGATAATGGAATTTTTTTTCCTTATCAATAATATTCTTTACCTCAATATATTGGTTGAATTCTTTTAACAACTAATTGTTTGAAATGATATAAATAATCAATTCTAAGAAAAAACTTCTTAAATCGTTACTTTTTCATGATACAAACGCACCTAAAGATTGGGTAATATTTACCACTTTCATTTGTAAGTCGAGCGATGATTTCAAGCAAATCTAAAAGGAAAGGCAACTTACCCGAAAATGATTTTCGAAAAATAATTTTCCTTCAAACACCGGCCCTATCGACATATAACGGAGCAAGTGAAACGAATAATGTCTCTAATATGAATTAAGCAGTACAACCCCATCTTTTTTAAAAAAATAATAATTAAAGAAAGAGCACAGACCTAGACTGACAAGCCCCTCCATTATTAGTGTGTGCTTTCGATGTTTAGAAACAATGTCCGAAAAACATTCCCAAGTCTTTTCACAGTCAATATTCAACGAGGATGCAACAATCAACACAACCGAATTATCATGATCTTAACTTTAAATGGCAATCAAAGTGCGATTGTCCTCGACGATGGCAGGGAAAAGTGGACAGGCTTTTTTAAGAGTTGAACTTTGCGATACTAAAAGTAAGAGAAAATGAACAATAATAATAATAATAAAAAGTTTCAGAACTTGATGCCGCTCGATTGGAAGGGACTAGTGTGCGTAGGTTAAAAAGTCTAACCTATTTTTTAGCTAAACGGTAGGCAAGCGAAAATTGGAAAAAAAAAAAAAAACCACCATGCAAGGACAAAACTATGGTAAAAGGATCTCTGCCTTCTGTTATCACTGACAGCTTCGTATCTCTGTGGGTGTAAGAGAGAGAGAGAGAGAGAGAGAGACAGAAAGGTCTGATCAAGTCATCCATGGCGTCGGAAGGAGACTGTGATCATCTTCTTGAGTTTTATTTCATTTTTGTGGTGCTAGGCATTCGAGAAATTTTCAAATAAAAATTTAAAGAGCCTTCATCTTTTTTTAAATAAATGCAAGCAGTGGTCAAATCTTCTCAGATAAGAGCTATTGGCCCGGCTCGCAAACATGTGACTGTTTAGACCGTCAAAGAGGGGGCATTTTAGTGAAAAAAATTCCAAGTATAAATATTTATTTTAAATATTTTATTTATTTTTTTTTTCTTTCTTCCTCTCCCCTCCCTCGGCCATCGTCGGGCTGCCACCCCAGGGGAGGGGAAGCCCTCGCCTGGGTGTCTGGTGACCTCCTTCGACAATTGACAAGGCTTCGTCGATGGCCGGCGGAGGGAAGAAACAAAGAAAATGAAAAGGAAAAGAAAAAAATAGAACAAAAAATGAAAGAGAAAATGAAGAAAAAATATCTTTTACGTACCCTTAGTTTGTCAACTTTGTTTGAAATGATACAAAGAAAAATTTCCTTGCCGACAAGAGAAAAACTATCCTATGATGAATTGTATGATCATTGGACTTATACGGATGAACAAAAAAAAGAACTACTTGACCAAAAAATTTTGAAATCAAATGGAAACTCCAAATAAAAGGACACTTCGGGTTTTTATTTGAAATAAAGTCTACTTTAAATTCTTATTTGAGAAAATGAAAACACTTCGTGCCGCTATTTGGAATTTTCTCCTTGGCATTATGATTATATCATTAGTAGGATCCTGAGCAAAGTTTGAATAACTTTGGTAACAGTAAATTATCTCTTTTATAAGTCGATTGTCTGCTCATCTCCAAATCTTGTCATGCACGGCTTTGCTGAGGCAAGGAGGAGAAAAAATTAGAGGATTTAGTAAATTGAATGTCACGCTAGATGATGTAATGTACATTGTACAATGAGTTAAAAACGTGAAGCAGATCCTTAGCAAGTAGTAACGTCATGTGAGCTATCCCTCCTATTGGGTGCTTCACGAGAGTTACAAGAGGGCAAGAGCATTCGGAAGTTAAGGGACGAAATTTGTAAATAACCACAAAGTTTACATAGCAAAAAATATTGGATCCGGATTGCCTAATATTGGGATTTCCTTGACAAGCATGACATTACTCAAATCGGGTCTTCCAAATGAAAATGGACGACTTGATTTGAGTCACGTTTGGGATTCAAAAATTTTCAAATCCTAAAAAAAATTCCCGCCCAAATTTTTTTCCCTCCCTTTCAACACATGATGTGACTCAAATCAAGCCGTCCATTTTCATTTGGATGGCCTGATTTGAGAAATGTTACGCATGTCAAGGAAATCTCAATATTAGGCTATCCAAATCTAAAAATATTTACCAGGCTAGCATAATCAAGAGGAAAGGTCGGCTGGTTTATATCCTAAGATCTTGGAAATGCCATATTGTGAAAATGCCTGAAATACCTAAGTGGATTGGGATTCTCTCCATTTGGAGCAGATTGATACTTTCAGTTTATTTAGTCTCTTTAAGTGGAAGATACGTCGGCATGATAATGAGTAAATGATGAGAAAATGAATAAAAAAGTCCTAAATCTATTGTAATTGTGCTAATTCAATTCTAAACCTTTTGAATTTGTACCAATTAAATCCTTTTGATCAATTTTAGCGGGCCGGCGTTGACGTGGTAATTTTTAGTAAATTTTTTAATACTTTTTTATTTTTTCTTTTCTTGTATTTTAATTTTTTTTTCTAGCTTAGCCCGCATGGGAGGGTCGGGATGCCCTCGTCAACATTAGGCGTGGGCGCACGGCTCCTCGCCTAGATCTAGCCGTGGTCGTGATCCCCTTGCCCGCCCTAAGCTAGAAAAAAAGTATAAAAAAATCTGAAATATCATTAAAAATTGCAACGTGTGCCACATCTGTTGTGACAAAGTTGGTAGGAAGGACTAAATCAATACAAATACAAAAGGTATAAGAGTGAACTAGGAAAAATAACGGGTTTAAGACTCGAAATGATATAATTGCAATATGTCTATGACTTTTTTGGTAATTTTTCAAGTAAATGGTAAAGATTAGTTTCCTAGATTCCCTTTTGCATGCATCTTCCCCCTTCTTCTTCCTCTAGCGGATGTATCAACAATGAGTCCATCATAACCACGCCTCCCTTACCACCACCTCCGCCACCGTGTTGTGGCCTCCGTCATTGATCTCGGCCCTAGCCATTGTAAACAATGTTCTACAGTGTCATTTTATAGAATCGCTATCTTATTTCAAAATCCCTGTTTTCTCCATTGATATCCAAGTTATCTTGCCCCGTCGATGAATTATAAATCCAATATTACTTTTAAGCAATACCATTCAAACTAGGAGATATGTGTTGAATCACGAAATAGTCATCTAGACAAGAAATTATCTACATATTATGAGTCTATCCTGTAGAGGTACTAAAATTGGATCACGCTGCCTTGAATAGTCCTATTTTTCCTGCACACCGAAAAGGGGATAAAAGATCTACTACTTTAATTCCTATTAAAAAAAATAGATAATTTTGTATCTAACTACATAAAGGCGGGCGATATTGTATATATTCCAAAGAAAAGGAAAGAAATTTGTCCATTTTTCAGAATCTCAAACGCACGCGAAAACACATAAGAAGTCTTGAATGAAAAATAAATAAATAAACGAAGCTTAAAAAATTCTCCCCTTCATTATAGCTAGTAATAGTATGGCCGATCATTGTAGGTATAATGGTAGATGCTCGAGGCCAAGTTTCTTTTTCCGTCTTCGTGTTGAGCTTCTCCATCCGTCTTATTGATGCACCTTCTTTTGTTTCGAGTGACGTTTAAGCTCTAATTAGTCTAATCCAAGAGCAATGCGAATAACTTCTGGGAGATAAAGAAAACTGGCAACTAGGGGGGTAATGGGATGTCAAGACCTGCCCTCTTCCTACTAGTTACACAAGTGTACTTCTTAAGGACTCTTAACCAAGTTCTTATGAAACTTAGTCTAATATGCCTCAGACGAATTGCAATTTCAAGAAGTCCATAATTCATGGTAGCACGCTCGCAATGCGGTTGTTTATTTCGTGTTATAACTAGAAGTTCCGTTTCATTTTCTCGTAAACTTCGCCAGTTTTTGTTGAATGAAATTGCGGTTTTCACACTCCAAACTAGCATATGTGACTCGTTTTTGTTGTCGACATGCAATTTTGGCTTTCTGGACAAGGATTAACTCTTAGATGCTCGACGGTATCCATGTTTCTAAATCTTCATTCACATCTCAAATACGGGCATGATCATTGTCATACGCATGGGAAGGTTGGCCAAAATGGGAAACACAAGTCTTCACCACATGCTACTACAAAAGCTCAGCAAACTTGGAGAGAAAATGCTTCTCCACAATCTGAAATTTTTCGGGAAGGGATCAAATCTTGCTCATCCAAAATCCCGGCAAGCTAGTAATGAATGGGGGGTGGAGATGAAGCAAAGAAAAGAAGGAAAAAAGAAGAAGACATCTTTGGGGCATTGGTACAAGAATTCACAGGACTTCGAAAAGCTTCAGCGTCGAGAGAGAACCATGCTGCACTAAAACGATGAAAAGACTCGTGAAAGTATAGAGCTGAGTACAGAAATGTGGCCAAATGGGATTGGACCTTCGATCATCTATACATCAAATTAGTGCAGGGAAGATAGAGAGAGAGAGAGAGAGGAGAGTATTGCAGAGAGAGGCATAGCTAGGTACCATCGTCGTATAGTGCTTTTTAACTTAAGCACAGAGAAGGAGGGGGAGAGAGATGACCAAGATTTGATTGTGGGGACGATGGAATTGTAGGAAACCGAGAAGAAAGAGAGATGGTCTTAAAGTATGAAAACAACAGGTGAATGACCACCAAAGCTAATCGCTCCCTGCACCCGTCCCTTTCGCTCTTCCCCTCTCCCCCACCTCTGCCGCCTCTGGAAGCTCTCTCTCTCTCTCTCCTTCTCCCTCTCTCGGCCTCATCCTTTGGGATTGTCGACCATTCATTTCCCCTCTCGCCTTCAGCCTCAGCCGTTTGTTTTCAGCTCTCTCTCTCTGTCTCTCTCTCTCTCTCTAACTCTTTGTCTACCTCCCCCTGCCGTGGGTCCTGTTTATGTTGCCCCGCAACAGCTTGTACAAATCCCAGATCTTCCAAATCTTCCATGGATAAATGAAATGAACCATAAGCACAACTCTCAGTTTAGATCTTTATGTCGCAAGGCGTTAAAAGACTTTGTAACTCAAAAGTTTAGGCTGTTAAATAAATAAGTGCATAAGACATTTGTTTTCCATCCTACAATGCATGATAAATTGCTTTAGTTACACACCCATTATAAAAAGTGGTAAAAGAATGCATAAAAATTGATGTGTTTTTTTTTGGCAATGAGCTTCATTTTAATCTTCCCGACCTATGTAGGTTAATCTATGTCTGAATGAGCTTCAAACTATACTTTTCCATGTTTAATTTTTTTTTTTGGTCAGATTTCCACTCTTGCTTGAAAAGGATGAGAGGGAAAAGCCCTTTCTTGGTCTTCTTTCTCAACACTATATTAGTGGAAATAATCTCTCTTTCTCTGTCTCTCTCTGTCTCTCTCTCTCTTCCCTTGTCTCCTCACTCTCTCCTCTCCCTCTCCTATGTATAGCAACAGCAACTAAACAATCAAACCCAAATCCAAGGTGGTTAAGCTGTCTTTCACACTCCCATTCGGCCATATCACCTGTCAATCCATCCATCCATCAAATCAAAGCCCAAGACTTTATCAACTTCAACAAAGGGAAATGATGAACATGATGTCCTCTTCCTCGTCCTCGTCGTCGTCCTCCGGTTTCGTGCCGGACCACCACCACCACCTCTCGCCGCCAGCCGAGCAGCTCTGTTATGTCCATTGCAACTTTTGCGACACCGTCCTCGCTGTACACGCCCACATTCTCTCTCTCTCTCTCTTTGCATGATACAAGAATGACTTTGCTTTTGTTCCTGGTGGTTTAATTTGGGGCTTGTGTTTTTTGCACACAAATGCACACACAGGTAAGTGTTCCTTGTACCAGCTTGTTCAAGACGGTGACGGTCCGATGTGGCCACTGCACCAATCTTTTGTCCGTCAACATGCGCGGATTGCTTCTTCCCTCCGGCAACCAGCTTCAACTTGGCCACAACTTCTTCACTCCTCAAAACCTTATGGTAATTCTGAATTTATAACCTTTATCGTCCCACCTTCGCGTCTTGCGTCCGAGCAAATATAATCAAGAGAAAGGATCTACCAGGTTCCACTTCCCACATCACACTGTCTTGTGATCTTTTACGAATCACAATTCATAGATTGGGTTTCCTTCTGAAGACATATATACATTAGCTCGAAAAGGAAAAAATTCTGTGTTTTTCTTGTAACCAATAGTATAAGAAAATTGCATTTTCTGGAAGGGTTCTCTAGGAAATACACATTGGCACTTCTTCGAAGTAGTATTACTAATTTGTGTGCCGGCTAAGATACAATGACTACTGTTGTTTTCCTTGATGATGCTAAAACCTTTAGCTTTATGTGTTGGCTGATTATGGGGGTGTGACATTGTAGGAGGAGATCCGGAACGCTCCGTCAAGTTTGGTGATGAATCAGCCGTCTCCAGCCGACTCCATAATGCAGCTACGAGGGGGAGTTGAGCAGATCCCTAAGCCTCCAGTAGTTAACAGACGTATGAACATTCTCTTTCTCAGAACTTTCGTTCTTTATTTTTATTTTCCTATACTCATCTTTCAATTAGGTTGGTCCATGTTTCATGGTGTGAGCTGACACTTGACAAGTTCTAAGTGGCCACCCTCTCTCTCTGGGTGTGTGGTATATGAAATGTATACCTAAGAAAGAGTTGCAGTTCATCTGAGAGAGAGAGAAGAGAGAGAGAGAGAGAGAGAGAGAGTCAGATTATTTTTGTGATGTTCATTACTTTGAAAAGCTTAGGAGTCCTCAATACATGTAAGAAACAGAGCGTCATAGCCCATCAGATAGCCGCCGCCTCCTATATGCTATGTAATGACTAGCCAAGAAAGCCTACATTTTGCTTTTCCTTCTTTTCCCAATCCCCACTTCATTGATTAAAGCTTGCGTTGTCTCAATCGTTTCTAGAAGAAAGAAGCCATGTCAGATCATCTTTGGCTTTGACGCTGAAAAGGGTTTTCATCTTCGTCTCCAAGATTGTCAAAAAAGTTTGAAGAGAGAGAGAGAGAGAGAGAGAGAGAGAGAGAGAGAGAGAGAGAGGTGTTGCCAATCTCTCTGGAGGTCATGATGAGACTATGATGAGGGAGAGAGAAGAAAGTGGAGTGGTGTTTCCATCTCTTGGAAGTCATGATGAGACTGTGATAAGAGAGAGAAGAGATAGAGAGACAGGGAAGAGACATTAATGTTTCTTTGATTTGTCTGTATGTCTGCCTGGTTGCTCATGCCTCAGCTCCAGAGAAGAGACAGAGAGTCCCTTCTGCCTACAACCGCTTCATCAAGTAAGTTAATACATTCTATTTTAAGCACATATATGATGATTAATTATGCATAGTCCCTTTTACTTTTGGCAAATATTCCTGCTTTACTTATATTTGTAAGCTCTAAGGAGAAAATAGAAACGATGACTTTATTATGGCTATAAAAATATGCCTCACTCAGTGTTAACCAAGTGACAAGTACATGTACACTAACTAGGTTTAATTTTGCTAGCTTCCTGATGAAATTGAATCTCTTATTTTCTTTTTTGTTCTTCCCTTCTCTGGCTCATATGATATAGATGTTAAAAGAGATAATTACACATGTTTATTGATTGATAAGAGGCATTTCGTATTAAGTAATTTAGACAAGAAACGTTCGGTACACAGTTTGGTTCCCAGCACTTCGGAAGGTGGTCAGGTGTTAAAACTGGACATAATAGATGTGGTTCTCATTTGGTTTGTGATGAAAATGCTAAAGGTTGTCCTACATTTGCACAACGTGGAAATTTTAAGGATGATAACTGTCAGAGCATCGTTTAACAGACCGAGTAGGCGCTTCAATCTCGTCAAGAACATAGTTTAACATCATCTGTCTGATTCTGAACTTATAATCGCCTAAACATTGCTCAATTATTAGGTTAAAAATTACTAATCTAACGAGTAGGCGCTTCAATCTCGTCAAGAACAAAGCCCTTTTTTGCAGTTAATAGTGGACTGTGTTTAAGTGCAGTTTCAGACACAGCTTTTGTCATTTGTTTTTGGTTCCATGATGCGTCTTATTACTTGCACGAGTTAAAAGCCAAACCAAAAAAAGCATGTCTCCCATCGATACGCAGCGACAAGTAAAGTGTTCAAAGACAGCTTGAATGTCTCCATCCATCCAAGACCACTGGACCCTTTTCGGAGGTGATGCTGAATGATTGAATGAACAATTATTTTTTTCCCTTTTTCCATTTGTGTCGGGTTCATTTGTGTGTCGATGCATGTGTTTGTGCGTTGTCGTTAATAACCAGAAGCAAAGATAAAAACGTGAGTGCCAGACTCGGTTTTCGGTACATTTCGGACCTTGCATTTGCCTATATTTCCAAAATCCGTCCCCGTCCAATTTGATATGCCATAATTATAGTCTGGAAACATGCGAGTCCGATGATGATACTTCTTTGAAATCGCAGGGAAGAGATCCAACGCATCAAAGCCGGGAATCCCGATATAAGCCACAGAGAAGCTTTTAGTGCTGCTGCGAAGAACGTAAGTGTCCAAACCCCATCAAAAGGAATTAACATCGGCTGTCTTACAACAATCTTTCATCTGTTTTATGCTTTTCTTTTTCTTCTTTAACTCTCTATTGAGAAGTCGCTCTCTGGTCTCATCTCCCCTCCACCTCTTTATTGGGGTTCATTGGTTTTTCTGCACACTCTCCATTGAAACGTTCGATCTGTGATTGTTTTCATTACAGAAAGCTCTTAGTTCTGATAATCGTACGTTTGTTTGTGTTCTTTCCCCCCCTTTTGCAGTGGGCCCACTTCCCCCACATCCATTTCGGACTCATGCCTGACCAGCCCGTGAAGAAAACTAATATCTGCCAGCAGGTAATATGCTTCCAAACCCTAAAAAAAAAAAAAATCAGATTCTACTATTGATTAGGCTATTAACCACTCTATTAAAAGAGATTTAGAATGACATATAGCATGGAATGTGAAAGCCCCTTTTCCTTTCTAGTAAGCAAAAAAGAAAAAAAGGTGGAAAAAAGAAAAGGAAAGAAGCCAGATTCCTAAGTATTATTTCCGGGTCGATGAAGCATGTAAAAAGAAGTATAGTTTTGATGTTTCTTCGACATAACATATAGAACGAACTAAAATTCTGACATTCTTGAAATAATATGGGTTTGGGAATTTTGTAGGAAGGAGAGGACGTGCTGAGAAAAGATGGGCTCTTTGCAACTACGAACATCGGAGTGTCGCCTTATTGAGGAAAATCTACGTTGGGTGTCTGTTTAAATTTCTGAAGCTGTTCTCTTTTTCCCCCTCTTTTTAGGGTTCTTCGTTTGAGGAGAACTCTCGACTGTTTACCTGTTTAGGGTTTGCTTGAACTCTGTGTTCGTCATGGTCTGACAGGGTACATTCCGAAATCTGCTGAAAACAATGTTTGCGACTCGACTTAACAAACTAATTTCAGGAGACTGAGACATACTCTCTCCTTAATTTGTGTCCACAGTTCTAATAGATAACCCCTGCTATAAGACATGACTATATATTACTAAGTGATAATGTAAATGTCCTAACATTCCGCAAATCTTCCGCGCGTTTTAAAGTTGAACTAAATCTAAACCATCCTGCAACACTACAAACTTTCTTTCTTAAATGATTCAAGTGAAAATTTCTCCTTATGAGTTTTTTTTTAAATTATTTTCGCACTTGAATCTAGATCATACTGTTTTGCTATTAATGATTGAAGACAAGGCTTATATGATCCTTTTTTCCCCCTTTTGGTTCATATACATTGATTATTTGGAATGTTAGAATAACCACATTGTCATAGATGATACAGTAACAGGACGTATTGGATGGATGATGAAATTATGGCTAAGCAGATAAGGATAATTTAATAAGTACGTGAATAGCACAGATACTTGAGCTTAAGCCTGAAGGCATGTAACAACTTAACAGCAGCAAAAATAAGGCGCCTAAGGACCCATCAGTACGAGAAGAAAATATGCCCAACACGGACATCACAAAAACCCCGAACTTAGTGGATTGGAAAAGTTCAATGTGTGGCGCGGTGGTGGCTGCCTGTGTTGGCTGGAGCTCCGACGAGCAGCAAGGTTTGACAAATGAAGAGGGTGAAGCTTAAGCTAGGATTTCCGCAACAGGATGCGCAGGACAACTACCATGATGTGTCATGTGGAGAAGATGAAGGACGGCGGCACTCACCGAACTTTGGCGGTGAAGGCAGCGGCGTGTAACCAAACAGCGATACCATTCTTTAGATCGACATTTGTCCAAAGGGTTAGTGTTTATTGCATGCAAACTGCTGATAATTTTCTCTACGAGTAGACGCAATACAGTGAGACGCACATGAGTTGAAATTTTGAGCAAACTTACGGAGATCTAGTACTTGCTACACTTCAACTGCACCGGCGGCTTCCTTCTCAGGTGGCTTCGTGCTTTTACGTATGAAGAAGGTGATTCCATAAATAAAGAAGGTGATTGGTTTATCTCTTTTCTTTTGTGTATCCTATAGCCAAATTGCTCTCACAATCGATTGTGAATGGAAATAAATGACCATAATAACGGAGAGCATGAATTTGGATGAATATGCCAGTACACATAAAACGTGGATTTTCCAGTGAATAACTTTCGTTTTAAGCTACGAGAAAAGATTGAAATTGACCGTAAAAAACTTTGATTTATAGACTCCGTTTGGGAGTTTGTGAGCGTGAATAATTTTTTGTAGTTGATCCGAGTTGCATGTGGAGATCGGTTTGCCCATGCGTCCGATCGACACCACCGATGAAAATGTTTTAAGAATGTGCTTATTATAATTATGTTCTTATTGTTTTGGTTTCACGCTATTCTATTAAGTAATCTATTATTAATACATCATCTGTCCATTTTTTAATAGTTTAAAATTTGGAAAAAATAATTTACTTAACATGGTATCGAGCACGGATCACACAATTAGTCTCTCAATTTTCTCTTCCTTATTATCCCTATTATTCTGCTTGCTTTCTTGTTCGAACCGTAATCTTGTTGACAAGATTCCATCCACAACCTGGCTTGCTTATGTAGGATCCACTTACATGCAAGGATAGTGATCAAGTAATATGTTATGACTACGTTGGCGGTCTGTCTTCTAATAACTTTAAGTTTTTGGAAACAAATCGTTTGACTAGCATAATCCATTTAAGGGCGATTGGGGAAGTTTAAAAGCGAAGATAAAAAGATATTTCGAGTTAACAATATCGATGGCGTTTTGAAACTTCTCTAGGGAAAATTTGCACAAAGAGACACATATGATGAAGAACGTGATAGTTTAAAAACTGTGTCTGTTTTTTTGTCGTACCTAAGTACGAGAAGCCTTCGTAAATCTAGGAAAGAAGGAACTCACATGCATGAGGAACATTTGTGGGTCCTAACAATAGTCTAAAGCGTTGTAGCAGAGACTATCTCCTTCTCAAATGCGCGGGCCCTAAGAAATATTTCATGGTACCGGATATTTTGTAGTTGTAGATAGACATCAACCTTCATATAATGAGATCAATTTTGCAGCGAGTTAGACTAGACTTCGTTCAAGCATATTCATTTATGATTATCACGCGTAATGTAATAACCAAATAATACAAGAGATCACAAATTTGAGTATCATGAACAAATCTTTGGCTAGCTTGTACCTTGGCATTTGCTACCTCATATAAAGCGGCTTCCCGACCCCCTAATATGTCATTGGAGCTGTGGTTATGGGATTCTATACATTTGAGTGGGTGAGTAGTTATGACTCAAATTGAACATCCCGTAATTGATGCGGAATCTATGTGATCACTAGAGAAGTTAAGTTAATTAGGTCGGTCCCGACTTCCTTGTCATTTTGCAAATGAAAAAAGGACATGCATACTTAATCACCTATAGTTACAGGGAACACAATACATGTTGCCACACAAAAGCCTCGCCAAAAGTTTTTGCTCTCATATAGTTTCCCACACAAAGCCGCTTCTTCTTCTTCTCTCCTCCCTCCTCTTCCTCTTCTCTTCTTACTCATCAAAATAATTTCCAACAAAATGCAAGCAAAATCTCACACTCGACGCATCTCCCGCCAGGTCCCCAAAAGTTGCCATTCATTGGGAATTTACACCATCTCATTGTCTCACCACCTCACCTTTGCTTGAGAGACCTGGCCAAAACATACGGACCCATCTGCCATCTCCTGCTGGGCGAGCTCTCCGTCACGACGATTTCTAACCCTAAACTGGCCGAACAAGTCCTCAAGACCTGTGAGCTTGCCTACCCGCAACACCCGCCTTTCGTGTTCACGGAGATGTGCATCCACCTGAACCTGACCATCTCGCCCTTCGGCGAATACTGGAGGCAAATGAGCACGATTTTGCGTCACGGAGTTCTTCGTCGCCCAGCACGTCCGGTCTTACAAATCCATTAGAGAAGAGGAGGCGTGTAGTTTTGTCGGCTATATACGGTCCTTTTCCTGTTTGCCTTTCAATCTAAGCGAGAAGATCTTCACTGCACTTCCAGCGGCGGCCGGCCAAAGGCGCAAGCAACAAGCGGCATCTATCCTGTGCACAAAAGAGTCGGTCGCATTGACGGGAGGCTTTGGCCTCTTTCCCGCATGAACTAAATGAGATCGAAGACGGACATGGTGCAAAGGAAGATGGAAAAGATTCACGATAGCGTCATCGAAGAGCGTAAGATGGAAAGAGATGGATCCTCGAGAATTAACGAGGACAATGTCTTGGGAGCAGGAGAATATCTTCCTTGACGTTCTCTTGTGACTTGAGCAGTCCAAGGAGGTTGGGTTTCATCACCGACTGCCGATGATATTAAATGCCTCACGGTCTGGTAAGTTTATACGCTAATGTCTTTTTAGTTATACAGGGTATTTCCAGCAATTAAGAGATTTAGGGTACGCTGAGATTATTTTGCTTAGTGGTAATACTGACATCTAAATTTTGACTAATCTTTGTCAATCATTTTTGTAAAAAAATTAGAACTAATCAGTTTTAAGACAAAAATCATCTCATATTTTTATTTTAGTATGCATTGCATTTATATTTAGTTAGATTGACAGTACGAGATTAAGCTTGAATTGAGAAAAGAGGCATCCGAGGAGTGGCTTGACTCCTTTCGGTGGGAAAGTGCACTCGAGCGCTGGCCAAAAAGAGGTTGGACAAAGGAATGGAATGTATTTGGGTTACTTGAGTGGACTCAAGTACACAGGAGAGAGTGGTCGCACAAAAGGGGGCTGAGGAGGAGATCCAGAGGGGGAGATAAAAAGAAAAAAAAATCCTCCACAAGCTCAAAAAAGGCCATTGAAGAAGCATTGGTGGGAGATCTCCCGAGCTTCGTTGATGGCAACCAAACACCGGCAAGCCTTCAAGACGAAGTCCATAAGCTTCGTGTGATCTCAAGGAGTACGACGAACCATCTCGTTCACCCGGAAACGCAAGTACATTTTCAAGCTTTCGGAGGTCTGTTAATGGTGCTTTTGCCTCGCTCAACCATTTCATAGATTGTTGGTTTAAATTATTCCTTGTACATATCTAAACGCGATGTTCTCCTTGTTTGATCCTGTTTTTGCATAAAAATCCATGGTTGAGTCTCGAACCCATCCGAACTTACCTTGAGCTATTTGGCTCATTTTGGACATCCTCGAGCTGATCGGGACATGAGGTAAGTATCCCTGGACTCCATGGATGCTAGTAGTAGCTTTGGTTTGGATTGATATCGTGCAAAATGCGCCTCCCATCGTCACCGCGGCAGAATCTGTTCATGCTTTTTTTGTATAGTTTTCGTTGTTGGATCGTGCTCATTTTTGGATATGTGATAGCTGACGTCGAGACGATTTCAACGGTACCTAGATTGCCCAAATCGAACAAGATCTCACCTTTGATCGGAGCCAGAAGGCCCTCAGCTGTCCGTCGATCATCTTCAACCTTGGAAAGTTTGACCAGTCAACGTGGCATTGATGTGGCGCTGGCGGGGCGCCCACATCAGTAGGGGTAGTTTTAAATTAATTTAAAAAAAATCATAAAAATTTAAGAAAAAATCAAGAAAAATTTTAAAAATTCAGAAAAATCTCAAAATCTAGGAAATTGGCCATTTTGATTGGCCAATCCCTTTTTGGGTTTTCACCTCCCAATTTTTATGAAAAAGATGATTTTACCCCTTAAGGGTAGATTGTCTCCTAAATTCCTGAAAATTTTTGAAAAATGTCAAAAAGGAGGAAATGAGCACATTCAACTTACCAATCTTATTTCGACGCTTTGGGTTCCTAATCCCTTCATAAAATGACAATTTTACCCCTTATGGGTAAATTGTTCCCTATTCTCTCCAAAATGACGATTTCCGCCTCCTCATAGGCAAATCATTCCAAAAAATGTCGGAAAATAGTAAATGGGTCATTTGGACTGGCCAATCCTTTTTCGACGCTCTTGGGTTTCTACTCCCTTTAAAATGATGATTTTGCTCCTCATGGGCAAATCGCATCCAAATTTTCCTCTAATTCCCAAATACTCCTTCTCTAAGCCTTAGGGCTTCACTAGGGATGCCATATGTTGTATTCTTGTGTTTTATCCGCACATTTAAATCATTGATTTGAGCATTTATTTTATTAATTGTGATTGGTAGGAAGATATTTCCATTTGCATGAACTCCTAGATTTTAGGGCTCTCATCCCAAGTCATCTCGCATGAAATTTCTTATTAGAAAAATTATTCAACTTAGGTGCGAAAGGGCGTCAATAAACGACTTGACGTAACTAAGTCCACGTTCCCGAATCTCCGGTTCCGTATGAGTCGTGTGAATTCTCCCACCGATCGACGATGTTTTCAATCTATCTTCCCCAAAAATTGGTGGCTACTCCGAATGCATGTACACCATGCACATGTCTCTCGACCATGCAAGTTAAGGTCGAAATCAATTTCTAAATTCCGCCGTCACGCGAGGTAAGGACTTGGGAGAGTCCAAGTCGATTTCTCAATGGATCGGATAGAAATCGGCGATGGCCTCTAAGCCTCCTCTCGCTCGTCGAGATGGGTCGAGACGAGATATGCCCCACTTTGAATGAGTATTTCACCAAGTATGACCATTCATATAAGCTTGATTGGTGTGTTTGAACCCCCAATCTTCTTTTTAACTCCACTTAATAATTAATCCTATTGTAGTACCAAGTTTTCCAATTCTAGGGGGCATTATTGCTTTTGAGCGTACCCCAAAAAGGGGGGAAAAAGGACCATTCATGAAGAAGGAGAGAGTTTGAAGATTTGCTTTACTTAAGGAAAACGAATGTGAATTGGCGTAACATCATGTGGGAAAGTTATATTAAAAAGAAAAGTCTTAAACTTATTATAATTATGCTAATTTAGTCCAAAATTTTTTTTTGAGCTAATTTAGTCATAAACCTTTTGCACTTGTACTAATTCAGCCCTTAGGCCAAAAATCGCTAACATAGCCTATGTTAATGATATTTTAATAATTTTCAATTTTTATTTATTTATTTATTTTCTTAATATTCCTCCATACGGACGTTGAGGCGAGGGTCGGCAAAGCTTGCCCCCGCCAACCACTAGGAGGGCAAGCCTTGCTATTGATGGGCGAGGTTGCGTCTTACCCAAATTTGACTAGGCCGACCTCACCATGGAAGGGCGACGCCCGACTCATCTAATGATGGTGAGGCCGGCCTTGCCATGGTTGGACGAGGTCGTGCCTCACCGGATTTGGGTGAGGTTGGCCTAGCTAAGGGAGGGCGAAGCTTGTCCCCATCGGTGGCTGGTCGCTAGGCTTGGCGGCCGGCTAAAGGAAGAAGAAGAGGAGGAAAAAAAATTTAAAGAAGAGGAAAAAGAAAAAAATAAAAAGAAAAAATTCATAAAAATAAAAATAAATATAATTAAAAGTTGGCCATGTTAGCACTTTTCCGTCACTTCAACTTGGTCGTAAGATCCGAAGGCTTATGATTGGATTTCTGGATTTTGCTATACGAGAAATGATTATTTCGTGAGATTAATAGTTTATTATAAACCACAAAACAATTAAAAATTATTGTGAACTCTACTCTTTCAAAAAAATTTATGGTTAACAAAATGCTGTTACTCTACGAAAAGAAATTATGTTACTCTTACAATCACTCCAAGACTGTTATATTAGAAAAGCCTTTTGCTATCCCTACCGGCCGTCACTCTCATCTCCGTTACCGACCGCTTCGTAGCCGTGCGATTCAGCCAAATCTCGACGCGTTGACCAATGAAGTCTTCTCTCGTCAACCAATCCACTGCCCGCCAGTCTTCGGCGTATTTCGCTTCATAACTTTGTCCATGGTTGCCGCTCCTATTTCCGTTTTCAGCAGCCGAACTTGAATTGAAATGCGATGTCCGTTCAGAGAACCCTAATTCTCAATTCCTGAGGAAAAAAAAAAAGGGGGTTCTTTCTTAGAAGTCCTCTCGTTGTTGTTGAAACTTCAAAGACAGAGTTTTGCCGAAAACGATGGTCATTGGGAATCTCCTTGACATTTATCCCACAGAACTGAAATTCACATGTAAGTTTCAGTGCTTAGAGTATGTGATCGTGCAGTCTTATGTTGTTTTAATTGGTGTTTCACCATTGAGGTTTATGTGATTTGTGTTTCGATTGGTAATCGGCATGTGGTGTTGAAGTTGAATTGAGGAGGCAAACTTCGTGTTCTATGCAACTCAGCAACAAGACGGACAAATACGTAGCTTTCAAGGTGGGGACTTTGTTTTCCTCGTGTTTAATTCTAACGGCTTGGACTGTGGGGTTAAGATTAAAACCTGACAAGATTTGTGGACGGCCACGTAGGTGAAAACGACCAATCCGAAGAAGTACTGCGTTCGTCCGAACTCCGGTGTTGTCCCACCCGGGGCGACATGCAATTTCACTGGTAATTTTAGTTTGCCTTCGGTGAAATGTCAAATCACCGAATATCATCGTATAACGATGGGTCCGTCCTTCGAGCCAACCTATTTCTTATATGAATTTGGAACCACATTCTTAAGTATTTAGGTTCTGTTGTAAGCAAATAATGTTCTCTGTTTCGTGTTGAGTAGTAATTGGTAGTCATGGTTTTCCCTTTCTTCTTTGTTTCTATGCTGGACTGTATTTGGTAGTCACGATGCAGGCTCCAAAAGAGGCTCCTTCTGATATGCAATGCAGGGACAAATTCCTTATTCAGAGTATTGTTGCCCCATATGGTGCAACTATGAAAGAGATAACACCAGAAATGGTGGGTCAATATGCAATCTTCAGAGTACCTTATGACAGTTCTCTGTGTTCCGTTTACCACCCTCAATTTCAATGACTTTGAACGTGGTGATTGTAGTTTGACAAGGAGTATGGGAAGACTTTGGAGGAGTTCAAATTGCGGGTTGTCTATATTCCTGCAAATCCTCCCTCTCCTATCCCTGAAGAATCTGAAGAAGGATCTTCTCCAACAGCATCTCCTCTTGAGGATGGGAACAAGAGCACCTCATTATTTGATGTTAGGATTCTTTGCTCATTTCTCTGTCATCTTTTCCTTTAATAATAACGTTTTGCTTCAATTGCCTCATGATTTGTAAAATTCTAGGTAACAAGATCTTTGGAAACATCTAAGAAGAAGTCTTTAGAGGTGAACTTCCTACCCTTTGTCCTTGGTTGACTTTAATTTTTTCCTTGATGATGAGGTTTTTATTTGACCCCTCAAAGAGGTTTCAGGTTATGATATTCTGCTGCACTAGTTTCATATTTTGTCATTGTCAATCAGTTTTGCTCCATCCTAACCTGAAGCTGACATAGAGTATGCTTAAAATAACTTATTTTGGGAAGAAGTTCCTCCAATATTTTGTCTTGGAAGTTCTGTGGTCAGTGGTCCGGCATTTGAGAGCAATTGCCTTTTCTTATTTTCTTCTGCTGGCGAGGTAAATATGTCAGCAAACAGAAATAACTAATTGTCCACTGATCAAATGGATCTTTGGTCGAGGGACATGAATGAAGTGAAATCAAATGCTGACATAAACTATGTCTGATAAAAATTTATTTAGGAAAATAAATGGGTGAAACAACGTAGGAGGAAGGAAAGTGGAGGCAGAGACAAAATGAGGTTATTGGATGTGTGGAAAGGAGGAAGGATGAAATCAAGGGAAATCTGATGTTTTTCATCTTGCCATAAGGACCTCAACATGTGATTTTACTTTTGTGAAGGTGAAAAGTAACTCCAATTAATAACTGCCAACCTTTTCTCCTAAAATTATGGGGAAGGGTTAAGGGGCTGAAGAGAAAAACACTTCCTCCTACTCTCTACTTTATCTCCATGATCTGTCTTTTCCAAACACTGGAAAATGTCAATCTTCCCTGCTTTCTTTCTTTCACTGTATTTTCTTGACCACCATGCTCTCTTCCCTAATTTTGAGATTCTGGTGCTGTGGACTTGACTTGCACTCATGAATCGAGGGAAAAGTATATGCCGCCATAGAGATGATAAAGAATGGGTTCATTTCCTATGGGCACATATGACGACATTTACGGACTTTGAGTAAGAGAGAGCTTCTGAATGATATTTTTATCTTGATAAATGCTTCGCTATAGCAGTACTAGTTAAAGCCCACACTTAGTAGCAGAGTCCAGTTCTTTTGTCTTTTAAATCCGTTTATTCATAATTACAGAAAGTGCACCATATTCTTGGGTGATTATAATTAGCTTTACTTGTGATGATCATATTCTTCAGATTTTATGTGCTGTATATGGCTTTAAATGACTTTGCTAATTTAACTTTATTCAGCAGACATGGTCTATTATTTCAAAGCTGACCGAGGAGAAAACTTTAGCATTGCAACAGAGGCAGAAGTTATCTCAGGAACTGGTAGGTTAATAATATCATTTCATATTCCAGATGTGTATGTAACTCATACTGCTCATCATCTAGATTGATGATTTCAGGGAAATAGCAAAATCCTGATGTTTCAAGGGTGCTACTGTGCTTCTGTGACATCATGTTCTCAAGATCTTTCTGCATAGTTAGGTCAGCAGGTTGGAGCAAAAAACTAGTAAAATAGTATTAGCAATGGACCCACCTTCAGTTTCTTGCTCTGTTTGATGTCCATCCTTAAGTGTGACAATCGACATTCTTCATGAAGGCATGTTGATAAGGCCCGACTGGTCACCTCTTTCATGTAATTGAAATCTTGTACTGGGTATATTAACAAATACATGGGCCATCTGCATCCTAATTGAGGAGGTACTAGATAGGATAATGGATGATGGGGTTTTATGCAATTGGATCAATTGTTTAGCAGTAAGATTCATTTCCATAGTAATTAGGGTCGCTCTTTGATTATAGACTATAGATGGGAGTTATTCAAAAGGTCTCAGATTCCTAAGTTTCTGATATTTTGCTTCATGACAGACCTTCGAGTGTGAGATCGATGACTTAAAAAGACACTAAAAGATGCCAACACATACTTCTAGACTAGTCTTCTTGTTCCTTTTTTTTTTTTTTTTTAATGTTTTGGTCTGGAAACGAGTAGTTTATTTCCATCAAAGTACTTAATACTCAGTAGTCATATCCCTCCTTCCCTCTGCCATATCAATCTTACTTGCTATTGGTCATTTGAGCCGTTTTGGGGTCTATTTGCATCCTGCTCCTGCTCACATTTTGTTGCATGGTGGTATCGTAGAGCAAACTGCATTTACATATATCTATGCTTTCTATTAATCGGTCGTGGTATTTGTTTTGGCCCATCGAACAGGATTTGCTGAGAAAAGAAGTTAGGGGGAATCGTGTGAACAGCTGCTTCTTATTGCTCTCTGCATTGGTTGGTTTACTGGGCGTCCTGTTCGGCTACTCCATCAAATAGGAGCTACATCTGAAGGATAACTCTGTTATTTGGGTGCAGGCTTCATTCTCCGAGAGCTTGCTTGACCTTCACAGTTTTTACAGCTTAGCATGTACATTTGTAGAATCTTCAGGGATCAAGATTTGGGAACATGAAATGGTCGATCATAGAAACGGACTTCTTTGGATCGCTTCCCTTGGTTCTCCTAAATCTTTCGAGTCTTTGCGCATGAATTCTCTTTCCCTAACTTATGAGGATATCGCATTGTGCCATGTTGAACCGAATCTGCCAAAGAGCAGATGTTGACAGATGATATAACTTTCAATATGAGGGTGACCTAAATTGTGAACAAGAGGCTTTAGCCGTGGCTCCAGGTGGCCATATGAGGAGGCTAGCTAGTAGGAGTGATTAGCTTCAGGTAAGCGGATTCCTATCATAAAATCGAGAACCGCCAAAGAAAGGCCAATTCTACAAAGTGGAAAGTGGGAATTGCCAACTGATTTCTAAACCCACCCCGGGAATCGATTCACGTGCTTCGATGTGGTTCCTGAGTGGGTTCGGGGAACCGGTCGTGACTAAAACAAATTAACAACAAAAATTCATCAATTAGGACATAAATCAAGGAGCAAGGAATAAGAAATTTACAATTAATGTTGACTTTTGAACCAACATAAACCAACATAACTGCCTTTCTTTATTTCTATTCTTTCTCTTAAATTGTCAATTTCACAATATAAATGTCAAATGACATCTAATAAATATATCATCTTATCATTCATCATGTTATCACTTTGCCTATAGAAGGTTGTTATCTTTAATTTATGGTCTCATTTTTTAATTACAAAAATTATATAAAATGTTAGAAATTTCTAGTTATAACGGCTTATGAACATATAATCAACTACCTATTTTTTATGAAATAGTTTGAGGGAAATTTTTTTCAAAGTTAAAAACTAAAATGCAATCTAATATCTAGTAGATTTTGATCTTGTGGGTGATTTTCTGAAATAAATTTGTAGGTTTCTCAAATTAAACACATTGATTTCTGCTTTCTTTTAAACCTTTCACATTCACAATATGAATTGCAAGATGGGATTGATAATTTATTTACACATTTGAAACTTTCAAGCTCGCATTGGATTTTTTTAGGGGAAATTTTTAAGCTTATTTTAAAGTTTTGATCCACTTGCTTGTGAGATTGAATTGACAAACGATATTAATTACTTTCTTCATAGCATGAGTTTTTTTTTTTTTGGTCGAAATCATAGCATGAGTTGAATAACAAGAAGTTTCATGTTTTTTCCTTTATATGTTTATGCTTTGTTAATAGATTTAAATATAACATTTTTGACATTTGATCATGCTTTTAACAAATTAACCTTTTCCATATTTTTTTCTTTTGTATTTTTTTTTATCAAGATTGACTAAATAATTAAATTGTATTTTGATTTTCTACATCGAAATATAGCTTCACTCACACTATTAAAAAAAGGCAATTAATTGTGTTTTCATAAGCTATCATAAATAGAAATAGTAAGTTAACATATTGATGGGTATAATGGAGCATTTGTATTGCGAAGTTAATGAGATAGATGGCAAAAATAAATGCATTTTTCTGAATTAACCCCATAAAAGAAATAATAAATTGAAGAGAGAGAGAGTTCGACCAAAAAAAATTGAAGAGAGAGACAGAGAGAGGAGGGTATTTTCGGTGAGCTAACAAGAAGTGTTTTAACCAAAATAGGATGAAAATTGCGCCACCTTTTTTATTTTCTTATTTTCTCTTTTTTCCTTTTTTAATTTTCCTTTAATTTTGTTAGCGAGGGTTGCTAGGCCCTCGTTGGGTGGGGAGGGTTGCGGCCCTTGCCTACCTGTGGATGAGGCCATTTGCGGGTGCAATGATGCCGACTTTGCCCGGATTTGGGCAAGGCGGCCTTGCTCGTGGCTGTAATGGTTTGGGTGATGCAACCTTGCCCATACCGGCCTGCTCATCATCTCATCAATATTTTTGTCCTCGGTGAAATATCCGCAGGAATACGTATTAGCCCAAACTCTAGCGGCTTTTTGGGAATTCTTCAAGCTTTAATCGATTAGACAAAACTTATTTCAAAAGAAAATCTTTCTTCATCTAGAGGAGATACTCGTTTATTCAGCAAGCCTTGGCTTGATATCCTATTTAGTAAATCATTGGCACCTCTATAGAGCAATGGAACAGCCAAGCGCGATGAAAACTCAGCTAGTGTCCCTTCGGCGATGACTTTCCCTTCACTCTTTTATTCTAAAACTCATTCATATTATACAATCCCTACATTTTCTCCCTATTTCGATTTTTGTCTCCCATTATTATTTTTAGGTTTTCAAAATAAACCCTCACCTTTTAAATTCATATCAAATCTTCCCCAGACTAGATTCCCTAGAAAAACGGGGAAAAGTGTAAAAAAAAAAGTCATAAACTTATTATATTAATACCAATTCAGTCTTAAACCTTTTTTGGTGCTAATTTAATTTTTCTTTTGTGCCAATTTAGTCATAAACCTTTTATTGGTGTCAATTCATTCATAAACCTTTTGCATTTGTGCCAATTCGGTCCTAAATTTTTTGCATTTATGGCAATTGAGTCAATTCGACCAATTTTGATCGAAAATCGCCGACGTGGACGTCGATTGTCCTACATGGCATGGATGGAGCTAACGTGAATATTTTTTAATATTTTTAATTATATTTCAAAAAAATTTAAAAACCAAAAAATGCTTACAAATATTATTAAAAATATTTAAAAGTATTCAAATAATATTTAAAAATGTCCACGTCGGCGCCGGCCATGCCTCGTAGGACAATTAACGTTCACGTCGCGATTTTTAGTCAAAATTAGTCAATTGACTCAATTAACACAAATACAAAAGGTTTTAGGACAGAATTGACATCAATGCAAAATATTTAGGACTGAATTATAATCAATAAAATATTTAGGACTGAATTGATATCAATACAAAAGGTTTAGGACTGAATTAGTATCAATAAAAGATTGAATTGATATCAATACAAAAGGTTTAGGACTGAATTGACATCCTAACCTGGTTCTGAGTCCTCCTTGAATTGTCTTGGGCAGGTGGCATCTTGACTAGCCGATGCCTAAAACCACATGAGTTCGGTAGCGACAAGTCAACTTTTCTCCCCTATAATGGACAACAAGCGCATCTCTTGTGACAATATTACGAAATTTTAATTGTAACAAAAATTCTATTCATATTTTCAACAGGTCTAGCTACCAAATCTGTAGCCACGCCCGAATCCTTGGAGTTGCGAGATCATGATGGTCGCTATGGATTAAGGGTAACACCATGCAATTTTCTTTAAACCATCTCTTTTTGTGCAAATAGTAAAAGCATCACGGACCACTGACACTTGATGTTCCAAGCCGACCTACCTAACCAATCAATTTCTAGCTACATTGGCTTCTATTTCTTCTCTAACTGCTTGCATTACTAGCATGTACTAAGGTTGGATTATAGTAGTGACTTTACAACAAATTGTATCGGTCCCCAAGTCGAGAGACGCGCAATACATACAGTAGGTCTCTGCCTATCGAGAATCAAATGTCGTTTTTTATCAATTAAGCTCTATGTTAGCATCGATCGCGTGACTCAGACTCGGGACAAAATTTGGGACCGCGAAGAAGAGTGTGGGCTATAAATGTTACTCACCACCCGAACACAATACTACTTCCGACTCGATGTATGCCATTTACAAAAGAGTCTGTATCGAGGGATTCGCGATTGCTGATCATATGAATGAGTACTCCAAGTTCCTGGGATTTATGCTGCCTCGCATCAGGGAAGGGAAAATAGTGTACATTGAAGATATAGCGGGAGGGTTTGAGAATGGTCCGTCGGCTTTGGTTAGAATCTTCAACGGCCGCAATGTCGGAAAACAACTTGTAGTGTTAGCAAGAGAGTGACGAGGTGCACTTTATGTGTTTGATCCACTCATGCTATGATGAGAATTGAGTTTAACCGCCAGTTCGACGACAATAATGAAATAAGGCTGTTCCTGTAATTAATTGATTTATGTATCAGATTCCATTCGCTTTATGATTGGGAACTAATGATTGGCTATGTCTACAAAGATTTTGGATTTGCTCACAACGATCAAATTATATATGATCTTGTTTTTACTTTTCCAGTCATTCTGGATACAATTTTTAAATATTAGATCTTCCGTTATTTGAATCGTATATATCCATCACTTGTAGTGATTTATCATTCAATGAATGATTGATCCAACTATAACATTTGTTCCTTTGTAACATAAGGTACATAAGCAAAGCATTTCAATTTGAAGATTTACTTACTCTTTCTACCCTATAGGGATTTCTCTTACTACTATATTCTAGTAAAATTATTTCAGAAAACTAAATAGCATAATTGTGGATAAGGAACTATACAAGCGACCTACCCAATTTTATTGTAGAAATTTTTGGGATCAATGATTGGACCATGCAAACTAAAGACACCTTTTCTTGGATAAAGAAAGAGATTATTCGATCTATTTCCGTATCTTGATGATATATATCCTAACTTGGACATCCATTTCAAATGCATATCCCATTTTTGCACAACAGGGTTATGAAAATCCATGAGAAGCAACCGGACGTATTGTATATGCCAATTGCCATTTAGCTAATAAGCCCATGGATATTGAGGTTCTAAGCGGTACTTCACGATACTGTATTTGAAGCGATTGTTTGAATTCCTTACAATATGCAAGTTAAACAAGTTCTTGCTAATGGTAAAAAGGGAGGTTTGAATGTGGGGGATCGAGATAAATTTACTTGGTGTTGTCATCGTGTAACTATATAGATAAATTTAGTTATGATGATTACAATTGTCCATTCATACTTACTCTAACCTATTATTAGTAAAATAAAAAGTATTTCGAGGGGATAATTACCAAAACAGTTCTAAACCCATTATACGGATGGTAATTCAGTCTTAAATTTTTATAGTCCTCCCGATCAATTTTGACTGAAAATCGATGACTTCGAACAAACCCATTACATGGGTTAATTTGTCATACGTCGAGAGCATAACAGTCATTATTGCAACAGATCGTGCTGCACAGAGAAATTTGGAAAAATAGTTATCACCAGATATAAAGAAACGATGTGTCCAGCTGCAAGCCACAGCATAGGCAATTAAAAAAGGATATCTAAATGCGCAAACTGGGGGAACGCGCAGATGGAGAAGCTCAGGCCAATCTGAGTACCCATCACAAAGTGCACCCCCTCAGAAAATGTTACATTTAGCCCCTAAAATTGAACTGAAATGACACAAATTTTACACTTTAATAGCCACAAAAAATACCGCAAGTCTTAATGATTTGACAATGATATGACTCTGACACGGCAAAAGAAAATTCGATTATAACACGTGAAAGTGAATTGAAAAAAAACACACATGGTAACACTTTTTCTTTAGAAATTAACTTATGGTCAGAAATTAATTTTTCTACTTTTGTTTAGAAGCGGAAGTTAATTTTTCAACTCTTGAGAGAATTATTATTATTATTTTTTATTTTTCAAGTGACTCCAAACTAATTTTGGAGCAAAAAGAAAAATGCTTTAAAAGTAGAAAAATGAAATTATGTGACCAAACGAATTTCTACTCCAAAAGCATTTTTCGAGCGGAAATCTACTCCACAAATGTTGTCATCCAAGTTTCCTATCAGCTCTTACGCATGTTGTCGATCACTTGGTGTAATTCTACGATGCACATACCTACACAAACGGAGCGGCATCTCTGCGCCCGTGCAAATCTACTCACCTATTGACAGAATGCAGTAATCCAGAATGCAATCTTGGGAAGCACCGAATCACTGTCACATTAGTGGATCAAGCGCCGGTCCTTCCTTGTAACTAATTTGGTTAATGACGCAGCTCGTCCTCTTCTAGCGTTTGAAAAATACAAGTACGGTTTCTACGATCGGAAATGATCTCAGAGGGCGCTTGCAGGAAGATGTATCACCAAGAAAAGTGCCTAGGGAAAGTCAAAGAACTTAACCTAAATGTGTAAGACGTTTTGAATCGTAGCGCTGAATAACTATGCCCCAAAATATAAAATGCAACCTAGAAAGAATGCATTTAAACAGCCGGGCAAGCATTTCCTGAAGCTATGCCAACATGAACGAAGGCACAGTGGGATTTCTCTCTTGCATCTCACTTGAAAGAACATGAATAATTGAAACAAATTCCCTAACACCACATATGCACACTGAAGATTATTCATTCCCAAGGCCTTCTGCGACATCACGAAGCCATAATTCTAGTTATATGCTGCCATAAGCAAAGCTATTTTATGGGCCTACTTATAGATATTGTTTCAACGAGTTGGGGTCGTTGGTATGCTAATATATATCTTAGTGGGGTACACTGTTTTGCATAGAAGATAGATAACATCAATACAAAGACCAACATAAATATGAGGTTGGAGGTTGGCCGAAGAAACATGAGAGAATGCCCTGATGGTGGAGCTATTTAGCAGCGGGAAGAAGCTTCAATGCAAGATTCTCCCGCATTGACAAATTCTTCATCGCCTCATATAATATCATGCAAATTAATTGGTCCGGCTCCCGGATGGGCCCCACCTATCCCAAGCCGGGTGGGTGAGTTCACTCTTGGAACCGAGAACCGGGCCGATGTTCGCCGGTTTAGGTTTATTTGCACTGGGAACCGGGCCAGTTCATGCGGGAACCACCTAGAACCAACCGATTTAGGCGGCTTCCATTCCAGTCCGGTTCATTTGCTCACCTCTACTGGCCAGTCTCAAGGAAAAGATGCTAGCAATTCACAAGGAAGAGAGGCTTCTTGCCGGTGACCCGAAAAAGGAGAACAAAATTGTTAGGCGAAAGATGGCTCCCTTGTACCGGATCAAACAGAACCAGTTCTTAACAATGTCATTTATTACAGCTCTCGTTCGTCTTCTTCCTTGCTCCATAAGTTTTTGATAAAAGACACGATGGATGGCTGTTCTTTTATCAGCTGGGAATGGAGTGGCCTAAGGGATTCTATCCACTAGCCTATAAAATGGAGGCATCAAGACACCTAAATGACAACGAAGGCCTTCTCATGAATTAGATTCGAAACAATATCAAGCTACTTTACTTCTTAGTAGATCGTGAGTGGATCTATCGCCCTCCTCATTATAGTCCTCCTAAAATCAATAGAATACATCCCGTCTTTTCACCTTATTTGTCCTATGCATAGTCAATACTCTAGCCCCAACCATGGCTCCTAATGAAATCAGACTTGGAACCAAAGACCAAACGGAATAGCAAGTATAAAGTAAATTGCTCAATATTTTCAAATTAGTCCAACTTCGTACCTTTCCGGCATAAATCTATGTGTTCTTTCTTGTCATTGTGAAGGTTGGTTTTGGGAGAGAGATCGAGTACATGCATTAGCCTCCTGCTGATCAGTGAATACTCGAGTATGCTTCGGTGAACTGTTACAATTGCTCCTTTATTTACTAGGGCAAAAGCCATCAGAAAATCTCAAATTGTGCCCACTATAACGCATTCATCCTAAAAAAATTTCCGTGACACCCAAAAAATCCCAAATTTATATTTGCGTGACACATTTACTCTCCATTAGCTTTTCAAGCACAATTTCCACAAATCCTATGCATCATGTCTCTGGGGGTGACCGAGGTGTAAATAACACTTCCTCCATCCTCAGTATAATAGGGACACAAACGACCATACCAGCAACACGATCAAAATATCCGCGATGCACATAACCGAGCTCTGTTTAGTATTAGGGACAATACTACAAAATGGACCAAACAGGTAAATTTCCAATCTCATGCCCGACACATTCCGACCAGGGTCGCCATCATTTTTGGGAGAGCAAGAGCTGCACGCGGGGATTCACGGAAGTAATCTCCAATTTGTTCAGCCATGGCAAGCCTTGAGTCCTGTTCGCTCATGTTGGAACTGTGGATGAAGAGCTTAGCAGCGTTTTTGATTTGGAACAACAAAGTGACATTATCTACCATTTTACTGCTGGTAAACCTTTTTTTTTTCTGGTTGGTCGAAACTGCTAAACTAATTCAATGAACACATAATTGATCACCAGTAGCATTGAGACTGAACTGGAGCTACAAGTGCTCATTGGCTACGATACTTGGGGTTAAGCATGCCCTGCTCCAGGGAGTTGACTGCAAAAGGTCATGAAATCTCTTATGGTCACTAATACTCATTTCTTCCTAGTACATCTTCAAATAAAGGCTCTTCAATCAGACATGATGACCAGTGACTGTAATTACTAAAGTGGAGAACAAGCTTTGCTTTCAATTGCTAACTAGAAAAAACTATCCAAAGTTCTGGAAGTCACAAGGAACCCAAAGCCCAACGACGCTCCAAAAGAAATAAAGGACTCAGGAATATATTCTATTTGCCACAGACATCATGTCGATCTCCAACAAACAATCCAATATCCCGTGGATGTGCCTACAACGAGCAAATTCACAACAAAATCAACATGTAAAACAATGAACTCAGAGATTTGGAGATTCCGTTTCACCCTTGAAAAGGGTCAAGATCTTTGGCTTTCGGAAATTTTCTGCAGAGTTGAGTACTTTCAGGCAGAGTGCAAGCCTTTTCTGGTTAACAAAGTATTCATGGATACATAACATAGTTCAGCCGCATACATTGACTTACTGTGATCAAAAGTAGTAGAGCCACGAGATAAAACCATTGTAAGAGCCCAATGCAGTGAGGGTGTCTGAAAAAAAAGTTAAGGTGAAATTCAAGCAAGATAGTAAATCATTGAGCATAAAATTGAGGCTAGGAGGATGATGTTTACCATGACAGATGAAAGAAGGCATGCGAAGTAGGAACCCATCAAGAGCATACGCCCAAAGTGAAAGGCTGGGAGGGAGACTATGGCCTTATCCTTCCTCCAATTGAGCTAACCTTATTGATCCTGCAATTGGTATAATGAATGTGTACTAGGCAACTCCTTCCATCTTTAGCCAAAAGACAGTAGATTCATCATAGCTATTGCCAGTGTGTTCATTTCATTGCAGATGTTGGAACCTGTCAAGGAAGTCCAAAGAAAGACAGAATAAAATGGATCATTCCTTAAGTCTACGATTTGTCATCTCAAAGGTAATCATAAACATTTCATGAATGATATGTTCCCTCACAGCAATTTCTAACTGGAAAGATGTTACTAACCTAACAGTGTCATTTTTTTCTTTTGCCAAGTGATCTACCAATGTCTAACTCATGTAAGAATGCCGAAACCTGACAATCGGATTCTTCTCCTATAATATCACAAATCATCTGAGCACATGTAGGTCAAAGTCCACCAGAGGATGTGCTATCAATGGATTAACAGAGGAACAATGTCCAAACGGATGTCTTATTACATCGTGCTAAATCGCTGCTGAAAAGCAGACACACCGGCAGGCAGAAAACAGGAGAGAGCGACCCAGAAAACCTCAGCTTCATCAAACTAGCATTACCAATCACACCTTCATACCCAACAAACTAAATGAACCAATGTTATTCCCAAATGGCAACAAAGACCCTAATTACACCGAATTCATATTGTTCTCGCGAATGAAAAGGCATCGACTTTTCCCGTACATTGTAGGCGACTTTACATGAATTGGGAATCAGAGGCCCTGTTACTCGCTCGCGGCAAGGAGTATCAATCTACCTCGAACGAAACTGCATAAAAGAAAGTGGGGGGTCGATTTCGCGAACTCAATCCTGGCCCTCCCTCTTGTTGCTGGGCTTGCGATAGGTCTCTTCCACTTGCTTGGCCTTGACGAAGTAGGTTCTGGCCAGGTTCTTGATGTTCGGGACGTTGTAGTTCTGGGCGGCGTAAACGCCGGCCACAGCCCCCAAGAGGAACGAGAAGCTGCTCCTTATGATGCCCATTTGGCCGAATTCGTCAGGTTCGAGAGCAATCAATTGAAACTGGAACTCGGGAAAGCTGGTCAGGAGAGCGACGGAAGATGCCGATGCCAAGAAACGCTTTGAGACTTGCTGGTGTTTGCGGGCTGGGGACGACGGACGACTGAGTCGAGTTTATATCGTCATTTGCCTTGATTGCCAAGAAATTTGTTTTTTCTCATTGTAATATCGGGTTCAAATCTTGTTGGGAATATATTTTAAAAGTAAAATCTATCGGATCGAGGTGTGGAGTGCGTTCTTAAGATCACCCGTAGAAGTAAACTGGTCAAGGTCCAAAAACTGAACCGGACGTCACTTGATCGCTTAAGCCATCGTCCCTTTGTCCCGCTGGCGAAGGATTAGTGGACGTTTAAAAACCGAGGGTTGTGAAACTACATAGTTACAAAGAAGAAATATTCAAATGCAAGAGTAAGAAATGCTTTGAATGACAAGGAAACTAGAATGAAAAGAAAATGATATGCCGAACCATATTGAGTTGCTTATGGCTTGTTTGGTAACTGGTTTAGTTGTCTATTTTTCTGTTCTCGAAAATGAAAAAGAGTAGAAATTTGTCTGTGTGTGTCAATTATTTTTTTTATTCTCCAGAATAAATTAGTGACTACGGAATAGATTTGGGATAGAAATAAGAAATAAAAAAAAATATTTTTTTTTGTTCCTAAGAACAAAAAGAAAAATATGATCATTTTAGAGAAACAATGTTGGCGTAACCTAATGCCCGGCGACAGGCCCATGACTACCCGGATATTCGACGGTCCGACCACCGGAGATCGGCCGACGACCATCTATGACCAACGGTCGGCGGACAACCATCGAGGGTGTGCGGCGCCAGCCGGCCGACAAACCCCCGCGTCGGCGACGGCGAGAGATTTGGTAGGAAAAAGGAAAAGAAATAAGAAAATAAAAAGAATGAAGAGTATGAAAAATAAGAAAATTAAAAGAATTAAAAAAATGACTTAGTTTTGACTCACTTAATCTTACTAAATAACTAACCTGTTTATGACACATTTAAAATCCATTTAAGATTCATTAACTTGATTTTTTTTTCGAACCCATTAACTTTTTTTTTTTGTTGAACCCATTAACTTGTTAACAAATCTATTTCTAACCCATTTAAGTTTATTTTTAAAATTTAAGGCAATCAATTTTTGACCAACATCATTAAATATGGATTAAACATATGGGTTCTAGACCCATTTTGTCACCTCTACTTATCGCCCTCGAGCAAGGGTGGCCCTCGCCGATCTGCACAAGAAGTGGCTGGGACTTTCTAATTTTCACATATGATTTGACTGAAATCACTTCATCGCTTGGGTGAATCTCCAATCTAGATTTTCATCTTTATCTTCTTATAGAGAAATGTGAGTTAATGTTGACATTAGCTCTATTGATCCGATAGAGTCTATTCTATTACCTTATATAATGATGAAGAATAAATATGCTTGCTGATGTCCATATTAATTTTGCTGGAGTCTGAGTTTAGCTTACTGCTCTCCCACATGTCTATATCTTTGTTTACACGGCCCTTTTCTGTTTTATTATCTTTAACCGAGCCGACAGGTCATCCTCTAGTCAAAGTAAATTGTCTTTCCTTAAGATTCTACTGGTGACATCCTTTAAGATCATCTGCAATTCTATTTTGCAGGGCCATCTTAAGATGTCTTGATCAGTCAAGTCCTTACAAAAGTTCAGTTTTATTCAAATATGAATTGTTAAGTATCCATTGATATTTTTATAATTACAACGAAAACATTGAAAAAAGAAATTTTTAGGGTTGCATCAAACGCATTTATGGCTTTTTTTTTTCTATTTCGAGAATAAAAATTTTTTGTGCGCTATTAAAAGTTGTTATTTAACTGTCTTGCATTTCTCTTTCGAGTGGTTACAAGTACCCCGATTGATGTTCAAGATCGATTCTAGGAATTTGCTTGCCAAGTCCTTGTTCTTGCATTCATTTTTCAACGTACCAAGTGTCTCGCCAATTTTCAACCGAAGATCACAGGATATTGACTAAGGTAAAAGCCATCTTCTCTCTCCATTGTTCCAATGGTGGTAGTCCCAATTGACCCGTAAGCCACTTGTTGGATTAAGTACACTATAAGTGTCAAAACTTATATACGGCGCTCACTTCAGATCAAAACTCTCAAAACGATCACTTAAGTGCGAACTTTTTTTAAAAACGATCACCTAAGTGCTAATTTTTTTAAAAACGATCATTTTAGTGCTAACTCCTATTTGAGTTGACGTGGGGAAATCCGACGTGACTTATTTTTTTTTATTAATGTTTGAGCTGACCTGACTCGCTGGAGTTAGCACTCGAACGAGTTTTTTTTGATAAAATTGGCATTTAAGTGATTGTTTTGAAAGTTTTGGCAAGTGATCCATTTTAAAAAAAAATTGGCACTTAAGTGATCGTTTTGAAAGTTTTGGCATTAAAGTAAGTGCCGTACATAAGTTTTGGCATTTGTAGTGTACTTAAGCTGCCACTTGTCATACTCATCCTATCAAGCACATGAAAGAAGATCAGCTTCTTCGTATGGGAAGCAAACAATAAAGTAGCCTCATTTTATAGATAATAAGATGGTCTAAGCCAATATAGTTGAACGACATTCTTGGGTATCATATTATTTTCTAGCTCTATTTTGGATTTTGCCTACTGTTTGGGTGAAATTAATACAAGAGTGTAATACATGTACTAAATTGAATCAAGACGATTGCATATTATCAGTCCCGCTTAGGTCTTACTAGATCTGACGGTCCAAATTGAGTTTAGTATGCATATTAGGTTCATAGAACGTTATTCTTTAGACTACGGTTCTTACATCTATTAAACTATCTACCGGCTTAAGAAGGACATATGAAAGAACTCGATTTCCAAACTAACTCTTAACACACTTGTCATTCATTCAACGGTGAAGGTATAAGTTTTTTGTTATACCGGCATTAGAGCAATAGTAATGAAATAAGTTAACTCTTAGCGGAATCCGATTTATTGAAGAAGTCTAGCATTATGAATTGAGGAATGACAAGCCAGTTCATCCTTTTCTGTTTCAAGCCTGTGAGTGTGATGCTTGGGCCATCCAAGTTCTTCGATGCGGTGGTAATGTTCTTGAACAGAAGACATCATCTCTTCCTCACTCGGCAACACCGATCTTCCAGATAAAATCTTGGCCACCCACTTCGACTGCAACTCGCTATGGCATCTCGCAACAGTCTAATCATGACCGAGATCGGTCAGGATAATATGAAAATAAGGAAACAAGCCAAAGATTAACAAACCACAACTCTTGCGAAAACAGTTAAAGGAATTTGATGATTCTAAACTCATGTTTTCATAAATGTATAGACCAGAACTATGGCGGAAAAAATCCACAGTTAAAAGGGGCTAATTCCCTAAAAAGCACCAACTTTAGGTCTAATGACGATTATGGCCCAAATTTTTTTTTGTCTCATAAAAATGCACTAACTTTAGGTTCAATGACGATTCTGGCCCGAACTTTATTTCATCCCATGAAAAAGCACTAACTTTAATTCGAGTCCTAAATCCGGTCCCCTTAATTTGGAACCATCGGTTGTTCAACGTGGCAATTACACGTCATAAAAAAATTCGGGTGACTTATTGATGTGGATTTAAGGCACTATTCATCATTTTCTTAGCACGAAATTTAAAGTTGTTCATCTACTTCACCTCGGGCACAACTTGAAGGACGACGGTTTCATCTCCTTCACTTCATTCGCAAGCATCAGCTTTTTAATTGGAATCTGAAGTTGTGTATTATCACTCGTAAAGAGACGCCATTGATGAGATCGCCAAGCTTATGACTAGAGCCTTCATTTTTTAACAAGCCCCGCCCTATCCCCTCCCCAAACCGGACGAAAAACTTCATATTTCGTTCCAAGAAGACGATGAATAGTGCTTTAAATCCACATCAGTAAGCCACGTGGATTTATTAATAACGTGTAATTGCTACGTTGGACAATTAATGGTTGCAAATTAAAGGGGCCGGATTTGGGACTCGAGTTGAAATTGATGCTTTTTCATGGAATGAAAAAAAGTTCTGGCCAAAATCGTCATTTGACCTAAAGTTGGTGCCTTTTTATGAAATAAAAAAAGCTCGGATCATAATCGTCATTAGACCTAAAGTTGGTGAGAAAACATGTTTGTATAAAGGCCCCACGCTGTTGTTATCCACACTCAGAAGTGCCTTCGTCTTAAAAAAGGGGAGTGGTTACTGTATCTTCAAAGTCGATTTTTGGAATGTTCAACCTGATCTGAATTATTCTTGAGCTTGAATCTACTTGATTATTTAGTCAAGTTGAGCTTATCTTCGGAAACACTTTCTTCGAAATATGATCTAATTGAGCTGAGCTTCAGTCTTTTCCCTTCCTTCCATTGTTTCTTTTCTTTCCTTCCTTTTCAAATGAAAGAGAGCCACTTCAATTCTTTAATGTGGGATTTCTTTAACACAACTCACTCACACGTGTATCTTAACAATATTTTCCTCACATGTAAACTCAGTGTTAAGTCCGGTCCGCTCCCCCTTAATTCAGGTACCCTTCCGGATCAACTTATTTCAAGTTGAATAGCCAAACTTCATAACCATGAAGTCTACCTCTGGGCCCGTTCAGTAATGCATGGGACAACAACCATCGGCTCGATACCATTAAATGGGAGCATGAAGCGGAAGCGAAAAGTAGGGAATAGAGAGAGAGAAAAAAAGAAAGAAAGACGGTGACGGCATTCTTAAGCGTTCTCGATTTCTTTTGTGCTCCGATCTTGTGAGAAAATTATCAATTGTATTTTTACTTTCCTCGAAAACTAATGGATTCGCAGAGTGACTCTGCGTGGAGACGTAACCCGAATTTAGTTGAACTTCAATAACAAATTTTCTGATGTTTTATTTCGATTATGTCTTTTTATAATTATATTCTGCTAGTATGGATTGTTTGCTTGGATTATTATTCTGAAATTGGTGCGCGATTCCTAACACCCACTGCAACCTGAACCTCCACCGGCATCCGTCGATCCTCTCTCGGTTGCAGGCCGCCACCGTCGTCTCCTTTCATTGGTTGGATTCGTTTTGCTTTTATCGCCAGAGGAAGCTCCCATAGCTTCAACGCCAACTTTCTCTTGGTTCTCCCACTTCCTCAATCTGCGTGATGACCGTTGACCCTAAAATGAGAAAAGCGATCCCCAGATGCAGGGATGCCCATGGGTCATAGCTGACCAAAAAATGAACAATCCGAGAAAATAATACACATTGTTTGATGATGACATAATGCATGACAATCACACCAAATTTATGTAGGGGAAACGGGACGATTCGAAATTGTTTTTTTCTTTGATAATCATGATGATTCGCTTTCAAATCACATTTACTTTGCACGTTACTCGCTCCGCTGGTAGTCCAAATCCTGAGTTGATGGTAAATAATTGTAGGCAAATTTTATTACAAGGTGTTTGAGCAAGATAAAGGTTGCGAATTGCATCCAAATCAAACTCTAGGTCTGCTCGCTTTCTAGTGATTACAAGCGTTTCGGTTGATGTTCAAGCTCAATTCCAGGAGTTTGCTCGTCGAATCCTTCTTCTTGCAACCACTTTTCAATATCCCAAGTGTCTCGCCAATTTTCATCAGAAGATTTCGCGAATTTCAACGCTTCGAGTCCGATAAGAGCCATCTTCTCTCTATATTGTTCCAAGGATGGATGTCCCAATTGATCCACAAGCCACTTCTCGTACTCACACTATCACGCACAAAATTTAAGTAGCCTCATCGTACAGTTAATAAGTTGATCTCAGCCAATATAGTTCAATAAAAATCTTTAGGGATCATACTACTCTTTAGCTCTATCATGGATTTTGCCAACTGTTAACGAGAAACTGAATCTAGATCATTAGAGATGGCCAATCTAATATAGGTCCTACGATCTCTCATGGTCCAAATGTAATTTACTATGTATACTAGGTTCATGCAATATTTACTCATTATTTAGACTATACTTTCTATACTTAAAAATGTAAGCTCGACCGGAAAAAATATAGGTCCACTGCCAGCTTTGGAAATAATTTGCGTACTCAACATTGGATAATTGACACGATGGAAGAATTACACATGTCATTCATCCAATGGTGAATGTATAAATCTTTTTGTTACACTAGCGGTGAACCTAATAATAATCCACAAGACATTTTGCCTTTTTAATTTTTTGAGGTGTCCAGTTTGTTGAAAAGATGGAAGCACTATGAATTTGAGGAATGATAAGTTAGTCTCAACCTTTCCAATTTCAAGCCTGTGAGTGTAATGCTTGGGCCATCCAAGCTCTTCGATGCGCTGGTAATGTTCTTGAACAGAAGACATCATGTCTTCTTCACTTGGCAACACCGATTCTCCAGATAAGACCTTGGCCACCCACTTCGACTGTAACTCACTAGGTTGTGTCGGAAAAGTCTAATCATGGTCGAGATCGATCGAGAGAATGTGAAAATAAGGAATCAAACCGCGAAATTAGTGAACTAGAACCCACGCGAATACGTTTAATTGCTTCCACAGTTCTAAACTCATGTTTCCATGAAATGTCTAAACCCTAAGTATGGCACAAAACATCCGAAATTGAAATGCTCTCTTCCCCATTTTCTTTTTTGCATTTTCACCTATTGTGAACGACTAATTCCTACATCTTTCAACTTAAACATTAGTTAATCAGTGATCGATTCTCAAGTTGCCGGAGAAAAAAGTTGTTTGTTTGGCTCAAAACATGCACTGAGTGTTACCTTTTGCTATTATATATCAGCTGACTTTCTTCTTTCAAAACCTTAATCTCTGGTTAGTCTACTAAAAATAAGCTTCGTGAAAGAATCTCACAAGATAAGGTATGCAAATGAAAGAGAGCTGAGGCGCTAGGCTTGGTGGGAAAATACGTTTATATAAGGGCCCCACTCGGTTGTCATCCACACTCACAAGTCCCTTCGTCTTCAGAAATGGGAAATGGTAACGATATCTGCAACATGTATATCAAGCAATATAGACATTAAAAATAAATGCTCAAGTAACTGCAGAAAACTAACAAGTTTTTTTTTGTACCCAGTGCAATGGATGATAACATCTGCATAGATAGATGATCCATCTTGAAACACCAATTCACCATCGTCTTCAGCACATGCTATCTATTCAAAAGACCAAAACAAGATTAATATTTCAGAATGGGAATTATATCTTTTAAGGCTCCGCTTGGATTTTAATCTAAACCTAGTTGCAATTAGAAAAGAGGGACAACATAAAATGTAAAGTACCATGGGATGTTGGAAGACCCCAGGGAGCTTTCTTGTTGTCAGAAGAACTTGGGGATTTGTCTCTCTTGAGGCTTGATGAACTTCTCTGGCGATAGGTAAGATGTCTTTGGCTATGTCGGTTGCGCTGATCCCTCTTCCTATTATCAACACAATCTGTCGTGCAAAATAGTGAAAAACATTTATACATGAACATAACAAGAGTGAGCTACATGTTGAAGGCACATAGGTGTTATTTTAAGTCATAAAAAAAGCCTTGCGATGTGATCCCTGGGTGACGACCCATTCAACTCTAAAGATCGACACTCATGTTTTCTAAAAGACTTGTGACCAATGTGTAAGGCCGAAGTAGGAAACCCTCGTATAGATGTTTGTTTTAAGGACAATTTAAGCCCCTAGCCATCCGGACGAAGGGTGCGAGTAATCCTCGGGGCGAGAAAATCTAGACAAAGTACACTCCTTTTATGTTGCTGGCTAGAATAGTGAAGTGGACAAGAACAAACCGAATCACACGTCAAGTGAGGAGAGTATCATTGGACGGTAGATACCGATACTGACAAGAAAGTGAGAGCTTAACCTGAGGGAAAAGTACCAAAAAAATTATAAACTTATTGGAATTGAAACCAATTAGTCACAAACCTTCCACTTAAATTAATTTAGTCATAAATATTTTCATATTAGTACTAATTCAATCCATCGAAGTCAATTTAGGTAGAAAATTGCGACGTGGACGTCGGGCGTCATATATAACACGATTAGTGCTGATGTGGATAGTTTTTTTTAACATTTTTAAATATTTCTTGAATTTTTAATAATTTTTCCTATTTTTCTTCTTCTTTTTCTTTTCTTCTCCTCTTTTCTTTCTTTTCATTTTTGTATTTCCACTGAGCTTTGGTGAGCTCGCCGGCCATTGCACGAGGACTGTGAAGCCCTCCCCCAACCACACCTAGGTCATGGTGAGGCTGGCATGGTGTGGTTGGGGGAGGGCTTGGCCACCTTCGCCCACGATCAGCTAGGCCATGGTGAGGCTGGCATCGGCCACATCGGGGCAAGGGCCACAACCCCTTGCCGGCAGCCCGTGAGGGCTTTTCCGCCCTCTCCTAGTGATCGGCGAGCTTGTTGGAGCTCCATGGAAAAAAGACAAAGAAAAGAAGGAAAAGCGAAAAAAAAAGGAAAAGAAAAATAATTCAAAAAATTATTTATGAAACTATAATAAATGTTCACGTTAGCATTGCCTATGTCATGTAGGATGTTCGGCGTCTAACATTAGCGATTTCCTATTAAAATTGGTCAAATAAACCGAATTGCTACAAATGTGAAAAGATTTGTGACTAAATTGATCTAATTGAAAAGTTTATGACTGGATTGCTACCAATACAATAGGTTTAAGAGTTTTTTTTTTTACTTTTCCCCTTTACGTGATGAAGCTTGTAACACCTCTCTAACCATGAGAGACGGCTAGGCTGATGATTAACACTTAGTAACCCTTTAGAGGCTTGGTTTGCATAAACCAATTGATTCTTGGATATAATGTAAGAAATTTCATAAGTCAATTCTAGATCATGTTCTCAGAAAATAAAGAAGGCATATTAGCAATACCTTATCTTTATATGGCTCGGGAACTCGATAATTATGACTATGTAGCTGTTCTCCTTGCCATCCTGATCTCCCTGTGAAAAGGATTTTTCTAGTAAGAACGTAAATGAACAAGAAAGAACAGACTTCACAGTTGTAGAGTACTTAAATATTTGTAGCAAAAGGAAGAGAAAACTATTTCGAAGAATCATATGATTCGAGTTTGTTTTATATATATATGGTCAGAATTCGAGTTTATGTATTTCTCTTCCATAATGAATGCAACATTCTAAGTTGATTATTTAAGTATTCAAGTCCACCTGTTTGCCGACTCAATTTCAAATTAAGCGAAAGAGTTAACGACTAAAATCATTCATAAGTGGCATTTATTAGAGTAATTAAATATTAAACCACGTTTTCTAAAATCTTCCCATGATTCCCTCTTGATTTCCTTGATTTCCATAATCTTCTCTCCATGTTGCTCTTCACCTTGTGAGAAACCAAAACTTTTCTTGAATTGCTGATAACTGCGTCTTCCGATGGTTCACTAATATTATTAACCCTATCAGCCTCGAAGGAAGATGGAAAAATTTGGGTGGTTGTCTTTCGACAAGTAGTTGAGGACAAGAGAAAATGAATTGGATCAAACCTTAGAGATGAACCTAAGGGAGGCTGGTGGTGGCCACCGCCCCGGAGTGATTCTTAGCCATAAGCTATTGTAGATCCCATGTGAGATTTATATGATGTAATAACGAATATTGAATGAGCTCATATACATCGGATGCATACGAAACTTATCATACGTACATGAAAAAAGGTACAAAAAGAAAAGGTCCGGCAGCGGTGTTGCTTAGCCTTTTAATTTTCTCATAGGATTTATGCCTCCTTCTGTAACACACCCAAAAAAGGTTTACTAATCATTATAAATGATTCTAGGTTTAACGATAGTTGGAAACCTTATTTTATCGTGTGCTTCTGATATTTTTTAATGGTATAAGTTAAAGTCTTTTATCCCGCCGCCAGGGATGTTTTTATTTTTGTAATTGAGTGTTGTGATTGAAAAGGGTCGATATGAATAGGAGAGAAGTCAAGCCCAATTTGGTTGACCGGCCAAAATCCAAAGCTCCTTTGCAATGCAAGTTCGAGATAAGGACATTAGTACATTATAGCTGTCGTGACTTTTGTATCGCCCTTACTTGAGTTTGATAACATTTTTTTTTTTGGCCATTTGTGTATCATGACTTCTAAAAAAATCGTTCATTTAAGTGTCATAATTTTCGATCGATCAGCTCATGATGTAACTTAAAAAAAAAAACGTTCATCCAAGTGTCAAAAATCTTACATGGTATTGCACTTGTGGTAAATAATTTTAAAAAGTTATGGCGATCAAGTCGATCCATCGCAAATTCACATGGCACTCAAACGAGAAAAAAAAAGTTATGACACTCAAATTAGCTCTTTATATAATTTATGACACTCATGTGATAAAAAAAAGTTTGGCACGTATGGCACCCACAAAGTAATCTTATGCATTGAGATTGTGAAGGGTTGTTTTTATATTTGTAATTTGAGTTGCTTTGATCGAAAAAGGTTGCTATGAATAGGAGAGAAGTCAAGCTCAATTTGGTTGACCGGCCAAAATCCAAAGCTCCGTTATAATGCAGGTTCTCTTTCTTCTATATGACAATGACAATATCAGCAAAGAGAAACAATTCCACAACGACAATGTTAGACCAGATGATTGTACCTGGAAATTCAGCAATCTTTGGTTGGGTGTACTTGCCGTTACAAACCACCACAGCCTCGAAAACATCCCTGCCAGCCGCCACCTCCTCACCGCGCGTCTGCCACTCCACGGCCCACTGGTCCTGCCTCCCCTCGACGGCTGGCTCAACCCGAACCACTTTGTGCTCGAACCGAATCAACTCGATCAGCCTGAAATCATCTGCGAAACCACGCAAGAACCTGAGCACCTCCTCATGACCTGGGAAGTTCCTCGGGTCCCCGCTTCCATTATAGAGAAACGGGTAGTCCGAGAAACCCATGAGTTGCCTTGGCGAATTCACCCGGAGCGATCGGTAGATGCTGGAATGGACAACATCGCGGCCCGGATCCAACCCCAGTGCGTCGGATTCGACCCTAGGGTCGTACAGCCACGCACCGCCGATATCATTGCTACTCTCAAACACCACCACTTGGTGCCCCTCGCGGCGGAGCTCCCTGGCTGCAACGAGACCTGACATGCCGGCCCCAATCACTGCCACCTTTACTCGCAGTTTCACCATGGTTTTGAGACCCGGATCCGGATAGTTTTCAGGGTCTGCACTTCAACTCACTTTCTCTTATAGCTATAGGAGATGATCTTTCTTGCGTATGGCATTGGTGGGTAAATTTATTGGGAAAGGTCTAAACAAGTTTTTGTTTATTAATGGGCTAAATCGAGGTTGGGCACGTTGTGTCGGTCGATCCACCTCATCACACTAATGAATCATGAGTCATGATCGACAAATTTATTAAGATTACAAATAGAGCTTAATGAATACCGATTCCACATCAGTGAAAATAGTCTCCACCTACCCTTGAATTGACTTTAAATCCAACATTGCAACGCCTAAATTTTTTTTTTAGAGCAAGTTGCTTGATTTGGTTTAATAATTATATCCATCATCATTTGCTTATGGCACTATTACTTTCAAGTTTGCGGTCAGCTCAATCGAGTTGATGTAGAATTCGAAAATATTTGACTCACTGGATTGACCTGTAGTGTAGCCTGTGGAATCTTGCAGAGGCGTTATCTACTTTGTGTTTCCAATCTTAGAAAAAACAGTTGATGTTGCCTGGCATACTTGTCGGGGAATCTCCCTACTTTCATTAACCAAACTCCTTTGGTAAAAGTGGGCAACTTATTAGGTAATTCAATCAATGTGATCTTTATTTCGAAATGCAATCAAGTCCTCTCGATCAAATCTTTCATAAATTTTTGACGTAATTGTTTAGTCATCGTCCGCCATCCCGTCGAATGCATCACGGCAAGCGGTTAAGTGGACAAAAAGATGATGTTTAACTTTTGTGATTTGTTTGATATATTTGTTTTTTGTGTTGCTTTTTTTTTTCCTGCATTTCTTCTTTTCCTTTCGTTCTTTTCCGCCCACTCCCCCCTCTAGCTATCGTCATCTTTAATTCACGATCGCTTGGCCAAAACTCTTTCGGTACCTAGCGACGTTCATTGATCCTTGCTCGACCGCCGACAGTCAACGTTGTCTTCTTTTACTGGTTGGATCATCATGCGGTTAGTTGTCTACCTTCTGGTGCTGGTCAACATCCTTGGCTCTAACTACCTTCTTTGCTCGTCGGTGAGTTATCTCAAGATGTTGACATCTCCACCAACTCTCTTCTGCTACCGGTTGTGCAATTGATGACTTAGCATGTCCTCCTTCATTTAGATCGCTAAGGCAAATTGTCTCCACTAGTTTTGTCAGGATTGGGTTGTTGTTTTGTACATACGTTTGTGTCTCCTCAAATCAGCCACACTGATCCTACTAGGCATGTCAAAAAGATGCTTCCGCGGAATTTTACCCGCGAAATGCCCGACGTCCAAATCAAACTCTCTATCGCTCTCTTTCGACTCTTCCATCTCTTTTTAGTGGTTACAAGTGTTCCGATCAATGTTCAAGTATCAATTCTAAGGAATTTACTTGTGAAATCCTTCTTCTTGCATCCACTTCTCAACGTCCCAAGTGTCTCGAAAATTTTCCTCATAGGATTGCAGGAATTTCAACATTGCGAGTGCGATAACAGCCATTGGTGATGCTGGGGCCATCCAAGCTCTTCGATGCGATGGTAATGTTCTTAAACAGAAGACATCATCTCTTCTTCACTTGGCAACACCAATTCTCCAGATAGAACCTTGGCCACCCACTTCGACTGTAACTCGCTAAATTGCACCGCAACAGCCTAATCACGATCGAGACCAATCGAGAGAATGTGAAAATGAGGAATTAAACCGAAAAATTAGTGGACTAGAACCCACGCGAATACATTTAATTGCCGCCACCGCAAAATTGAAGTGTTTTCTTTCCCATTTCCTCTCTTTGCAATTTTACCTATTGTGGACGATTAATTTTTAAGTCTTTCAACTTAAACATTAGTTAATACTCTCTAATTGCTGGAGAAAAAGTAGTTTGTTTGGCTCAAAAACGTGTACCGACTGTCACATTTTGCTATTGTATATCAGTTGACTTTCTTCTTGCAAAACCTTAACTCTAGTTAGTGTACATGATGGGAGGAAAACAAAAATTCATTAAAAAATTTACCATAGACGGTATGCCAACGAAAGAGAGCTGAGGGAGGAGCAAGGCTTGGTGGGAAAATATGTTTATATAAAGGCCCGACTCGGTTGTTATCCACACGCAGAATCCCGTTGTCTTCAGAAATAGGAAATAACAATTATATCTCCAACACATATATCGAGCAAGATAAATATAAACATATGTATGTACTATATATATACACACACATCAAATTGTTTGTGGAATTTTGGGAAATAAATGCTCAAGTAACTTAAGAAAACATAAGTTTTTTTTATACCAGTGCAATGGATGATAACATCTACATGCATAGATGATCCATCTTGGGAAGGCATTCGAATAACATATGCAGTGGAATTACACGAAAAATATGTCCAAGATATAACTTGAATCACGGATCGAAAACGAGTATAATATACGAGAGACATATCGTGATTTTCACATATTAGATGTTACCCGTTGCAACCCACGAGAGATTGTTCGTCTGTTTGACGTTTGGAGATTCTTCGTCGGGTTTCTCTTACTATTCTTTCTTCTGTTATTCACTATAGAAGAAAACATCGTTCTTCATCTTGAAAGTGAGAACCAACATGAACATTATCACGTTTGAAAGGAGTAACTGCATTTCGCAGTTAACTCTTGTGGGTAATGAGTTGAGTTAGCCCATGTTAGGCGGCCCACCCATCTATATAACCCAACAAAACACTAATTCACCATCGTCTTCGGCACATGCTACCTATTCAAAAGACAAAATTAAATTAACATTTCAGAATGGGAATCATATCTTTCAAGGCTTCGCTTGGATTTTCATCTTAACTTAGTTGCAATAAGAGAAGAGGGATAATATGGGATGTGAACTGAAGTAAATGGGATGTTGTAAGACCCCAGCGAACTTCGTTGCTTTCAGAAGTTGGGGAGTAGTCTCTCTTGAGGCTTGATGAACTTCTCTAGCAAAAGGTAAGATGTCTTTGGCTATTTCGCTTGCGCTAATCCCTCTTCCTATTATCAACACAATCTATCGTGCAAAATAGTAAAAAACAGTCATACATGAACATAATAAGAGTGAGCTGACGTTGAAGGACGAGTCAACTCTAGAGATCACCACTTATGTTTCTTTTAAGGCCGAACTAGGAAACTCTCAGATTGATGTTTGTTTTAAGGACGAGTTAAGCCCCTAGCCATCCCGACGAAGGGTGGGAGTAATCCTCGGGGCAAGACAACCTAGACAAAGCACATTCCTTGTATGTTTCTAGCTAAAATAGTGAAGGGGGCAGCAATTAACCGAATCACACATCAAGTAAAGTGAGGATTATTGGACAATAGATGCCGGCGATGACAAGAATATCAGTGCTTTAGATGATTAATGCTTTTCTACCCTTTTAGAGTCTTGGTTTACATAAGCCAATTGATTGTTGGTAGATATTCCAAGAAATTTCGTAAGTCTTCTTGAAATTATGTTCTTTGAAAATAAAGAAAGCATAAAGCCATACCTTATCTTTACATGGTTCGTGAACTCGATAATTATGACTATGCATCTGTTCTCCTAGCCATGTTGATCTCCCTGTGAAATGCAAATGATTGTTTTAGTGAGAAAGTAAATGAACAAGAAAGAAGAGACTTCAAAGTCGTACAGTACACAAATATTTGTAGCAGAAGGAAGAAGAAACGATTCCAAGGAAGCATATGCTTCGAGTTTATGTATTTAACTTTCCATAACGCAATGCGACAGTCTAAATTGATTATTTAAAAATTCAAATCCACCTGCTTGCCAACTCAATTCAAAATTAAATCAGTTAACGAATGAATTCACACATAAGTGGCCTCGAAGAAAGAGGGAAAATTATGGGGGGGTTGTCTTTCGATAGTAGTTGAGGACAAGAGGAAAAGGATTGGATCACACCTCAGAGATGAACCTAAGGGAGGTTGCTGGTGGCCAAACCCGCACAGCATCGAAAATATCCACACCCGCCGCCTCCTCCCCACAGCCCATCTGCCACTCCACGGCCCACTGGTCACCCCTCTCCTCGACGGTTCGCTCAACCCGAACCACTTTGTACCCGAACTGAACGACTCGATGAGCCCGAAATCTTCCGCGAAGTCACGCAAGAACCGGAGCTCATATTCGTGACCCGGGAAGCTCCTTGGGTCCCTGCATCCCTTGTCGAGAAACGGGTAGTCCGAGAAACCCATGAGTTTCCTTGGAAGGTGCACCCAGAGCAACCGGTACATGCTGGGGCACCAGTGGGTTGGATTCGACCCGAGGGACATAACCCCATGTGCCGCCGACATCATTGCTACTCTCGAACACCACCACTTGGTGCCCCTTGCGGCGGAGCTCCCTGGCTGTGACGAGACCCGACATGCCGGCTCCGATCACCACTGCCTTTACTCGCATTTTGCCATGGTTTTGAGATCCGGATCCGGATGGTTTACTGGGTCTGTACTTCAACTCGCTTTCTCTTATAGGAGATTCTTTCTTGCTCTTGCGTATGGCATTGTCGGGGTAAATTTGCTGTTGGAAGGTCCGAACAAGGTCTGATGGAAGTTTAACAATCACGCTTATGATCGAGAAGACTCAACGATTACGGATTCCACATTAGTTAAAATGGTCTCCACCGCCCCTTGAATTGACTTGAAATCCAACATTGCAACGCCTATGTTTTTAGGAGCAAGTTACTTGAAATCGGCGACGTGGATGGTGAGCGTTGACCTTCATTTAGTTGTAAACTACGGACCATAACATGAAAAAAGCGAACCGATGCTCGAAGAATAATGAAATCTAATGGGAATATTATTCAATAAGTTCTAAATTTATTGTACATTTGCTATTTCATTCCTAAAACTTTTAATTTTTTTTCAATTTTAGTTAGAAATCGTTGACGTGGATGTCGGTCGTCCCACATGACACGATCGGCCTTATTGTGGGCAATTTTTTTTTGTAATAATTCATTTTTTTCTAATTTTATTTGTTAATGTTTTTACTTTTTATTTTGTTAATTTTTTTTATTTTTTTATAAAAAAATTTTTTTTTGCAAGTGAATTTAATTAGAAGTTTTTTTTTTTTTGGGGGGGGGTGGTTGGTTGAATTAGAAGGTGTTTGAGCAGGATAAAGATTGTGAATTATCTCACTAAAAGTATGTAAGTGTTTTATAAATCGAAAGGTTTATGATGCATAAGCGCTTAGTAGGAGAGGTCTACATGTATTTCTAAATGTATTTCCATCTGAAACGCAATCAATGCAATTTAAGACTTACGTATAGCTAGAAGAGAGATAACGGGTAACAAATGCCCCTCGTCCAAAATCAAACTCTTTGTCCCTCTATTTTGACCGTCACGTCTCTTTCTAGTGGTTACAAGAGTTCCGATTGACGTTCGGAATCGGTGGAGCTTGATTTGTACCGATATTCACTGGTTCTAATTTTATGGAAAATGAAAACTAGGTCGGTTCTCATAGGAACCACCAAGAACTCCAAGGTTCGAGCAATTCCTTTTGCTCACCTCTAGTTTTTGATGATTAAAAAATTAATTTAGAGTAAATTTATCACATATATACCTATTTAATTTGTCTCATGTATAACCATTTGGGGATTTCCGTGATTTTAACTATTTTATAAATTGAGAAGAGATGAGGGTGTTTTGGTGATAAGAAAGGTGGATAACGGATTTGAAATTCAACTATAAAATGCATAGATACCAGAAAAATTACATGATGCTTCTACTAACTAAATCTCATCTTAAATAAAGATTGATTACTGAAATATTGATTATGATTTCCCTATCAAAATTTCTTATTGTTTTGGAGTTCATATAATCTATCCCCCTGTAGTTTATTTGGTTGGATTTCCTCGTCCCTTCTAATTTCGGTTAAGGTCATGTTTGTTTCATGAAAAATGTTTGATCTGAACAATATTTTCCTAAAATCAATAGCTTACATCGCTCATAAAAATGTACGAGTGAAAAAAAAAAATTCACCTTCCACAAAAGTGCTCGAGACATGAATTATTGTCGACAATCAAATATTTTTCATTAGTTAGTTATTTCAAGGGAAGTAAAGGATTATTTTTTTAGGAAAGTAGTTTTTAAATCATTCATTTTTCAATAAACATAAAGAGCCTAAGTCTCTGATCTCCTTCACGCATAATTTGTACCAAAGCGAAGTTGTGCACGTTGTGTTACCAAACATTGTTCCATCTAATCACATTTATAATTGATTCTACTAAAAAGTACGACTCAAATTATTATTATTGATTCCACATTAGTGGGGATAGGAAAATTACACAATCAATCATAAACTTATTATATGGATGCCAAATTTTTTTTTATAACCGAGGTTTCTCACGTGCAATGGATGGATGCCAATTTAGTCCTAAACTTTCAATTTTTTTTTCATTTTTAGTCCTAAACCTCCAATAAAAATTCCAATGTGATCATTCGATCAATTTTCATTGGAAATCGCTAATGTGAGCCGTCCTTCATGACATGCTGCCGTACCAGCAATTTTATGACGAAAATTGATCGGAAGGAATGAATTGAAATTTCGAGCAAACATATAGAATTAAATTGGCAAGATTAGAAAGTTTAAGGCTAAATTGACATCCGTATAATAGGTTTAGCACTAATTGGACAATTTTCTGGGTGATAATAGCCTTGACCCTCAATTAAATGACTTAAAAGCCGGATTGCAATGCCAAGATTTTGCAGAAGTTGGTTGCCGAGTCTGGTTTTTACTATCTATATTTATCTCATCATTTGTTTAGCTTCCCAATTTTACTCAAAGTTCGAGTTCTAAGTGATTACAAATAATAGAGAATTGAGATTTATGAGAATTGCTTACACCACTCGGCGAGTTTGTGTTCGCAACATTATGCCCATGTGATATGGGAATGCATCTCGCTCACGGGACTCACGATCGATACAGTATAATCTCGTCGCTTTCTAACCAATCTTTAGAAAGATGGATGGGGTCCGCACCCATTTCCACCATGTATTGGTACCCATCGTGTAGTCTTTCGTTCGTAAATTTTAAGGTACTACAATGGTACATCTTTTTTGGAAAAATTACCCACTCACTCTTGATCCTATTGTACGGCTCTCAATTCAGTTATAAACTTTTGCATTCGGCCAATTTAGTTCTAAACATTTTCGTGAAATTTTAATATAGTATTTCGCTAAATTTTCACCCGAAAATGCTTACATGTTGGTCCAATTAGTGCTTGCCATCCTATGCAGCACGGCCTGCGTCGAGGTAGATGTTAAGTGTTGAGAAAACTTCGTAATAGATTTTGAAGCTGTCAAAAGAATCTTATTATCTTTGCATCCGATAAATGCATCTAAGTACTCATAAGCAGGTGATACTTCGAAATGGAGTGATTATATATCGATGTTGTTTATGTTTTCTGACTCTATGAGTTGAATTGTACAACTGTAGTCCAAAACAACAACTTCGTGGATGTTATCTTAAATATCATTCAAGTCCTGGATATGTTAAAGAAATGGAACACAACTATTCTGAAGCCATTCTTCATATTCTATGCTGAGTATGAGACTCAATCTCAGATTCAGACTCTGAGCAAGACTTATATTTAGATTCAGACACACTGCTAATTATCAAACGCAGATTAAACATGCAAATTATTTCTATCTTAATGGCTAGGGATCTAGCTTGGATTTTATTTTGGAAATTATCAATCTTGAAGATTGTCTTGTGAAACAAATGTTGCAACAAGACATCCTGATTGATGATTATCAAAGACAATGTTCATTTTCTAATGAAGAACTATACTTATAAAAACCTAGATTTGGTTGTATGGGCAATTGAATCAATAGGAGATTCTCATATCATCTCTCAATGGCAACTTAATCTTCTTTTGGCTCCGACCAAAAAAAAAAAAATTCTTCTTTCGGCAATTCTTTCCATCGGATTGATTGGTTGTTATCCACGCTCAGATTCTGTAAGATTAAAATTAGTAATTGCATGCAGCCACATAGTTTGATGATGACATAATGCATGGAACTCTCACTAAAATTATGTAATGGAAACAAGGACGGTTCGATTTTTTTTTTTTTGATAATCAGGATCACTCAAATTTAAATCATCCTTACTTTGTTTAAATTATGTCTTCTTTGAACAGCAATTGTGTAATATGTTGGTCGCTGGTAGTCCAAATCATGAGTAGATAAGAAGTAATTGCAGGGGAATTTAATTAGAAGGTGTTTGAGCACGATAAAGATTGTGAATTGTCTTCGCTAAAAGTATGTAAGTGTTTTATAAATCGAAAAGTTCGTAATGCGTAAGTGCTTAGTAGGAGAGGTCTACATGTATTTCTAAATCCATATGAAACGCAACCAATGCAATTTAAGATTTAGGTATAGCTAGATGAGAAATAACGGGCAACAGATGCCGCACTTCCAAATCAAACTCTTTGTCCCTCTATTTTGACTCTCCCGTCTCTTTCTAGTGGTTACAAAGTGTTCCGATTGATGTTCAGAATCAATTCTGAGGAATTTGCTTGCCAAATCCTTCTTATTGCATCCCCTTCTCAACATCCCAAGTGTCTCTCCAATCTCCGCCATAAGAAGAATGGACGAATTTGAACAATTCGAGTCCAATAAGAGCCGTCTTCTCTATCCATTCTGCCAAGGATGGTAGTCCCAATTGACCCGCAAGCCACTTCTCATACTGGAACTATCAATCACATGAAAGAAGATCAACTCCTTCGTATGGTAAGCGAGAAATTAAATTAGCCGCGTTTTATGTTCAATAAAGATGTTCTCAGCCGATATAGTTCAACAAAGTATTTGGGGATCATACAACTTTCTAGCTCTATTGTTGATTTTGTGTACTGTTTGCGAGAAACTATTATATAGTACGATGTATCTATTAAACTGAATATGGATTACTAAAGATGGTCGGTCTCATATTGATCCCACTAGATCTCATGGTCCAAATTGAATATACTATGTATACTAGGTTCATGCAATATCAACTCATTGTATAGACTATAATTTCTGTATCCAAAAAGATAAGTTGAACCGAAATCAAGTAGGTCCACTGCCGGCTTAGGTAACAATTTCCACACTCGACGTTGGATGATTGACATATGAAAGAATTATGTTAAAAACCTAACTCCAAACACACATGTTAATCATCCAACAGTGAATGTATAATTTTTTGTTACACCGACAATGGACCTAACAATAATCCATAAAATATTTCATCCTTTTGTAATTTTTTGAGGTGTCCAATTTGTGGAAAAAGGTATAGAGCTATGAATTGAGGAATGACAAGTTAGTTCCAACCTTTCCAATTTCAAGCTTGTGAGTGTAATGCTTGGGCCATCCAAGCTCTTTGATGCGCTGGTAATGTTCTTGAACAGAAGACATCATCTCTTCTTCACTTGGCAACACCAATTCTCCAGATAAAACCTTGGCCACCCACTTCGACTGCAACTCACTAAGTTGTGCCGGAAAAGTCTAATCACGGTCGCAATCGATCGAGATAATGTGAGAATAAGGAATTAAGCCGAAAAGTCAATGAACTGAAACCCTAGCGAATACATTTAATTGCTGCAACAATTCTAAACTTGTGTTTTCATAAATCTAAACTATACGTATGGCATAAAACATCCAAAACTGAAGTGTTCTCTTTCCCATTTTCTCTCTTGGCGTTTTCACCTATTGTGAACGATTAATTCTTACATGTTTCAACTTAAACATTAGTTAATCAGCAAGCGATTCTCTAATTACTGGAGAAAAAGTTGTTTGTTTGGCTCAAAACATGTACCACTTTTGCTATTATACATGAGTTGACTGTCTTGTTGCAAAACCTTAATCTCTAGTTAGTTTACATGATGGAAGGGAAAAAAAAATTTCATGAAAAGAAAATACCAGAATGGGTATGCCAATGAAAGAGAGGCCAGGAGCTAGGCTTGGTGGGAAAACATGTTTATATAAAGGCCCCACTCGATTGTCATCCACACTCACGAGTGCCTCTGTCTTCAGAAATGGGAAATGGAAACTATATCTGAAACACGTATGTCAAGCAGGATTTATATATCATCAGACATGAAATTATTTGTGAAATTTTGAAACATAAAGGCTCTAGTAACTGCAGAAAACTATAAGTCTTTTGATACCCAGTGCAATGGATGATAACATCTGTATGTATAGATGATCCATCTTGAAACACTAATTCACCATCTTCCTGAGCACATGCTATCTATTCAAAAGACAAATCAATATCAATATTTCAGAATGGGAAATATATCTTTTATGGGGTCGCTTGGATTTTCATCTAAACTTAGCAGCAAGATAAGAGGGACATTATAAAATGCAAATCACCATGGGATGTTGGAAGACCCCTGCGAGCTTTGTTACTTCCAAAACTTGGGGGGTTGTCTCTCTTGAGGCTTGATGAACTTCTCTGGCGAAAGGTAAGATGTCTTTTGCTATGTCGGTTGCGCTAACCCCTCTTCCTATTATCAACACAATCTGTCGTGCAAAATAGTGAAAAACATTCGTACGTGAACATAATACTAGTGAGCAATACATTGAAGGCACATATTTCGTTATTATAAGTCATGAGAAAGAGCATGCGATGTGATCCGTGAGTAATGACCCATTCAACTCCAACGATCACCACTTGTGTTTTTTAAACGCTTTGACCAATGTATAAGGCCGAAGTAGGAAACCCTCTGATAGATGTTTGTTTTAAGGACGAGCTAAGCCCCTGGTCATCCCGACGTGGGGTGGAAATAATCCTCTGGGCAAGAAAATCTAGACAAAGTACACTCATATGTTGCCGGTTAGAATAGTGAAGGGGGGCAGGAATTAACCGAATCACACGAAAAAGTCAATGCTTTACGTGATGGAGCTTGTAACACCTTTAGAGGCTTGGTTTACATAAACCATTAAATTGTTGGATAACTTCATAAAGTCAATTCGAAATCACGTTCTCCGGAAATAAGGAAGGAATATTAGACATACCTTATCTTTATATGGCTCGGGAACTCGATAATTATGACTGTGTAGCTGCTCTCCTGGCCATGTTGATCTCCCTGTGGGAAGGGTTTTTCCAGTGAGCAAGTGAATGAACAAGAAAGAAGAGACTTCGCTGTCATATTGTGCATAAATATTTATAGTAGAAGGGCGAGAAAACTATTCCAAAGAAGCATATGCTTCGAGTTTATGTATTTCACTTTCCATAACGCAATGCGACATTCTAAGTTGATTATTTAAAAAATCTCGAGCTCACCTCTTTGCCGATTCAATTTCAAACTAAGCAAATCATTGAACGTATGAATTCATCTAGAAGTGGCCTCGAAGGAAGAGGGAAATTTTTGGTGGATTTCTTTTAGTAGCAGATGAGGACTAGAGGGAAAGGATTGGATCACACCTTAGAGATGAACCTAAGGGAGGTTGGTGGTGGCCACCCCTCCTAAGTGGTTCCCAGCCATTAAATGTCGTGAACCTTATGTCGAAAATGGAATGAGCTCACATGTGCCGAATGCATACAAAACTTATCATGCATACACGGAAGAAGGAACAAAAAGAAAAGGCCCGGCAGCGGGGCTACTTAAGTCTTTTATATGTATAGGTATGCATTCAGATTGGGAAAGGTTGTTTTTATACGTATGATTTGAGTACTTTGAACGAGATGGGTTTTGACCAAAACGAAAACGAGATGGGTTGATGTGGACAGGATAGAAGCCAAACTCAATTTGGTTGACCGGCCAAGATCAGCTGATTGATGGTACCTGGAAATTCAGCAATCTTTGGTTGGGTGTGCTTGCCGTTACAAACCACCACAGCCTCGAAAACATCCACGCCCGCCGCCTCCTCCCTGCCGCACGTCCGCCACTCCACAGCCCACTGGTCGTCGTCCCCTCGACTGTTCGCTCGACCCGAACCACTTTGTGCCCGAATCGAATCAGCTCGACTAGCCCGGAATCCTCCGCGAAGCTGCGCAAGAACCGGAGCACCTCCTCATGACCTGGGAAGGTCCTTGGGTCCCCGTATCCCTTCTCGAGAAATGGGTAGTCCGAGAAGCCCATAACTTGCCTCAGAAGGTTCAGCCGAAGCGACCGGTACATGCTGGTATGGACGACCTCGCGGCCAGGATCCAACCCCAGTGGGTCGGATTCGACCCGAGGGTCATACCCCCACGTTCCGCCGACATCATTGCCACTCTCGAACACCACCACTTGGTGCCCCTCTCGGTGGAGCTCCCTGGCTGCAACCAGACCTGACATGCCGGCTCCGATCACGACCGCCTTGACTCGCAGTTTTACCATGGTTTCGAGACCCCGGATCCGGATGATTTACTGGGTCTGGACTTCAACTCGCTTTCCCCTATAGGAGACGATCTTCCTTGCACATGGCATTGTCGGGTAGATATAGTGTTGGAAGTTCTGAACAAGACTAATTATTAATGGGCTAAATCGAAGTTGTTCTCGATGTGCAGTCTATCCACCTCATCACACTCTGATCGACAATTTGAATATTACAAATAAAGTTGAACAAATACCGATGCCACATTTGTGAAAACAGTCTCCGCCGCCCCTTCAATTGACCTAGCATCCAACATTACAACATCTACATTTTTTCAGGAGCAAGTTGCTTGATTTTGGTTTAATAATTTATGTTCATCATCATTTGCGTTTGAGCTCTATTACTTAATATAGTTTACAACTTCAAGTTTTGAAGTCGACTCGTTCAAGCTTATCAAAGCATAGAAATATAAACCAAAACCAGGTAGATGGTGGGCCTTGACCTTCATTTAGGTGTCAATTCAAAAAGTAGGGAAAATTATCTAGTTAATGTTAAGTGTACTTTATATATGTCAATTCAGTTCAAAACTTTTAATTTTGTTAATTAAGTTCTAAAATTTTGCACCAAATTTCAATGTAGTCCTGTCTGGTCACTTTTTTTTGGAAATCACAACCAATAGCCTATGTGGCACAACGTCACGTCAATAATTTCTAGTGAAAATTGATAGGAAGGATTATATTGAAATTTCGTGCAAAAGATGGATTCAATTGACAAGATTGGAAGTCTAGGATTAAATTGAATTCATACCCTATGTCTTAAAAGTAGTTGGATATTTTTTTCTCAAAAAATACATCGACTTTTAATTCGGAGGATAATTTTGACCTAAACTTTCAATAATGTTAAAGAAAAAAAGGCACAAACATCTACTTGAAAGAACAATTTCGACCACATTACACGTTAAAGAAAGTATTGTATACATCACATCATTTTTAAAAGACTTCACACGGAGAGCTCTACGTGTCCAAATGGGGCCCACTTCTCGGAACAATGGGCTTGTCCTCGTAACTCTCTCGCTCTCCTTACGTCACGTAAGGAAAATGACTTTTCTAACATAACAGTTTTTAAGTCACTGTGAATAGGGGTAAGCGGTTCCCGGTTCGATCTAGTTCCTATAAAAAATTGAAAATCGGACCATCGGTCTTGTTTGGTTCCCTAGCGATTACAAGGAACTTGTGTTCATGAAAAAAATTTACACCTATAACGTTAAAATCTTAATATCAATTCAATGACATTTCACGATATCGATATGGATGGACACATTATTGAACAATAACATTGGAAGCTCAAAAAGCAAAACAAACCATAAGCATAAACAAGTAAAAATTAGATTTACTTTTAAAAAAAAATTTAAAAAAAATTTGATCCCTTCCAGGGCGATTCGGTTAGGTCCTGGGCCTTGAAACCATGAACCAGGACCTGGATCATCGTTTCCAGTTTTAGGAATCGGGAACTAGACCGAATCCTTCTAAAATCAAGAGCCGGACCATCGGTTCCGGTCCAGGAGATCTTTTTGCTCATCCCTAACTATAAGAATAAAAATATATTATGAGCCACAAATTCTTCAAAGAATGGACCCCGCAAATTTTTTTAATTATTTATTATTTATTTTTTGAGAATTGATTATATAATAGTCTTATTATGCTAACAATCTATTTTGGATCATAAAAAATAAATAAAATTAATTAAAATTTATTGTGGGGCCTACTCTTTTAAGAATTTGTGGTTTACAAGATAATATTATTTTCACGATCACCCAAAAACTCTTATACTAACAAAGTTCTTATTTTTATTGCCCAAAACAGACTATTAATTTTATAATCTTATATTCACCCAAAACTATATTGACCTTGAACAAATCAGATTCGTCAAAAGTGACGGAATTAATTCAGAAAGAGAAAGCTGAGTGGGATATCCACACAATTAAACTTGTGTTTGACCGAGGAAACTACCAAGGAAATCCTTTCTATTCCATTACACCCCCACCCTCTTGAAGATAAGCAGAAATGGACTGGAAATCAAACAAGGAACTTCTTTGTTAAGAGTGCCTACAACTCTCTCGACGAAAGAATGACCCAACTTGGACAATTAACCGCATTTATAAGCTATGTAACATATGTAACAACTAACAATGACCCAAATTGTCTCTCAAGTCGAATTTTATGCCTTACCTCACTTTTGAAAGTTGTGTTAATATCATTAAAAATCTAAATCATGCACACCGTGACACATTCATCTCAAACTTTTTTGTGACACCAAAAATCACAAACTTGTACCCATGTGAGTGTGATAAATTTATTCTCCATTATCGTTTCGTCAGTTGAAAATGCTATAACGGAGGAGGGTAAATGTGTTATACGAATATAAGTTTTGGGTTTTTTATATAAAAAAATGATAAATATGCCATAGTGATTAGTGAGTATAATTCGGGGTTTTGGTTGTATTAACCCTTGAAAGTTTGTGTCAAACGATTCCCTTGTGTTTTTTTTTTTTTACTCTTTTTTGCCAAAAATCAAAAAAATAAGCGAAATTTCAATAATCATCTTCAGATTTCACATCTTTATCACTGCACACTTGTTCTGTTAAGATTAAAATTTACGTCCTCGCTTTTAACAACAAAATAGCAAAATTGCCACTTTCTTTTCCAAACTACCATCCATATTTTCTTGTGCCCCTCCCTCTTAAAAACCCTAGACTTCGATGTCCAAGCTCTAGCCCATTCGTCGTCGCCGCCACTCTCCTCGATCCCGCTCTCACCGGCTGCTGAACCTCCTCTCTCCCCACCTCCCCCCCACCCTCAAAGGCGAGGAGCACCACCGGGCGATTCCCAACCTCATATGTGACTAAGTTAGATCCGAGGTCATGCGATTCCGAGGACGTCGATCTCAAATTGAGATCGTGGAAGTCATGGACTACCGTAGATTACCTAGAGCATAAGTGAGCTGAAGAGAACGCAGAGACATGATAAAGGGAGATCGCAAATAGATTCCTTAAATTGCGTGGGAGCTCAAATTGGTCCCCACATGTAGCATCCTTGTTTCTACAACTTATAACATTCCAAAGTGCGAATAATGTTGTCCTCCTCTTCTTTCCCTTCCTCCTCCTCTTCTTCTTCTTCTTCTTTCATCCATTTCTCAACATCCCAAATGTCTCTCCAATTCTCACCAAACCCCATCAGAAGATTCAACGAAGTAGAAAACATGTTGTGTCTCCATTTCTCCAGTGGCGGTAGTCCCAACTCTCCAGCAAGCCAATTCTCATAATCAAACTGCAAAAAAAAAAAAAAAAAGTGGGGAGATGATCATACATCTAGAAGGAAAATGTTCGATATTTAAAATGATAAATTCAATTAGCGTTTAAATAAGGTTTCGGAGTCTAATTAACAAAATAAGTTACAATAATTGAAGAAACGAATGCCGCAATTCTATAATTTAAACTGTCCAATTCATGAAGATTTCTCTGTTTTCTCATTGTTCAATTTCGACATGAAATTGCGTTTGATTTGCTCAATTTAGAAGTGCAATTGCGTTTCTTCGTGTATGTACCTTTTCCAATTGAAGCCCGTGCGTATGACGCTTGGGCCATAAGACCGCCTCAATCCGTTGGTAATGTTCTTGAACCGATGACGTCATCTCTTCTTTACTTGGCAACAGTAATTCCCCTGATAAAATTTTTGCTACCCACCTTGATTGTAACTCACCAAGGAGAGTTGAAATAGTTTGTTCGCAGTTCAAAATATATAAAAAGTCACACAAACACTAAACCTTATTAATAAAAAAATCCCAAAAAGTAGTTTTTTTTTCTTTTTGCAAAATATGCCATTACCGAATTAATATAATCTCGGAAATATAAACGTACAATAATTCCTTTAGAATTCTTTTTGTTCTCCTTAAAAAAAATTCATATCGGCTAAATTGCATACCCGATATGGTATGAAAATGAAAGAGCGACGGAGCTAGTGCGGGCGGGAAAACGTGCTTATACAAAGGTGCGACATGGTTAACGTCCACGTTCACGATTCCATTTGTTTTGAGAAATGGGAAGTGGTACTTGTGCCTGAGAAACAAGAACAATAGGCATACCGAATAAAGGAAAATACCAACCAAACTACAAACATCGACATACATGTGTGCTGGGACATAAGTAAGCATTGGAAAAACAAACTGTCCATACCCGGATCAATGGATGATAGCATTTGCGCGTATCGATGATCCATCTTGGAAGACTATTTTCCCGTCATCTTCGGCGTAATCAATCTGTGTGTGAAACAAAAGATGTTTTCAACGGGTCACATCATGATCCGAATAAAAATTCTGGGCAATTGCTTCAATGCTAGGAGAAGAAAAAAAAGAACATTTACTGTTGATATAGGCCGCCATGAATCTTAAACTTGGTGGCTTCTTTTGAAGCTAGGTGAACTTCTTTCGCGACGTGTAGGATGTCGTTCGCAATGTCAATCGCGCTCGGTCCATTTCCAATGATCACTACAATCTATAGTGTTCAAAAGGCGATGAATTGAGGTAGATATATTCATGAGAAAAATTTTACACTTGCTAGCATTTATTGAAATTCCTTGGCAGGACAAGTGACACGGAGTAAAGAATATCATACCTTATCTTTGTATGGTTCGGGAACTCGATAGTTATGGCTATGTATTTGTTCTCCTCTCCAAGTAGTTCTACCAACGGTACGTTGAAAAGGTAGGCACAGCTTAGCTCAAAGTAGGACAACTCGAGAGCCGATCGTCCTAACATTATGAAGATCCTTTTTCATGGCTCTTGAAACAAAGACGATTGTGATATGTACATAGAAATTCAGCTAGCCTTGCCTCGGTATACTTGCCATTGCAGACCACCACGGCCTCAAACACCTTCGCACGCACTTGGCCATCCCGCGTCCGCCGCTCCACGACCCACTCATCATTCCTCCCCTCGATGACTCGCTCGACCCGAACCACTTCGTGCTCGAATAGGACCAGCTCGACCACCCTGGAATCCGCCGCGAAACCCTGCAGGAACACCTCCTCATGACCCGGAAAAGGCCTCGGATCAACCCCGACACCATGTTTCGCTTCGAACGGGTAGTCCGAGAACCCCGTGATTGGCCTCGGATCAACCCCGACACCATGTTTGGAGCGACTTGTACATGCTGCCGTGGACGACCTCACGAGCCGGATGGAGGCCCGACAGATCGGACTCGACCCAGGGGTCGTAGACCCACATGTTGCCGACTTCGCTGCCCTTCTCGAGGACCACCACAGTGTGGCCTTCTCGACGGAGCTCTCGGGCTGCCACGAGACCCCACATGCCAGCTCCGATCGCGGCTGCTTTCACGCTCCGTTTTGCCATGGGTTTTTTTTTGTGCATGACATTTTCTTCTTGGGTGGTGGACTAATTGAGCTTATTTTTCCGTTGTTTCTTCCTTTTTCTTTTAATAGATATTGCTAGCTCCATATCCAGTGGAAAAATCAAAATTATAGTGTGCATAAGATGCGTTCGAATTCGTGATTATTCTCCTAGTTCTCACTGTAATGGGCAATTTCACTTTGCTAGAATTAATAAAGTTGCTTTCCAAGCCGGAAATGACACAATTAGCAAATTTTCCTTTGTTTCTTCAGTTGGCTCGAAAGAAACAACTCGCACATCTATTTTGGAATGACATTTCACGGTGCGACGTATTCAACTTAATGCATTATGTCAATTTGTTTAATTTAGGTGTGAAGTCAACTTTTGCAAGTGCGCAAAGCCTGCTTGGGGAAGATCTTTGCATGCTAAAATAAGATCACATGACTGATCAACTTAGGTCGTGAACTTTCTTTTTGGGCCACACACCTTAGAGAATATAATAAAAGCGACAAAATTCAGAAGTGCTCTGAGCACATGTAAGCTCAATGCACCGCAATCTTTCATTTGGGTGGATCGCGCATGTGATTCGTATGATCTTAAGGTAAGAGCGTATTGGACTGACATGAACCCAACGCACCTAATAATAATCTCTTAAGTATGGCATCGCTACATTTATTTTAAAGAACAAGTACATAGCCATTTTTAACTCAAAATCTCACCATAATCTCTTATGTTTAGCCTTTAATAGAAAGATTGACTTTGACATAATGGAAAATACTACAGTGATAGCTCCCCTCTTTCACTCTCTACATTGCTTTCCCCACATTTATTTCTCTATCCTCATTGCCAACTTCATTATTCCTTCTCCCTTCTTTTACATTACTCACCATGGTTTCATGTTCTTGCAAACCAATTTCTTGTCCTCTTTCTGATTCAATTCAAATCAACTTTTTACTCGTACAAATCAAGCCACAAAACTTTGTCGCATCGAACTCCTGACTTCCATATATCGTCATATGACCATGCGTGGGCTGGCGAGGGCGGTAAAGAGAAAAATTTTCTAAAAGTTCCTAAATTTATTGTGGGTATGGTTAAGTCAATTTTAAACATTTTATTTGTCTTGGTTTGTTTTGTCCATTAATCTGTACTAATTTAGTCATAAATATTTTGATGATTTACTAATTTAATGCTAAACTTTTTAATTGTGTCAATTTAGTCCTAAGCCTTTTGAGAATTGATATCAATGTAGCCATTTTAGCCAATTACTCAAATAAGAAGTTTAGGACTAAATTGGCAAATCTTCAAAATGTTTAGGACAAAATTGATACAATTGAAATGTTTATGACTGAATTGACAAATAGTCAAAATGTTTATGACTAAATTACCATAATTAAAATGTTTAAATTTGAATTGACCGCCGTACTATAGGTTTAGGACTTTTTGAACAATTATCTTGGTGATCAAGTGTAACACACCTTAATCTTGAAGTCCACTGCATTCATGAACCACATAAAAAGGGTAAATAAAATAAGTAATGGACCCAAGGGGTGTGTGTGTGTCTATATATATACTGACTTACAAGTAGAAAGGTGAAATTACAAGTGTAACCTTTCATAGGCACGGTCTTTCCCAGCCATTCTACGTTGCGGGGTCGGCATCCGAAGTAGATGTTAAGCACTTTATGTGGATGTCCATGCACACGACAATAATCTCGACAAATAATCAATCATGTCATCAATCAAAATGGTGTATCAAAGCTGACAAAGCATGAACAATTTGAGAAAGTAATCGCTTTGCCTCTTCTTGTTAAATCGGTTCGGACTCAAACCATCTCACGAAGGATAAGGTTCAATTAGTAATTGCACACGGCAAACATTGTTTGATGATGACATAATGCATGACAATCTCTCTAGAGTATTGTAATGAAAGCGAAATTGATTAGAATTCTAATTCCCGATAACAATGATGATGCGAATTTAAATCAATCTAAATTTGCACGTAACTCCCTTTGCACTGTTGCTAGATAGTAGTCCAAATCATGAGTAGATGAGAAGTAATTGTAGGTGAATTTAATAGGGAGATGTTTGTGCAAGATAAAAAATTGTGAGTTCTCTCGTTGAAAGTATGTAAGTGTTATGTAAATTGGAAGGTTGGTAATGCAAAGTGCTTAGTAATTGAGGTCTACAAAACACACAATACAATTCACAACTCAAAAGAAAATGAAAAAAGAATGTATCTACAGGGGAAGCTTTGACTTTGAAGTCCCAAAAAAGTGAGGAAAAAATTGTCTAATTAGTCCTAACTCTATTGTACGGATACCATTTTAGGTTCAAACTTTTTTATTTTGCTAATTAAATCATGAACATTTACGCGAAATTTTAATGTAATCCTTCAAATCAATTTCCGTTGGAAATATTTAATGTGGCAATCCAGTCATTAGTAGCCGTCCCATATGGAGCACCGCCGCGTCACCAATTTGTGACAATTGACCAAAAAGACTACGTTGTAATTCCGCACAAACGTTCATGACTCAATTGGCAAAACAAAAAAGTTTATAACTGAATTTGAGTTCGTACAATAAGTTTTATAGCTGATTGGACAATTTTCCTCCAGAAAAGTTACATCAACTTTTCGTCCAGGATATAATCTTGACCTAAACTTTTCAATTATGTAATTGGGATCGTGAAAGTCATGGACGACCCTAGATTACCTTGGGCATAAGCAAGCTGAAGATAACTCAGACAAATGATAAAGGGAGATAGCAAATAGATTCCTTAAATTGCTCCCCACATGTAGTATCCTAATTTCTACAACTTCTAACATTCCAAACTGCAATTAATGTTGTCCGACTCCTCCTCCACTTCTTCTTCTCCTTTCATCCATTTCTCAACATCCCAAGTGTCTCGCCCATTTTCGCCAAACATCATCAGAAGATTCAACGATGTAAAATACATGTTTTGTCTCCATCTCTCTAGTGGCGGTAGTCCCAACTCTCCAGCAAGCCAATTCTCATATTCAAACTGCAAAAAAAAAAAAAAGGGTAGGAAGATGATTATATATAGACTCCATTTAATTCGCGAAGAATAAATGATTTGAAATATATTTTTCAAAAAATAATCAATTGCAACGAAAATGGTAGACTTAATTAGCGTTTTGTTAAGGTCTCAGAGTCTAATTAACCAGATGAGTTACAATACTCGAAGAAACGAATGCTACGATTTCTATACGTTAAAATGTCCAATTCATGGAGATTTCTCTATTTTCTCATTGTTCAGTTTCGAAGTGAAGTAGCGTTTGATTTGCTCAATTTAGAAGTGCAATTGGGTTTCTTCGTGTATGTACCTTTTCCAATTGAAGCCTGTGAGTATGACGCTTAGGCCATCCGACCGCCTCGATCAGTCGGTAATATTCTTGAACCGATGACGTCATCTCTTCTTTACTTGGCAACAGTAATTTCCCTGATAAAATTTTTGCTACCCACCTTGATTGTAACTCGCAGAGGACAGTTGTAATTGTCTGTTGGCATGTCAAAATAGATGAAAGTCACAAAAGCTAAACCCTACTGATAAAACATCCAAAAAGAATTTGGCCAACTAATCTTCATCGATTCAATATATTCTCGAAAAATATAAACATCTAATGTTTCTTTCAGAATTGTTTTTTCTTCCCTAAGAAAATTTTTTACTTCAGCTAAATCGCGTACCCGATATGGTATGCCGATGAAAGAGAGCCACGGAGCTAGTGCAGGCGGGAAAACGTGTTTATACAAAGGTCCGACGCAATTATCATCCACGTTCACGATTCCATTTGCTTTGAGAAACGGGAAGTGGTACTTGTACCTAAGAAACAGGAACCACACGCACACCCAATAAAGAAAAATACCAATAAAAATAAAAATATCGATATACGTATGTGCTAGGCGGGATATATGTACGTATTGGAAAAACATACTGTCCATACCCGGAACAATGGATGATAGCATCTGCACGCGTCGTTGATCCATCTCGGAAGACTATTTTGCCATCATCTTCGGCATAATCAATCTATATGAAACGGATGATGTTTTCGGCAAGTGGAGTCGCGATCGGAATAGTTTTGGCCAATTGTTTCAATGCTAGAAATAACATAATCGGATCGGAAAAATAACATTTACAATACCGGGGAATGTTGATATAGGCCGTCATGAATCTTAAACTTGGTGGTTTCTCTTGAAGCTAGGTGAACTTCTTTCGCCACATGTAAAATGTCTTTCGCAATGTCGATCGCGCTTGGTCCATTTCCAATGATCACTACAATCTGTATATTCATGAGAAAATTTTGACCCCAATTAAGTAGCAAAGAAATTACATTTTCCGACCAACTAAGATAGTTTCATCATTGGAAGACGCAAGATAATGTCCATAACCAGAAAAGGGGTAGAAAAACAGGATGATTCTAATACTGCGTACAAAAAGAGGATTTGTTTTCCTTGCCAATAGCTTTTAAAAGGGTTGGTAAGTGTAAAAACTATTTTAAAAAGCAATTACCGTTCACTTTTTGGTAACTCCACACTTTAAAGAAATTACTAAGTTTGCTATACCAATTTTTCTCATCTTTTATGAATTTTTATACATTTCTTACCAACTCTTTAAACTTATCAACTGTAGTGTGTCCGAGCAAAAACAAGAATGTAGTGTGAACTTACCTATTTTTATTTGAGTGAATTACTAAGTAAACACCAACTAAATTATCAATTAATCCTGCATTACTTACCAACGTTTATTTGGTGTCGTTTTTATTTATCAACTTTTGTAATCTGTTACCAACTTTTATATGTCTTTATTACAAACACCTTAAATTTATCGACTCTTTATGTATTTTACCCATTTTTGTTATGTGACTTACTGGGTTTTTGTCTCATTACATTGCTAACTAGTATTGATTTATTATCTCTCATTGAGTTGCTTACAACTTTCTTTTTTTCCTTTTAAATTTACTAACTTTCCTTTTCAGTTACTTATTATTAGTTGTCGCATTTACCAACCCATCAAATTTAACATCTATTTTTAGAAATGATCAATCTTCGGTAGAGTGGTAACCCAATTTTCTTCGACCAAGTTACTGACCAGTTTTTTGTTACCAATTTTTATTCAACTTTGTTACCGACGTTCATTTAGGGCCTATTTTGCAACAATTATGCTCAAGAAAATAATTTCTGAGCAGAAATAACTTTTTCTAATTTCATTCCCGCAAATAGAGAAGTGGATTTTTTTTTTTTTGGCTTCTTATTTATGTTCCAATTCTATTCCTTAGCCACCGATCTGTTCCCGAGAATAAAAAAAATTAACTAGCGGTATCAAACAAATTTCTATTTTTTTTTATTCCCGAATAACAAAAGAATAAGAATTAGAGAAACAGGAGCGTTTCTTGACAAATTGTAACTTATCATTCTTACTACGCTAGAAATTTATCGACTATTTTATAGAAATATCAATTTTTATTTGAGTGGTTTGCCAACTTTTCTCCAATTAAGTTATCAAATGATTTCGAGTTACCAACTCTTTTTAAAGTTGTTTACTCAGTTTTTTTTTTTTTCAAGTTACCAACTTTTCTATTGAGTTACCACTTTTCTTGGCAATACTTATCATCCTTCTAAATATACTGACTCTTCTTTAAAATGACCAATCTCATTTAGAGTGATTAATAAATTTTCTTCGATTAAGTTACAAGCTATGTTTGCGTTACTAACTCTTTTTTGAGCTAGTTACTAATGTTAAAAAAAAAATTAGAATACCAACTTCTCCAATCTTTGACAAGAATAAAAAATACTTCCTTTACCATTTATCAACGTATATTTACCTTTCTTATTAATAGCTTAGATTTCCCAACTGACCTTTATTTGTACGGCTTATCAATCTTTCTCCAATTAAATTACTAACTAAGTTTGGGGTTATCAACTCTCATTGAGTTGTTTATTCCGTTGCTTACTAATTATTTTTAGAAATTACTAACCTCAATTAAAATGATTGCCTACTTTCCTTACAATTAGCAACCTCAATTGAATTGTTAGTAAGATATAACAACTATTAAACGTTGGTAAGAAAATCAATTAAGAGTTGATAATTCAATACTAGCTAATAATTTAATCCAATTAAAGTTTGTACATTACTGTAATTTACATTTGGTAACTTCATATAAGAGCTAGTAAATTTGAAGAGCTAGTACTTTATGCCATTCAAGATTGGTAAGTTGGTAAAATATCGCTAGTTTGCAAATTACGAAGAAAAAAAAAGATCATTTCATAAAAATGCTGTTAAGTTGCCGACAAGGTACTCGGAAATTCAGCAGTTAATCCTTTAACCAACAAGTTTTGTACATTCACCAGCTTTTATTGAAATTCATTGGCACGAAAAAATTTCGTATGTATAAAGAACATCATACCTTATCTTTATATGGTACAGGGACCCGATAGTTATGGCTATGTATTTGTTCTCCTCCCCAAGTACTTCTACCTGCGGCACGTTGCAAGGTAGGCATGACTTAGCTAGAAAGTAGGACAGCTCGAGAACCAACAGTCCTAACATTATGAAGAGTCTTTTTCATAGTACTTAAAATTTTTGTCAAGCGTATATAACGAGAAAATATCTTAAATTTCAAAAAATATTAATGGCAATATGACAAAAGTAGCTCACTAAAAGCCGGAAATTTGTTTTAAGTAACTGTCCATTTTTAACGAGTGCGTCGAAAATATTGGTTACCAAAAATTATTTTTGAAAGGTATTGATGTGACATTTAAAGTGAGGTATCTTCTTGTACCGTTTGTAAACAATTGAAACACGACAAATAACGTGGTGCAAGATGTAGGCATGATTTATTGTCAGATGTGTATCTTGTGTATTATCTACATTGTCCTTTTTTTTTTTTTGCAGATAAGGAAATTCTGATAGCTGATTCAATTGGAAAAAACAATAAAATTAAAAGAAAAGAATGGGGGCAATGCGAAGGCGGTCGTGATACGTACCTGGGAATTCAGCTAGCCTTGGCTCGGTATACTTGCCATTGCAGACCACCACGGCCTCAAACACCTCCGTGTGCGCTTCCCCGTCCCGCGTCCGCCACTCCACCACCCACTCATCATTCCTCCCCTCGACGACTCGCTCAACCCGAACCACTTCGTGCTCGAATCGGACCAGCTCAACCACCCCGGAATCCTCCGCGAAACCCCGCAGGAACCGGAGCACCTCCTCGTGACCTGGAAACTGCCTCGGATCAACCCCGACTCTCCGTTTCGCATCAAACGGGTAGTCCGAGAAGCCCATGATTGGCCTCGGGAGGTTCACCCGGAGCGACTTGTACACGCTACTGTGGACGACCTCACGAGCCGGATCGAGGCCCAATGGATCGGACTCAACCCGGGGGTCATAGACCCACGTGCCCCCGACTTCGGTGCCCCTCTCGAAAACCACCACCCGATGTCCTTCTTGAAGGAGCTCTCGGGCTGCGACCAGACCCGACATGCCGGCTCCGATTACCGCTGCTTTTACACTCCGTTTTGGCATAGCTGTTTTTTTTTGTACATAACACTTTCTTTAGAGGTCCTTATATACGACAACGACGGATCTATTTGGGTGGTGGACTAAGATTGAGCTTATTTTTCCCTTTTTTTTTTTTTCTTTTATAGGTATTGATAGCTCCAAACCGAGTGGAAAAATCAAAGTTATAGTGTGAATAATTCTACCTTCAATCTCTGATTACGTGCTTAGACCAAATACTATTTAGTCAATGCGGTGATGGCTATACCAAGAGCAACATATTCGTAGACAAATCAAGATACAATTCTCTCAAGATTTCAATAACAATTGAATAAATTACTCTAACTCACACGCTTTTGTGTAATAAGACTAGTTAGGCAACGATAAAAGGGTCGCTCCGTCTTTCACAAGATCATATGTTCAAACACGTTTTTTTCATTTTTGCCAGAAATTTATAAAGAATTTGATTTCTAAGCATTTGGTGAGAGATTTCCTGACTTTGTAGAGATCGCGAGATTATGACTTTGGACCAAACATTTGATAATGGGTGTGGCGTCTTTTTGTTAATGTCGATCGCCCCTTCTCACGCTTCTTACTTGTCAAATTCCAGGTTACATGACAAACGCAAATTGAATTGGACCACACCGTTTTTTATTCACTAGCAGTCTATGATTGTCACGTCTCCTTGCCGGTAAAAGACTTGAGATGCGTTTGAAATTGTGATTATTCTCCTAATTCTCACTGTTTAGGCCCACGATTGGCCAACTGTTTAGCCATGTAATGGGCAATTTCACTTTGCTAGAATTAATAAAGTTGTTGTCCAAGCCGGAAACGACACAATTAGCAAATTTTTCTTTGTTTGTTCTGTTGGCTCAACAAAAACAACTGGCCAATCTATTTCAGAATGAAACTTCATGGTGCAACGTGTGGGTGATCGGTTCCAGGATGGGTGATTCCCACCCTAGAACCGAGAACCGTCCGCTAAGAACCGGTTCCGCAAAATGCGAGCAGAGAACTATCCGTTCGTTTCATGAATCCACTCGAGAACCGAACCACCGGTCCGATCCGGTTCCCGATTGGATCCTAGTTGCGCTGTTCAAAACTTCTCTTTGATATACATAAAAGCAGTTGGTCTAGTTAGAAGAAAGTCAGATTTTTAAACATAAAAGTAAACCTCCTCCTTAATGTAATGTATGCTGAATCACAATCTGTACTACAGACTCTGTAGATACAAATTCAAACTCCTGCTTTTCCTTCCATGTTGAACTGGACAAATACACTTCTTGCTATGATCCAAATAAAGATAAATGGTCACAGGTGAGAGCATCAAGAGAAAGAATAGGAACGACAAAAAATGTTGGAAATGCATGCCACAAGTTTTTAATCTCCTCTGTTGAAATACAAAACATCATCCATGAGCTGTAAATATAAACACGACATTATGAAGCCATTTCTTGCACCAAACACAAATACAATTTGCTTATAACCACATGGATGCGCCTATAAACAAGTTGAGATGTCCATAAACATAGATCTTATAAGGCCAACAGAGCTAGCTAGGCCAAACAAGTTGAAATGTCTAGAAACATAGATCCTATAAACACGACATTATCCACTGATGACTGAATCTCATCAGTCATTTTACAGCACTCATGCAAAATCCACAGTAACAAATTTCTCAAGCTTTTAATCCAAAACCAAGTCTACAAAGGATCCACAAGACATCTCCAAGTTGGAACTTCAATCCAAAACTCTAAGTTGTAACCCCCTGAAAGCAAAACAACATTTAGTATAAATGATTACTCAACATTAATTGTATATTAGAATTACTAGGAATGAGACTAAAACAATAAAATGGAAAATCTCACCACGTATATTCCTTCCACTTCTACTTGCAAACTCTATGTATTGTTAATCTCCGCATTAACATTATCCATATCTAACACAAAGAAGCTATTAGATAAAAAATTCACTTATTAAATATACGAAAAATACAAGATAAGAAAAGGTATGGACTTACCCAACTCAAACTTTTCCGCATTCTTGGTGCACTCTTCAACAATACTTAGCTCAAGAGCCGCTTTCAACCAATCTTGAGTGCAAATCAAAGCTTCCACAACTCTAGGAGTCAAAGAACTACGAAAGCTGTCAAGTACACAACCGGATGTACTAAAAGTTGACTCCGAAGCAACGGTAGTTACAAGAATAGACAAAAATATCCCGAGCCATCAAAGATAGGATTTTGAACTTTTGCCCAACAATTTTCCACCACATCAAAATGTCAAGGTCACTAGCTTCTTCACGTTGAGCTTTAAAATACCAATCAAGCTCGGTTAAGTCACCCACGACTCTTTTTTCTCCTCGTCAATAACGGTATCATACACCCTTTTCACACGGAAATCGAAATCTCTGTCTTGGTTACCCGTATTACTATTGGCATCGTGACTACTACCAATCGCAGATTCATCACCCAAATTTTTTTCACAATAACTAAGAGAAGATTTCTCATAGAATTTAAACAAACGCTCTAGGGTCAACTTCATCTCATTAAACATCTCATCGAATTTCGCACTATCTTCATAAATGAGTCCATAACAATGCCTCACATACTTCGACTTTTTTCTAGGATCCAACACTACCGCAATCAACACCATCTTAGTCATTTTTTTTGAAATCCCCATAATATTTGTCAAATTTATCTTTCATTTTTGCACCCATAGCTTTCATCGTAGGATTCATAGCCTTCGACGCCGCTTTCAAATAATTATACAAAGAAGCTATCTCATCAAAATACTCAATAGAAGTGATATACAAGGTCCCAAACATCCTCTTGGTGGCATCATAATATGTTTCCAAGAAATTGGAAAGGATAGTGGCATTTTCCTAATCAACACAAGTCGGAGCATCGAATTAAGCTCAGCAGAGAAAGAAATATCATCTCCATCCATCTTTCCAAAAGTTTTTCTTAGCTTTAATGCGGTGTCTAACATTAGGTAAGTGGAGTTCCACCTAGTGCTAATATCAAGACAAACCGAACCTTTATAAGTGGTCCTTGTACTCTCAATGTAACCTTGGAATGTTTTAGATCTCATAGGGGAACTCCTTACATACCTAACCACATTCCGAATACGTGTAACAGAATTACATACCTCGCCCAAGCCATCCTTCACAGCCAAGTTCAATATATGAGTTGTGCACCTCACATGTAAAACTTCACCATCTAAGATCAATAGACTCTCTTTAGAAAATTGTCTTTTCGGATAACGAAGGGCAGTATCATTCGCACTATCATTATCCACAATAATTGTGGATACTTTTTTTTCAATACCCCACTCATAGATGCGTTTCTCAATCGCTTTCCCAATATCCTTGCCCTTGTGACTAGAAATCACTACAAAATTTATTATTCTTTTGTGCAATTTCCAATCTTCATCAATATAGTACGTGATTAGACACAAATCGTTCATATTCTGAATGGAACTCCATGTATTGGTCGTGAGTGCGATCCTAAACTTGAGCTTACGAAAGGAAGACTTCAATACCTTTTTTCATAGAAATACAACTTCATGCAATCTCTCGCCATAGTAAATCACGACAAATGCGTGAAGAGAGGTTGTAACTTGTTGATGAAATTTCGAAATCCCATACGTTCAACCAGCGAAAAAGGTTGTTAATCGATTATAATCATCCGAACAAGCATTTTCCTACAGCTCTCTTGATCAAATTTTCATGTAGCTAACACACTAGCAGCACTAGTATTTCCCCTATCGCTTGAGTCCCACCTATTCTATGTGATGTAAACAAATTTTGCTTCTTGTCTACATTGGCGAGATTCTTTCTGCACTTTTTCACATGTTTCAACATATTTGAAGTACCATGATCAACATTGTACGAATACTTGGACACCACAATAATTGCATATCATCATAACTTTTCCGTTCGGCTTTTTTTCGCCTTCATGAAAATGAACCCAGGATATCGATTTTCGCTTACTAGGACAAGATTTAGATTCGTTTACCTTGTTCTTGTCGAATGCCTCATCAAATCCTTCTCCATCTCCTAATTCCACTATTGGAGTCATCGCACTATTGCTATTCTCCATTGACATGTTCACATATCCTGAGTGAAAAAAAAAAAAGAGCCTTGTGTGGTCGGTGACTCGATCATGAGCAATAAGTCACGAGTTCATCAAGCACCCGCAACTCGGAGCGAAAATCGTTGATTCGAGCATATTTATGACATAAAGAAAATTAGAAATGCAGTATTTCACGAGAAGAACACACCGCCCGGATGCATCAAGCGCCCGCAACTCGGGGTGAAAACCTTGATTCGAGCGAGTTTCGCAAGCCCAAAGTAAGGCATTGGATCAAACATGCAGCAAAACCAAAACCGAACAAGGAAACAACCCGACGAACACAACGTAACCTACGAATCAAGAGTTGGCATGCTAGATCGGGCGAGAGGGACCGAGAGAGCAAGAGTCCGCGCTTAATGGAGACTCGTACAGAGAAATGGAGAGACGACGTAGAGAGAGCACTTACAAGAGAGGGACGCGAGGTGACAATTGCAAGAGGGCCAAGGAAGACCGAGAGCTTCGCTTGAGGAGAGATCGCAACTAGAGGAGCAAATAGAAGTTGAGAAGCGATAGGGTCTAGAGGAGCGAAGAGAGAGACTAAGGGTAGGATTTTTTTCCATTTGGTTTATGCGTGGATATGGGTTTAGGCTCTTCTTTTTTTTTTTTTTTTTTTACGAATGGGTTTGGGCTTTGAGGAAATGGTCTCATTCAAAATAATATATATTCACATTATATAAATGGGCCGGTTCGTTAGGCCGGTTGGATGGTTCGCACCCAAAACACTAAACCGAACCGGTAGACGCCGGTTCTAGAAAATTGGAATCGAGAACCAAACCGTACCCGTCGGTTACCATCCAAAATCAACCTGTTGAGTACGGTCAATCCGATTTGGTTGGATCGTGGTTTTTTTGCTCACCCCTAGTGCAACATACTCAACTAACGCATTATGTTAATTTGTTTAATTTAAGTGTAAAGTCAAATGTTTACTTAGGGAAGATCTTTGCATGCTAAAATAAGATTACACGACGGATCGACTTAGGTCGTGAATTTCCTTTAATGGAGAGATTGACTTTACTTTAATTGAGTGGCAAAAGGGCAATAGAAGTTTAGGAGTGTCAATATTTGTGCATGGTGTTCATTTTAGTATCAATATTTTTTTTATCACTTAAATGTCAATTTTTTTGAAAAATAATTATTTCAATGCCAACTTTGGTGAGCTTTGCAGAAAATCCGACATGGCACCTACGTGGCTCACCGAAGCATCCTAGTCAACAAAAAAAAAAAAAATTCAAGTAATATTAAAAAAAGGTAAAAATAAACTAAAAAACTAAAGATAAGCTAAAAAAAAAAAACTTACGGTTGCAGTGGCGATGGCTCCACCCACCATCGTCGGTCGGTGATAGGTGGGGAAGTGCCCGGGGTGTCCCGAGCCCCGGTGACCCCCGTCGAGGCTTCGCCACGGGTTGGCGAGGGTTGGTCATGGCCGGTCGAGGCCTTGTAGATCCCACGGCGAGGCTCGACCTCGCCCGGTCCTCCAAGCACTCCTCCACCCATCACCGGCCGACTATGGTGGGGGCAAGCAACAGGTCTCATAGCCCTGGCATGAGAACAAAATAATTTTTTTTATTTTTTTAGTTATTTTTTTGTTTACTTTAATTTTTTTAAAAAAATTAACTTAATTTTTAGTTTAAAAGTCCACGTGGCATCCACGTGGACTAAATTTTAAAAGAAAAATTGCCACGTGGACTCCATGTGGACGGGCTTTTTAAAAAAATTCCACATAATATTTAAAAATTAATTAAAAAAAATTCATGTGTCTTGTTTCGTCGGGAATTGACACTTAAGTAATCGTTTTTTTGTCGAAATTGACACTTAAGTGATCCTTTTTCTCCTATTTGACACTTAAGTTATTCAAAAAAATATTAACATTAAAGTTAGCACCATACACAAATATTGACACTTCGGATATCCTTTTACCTTAATTGAGCAATATTATATTGATAGCTCCACCTTTTCACTCTCTCCGTCACTTTGCCCCCGTTTATTTCTTTATCCTCATTGCCAACTTCATAATTCCTTCTCCCTTCTTTTACATCACTCACCATGGTTTCATGTTCTTGCAAACCGATTTCTTGTCCTCTTCCTAATTCAATTCGACTGAACTTTGTACTCATACAGATCAAGCCAAAAAAAAAAAAAAATTTAGTGCTAATTCATGATGTTTTTTTTTTTTTGTAGATATTTTATTGTCATAGTTCCAAAATGTGTACGAGTCGTAATTGTCTCCAAATCGAGATGATGGCGATCCTTTTCTAGTCTGATCTTTCACTATTGGGTTCCACGTTACATGAACAAGTCAGGCTGAGTCGTCGCATCGAACTCCTGACATCCATATATCGTCATACCATGCGCAGGATGGCAAGGGCGATTAAGAGAAAAATTATCTGTAATTTCTTAAATTTATTTAATATGGCTAATTTGATTTTAAACATTTTAATTGATACTAAATTAATCCTAAATATCCATGTTGCCCCGGAGCTCGAGGTCATTTTCTAAAAATTCTTAAATTTGTTGTTTGTAGTTAATTCCGTTTTAAACATTTCGATTGTACTAATTTAGTCTACAATATTTTAACAATTTGTTTATTTAATCCTAAACTTTTCAATTGTGTCAATTTGATTCTAAATATTTTGAAAATCTATCAATGTAGTTATTTCGGCCAATTATCCAAATAAGAGGTTTAGGACTAAATTGGCAAATCGTCAAAAATTTTATGACTAAATTAGCACAATGATAATATTTAGGACTGAATTAACTGCTGTACAATAAGTTTAGCACTTCTTGAATAATTATTCCAGCAGTTAAGTGTAACACACGTTAATCCTCAGGTCCAGTAGATCCATGAACCATAGAAAAGGGCATAGAATAAGTTATATATATAGGTAGGAAGGTGAAATTACAAATGTAACCTCTCATGGGCAACACAGCACTCACACTAAAATCATGAGTAGAACAACCTCACTAAAACATTGGTAACGGACTAAATTAACACGGCTTGACTCAATATAAGAAACCCATGCCGCGAGAAGATGGACACACATCTCCACCGTTAACCAGAGTTAAGCATATGTTCTCTAGGCGCCCTGCACAGCCGTGTGTGGCACCATCGCGGTCGCCGACGCCTCCATTGTCCCGGAATCAGCAGAAGAAGCTTTGTCCTCCTGATTGGCTCGGCGAGGGCACGGCAACCCTCGCTTCCTCCACTCTTGGTGGTGGTGGTCGTGGCGGTGGTGGAACCCTCGGCTCACAAACGCTCCGAACAAAGTTCCCAGCGCGAAGGCGGCGACAGGCCTCATTGTCGTGCTCGTCTCGGAGATCAAAATTGGACACCGCGATCACAAGAGAGACTGTAGAAGAAATTGTTGTGGGGATTAGTTTGAAGGCTTGGCTTGAGATGACTAAGGGTGGCCTTATACATTAGTTCGAGGAAAATTATAAATAAATGTGGGAGTTTCGTATTGCCCAAGGCCTGTGGTGGACCAGGTCAATGCATATTTGCACCTTCTCCAAGGAAGTTTCGTACTGCCCAAGGGCCTGTGGGGGACCAGGTCATGCATATTTGTCCCTTCTCGAAGGTCAATGTTTTAGTCTACTTTGATCTTGTCTATGTTAGAGATAAGAATAATTGTTTCGCCTGCGCTTGGATTTCTACTTGGCAGACGGTGATAGAGCACAAGAAGATTGGCCCAAAAGGGATTGTCAATATTAGAATCCAACTAGTATTGAAGACAAAGTAGCATTCAAATCCGAATTTACTTTCTAAATTAACTCCATCAAATGCCCTTTAAAACCGCCATTGAAAGTAAATGGGCTCATAAAAGCAAATTCTCTGGGAAAAATTATCAAAAAGTCTTAAACTTATTGTATTTATGTTAATTGAGTCGTAAACCTTTTATTGGTGACAATTCAGTCCTAAACCTTTCATTAGTGCTAATTTAGGCTTAAAATTTTTGAATTTGTATCAATTCGGTCCTAAATATTTTGCTTGCATTTCGTCGATTGAGTCAATCCAATCAATTTTTGCTAGAAAATCGCCGACGTAGATATCGATTGTCCTACGTGGCACGCGCGAGCTCTGGCGAGGGCATTGCGACCTAGTATAAGGCCGACGGGGGTTGGCCAATGAGAAAAGAAAAAGAAGAAAAAACCAAAAAAAAAAATTAATGGAGCTAGAGCTAGCCGTATAAAAATTGCAAGAAAAGAAAAAGAAGAAAAAAGTAAAAAAAATTAAAATATTAATATAATATAATATTAAAAAAGATCAATCAGTAGTCACGTAAATAAAACAACCGACATCAATGTCAGTGATTTTCGATCTAAATTGACCGGATTGACTCAATTAGTACAAATACAAAAGATTTAAGACTGAATTAACACAAATACAAATGGTTTATGAATAAATTAGCACCAATAAAAGTTTTGGGACTAAATTTGCACTAATACAAAAGGTTTAAGACTAAATTGGCACCAATAAAAGGTTTATGACTCAATTGGCATCAATGCAATAGGTTTAAGATTGAATTGACACCAATAAAAGGTTTATGACTCAATTGGTATCATTGCAATAAGTTTAGGACTTTTTTGACACTTTTTCCCAAATTCTCCTGTTTCTTTCGTCAAGTCGGTAAGCACGGTCGAAGGAGAAAGACCAAGGTGGACAAGTATATATAGAGAGTGTTGAAAGTTGAGTATAGAGAGAAAAGCTTAGAGTTAAGCTTGTATATTTTCTCTATGTAAGCATGTTCAAAGGCATTTTGAATATTACTCTCATTTGTGCATTTGAGTAATCTTCTCATCAAAACCCTTAAAGTTTCTTCATCCTTTTGGTTCCAACTGTTTATTCATTAGGGTAGGTAATAAGAAGCGTTGTCTATATAATGGTTACCTGAGATTAAGTTTTCCCTGTTTTCCCTGGTGAGCACTATTAATTAAAGTCTATATCACGTGACATATTGATATTTGCCGAACATCCTCACTCGTTAAACTAATTACACCATGAATGATAGTGCATATGTTTATTGTAAATAAGGTACATTTAGCAACTCATCCAACAAGGAAAAAACACCAAAAAATAATTCTAGACTTATTGCATCTGTACCAATTCAACTCTAAATTTTTTAATTTGTCTCATTTAGTCCTAAACCTTTTCATATTTGTACCAACTAAGTCTATCCAGCCAATTTAGGCTGAAAATTGCCGATATAGTTAGTTGTACTATATGATATGACTAGTACTAACATGGACTTTTTTCAAAAATAATTTTACAACTTTTTTGAATTTTCTTTCTTTCTTTCTTTTTTTCTTCCACGGTCTATGGCCATGGCCGGCGAGGATTGGCCTCGCCAAAGTGAGGGTCGACTTCGCCGGGCCTTGCTTGTGGTGGCTGTCGCGACCTAAAAAATAAACAAGTTAAATTCCAGGCTAATGGATTATCGGGTTAATTAATTAACTAACCTAACTCGGACTCTCCCGAATCCATACCAAATCGCCACTTAAGGTTCGAATGATTAACATGCAATGTGATTTGAATTTGGAGTCGCCACTAATCATTTTCGGTAGGTTGACTAGAAACCCAAATAAAATAGCGGGAGAAAACTATCTTATTTTCAGCGTACTGGAGATTAAGAGTCCAGGGGACTTGATTACGCTAAATTATTCTAACGCCCTTTCGGTACCATTTTCATGAAAAATATTTGATTTGGTAATTTACTCGAATTTCAAAGGTGCAGTTTTTTTATTCTTTTTTTGTTTTTCTTCTTTTTTATGAAAATGTAAAACATTGAGTTTTATGCGATATACACCATGGACGATTTAGAAAGAAAGAAAACGCGGCCAATCACAAGTATTCACAAAAATAAATTAACATATAATAATACTAAACTTCGAACACGTGGCACGTCTAAAATAAACAATCAAATATTCAAATCAAATGATTACATCTTTGTAGATCAAGATGGAGACGATTACCTTCTATTACACAAAATCTTACTCACGTACACGTTATAGTTTCTTTCAAGATCTCGAAGCTTGGAAGAGCGTGGTGTCGTCGAAAATGGCAAGCGATAACGTTGTTGGGTGGCGAGAGGCGAAGTATGTAACGGGACTCGTCGAAGATGATGCTCGACCAAAGCTCTTTTTCTCTCACTTTCCAATTTTCTTTTCTGGTTTCTTCTCAAGGACTATCTCAATTCTTTTCTCCTCAAAAACTCTCTCAATTCTCTCCTACTCCCCAAAAAAACTCCGCTTCTCTTCAAGAACTCTTCTTCTTTTATAGGCAAAGTTCTTCATCCTTCATTCTTCATCTTCATCTTCTCTTCTTCACCTTCATTTCTCCATCTTCCATCTTCATCTTCTTTTCTTCATCTTCATCTTCCCTTCTTCATCTTCATCTTCTCTTCTTCACCTTCATTTCTCCATCTTCCATTTCCATCTTCTCTTCTTCATCTTCATCTTCTCTTCTTCACCTTCATTTCTCCATCTTCCACTTTCATCTTCTTTTCTTCACATTCTCTTCATTATCTTCTCTTCATCATCTTCCTTTCTCCATCTTCTCTTCATCCTCTTCTCTTGATATCTCGCAATGCAGTCCCGAGGTGCAAATACGATCCTTGAAGTTCTAGTATTTGCAATACGATCCCCCGAAAAAAAAAAATTTCTTTCAAGCCCAAATATTCTTGGTACGTTTTCACCCCATGCCTAGTCCAGGCGCCCTTGTTGAATTAAGTTTGAATTATATGCCCATGCTATGTGGGATGATTTTTGTTTAGAACTAAAATTAGTTCTAATTTTTATGCAAGAAATAGATTAGTCAAAATTTTAGGTGTCAGCAATTGCCCCTCTTTGAGTGGAGGTTCGTAGAGGTTCCGCTCAAAGATAAAATTGAACCCTAAATTTTGATAGTGCAAATGATGGATGATTTTTTTTTTTTTTTTTTTTTTTGCGGGAGTTTTAATCCCATTTTTTGTAATGAAGTGATGCATGATATGCGAGATCAGTAAATAACATGTGTCATAATTTCTCTTTTCCATGTTAGAGAAACTGCATATGGATCGCATACGAGAATACCTGTTTTACCAAATACCTCATAAGCTAGTGATTCCCTTAATTTCCAAGTTTCTTGCAAACACGAGGACCTTAAGGTATTCGCCTATCTCGTTATCGAGACTTCTCCCTAATGCGAGACGGCGCAAGATATGTGTATCCTTCCGGATCACAAGAGCTACGTCGTTGTGAGTCGAAAGAAGTAGAATCAAGTTCACAAGAGCTACGTCGTTGTGAGTCAAAAGAAGTAGAATCAAGTTCACAAGAGCTACGTCGTTGTGGTTGATTAAATGTCGAAATCGCCGAGTGCATATGTCTTCACGATTCGACAAAGGGGAACCAAAATCTTAAGAGCTACGTCGTTATGATTTGGTTTGGATCAAAATCACGGGTGCTTATGTCTTCGTGATTTGATAAAGGAGCCGAGAATCATAAGAGCTATGTCATTATGAGCCGACTAAAGGTCAAGATCACCGGTGCATATGTCTTCGTGATCCGAGACCGAAATCATAAGAGCTACGTCGTCATGATAAGATGTCAAGATCGCCGGTGCATATGTCTACACGACTGACAGGAGAGGCATATTGCACGAATTGAATAGTAACAACTATCATCGGAGGAGTTGTTGATTTGAAAATGGGTTCGGAAAACTTACCTGGGTTCTCCGAACGATTAATCAAAGAACGAAACAGATCGCTCGTATCATACATGGTAGGCATTTGCCAGGAGAACTTGCTCATTCAATAATCCTTGGATGAATTTCGAGACCTTGGGAGGGACATCGAACATCGGGAATGTATTACCCATCATAGAATGTACGAGGTAACATGCGCAAACATATTCAACAATGAGTTCATGCAAAACTTTCCGACCGAGCTTGCAATGATTAGAAATAACATGTGTATAATGCAATCACTCATACTATGGTTTATGCATAACCATTCTATCAAGTTTGCATTACCAATCCTGTCCGGGGATATTCTCACATTATGAATACCTCGAATGTGAGTTGAATGGGGGGACTTCGGTCCGAAAGGATTTTCTCTCACTCTCAAGAAAAGTTATTTATCCTGTCTGCGGGATTCAAAAGAAATCACTCAATCTTTCCATCATCGCATTCGATAAGGATCCGAGTAATCTCGCAATTGATACGACCGAGCCGATCCGGGAGGTCTTGATTAGGACCGTAATGAGGGCTAGGTCAAAGGTTTACAAAGGGGACTCTAGTTGAGTCAAGGTTGCTTGAAATGAATTTCTTCGTCATCTCTCTGGGTTTACAAGTCAAGAACTCTGCAAAAATGAGAGAGAAGTAATCTTGCTCGAACTTCTTCGAGTGATGCTTAAAATCATGGAACTCCACATTAATTCAAGTGCCCTAGTCGGAAAAGGCTTTTAAAGGGTTGTAATGGAGGTAATGATTTGGGGAGTGAGAAACGAAAGGGTTCGTTTTGGCTCGGAAGATATTTGAGAAGGGGCTTGATGTTGGTGATCATTACAATCTTGTCACCGATCGTGGCCTTCTATGATACCATCATTGCTCGAGGATGGTATGAACCGAAGATTGCATTTGCAATTTGACACTTCATGGAGATTTTTCTCTCAACCCTTTTAGGATATACGGGAAAATTGTGCATTCAAGTTCGAAATATTCTACAAATGAACAATGAATTGAAAGGGCATTGGCCTTGCTTTTGGTAGGCGCTTTGCTTTTTAAATGCCCGGGAGTTTTTTGTGGAATCGGCTTTTCCTCTTTCTTCTCCTTTTTTTTTTTTTTACTCCCAACTCTCTTTTACGATTGTATCTTGATGAGTTCATTGGGAGATTTTCTATGGATCCAGCTTTTCGAGTCCTTCTACTCAAAGATGGGCCATATTTGTTTTGGGACAACAATGATCACCAATAAGGGCTTTTAGAAACGAATTTGCGGGCTCAAATGGATTGTGCAAATGGATATAGATGTGTGGGATAGAAAAAGAAATGCTCTTCGTCACCCTAAGGCACTTGAATTAAAGCGCAAGTACAATGCAAAGAACCACCCGAAGATTGATGTTAGTCCAAGCAAGAAGATTTCTAACCATTTGTCTCGTGATGCTTGATGGAATTACCTCTGTTTTGCCCCAATGTGGGGTGGTTCTTGTGGTGTTGTGGAAGTGAAATCTCCGCTCAAATGGGTTGATCAACGGATAACTTGCAGTGTTTAGGGTAGAGAAATGAACGCCTCCATCACTTCGATTATCGTACCTTTCGCGAGAAAACTCTTTACCTCGGGGAATGCGGAATTTTGCCACCGTTCATCTCGCCTTTGAAAAAATTGGACGTGTTTGGGAAAGGATTGCCTTTCATCATCCTGTCATGCCCCCCTCCTGTACATTCGATGTACCTTATGTAGTTCATGTTCCTTATTCGAGTTGGTAAATTAAACATGAGGAACAATCATGTGCAAACCATGCAGTGTATGAGTGTTTTCGAGCATATAAAATGCAGCAACTTTTTTAGCTTGGCGGACAAAGTTCGCAAGTACATAAAAAATTTCTTAGGGGCGTGGATCGTGAGTTGCCCCTGTTCATGCAAATGCGTTGCAAAACTTCATTGTGCGCTTCGAGACATGAGATTGTCAAAGGCTCCAAGAATTTCTCATTTCATTAATTTTTTGGGGAGAGGGATACTTCTCTATTTGGAATGACAGTGACCCCGTAAAAATCAAAAGGGAAAGCATCAATGTATGTACTCATGTTCTAAAAGAATTGAAACGATACCACCTTACCCATGTACGTATTCCTCGCGAACTTTGAATTGAAAAGATCGATTCATCCGGATCGGATTGTATGTCCGGAACGTTATCTCTCCTGGTTCTATAACCGTCCGGGCTGAGCTTCGTCTGCGAAGCAAAAAATATTTTTATTAATCTTTGTACATTGATGCCAAATCCCAAGATCGACCCGGGATGCCTCGGACCACTTTGTCATTCCCCCAACCACTATCTTTGCGGTGTTGTTGGCGTCCACGGGTGGTTCGCTTTTGTTATATTGTTCTCAAAGCGGTTAGCAATCCCCCGTCGAGAATAAAAAAGCTTAACTTAGAGTTTGAAAAGGCGAGAGTCAATTGGAACGATACGGAGTTACCCATCTTTGAGCTCGCTTGGTCTTTTCCTTGCATTCTCCCAAGTAAGGCTATTCGGAATCTCTCTTTATGGGCGTTGAGGGGCGTCATGCGAGATTGCTACAGGCCTAGCTTAATAAGGAACTCACGCATTTGATAAGAGAGGAGGAAATTCGCCTTTTAACTCTAGGCAAATTCTAGACAACTAGAAAGTAAAAGTATCCCACGCAGGGAACTATACATGGAATTAAAGGAGTATTCATGCGAGATTGGTTCCACCTCTTTTTTCGGCTATTCCAATGATTGGCTGATTTTGTCTTGGATCATACACCAACGATCATTGTTTGAGGATCCATGATCACTTGCTTCGGATCACAACTCTGGAGGTCTTTCGGCTCCGACCCGGGCGACCAAGGCGGTGAGCTCATCATCAAAGTAACCTTTTGATTTTTTCGGGCAATTGATACCCGAATTGGGCATTGTTACTTGCTAACACGGCGACAGATTTTCCACTTTATTTTTGCCGTGAGCGGTCGACTCCTTGAGCTTGAGCCTCCGCCGTCGCTTGGGAACTCGTAGGAATGATCAACCGGTTATTGCTAGAACCACCAGTGGAAGGTTGGTATGGGCCGGTATTCTTGATTGGAAAGTGGTCGGGTACTTTTTGCTCCGTAGGTTTTCCCCGGGATTGATCTTCCAGTCAACTTTGCTCCGGTCGCCTAGGTTCCAAGCTACATCGTGCTTCTTGACTTTTCTCTAAATGCGTGAAGGTGATTTGTGACACTTCGTAGGGTGAGTCCGTCTACATTCATTATTTTGAGTACGGCCATTGGTCGTCTTGAATTGATTCCTAGGCTGTCGAACCGCATTGATGAATATAGAATGAAGCTCGGCGGACAAAGGGGCCTTTTCTTTCCAGACAAAATCGTCGTAGGCAGCTTGGCCATAGTTCTTTTGTTCGAGTAATTGCTTCCTTACAAGCATGCTGCCAAATGTTTTGGAGCACTCGAACGTTGCACCGGCTTCTTTAGGATGCCCGAGCACCATGCAATGTGGCCCTCGTTATGAAGCTGGCGATCATCACTTGCGATGTGACGATGACCGGTATATTCAACTCGGAATCAATGATCTTTAAGAGACTAAGACCATCCATATCGATCCCTACCATGGGCTGTGACGACGATGTCAAAATCATATTTATGTATTGTCTCGGCTCCTCTAAGGCTTCCGTTGCTTTCATATAAGCTGAAATCCTATACATGCACTTTCTCGGCATGGCAACGAGGATCGAGAGGGAAACGGGATTGCCATCAATGGCCATGACTCGTGAGATCCTCGGGATAGGAGGCTTCCCATACTTCCGCTTGGAATGTACGCGAGACTTATTTTTCTTTCAAAACCTTCCATATGTAGACCGAAAAATGGGTGTTTGGACTAGATCTCTGGGCTTTAGATGTTCTTTGGACTTGCAAAGACAAAAGCGACGATGGCCTTTTGTGACGAGTTACGGAGGTGCATGGAGACTTCAAGTTCTTTATAAACTTTTTTACGATCCGTTAGTCTCATGAGACAGCTTTTCTCTCCTTTTCAATCCTAGTGCCTTGGATCCGTTTCGTAATAACTCTTACCTCTCGCTCAATCCGTCGTTCTTTTTTTACTTTTTCGATATGGAGGAGCCCTCAAATCTTTTCACTTTTTCTACGAACAGGCGATTATTTCCTTCCTCAAATCTTTTCGCTTCCTCCTACGAACGAGGCGAGTTATTTGCCCTCCTCAAATCTTTTTGCTTTCTCCTACGAACGAGGCGATTATTTGCCCTCCTCAAATCTTTTCGCTTTCTCCACTAACGAGGCAGTTATTTCCCTCCTCAAATCTTTTCGCATTTACTTACGTGAAGGTTTTCAATGCTTAGTCAAATCGGCGAGGAATTCACGCCTTTAAACATGATGATGTTCGTGGATAGTATTGTTCTTTGCCCCTGGATTAAAATAAGAATGTCTCACATGGGGATTTTGTAACAAATAGTACATTCATTCATACATGTCATTGCTTCTCTTGAGGATTCGTAAGGGCTGGCTAGTAATGTTCAAAGAAGCGATGTTTTGAGCCCATAATAAAAAACTAAAGCTTCATGTAGGCCACACATTCGGAGTTCCATCGGCGTTGAATTGGCTGGTTGTGACATCAAGGAAACTCCAATTGTGGTGATGCATGTCTCTTCCCTCGAATGGCATCGGTTACGCCTTGCGAGACCGACTTTCGGGATGTATCTCCAACGAAATCGGATTGTACGAGAACTTGCTCTGGGTGATGAGCTGGTGAATGAGCATTTTCAATGCTCGAGATGTGGCTCATCGAGGGACATGTCACCAAAGGAGATGGGGCGCTACGATACATGGCAAACAGCGGTGTTAATAGCATCCCTATACCTCTTGTTCTCTGCTTCGAAGCTTTTCATTTTCTTCCCTCGAAACGCAAGTTCGTGACTTTCATTTTTAACCTTCAATCGGGTCCGCTTGTTTTGAAACCAAAACTTGACCTTCAAGGGCTCCATTCCTATCATCCGGCTCAATTCATTTTTGCGTCTCCTATTCACGTAAGAGCACTCCTTGAAGGCAGCGCTTCGAGCACTTTGATTTGATATTTTCTTTTCGGGGTTGGCTATGTTGCCTTTGCCATTGTTGTTGTTGTCGAAATTTTGAATTTCACCGCCAAGAGAGTTGGGTTTTACGGCTCGGCGTCGGATCCTGGTCTCAAAATCCAGCAGGTTCGCTTTCGGGGATGTCTAGGTTGGTTGCCTCCGGTAAGTCTGATAGCTTCTAGACATGTCGGATTGAAATACTTCTTACTGCCTTTTGTTCACTCTACTCTCCTTTGTATGCTTACTCTCTCCAAATTCTTTCGAGTAATCGGGTATGTTCCAAAGCCTCCCTTTTAACGCGGATGAAAATCACTAAGCCGACGTTTTTTCAAGATTTCGTGTTTCCCGCTTTGTCTTATTTTTTCAACGTGATGGGACCCCAAATCCACTCGCACCGATTTTCTTTTCTTGATAACCATGCTTGTCTTCCACTCGGTTTTCAATCAATGGGACTCCAACTCCTTTCGTAGCTTTTCGGATTTGTGGGGCTCGAGATCACGGATTGACGATAGATCCAGGATCCAATGAATGAAACACCTGTAGTTTCACCCGAAGTAACTAACGTGGCTCGCAAGATTTTTTTTCAACGTGATGGGACCCCGAATCCACTCGCACCGATTTTCTTTTCTTGATAACCATGCTTATCTCCCACTCGGTTTTCAATCAATGGGACTCCAACTCCTTTCGTAGCTTTTCGGATTTGTGGGGCTCGAGATCACGGATTGACGATAGATCCAGGATCCAATGAATGAAACACCTGTAGTTTCACCCGAGTAACTAACGTGGCTCTGCAAGAATTGCTGTTTCTTCTCTCAGAAAATATGCTTGTCTCCCACTCGGTTTTCAACATGGTGGGGTCCTCAAATCCTTTCGTAACTTTTTCGGATTTGTGAGGCTCGAGATGGTAGATCCGTGATTCACGGGACGAAACGTCCGTAGTTTTGCCCGGATAATTAATTCGGCTCGCAAGAATTGCTATTTTTCTCGCCCTTTAAATTGGGATTTAATGCCGAGACAATTATCACTTTCATATCTTCATCTCCAACCTTCTAAGCACTCTTTTGCATCCACTCTCTTTTTAGCCGCTTCAACAACAATGGCTTCCCTCTCCGCGCACGCCTTCTCGGTGAAGTTTTGGCCAAATGGGAGAAACTTTATAATCTCCTAGGCCAGGGCTACTCTTATATAGCCAACCATCCGGAGGCCGAAACCGAGATTCGTCTTATGTTTAGGGATATGGGCACCGCTTCCATTGAAGGTACCAAGTTAGAGGAGGAATACGGGATCTTCCCCACCCTCTTTACTAACTTCCCGGAGGCTTACCATGTTGCTTATCAAGATGTTACTTTGGCCCACCTTGTGAAGGCACGCTATCGGGATCGGTCGGACGACTTGGTGTTGGCCGATCTTAGAGCCGACAATTATAAGAAGGCCTCGACTACGGTAATGAACAAGTCTCTCCCGCCGATTCGTGAAAGGGGAAACTTGGTGGGATGTTTGGCCATGTCCCGGACCATCTTTGAGCGCGATCCGCTCAATATTGTTTTAAAATTTCAATGCACATGGTTGGAAGAAAGGTTGGACGATCGACCCTGGATATAGCCGCGGGAGAATGCTTGATCCATGACCTGGAATTTCTTGCCGAGCATCACGAGGACAAGGTAGCCAAGCTCAAAGAGAAATGTGAGCTCCTCCTCTTTAAGTTGGCGGATCTCGATTCTCGGAGCGATCGGTGTAGGCGGAGCATCAACCGTATGGAGAGTCGGTTAAACTCCTTTGTGATGCTCATTAGGGCTCGGTTTGGCTTTACGTTCCCACCCCGTTGATCTATTTGTAAAGCTTTCCGATGAATGAAATGAATGCAAGTTTTTACTCATTTCATCTTGGTCGTCATATTTTTTTCGCAAGATAACCCCTTTTGCTCTGCGAATAAGTAAATCTCACGCTCCCGATGGTCAATCCAATTGGGCCAGAGAGGCTCCCCATTCGAAACAATCTCTCAAAGAAAGATTAGTAGCGAGAAAACAAACGAATGCTCAAATGTGAACAACTCGTGAATCCGTATTAATATTATAACTCGATTATGAAAAATCGAGTGAATCAAGCATAATATTTCTTTACTGAGTCGAATTGATTGGATTGGTAAAGACACGACCATCCATCTCGGCCGGAATCAAAGCACCACCAGGGAGCACCTTCTTTACTATATATGGACCACCATAGTTTGGAGCGAATTTCCCTTCGGGAGTGGGACTATTGGCAATAATTTTCTCAAGACCAGGTCATTGATCCGAAAATATCGAGGCCGAACTTTTTTGTTGAATGATTTAGCAACTCTCTGGCGATAACATCGGCCATGACATACGACCTTAAGTCTTTTTCGTCGATCGATTCAATTGGCTTGCTCTCTGCTGGATCCATTCAGCTTCCGTCGCCTAGCTTGAGACGGTATACGTAAGGAAGGAATTTCCACTTCAACGGTAGAACAGCCTCCATTCCATATACAAGAGAATACGGGGTTGCCCCGGTAGATGTCCGGATTGAGGTCCGATATGCCATAAGTGCGAATGGCAACCTCTCATGCCAATCGCGATAATTTTCAGCCGTCTTCGCTAAAATTTTCTTAATATTCTTATTGGCGGCTTCTCTTGCTCCATTCATCGAGGGCGATATGGGGAAGAGTTCGGATGCTTGATCTTGAATTCCTTAAACAATTCGCCCATTAGTTTGTTGTTTAAGTTCGAGCCATTGTCGGTGATTATGGCTTCAGGTGAACCGTATCGAGCAATGATATCTCGGCGGATAAATTTTGCGATATTTCGTGCCGTAACCGCTAAATAGGATGCGGCCTCGATCCATTTGGAGAAATAGTCAATCGCCACCAAGATGAATCGATGCCCATTAGATGCTTTAGGGTTGATAGGACCGATAACATCAATCCCCCACATAGAAAACGGCCATGGTTCGGATAAGCGATGCAACTCATTTGGAGGGACATTAATCTTGTCACCATGAATTTGACATTTGTGACAGCTCCGGACATGCTGAATACAATCTCTTTCGAGCGTGAGCCAATAATAACCCAACCTCATAATCTTCTTAGCTAACAAGTGGCCGTTCATGTGTGGACCACAGATCCCTTCATGTACTTCCATTATTAGGACGAACCGCTTCGGTCGAGTCAACACATCTTAGTAGGACGAGAATCGAATGACCGCTTGTACAAATTCTCTCCATTCAAGAAGAACTTCGAGGCCATTTTCCTTATGTACTTTTGGTCGGATACGGTACTTTTTTCGGGGAACTCCCGCTTCGAATATAAGTCTTGATGTCATGGTACCATGGTTTACCATCGGGTTCATTGATCACGGCCATACAATATGCCGGTTTTTTTAATACCTCGATCTTCGGTGGGTCAACCTCAAGTCCATTGGCGACTTGTAACATTGAAGACAAGGTAGCCAATGCATCGCCGAATCGATTATGAGTCCTGGGCGGATACTCAAATGAGATATCCTCAAATTCTTCTACCAATTCATCCGGATACTCATGGTAGGGTAGCAATTTGGCATCTCTCGTCTTCCACTTTCCAACGATCGAAGGATAATCAAAGCGGAATCTCCGAACACCTTGAGTCGGGCTATCCCCATTTCAATTGCAGCTGCCGGCACCGAGGATGCATGCCTCATATTCTCGCTATGTTATTTGTGCAAGGGAATACCAATTTATTTGCTACGGGATAATGCCGACCACCTGGAGATATAAGAACCGCGCCCGTGCTCGATCCCGATAAATTGACAGCTCCGTCAAAATACATAGTCCGAGATGTAATCCTCCACCGACATGATTCGATCCTCGGAATGATAGGCATCATCATCTTGCCCCGGATTTTCAGCTAGGACATTCGCTTTATAGCTCGTCCCTTGATTGACTTTTGGGACATATATTGAACGTCAAACTCGGAGATGAGGATTTGCCATTTAGCAAGTCTACCAATCAAGGCGGGTTGATTAAGCAAATATTTGATGGGATTGCATTCTGTCACCGGAAGCACTTGGTAATGCAAGGTATATTGCGAAGCTGTGCGATGCACTAACGCCGCACATGTTTTCTCTACTTGGAGTACCTCATTTCCGAAGTTGTGAATTTCTTGCTCGGATAATAAATGGCTCGTTCTCTTCCGTCCTCCCGCTTCTCTTGGGCTAGCATAGCACCCAAGGATTCACTAAGGATTGTGAGGTAGAGGATTAAAGGTTGCTCGGTGTTGGAGGAACAAGCACGGTGGATTCATGAGATCTTTGCTTGATCTTCCAAAAGCTTCTTCACATTCGCTATCCCATTGGACTAGCGCATTCTTCTTTAATAGCTTGAGGAATGGCTTAGCGGTTTCGATAAGCGAGAGATGAATCGAGCAATATAGTTTAGCCTACCCATCAAACTTCGAACTTCTTTAACAGCGTCGTCGGTGGCTTAAGCTCACGAATAGCCTTAACTTTCGAAGGGTCGACTTCAATGCCCTTACTCGCTACCACGAATCCGAGTAGCTTGCCCGAGCTGGTCCCAAAGACACACTTGGCGGGGTTGAGGCGTAACTTATACTTTCGGAGTCCGTCGAACAATTTTTTCGGCGTTTTGACGTGATCTTCTCCATGCCTTGTTTTTGCTATCATGTCATCGACGTAAACCTCAATCTCATTATGCATCATGTCATGGAAAAGGGCAACCATGGCTCGTTGGTAAGTGGCTCCAGGCGTTTACGAGACCGAACGGCATTACCCGGTAATGGAACATTCCCCATGGTGTGGTGAAAGTGGTTTTCAACTTGTCATTGACATTCATCGGGATCCGATTGTACCGGAGAAACCATCCATGAATGAAAACAATTCAAACCCCGTGATCTTGTCAACAAGTACGTCGATATGCGGGGGGGGAAATCATCTTTAGGGCCTGGCCTTGTTCAAGTCTCGATAGTCGACACAAACCCGAATGCGGCCGTCTTTCTTCATGACGGGGACTATGTTAGCGACCCAATCGGAATATTCTGTAGTCTCAATGAATCCTACATCGAGAAGCTTTATGACCTCCTCTTTGATCTTTTGCACTAATTGCAGTGCGGCCCTCCTTGACTTTTGCACCTGGCTTAGCCAAAGGATCGATCGGCAAACAATGTTCGACAATGGAACGGTCAAGACCAGGCATATCTGCATAGGACCAAGCGAAAATGTCCTGGTAATCCTTTAGGAGCTTAATCAAGCGCTCGGACATCTCTTTGGAAAGGTTTGCCCCGATCTTAACTTCTTTAGAGTTTTCCGCATCACCTAGGTTGATCGAGATAGCTTGTTCACCTGGTCAAGGGCTTGATCTCCTCATGTCGTTCGAAATCTTGACGAACTTCCTCATAATCTGGACTGAATTCATCTAGGTCGTATACTTCGAATCCACTAGATTTCCCTCCTCATGTGTCCCCCTGAAACATAAAGTAACAAAATCGGAAGAACAAACAGGGCTTAATCGCGGTGTGATTTTGAAGAACTTTATTTATTTATATATATTTTTATTTTTCAAAACCGTGGGACATGAATTCTTGAAGAAGCCCAACCTCGGTTCTTACCATGATGACAAACTTGTTGGTCGTTGGTTATCGTCATCGGGTTGGTTTGGGATACTTCAACAAGATTCGAAAATAGCGTAATTTTATTGATATGAAATTACATCTTCGGGAAAGGAAATCCAAGAGTGCAAGACAGAATAGAAATCCAAATGTAATTCAAAATATAAAGGAAACCGAAAATGTCCCACGTAGGGGATTGCATGAACATAAAGATGTTACTCTGAATCTAAACCCTCTAGTGGATCATCACATATGGCATTAATGGATGATTTGGAAGGTTTAGGCGTCGGATAAGGCTCCTCATCATGCGCTCCGTCTTCGGATAAAGCAAAGAATGGTTACATCATCAAAACAACCGGCGATATCGAAGACCCCTTCATCCTCTTCGGACCCTATTAGCTCAACTGCAGTACCTTGATCCTTCGGTATGTCGGGGAACACAATCCCCAAGTCATCTTCAAGTCGGGTCGGATTATCGTAGCCTCCGACTACTCCAGTGATCGGAAAGTGATATATAGAGGTGGGGGTAAAGGATCGCATGCCTGCTTACTACGACCCATTACGCCTCTTTTATGCCCACGCCTTGACATCCTAGACCGGTTGTGTGAGATTGGCCTTTAGGTTCAATTGGGGTGCGAATCCCTTGGCCATGTCGACCTAAACCCATACTGGGGCTTAAAGCCATTGCCCACCATTATCTTAGCTACCATAAGAGACGTGGTTGAGATTTCGGGGAACGGGCAAAGGACTTTCCGGTGATGCATGGATAGTGTGTACTATCTCAAAAGCGTGGTAGGAGTCTTCTTCATCATGAGTGGCTCGATGTAAGGGATGGCCGTTTCATGGAAAATCCGGTGATCTTCCTCTCCATGGACAATCACCAACTTCTGTTCGACCACGAATTTAATTTTACGATGAAGGCTCGATGGGACAGCTCGGCATTATGAATCCAAGGTCGGCTAGGAGAAGGTTAAAGGCCGAAGGAATATCCGATTACTGGAAGAGAATGTCAAACAAAGAAGGCCCGATCTGAATCTCCAAGTTGATTCGCCTCAAGACATCCTTCTTCACGCCATCGAATGAGCGGACGGAAGTCTTGGCCGTCTGCAACCTGGCAGGTCAATTCCCAAACGATTTAATGTGGCTAATGGGCAGATATTTAATCTTGACCCGTTGTCAATAAGTACCCGAGCTACATGAGTTTGCTTGTGTTTGATCGTTATATGCAAAGCTTTGTTATGACCCCGTCCTTCGAGCGGAATTTCATCATCGGCCGAATGCGACCTGATCCTTTAAAAGGATCGTCCCTACAAAGTTCTCTAGTTTGTCTGTTCAACATTCTCGGGTACGTGAATTTCACCGAGTATCTTCATTAAGGACTCTCGATGCTTCTCGGATGATGCGAAGTTCAAGTAGGGACACCGAGCCGGTGACTTCCGCGTGGTGGTCGACAACGCTATACTCACTCGCCTTGATTACATGCTAAGAATTCCTTAGCATCTTTCTCGGTGACTTGCTTAGTAGGTTGGTCATCATTATAAGCACGTCCCGATCTTGTTACCAGTGGCAAGATCGTAGGACCAAGGAACCGCCTTGTCATTTGTCATACGGAAAAGGGTGGGGCGAGGCAATGATGATTCCAAGTTCATCGTCCTCTGCATCTTCCAAGGCGGGCATATTCGCCAGCTCACGGGTCATTCTTGATCAACTCGGCCACATGAGCATCTTCGCTTGAGACTCTTGAAAGGTCCCGGGTTGAGTCAATCTGCAAGCTCGATCCCGATCAATGACAATCGGGATATAGTGGCACTTGTCCCGGTTGACTTGCCCAAACTATGAATCCGTTCTTCATGAGACCGGAAACTTTTTCCTTCAACGATTGAGTGGTATCAATTCACCGGTCTTATAATATCCTCGCCCGATCGGAGCGTCGAGGACATCGGCTACTCCAACCTTAACAGCACCAACATGTTTAATTCCTTGCCCGAATCCGACATTAACTTTACTTGAATGATCCGGCAAAGGATTATTTTGGACATTCGGCTGTTTGTTGCCCTGGAACGAGAATGCCTTAGAATCGAGTAGATCTTGGATCCGATGCTTCAATACGAAACAACCATCAGTGTCATGTCCAAGCTCCCCACAATGGTAATCACATTTCTTCGACGGATCATATCTTGGCGAGCTCGTATTACTAGGTCGCAGAGGCTCGAGGTCGATAGCCTCTCTTACGTAGAACCGTGAGTACTTGTGACGGGGTTCCTGGTAGAGGAGTAAAGCGCCGAGGGGACCGTAGATTCCCTCTTTGTCGTTGTGCGCCGAAATTAGCCTGGCTGATTAGGAGTCTGTACGACTGGCGTACGTGTCATGGATTTTTGGCTGTAGGTCATGTTGACTGTGGGACCGGTTCTTTGTCTTTCCTTACTGCAAACCTCTTGGTTGTCGTGGCGGCATCACCATACCAACCTTTCTTTATGCCGTTCTCGACTTCTTCAGCCATTGCGATGAGATGGCTGAATGACGTGGCAGCGGATCCCAAAACTCGAGTTCTCACAACTTGCGGCGGGGTGGAAACGAACAATTTCATGAGCTCCCTTTCGGGTGGGACCGGTTTCGATTGAGATGCTACGTTCCTCCACCTGGTGGCATCTCGCTTGATCGTTTCTCCTTTCTTCATCTCAAGCTGCTCAAGATCCTCTCCGGTCGTGAGCACGTCCAAGTTAAAGCTAAAATGTTTGGCGAAAGCATTAGCTGCCTTCTCCCAATCATCCATCCGATAGATCTCGTAGTCCGTATACCATCTCATGGCAGCTTCCTTTAGACTAGCCTGGAAAGTTTGAACCATTAGGGGGCCGTTGGTCGCATGCTTGTTCATTCTTGCTCGATACATCCGGACGTCTTTGGACCGGGTTGGAAGTCCCATCATACTTCTCGAAATCGGGCATCTTGAACTTCTCGGTACCGTGACCTTTGAAAAGACAGACAGTGTCAATCGGGGTATGCTTTGTGCGTTCCTTCCACCTCACGGATTCGTTGCTCCATTTGGGCCAACAACTTGGCCATTTCATCGGACGGTCCCATAGTCACGGGGCTGGCTTGGGAGATGAGAATGGTGATGGGGCGCTCGAGCTAGCGCCGAATGACAACATCCTCTAGCGGCATGGTGTAACCAAGTATATGCTCGGGAGCCTTCTCGGGATTGCTTGCGGGAAGGGTCGGAGAGACGATGTTCGAGGTGTCGGACCGGTCGGATGCTTAGCAGAAGCAACAGTAGCAGCCATCATACGTTCCATCATCGGCTCATCATACCCTCAAACCTCTGGTTCATGGCCTCGAATTGCTCTCGTAGAGCTTCCCTGGGCTGCGTTGTTGATTTCAGCCTTGTCCGCCATTTTCTTAGCCACCGACCGGGTAATGTGCGGAGGATCCGTGATAAATTACCTTCAAAAGTAACCAGCCAAAATAAGTACAATGAACAAGAATAGCGAGCCGGCCCATGGCATTCCTCTAGACTCAAACGAACAAAGTGATTATGACTAAAGGATTGAAACAGGTAATTTTCAGTTTGTCCGCTTTTATGAAAAAAATCCGTATTAATTCGCACGTTGGTCAAAATACGTCCAAAGTTTACGAGCTTATAGTTGAGAAGATGATGAACAACTTTTATGTTGGCCAATCGGACCAGAAATGAGCAGATCAAAACAGTTTAATGTGTCTTTACGAAAAAACGCATTCAGAAAACTGTTATAACCGCAAGTAGTTGAGAAAAACGAAAGGCCATCTTAAATCATGAATTTAATTCTGAAATTTTGCAGGATATTAGTTGAAACATAGGTCTACAACTTTCATGTTTGGTACTTACTCAAAAATCGATCGTAGAATTTAGTCAAAATCGTACAACAGGGACAAGCCGGATTAGAATTGAGAACAACCGATGAAATTGTAAAAACTACGAAGCAAAGTGTGAAACAATACGGTGAGATTCCTAAACAATCAACCTATGAAAGTAAATACATGACTCAATTCAAACGGTCTTTCTTTTTTTAGAGGTCACGTGATCTATAGACGAATGGGCCTTCAAGGCACGCCGTAATCGCGCATTCTCCTTCGCCAAAGCATCTGCCTTTTCTTGGGCCTTCATCCCCTTCTCTTCGCCGGCTTTGAGTTGGGCTAGACGGGTATCTTTGTATTGTCATGATCGGAATCTTCGGGAGTATCTCAGCGGGGATGGCATGAGACCGAATATACTTGAGTTGTGGCAAAGTGACTCTTCATTTTTCCGGTGAGTTGCTCTATGGGCCAAATCCGGTTTCGATTAGAACACTCGCCAAGCTTGAGAATGACGTCTCGGTTCCGCTCTGTAGTTCTCGTCCTTCTCAAATTGAACTTGAAATTCGTTGGGCCCAAATGATGGCGGGATATCCTGCGGAACCCGAAATTGTCGTGTAACTCGAAGAGGTTGATAGCTGGTTGCTCCATAAATGCCCATCAAAGGCACGGGCTTCGATCGCCATGGCATAGTCGAGCCTCCGCCACTCGGAACCATACTGACTTGCCAAAGGAAAATCTTAGGATTTGGATTTTCGAATAAATGGACCCACTTGCGTGTAGTGCAAGTTTTTAGTTCGATCTTGTATTTGTTTAAATCTTAAAATAGGGTTGTCGGTCATACCCATTTCAAATACGATCATGTTTTCCCGAATTGAGAAAGATGCGATAAAAACCAGATTTGTAAAAGCTCGATTGGGGCTCGAAAAGTCTTATCTTTTTCTTTCTTGCTTTCTTTTTTGGAATGAGCGAAATGTGTTAATGAAATGACAGTTTCAGCAAGAATGGCATTTACAAAATTGACCCCACCACAAACTTGTTTTACCGTCCATGCTATCACGGGATCTATAGCATTCGACGGAATGGAAAAATGATAAGTCCGAAAAGGTTAAGATAAAAATCTTAGATTTCATGAGGTCGGAGTTATTTTCAAAACATTCAACGAGGAAAGATAAAGGGCATGCCCGGTAGTTACCCTTCGATTACTTTTTCAATTTCTTTTTAGTCAAACCCAAAAATTCAGCAAGCACTACTACCGGATCTACTCGAATAGGTGGTTCAACCGTATCCAACTCAATTGATTTTCCGATGGCAATACTGTATTCTTCCAAGGTGGGTGTAAGCTCAAACTTACCTCCGAACACAAACGTGGTCGTCTCGGGGCACCAAAAATGAGCAAGTGCTTGCATGATCCCGCTTTGAATATCGATCTCAAGAATCGGTAACATGAACCCGATACGCTTGAGCACGTCGCTGGCCATCCGGCTTCAACTTACCCCATAGCTTTTTGAGCTCTAGTTTCGGAGTAGGCACGAAACGGATATCATTGCGACCCATTCGTATATAGATCACGTGCCAATTAAATCAACCTAAACCATGGACCAGCCCAAAAAATGAAAATGAGATAATATGGCATAAGAGACAAGAAATTACCGCTCATAGGAAGAAAATGTCAATCACAAAGACATGCGCATGAATCGTGAATTCAGATTTTAGTTCTTTTAGCAAAATGAAATGAAAGACAAACGACATGTCGCGGCCTCGCGCACGTTCATCGTGACTAGTTGCAGCCTCGCATACATAGTCATGACTAGTCGGGTCCTTTCATCTCGGCTTGGTTCGGTCGACAAGGGCAACTCTCATGCATCATAGCCTCACGTGCATGAGAACAACCCTTGAGCCATTTTTTGAAGAACTCGGGATTCAAGTGGGATAACCTTTAGCGAAGCCTTACCGCCAAGGTTAAAGAACCACATAAATACCATCCCCGAAACTATCGGGTGACCCGGGTTCGGTCACAAGTCAAGGTGGTGTAGTGCAATTATATTAGGGGCATGCATGACATTTTAAAGGCAATCAAGCACTCCGATAATTCAAAATTAAAACTCTCATCACCAAGCTCGCAAAACAGAGGTTAGCCATGGACTCCTCCCCTTATAACTCCCTTCCCGCAAAACCATTTAACACCTAGGGATTAAAATTCAACAAAAATTGCCAAACCAAGTGATTTTCTTTTTCATGAAATTATCGGCCTAAGTCCTCTTTACCGGTCCCAGGTGAGTCGCTTGGTCTGTCGCGACCAAAAAAAAATAAACAAGTTAAATTCCAGGCTAATGGATTATCGAGGTTAATTAATTAACTAACCTAACTCGGACTCTCCCGAATCCATACCAAATCGCCACTTAAGGTTCGAATGATTAACATGCAATGTGATTTGAATTTGGAGTCGCCACTAATCATTTTCGGTAGGTTGACTAGAAACCCAAATAAAATAAGCGGGAGAAAACTATCTTATTTCTCGGAACGGAGATTAAGAGTCCGGGGACTTGATTACGCTAAATTATTCTAACGCCCTTTCGGTACCATTTTCATGAAAAATATTTGATTTGGTAATTTACTCGAATTTCAAAGGTGCAGTTTTTTTATTCTTTTTTTGTTTTTCTTCTTTTTTATGAAAATGTAAAACATTGAGTTTTATGCGATATACACCATGGACGATTTAGAAAGAAAGAAAACGCGCCAATCACAAGTATTCACAAAAATAAATTAACATATAATAATACTAAACTTCGAACACGTGGCACGTCTAAAATAAACAATCAAATATTCAAATCAAATGATTACATCTTTTGTAGATCAAGATGGAGACGATTACCTTCTATTACACAAAATCTTACTCACGTACACGTTATAGTTTCTTTCAAGATCTCGAAGCTTGAAGAGCGTGGGTTGTCGTCGAAAATGGCAAGCGAGAACGTTGTTGGGTGGCGAGAGGCGAAGTATGTAACGGGACTCGTCGAAGATGGTGCTCGACCAAAGCTCTTTTTCTCTCACTTTCCAATTTTCTTTTCTGGTTTCTTCTCAAGGACTATCTCAATTCTTTTCTCCTCAAAAAGCTCTCTCAATTCTCTCCTACTCCCCAAAAAAACTCCGCTTCTCTTCAAGAACTCTTCTTCTTTTATAGGCAAAGTTCTTCATCCTTCATTCTTCATCTTCATCTTCTTCTTCACCTTCATTTCTCCATCTTCCATCTTCATCTTCTTTTCTTCATCTTCATCTTCCCTTCTTCATCTTCATCTTCTCTTCTTCACCTTCATTTCTCCATCTTCCATTTCCATCTTCTCTTCTTCATCTTCATCTTCTCTTCTTCACCTTCATTTCTCCATCTTCCACTTTCATCTTCTTTTCTTCACATTCTCTTCATTATCTTCTCTTCATCATCTTCCTTTCTCCATCTTCTCTTCATCCTCTTCTCTTGATATCTGCAATGCGATCCCCCGAGGTGCAAATACAATCCTTGAAGTTCTAGTATTTGCACATACGGTCCCCGAAAAAAAAAAATTTCTTTCAAGCCCAAATATTCTTGGTACGTTTCACCCCATGCCTAGTCCCGTACGCCCGTTGAATTAAGTTTGAATTATATGCCCATGCTATGTGGGATGATTTTTGTTTAGAACTAAAATTAGTTCTAATTTTTATGCAAGAAATAGATTAGTCAAAATTTTAGGTGTCAGTGGCGAGGGTGACCCTCGCTCAAGCCTCGCATGACAAGCACATGCTATGATATGAAAAAAAAAAAATCAATAAAAATACTTGTAATGTCCATGCCATGGAAAAAGCGTCAAAAAAGTCCTCAACATATTATATTTGTATCAATTCCGTCCTAAACCTTTTATTGGTGTCAATTCAGTCCTAAACCTTTTGTATTTGTGCTAATTCGGTCATAAACCTTTCATTGGTGCCAATTCAGTCCTAGACCTTTTGCATTTGTGTCAATTCAATCTTAAACCTTTTGCATTAGTGCCAATTCAGTCTTAAATATTTAATTTGTGCCAATTCAATCTTAAACCTTTTGTATTTGTGTAAATTGAGTCAATCCGGCCAATTTTGATAAAAATTCACTAACATGGACATTGATTGTCCTTCATGGCATGGCCGACGCTAACGTGAATAGTTTTTAACATTTTTCAATATTTGTATGTATTTTTAAAAAAATTTAATAAATATTTCCATTTTTTTCTTCTTGTTTTATTCTCTCAATGACTAAAAGATTTAGGACTGAATAAGCACTAATGAAATATTATTATGACTTTTTTGACACTTTTCCCACCATACCATATAGGATCATTGGCGTCCAAATCAGCAATTTTCTGCTAAAATTGATAGGTTTAACTCAATTGAAAAAAACATGAAATGGCTTATGACTCAATTGAAAAAAGGTGAAAAGTTTAGGACTCAATTATCATAATTAAAGATTTAGAATTGAATTGATAAAAGTACAATAGATTCAGAACTTTTTGAACAATTTACCAGTCTATTCTAACTTATAAGTAGTTGAAATTGGAGTTGAAAGAGTGTTTGCTTGGGTACTTGCCACATGGCACCTCGTTTTAGCTCTGTGCTTGCCACGTAGCAAGACACTTGGTATTGGCCGAATAATTAAGTTTACCGATTATTTGCATGTAATCGTGCGGTTTTGTACTTTCAAATGCTCAAAATAGAGAAAGTCAATATCTAAAGCATCTGCAAATGCTAAAGAAAGATTTTATCTAGATTGATCTCAGTCAAAATAACTGATTCAACTTAGCCAAAATAATTCAATTAATTTAAGTAGGATAGAGAGGTGCGCTCTTCGTAAAGGAAAAAGTACAAACTGCATTGATCGTCTTCTTCCTCCGCTTTTGATGCATTTTCACATTTTGATACATGACAAATTGTACCGACAAGTTGTCTAGTGCACGAGTGTATCAACAAGATTCAAAATCATGATACTACAAAGTTACTTTCATAAAATACCATCAACGGACTTGATCAGTATCCTAAACGAAGATGCTTCATCTCATTTGAACTGGCACTTCACTGACGTTTTGAAGAGCAAATCACATGCAGCTAAACCTCAATTTCAAGCACACACAAATCCTTGGGGGACCTTCTTCCCACACCCATTCACAAGCAAGCTGAGAGCGACCGGAACTTTGATCTTCACGAGGCCCAGCACATTGGCCTTGATCGCAGTGCACAAGCACAGTGCCGCTTCAAGATCCGCAAGCCCCACCACGAGGGTGCAGCATTCCTTGCTGGGTTTGGCGCCAATGTGCTCGGTGACCAGTCCGAGCCAGCTTCCGCAGACCCCAAACTTCAGCGTGTCTTCAGGGCACTTCCCCGGACCCCTCCGGGGCCGGAGGCAGAGAGGGCGAAGGGACTTTCGGCGGGCACGGGAGGTTGTGGGACGAGACGCAAGTGAAGGAGATGATGCGGAGCAGAACCAAAATGGTTACCGGAGTCCTAGGACACGTGGGAGCCATCTTCAAGAAATGAAACAGGGTGAATAGAATACTATGGGGAGACTGTGAATGTACCGAGTGTGGGAGAGGTTCAATCAATCATGTCGGTTTTTGTAGACAGTACAGCACTAGATGATAAGTTAGTAGGACTAGTGGTGCTTGTTTGGCCATGAAATGGAGTAGTGGCAAGATCTTTATAGGAGAGACAGACTGGTCATCACATGCTCACATAGAGAGAGGTTAGCTATTCAAATTGTGGCCAAGGAGATTTCTCGTTGTTTCATAGTGGATGAGGAGTGGCATGTTGATTCATGGCCATCGTCTCTTCTTATTGAGATGCATGTATAAGTTATATTAAATAAGTCTCACATCGAAGAACTTGAGCAATCAATATATCCTAATTGGCTTATAACTCATTACTTGAACTTTTGAGTGAAAGTGGGTCTAATTAAATATGTTGACGGACTCGAACTTGAGCTTTTTCTTGACGATCTCCCTAAGTGAAAGTATCGGACCTTTGATATGTGCGCGCGCACATATGTATACATATTCTAATTCCAAAGATAATAGGCATATTGCTTGAAGACAGGAAGAGCAGGCAGGTCCAGTCGTCTCAAGCAGCTAGGACAAGTTTGTGCTACGACTCCTCCTTATATGCTAAATGAGAAGGAAATGGAACAAAGAAAAACTAGCACCAGAGTAACACGAGGAGCAATGTATCTTTACTGGGGTTGTATTGATGGATGAAATCATATTCCATTTCGATCAACGAATCAACCAGCTGCTAAAGAAGGCGACAATCTTATTCCAATCAAGATGGACGAGAATGAACGAAACGATGACCGCGACCTAGAAAAAAAAATAAACAAGTCATCTTTTTCGGGCTAATGGATTATCGGGTTAATTAATTAACTAACCTAACTCGGACTCTCCCAAGTCCATACCAAATCGCAACTTAAGGTTCGAATGATTAACATGCACTTGTGATTTGAATTTGGAGTCGCCACTAATCATTTTCGGTAGGTCGATTAGAAACCTAAATAAAATAGCGGGAGAAAACTATCTTATTTCTGCGAACCGGAGATTAAGAGTCCGGGGACTTGGTTACATTAATTACAACTAATGCCCTTTCGGTACCTTAAAATTCATGAAACAAATAATGGATTTGACAAATTTGATGAATTCTACTTGAAGATCAAAGAATCAATTTTTTTGGATTTTTCTTCCCATGACATTTTTTGAAATAAAGAAATTACATGAAATTAGGATGAAATAGGTTCAAGGTTACTCCCCAATTTGAACTCGTGCACCAAACTCGTGCTTCGGGCTTGTCTTGACCATTGGACCGATTTGGTGACTCGTTAGACCGAGAAATCTCTTGGTCCTATCTCTCCTTCACGCTTATTTCTCATATCGCTAGAATTTCATGAGACTGCAATCTGGGCGTTGATATTTCTTCCCTTTTGCTCTCCTTCTATTCTTGTACCATTGATGTCTCATCGTTGATATGCATTTGTTATTTAACATAAAAACGTAGAGAGAAAAAAAAATCAGTGTAGAAAATCTGAGCTAATTTGTATTCGAAATTAAAGAAAGTTAGGGAATCACTTAACTTTCTTTTCTTTGCGGCGAGCTTGAACGATGGTGATGAACTTGTGGCTTGTGTTGATGGGTGCGAGAAATTGGCAATGGTAGCACCGAGCTTCAAAACACTCAAGCCCTCTCAAAACTCTCTCCAAATTTTTTCTCAAGAATTCTCTTTTTCCTCTTTAAAGAATTCCTCTCAAAAACTCTCTCAATTCTCTTTCACCCCAAAAACTCTCTCCATTCTCTCCTACTTCCCAAAAAAATTCTCTTCTTCATCTTCATCTTCCTTTCTTCATCTTCATCTTCTTTTCTTCATCTTCATTTCCCCATCTTCCATTTTCATCTTCTCTTCTTCATCTTCCATTTTCATCTTCTCTTCTTCATCTTCCTTTCACCATCTTCCTTTCCCCATCTTCTTTTGGTATTTGCAATGCGGTCCCGAAGTTTCAAGTATTTGCAATCTGATCCCTCGAAGTTCGAGTATTTGCAATACTGGTCCCTAAAGTTCGAGTATTTGCAATCCGAGTCCCCGAGAAAATATTTCTTTCAAGCCCAAATCTTCTTGGTGTATTTTTTCACCGCATGCCTAGTCCAGGACCCTGTTAAATTAAGCTCAAATTGTATGCCAATGCTAAATGAATATGTGAGATGATTTTTGTTTAGAACTAAAATTAGTTCTAATTTTTATGTAAAATATATATTAGTCAAAATTTAGGCGTCAAGTTTGCCCCTCTTTGAGTGGAGGCTCGTAGAGGTTCCGCTCAAAGACAAAATTGAACCCTAAATTTTGATAGTGCAAATGATGGATGAACTTTTTGGCGGGAGTTTTAGTCCCATTTTTTATGTAATGAAGTGATGCATGATATGCAAGATGTAAATAACATGTGTCATAATTTCTCTTTTCCATGTTAGAGAAACTCGCATATGGATCGCATACGAGAATACCTGTTTTACCAAATACCTCTTAAGCTAGTGATTCCCTTAATTTCCAAGTTTCTTGCAAACACGGGGACCTTAAGGTATTCGGCCCTATCGGTTATCGGAGACTTCTCCCTAATGCGAGACAGCGTGAAGATATGTGTATCCTTCCGGATCACAAGAGCTACGTCGTTGTGAGTCGAAAGAAATAGAATCAAGTTCACAAGAGCTACGTCGTTGTGAGTCAAAATAAGTAGAATCAAGTTCACAAGAGCTACGTCGTTGTGGTTGATTAAATGTCGAAATCGCCGGTGCATATGTCTTCACGATTCGACAAAGGGGAACCAAAATCTTAAGAGCTACGTCGTTATGATTTGGTTTGGATCAAAATCACGGGTGCTTATGTCTTCGTGATTTGATAAAGGAGCCGAGAATCATAAGAGCTATGTCATTATGAGCCGACTAAAGGTCAAGATCACCGGTGCATATGTCTTCGTGATCCGAGACCGAAATCATAAGAGCTACGTCGTCATGATAAGATGTCAAGATCGCCGGTGCATATGTCTACACGACCCGACGGGAGAGGCATATTGCCGAATTGAATCGTAACAACTATCAATGAGGAGTTGTTGATTTGAAAATGGGTTCGAGGAAAACTTACCCGGGTTCTCCGAACGATTAATCAAAGAACGAAACGGATCGCTCGTATCATACATGGTAGGCATTTGCCGGGAGAACTTGCTCATTCAATAATCCTTGGATGAATTTCGAGACCTTGGGAGGGACATCGAACATCGGGAATGTATTACCCATCATAGAATGTCCGAGGTAACATGCGCAAACATATTCAACAATGAGTTCATGCAAAACTTTCCTACCGAGCTTGCAATGATTAGAAATAACATGTGTATAATGCAATCACTCATACTATGGTTTATGCATAACCATTCTATCAAGTTTGCATTACCAATCCCGTCCGGGGATATTCTCACATTATGAATACCTCGAATGTGAGATGAATGGGGGACTTCAGTCCGAAAGGGTTTTCTCTCACTCTCAAGAAAAGTTATTTATCCCGTCTGCCTAGGATTCAAAAGAAATCACTCAATCTTTCCATCATCGCATTCGATAAGGATCCGAGTAATCTCGCAATTGATACGACCGAGCCGATCTGGAGGTCTTGATTAGGACCGTAATGAGGGCTAGGTCAAAGGTTTACAAATGGGACTCTAGTTGAGTCAAGGCTCTTGAAATGAATTCCTTCGTCATCTCTCCGGGTTTACAAGTCAAGAACTCGCAAAAATGAGAGAGAAGTAATCTTGCTCGAACTTCTTCGAGTGATGCTTAAAATCATGGAACTCCACATTAATTCAAGTGCCCTAGTCAGAAAAGGCTTTTAAAGGGTTGTAATGGAGGTAATGATTTGGGGACCGAGAAACGAAAGGGTTCGTTTTGGCTCGAAGATATTTGAGAAGGGGCTTGATGTTGGTGATCATTACAATCTTGTCACCGATCGTGGCCTTCTATGATACCATCATTGCTCGAGGATGGTATGAACTCGAAGATTGCATTTGCAATTCGACACTTCATGGAGATTTTTCTCTCAACCCTTTTAGGATATACGGGAAAATTGTGCATTCAAGTTCGAAATATTCTACAAATGAACAATGAATTGAAAGGGCATTGGCCTTGCTTTTGGTAGGCACTTTGCTTTTTTAAATGCCCGGGGAATTTTTTGTGGGATCACTTTTTCCTCTTTCTTCTTTTTTTTTTTTTTTTTTTTACTATTGCATCTTGATGAGTTCATTGGGAGATTTTCTATTGATCCAGCTTTTTCGTGTCCTTCTACTCAAAGATGGGCCATATTCGCTTTGAGACGACAATGATCACCAATAAGGGCTTTTAGAAATGAATTTGCGGGCTCAAATGGGTTGTGCAAATGGATACGAGATATGTGGGATAGAAAAAGAAATGCTCTTCGTCACCCTAAGGCACTTGAATTAAAGCGCAAGTACGGTGCAAAGAACCACCCGAAGATTGATGTTAGTCCAAGCAAGAAGATTTCTAACCATTTGTCTCGTGATGCTGATGGAATTACCTGCTGTTTTGCCCCAATGTGGGGTGGTTCTTGGAGGGTTGTGGAAGTGAAATCTCCGCTCAAATGGGTTGATCAACGGATAACTTGCAGTGTTTAGGGTAGAGAAATGAATGCCTCCACCACTTCGGTTATCGTACCTTTCGCGAGAAAACTCTTTACCTTGGGGAGTGCGGAATTTAGCCATCGTTCATCTCGCCTTGAAAAAATTGGAGGTGTTTGGGAAAGGATTGCCTTTCATCATCCTGTCATGCCCCCTTCGTACATTCGATGTATCTTATGTAGTTCATGTTCCTTATTCAGAGTTGGTAAATTAAACATGAGGAACAATCATGCGCAAACTATGCAGTGTATGAGTGTTTTCGAGCATATAAAATGCAGCAACTTTTTATCTTGGCGGACAAAGTTCGCAAGTACATAAAAAATTTCTTAGGGGCATGGATCGTGAGTTGCCCCCTGTTCATGCAAATGCGTTGCAAAACTTCATTGTTCGCTTCGAGACATGAGATTGTCAAAGGCTCCAAGAATTTCTCATTTCATTAATTTTTCATGGAGAAGGGATACTTCTCTGTTTGGACAGAGTAGTGAACCCTGTAAAAATCAAAAGGGAAAGCATCAATGTATGTCCTCATGTTCTAAAAGAATTGAAACGATACCACTTTACCCATGTACGTATTCCTCGCGAACTTTGAATTGAAAAGATCGATTCATCTCGGATCGGATTGTATGTCCGGAATGTCATCTCTCTAGGTTCTATAACCGTCTGGGCTGAGCTTCGATCTGCGAAGCAAAAAGTTTTTATTAATCTTTGTACATTGATGCCAAATCCCGGGATCGACCCGGGACGCCTCGGACCACTTGTCATTCCCCCAACCACTATCTTTGCGGTGTTGTTGGCGTCCACGGGTGGTTCGCTTTTGTTATATTGTTCTCAAAGCAGTTGGCAATCCCCTCGTCGAGAATAAAATAAGCTTAACTTAGAGTTTGAAACGGCTGAGAATCAATTGGAACGATACGGAGTTACCCATCTTTGAGCCTCGCTTGGTCTTTTCCTTGCATTCTCCCAAGTAAGGCTATTCGGAATCTCTCTTTATGGGCGTTCGGGGCGTCGTCCACAAATTGATTTGCTACAAGCCTAGCTTAATAAGGAACTTACGCATTTGATAAGAGAGGAGAAAATTCGCCCTTTAATTCTAGACAACTAGAAAGTAAAAGTATCCCACGCAGGGGAACTATACATGGAATTAAAGGAGTATTCATGTGAGATTGGTTCCACCTCTTTTCTTTGGCCATTCTAATGATCGGCTGATTTTGTCTTGGATCATACACCAACGATCGTTGTTTGAGGATCCATAGTTACTTGCTTCGGATCACAACTCGGGAGGTCCTTTAGCTCCGAACTGGGCGACCAAGGCGGTGAGCTCATCATCAAAGTAACCTTTTGATTTTTCGGGCAATTGATACTCGAAAGTGGGCATTGCTACTTGCTAACACTCGGCGACAGATTTTCCACTTTATTTTTGCCGTGAGCGGTCCGACTCCTTGAGCTTGAGCCTCCGCCGTCACTCGGGAACTCGTAGGGATGATCGACCCGGTCCGCTGCTAGAACCACCAGCGGAAGGTCGGTATGGCCGGTATTCTTGATTGGGAAGTGGTCGGGTACTTTTTGCTCCGTAGGTTTTCCTGGGATTGATCTTCCAATCAACTTTGCTCCGGTCGCCTTGGTTCCAAGCTACATCGTGCTTCTTGACTTATCTCTAAATCTCGTGAAGGTGATTTGTGACACTTCGTAGGGTGAGTCCGTCAATATTCATCATTTTGAGTACAGCCATTGGTCGTCTTGAATTGATTCCTAGGCTGTCGAACCGCCTCGATGAATATAGAATGAAGCTCGGCGGACCAAAGGGGCCTTTTCTTTCCGACAAAATCGTCGTAGGCGGGTTGACCATAGTTCTTTTGTTCGAGTAATTGCTTCCTTACAGCATGCTGCCAAATGTTTTGGAGCACTCGAACGCAAACCGGCTTCTTTAGGATGCCCTGAGCACCATGCAATGTGGCCCTCGTTATGAACGCCGATCATCACTCGGCGATGTGACGATGACCGGTATATTCAACTCGGAATCAATGATCTTTAAGAGACTAAGACCGTCCATATCGATCCCTACCATGGCTGTGACGACGATGTCAAAATCATATTTGTACTTGTCTCGGCTCCTCTAAGGCTTCCGTTGCTTTCATATAAGCTGAAATCCTATACATGCACTTTCTCAGATGGCAACGAGGATCGAGAGGGAAACGGGATTGCCATCAATGGCCATGACTCATGAGATCCTCGGGATAGGAGGCTTCCCATACTTCCGCTTGGAATGTACGAGACTTATTTTCCTTTCAAAACCTTCCATATGTAGACCGAAAAATGGGTGTTTGGACTAGAGACTGGGCTTTAGATGTTCTTTGGACTTGCAAAGACAAAAGCGACGATGGCCTTTTGTGACGAGTTCGGAGGTGCATGGAGACTTCAAGTTCTTTATAAACTTTTTCGATCTGTTAGTCTCGGCATGCCTTTTCTCTCCTTTTCGATCCTAGTGCCTTGGATCCGTTTCGTAATAACTCTTACCTCTCGCTCAATCCGTCGTTCTTTTTTACTTTTCTCGATATGGAGGAGCCCTCAAATCTTTTCACTTTTTCTACGAACGAGGCGCTTATTTCCTTCCTCAAATCTTTTCGCTTCCTCCTACGAACGAGGCGGTTATTTGCCCTCCTCAAATCTTTTTGCTTTCTCCTACGAACGAGGCGTTATTTGCCCTCCTCAAATCTTTTCGCTTCTCCACTAACGAGGCGCTTATTTCCCTCCTCAAATCTTTTCGCATTTACTTACGTGAAGGTTTTCAATGCTTAGTCAAAACTGCGAGGAATTCACGCCTTTAAACATGATGATGTTCGTGGATAAGATCTTGTTCTTTGCCCTGGATTAAAATAAGAATGTCTCACATGGGGATTTTGTAACAAATAGTACATTCATTCATACATGTCACTACTTCTCTTGAGGATTCGTGAGGGCTGGCTAGTAATGTTCAAAGAAGCGATGTTTTTTGAGCCCATAATAAAAACTAAAGCTTCATGTAGGCCACACATTCGGAGTTCCATCGGCGTTGAATTGGTGGTTGTGACATCAAGGAAACTCCAATTGTAGTGATGCATGTCTCTTCCCTCGAAGGGCATCGGTTTCGCCTTCTGCAAGACCGACTTTCACGGGATGTATCTCCAACGAAATCGGATTGTACGAGAACTTGCTCTGGGGATGAATGGTGAATGAGCATTATCAATGCTCGAGATGTGGCTCATCGAGGGACATGTCACCAAAGGAGATGGGGCCGCTACGGACATGGCAAACGGCGGTGTTGATAGCATCCCTATACCTCTTGTTCTCTCGCTCGAAGCTTTTCACTTTCTTCCCTCGAAACGTAAGTTCATGACTTTCATTTTTAACCTTCAATCGGGTCCGCTTGTTTTGAAACCAAAACTTGACCTTCAAGGGCTCCATTCCTATCATCCGGCTTAATTCATTTTGCGTCTCCTATTCACGTAAGAGCACTCCTTGAAGGCGACTTGAGCACTTTGATTTGATATTTTCTTTTACGGGGTTATCGTTTGCCGCTGCCATTGTTATTCTTGCATCGAAATCTTGAATTTCACTGCCAAGAGAGTTGGGTTTTACGGCTTCAGCGTTGGATCTGGTCTCGAAATCCAGCAGTTCGCTTTCGGGGATGTCTAGGTTGGTTGCCTCCCGGTAAGTGCTTGATGGCCTCTAAACATGTTGGATTGAAATACCCCTTACCGCCTTTTGTTCACTCTATTCTCCGATGTATGCTTACTCTCTCCAAATTCTTTCGAGTAATCGGGTATGTTCCAAAGCCTCCCTTTTAACGCGGATGAAAATCACTAAGCCGACGCTTTTTTTCAAGATTTCGTGTTTCCCGCTTTGTCTTATTTTTTCAACGTGATGGGACCCCAAATCCACTCGCACCGATTTTCTTTTCTTGATAACCATGCTTGTCTTCCACTCGGTTTTCAATCAATGGGACTCCAACTCCTTTCGTAGCTTTTCGGATTTGTGGGGCTCGAGATCACGGATTGACGATAGATCCAGGATCCAATGAATGAAACACTTGTAGTTTCACCCGAGTAACTAACGTGGCTTTGCAAGATTTTTTTCAACGTGATGGGACCGCGAATCCACTCGCACCGATTTTCTTTTCTTGATAACCATGCTTGTCTCCCACTCAGTTTTCAATCAATGGGACTCCAACTCCTTTCGTAGCTTTTCGGATTTGTGGGGCTCGAGATCACGGATTGCATAGATCCGGGATCCAATGAATGAAACACCTGTAGTTTCACCCGAGTAACTAACGTGGCTCGCAAGAATTGCTGTTTCTTCTCTCGAGAAAATATGTTTGTCTCCCACTCGGTTTTCAACATGGTGGGGTCCTCAAATCCTTTCGTAACTTTTTCGGATTTGTGAGACTCGAGATGGTAGATCCGTGATTCACGGACGAAACGTCCGTAGTTTTGCCCGGATAATTAATTCGGCTCTGCAAGAATTGCTATTTTTTCTGCCCTTTAAATTGGGATTTAATGCCGAGACAATTATCACTTTCATATCTTCATCTCCGACCTTCTAGGCACTCTTTTGCATCCACTCTTTTTAGCCCCTTCAACAACAATGGCTTCCCTTCCCGCACATGCCTTCTCTTTGAAGTTTTGGCCAAATGGGAGAAACTTTATAATCTCCTAGGCCGGGGCTACTCTTATATAGCCAACCATCCGGAGGCCGAAACCGAGATTCGTCTTATGTTTAGGGATATGGACACCGCTTCTATTGAAGGTACCAAGTTAGAGGAGGAATATAGGATCTTCCCCACCCTCTTCACTAACTTCCTAGAGGCTTACCATGTTGCTCATCAAAATGTTACTTTGGCCCACCTTGTGAAGGCACGCTATCGGGATCGGTCGGATAGCTTAGTGTTTGGCCCGTCTTGTAGCCGACAATTACAAGAAGGCCCTTGACTACGGCAACGAACAAGTCTCCCCGCCGATTCGTGAGAGGGGAAACTTGGTGGGATGTTTGGCCATGTCCCCGGACCATCTTCGAGCGCGATCCGCTCAACATTGTTTTAAAATTTCAATGCACATGGATGGAAGAAAGGGTTGGACGATCGACCCTGGATATAGCCAGCGGGAGAATGCTTGATCCATGACCTGGAATTTCTTCTTGAGCATCACGAGGACAAGGTAGCCAACCTCAAAGAGAAATGTGAGCTCCTCCTCTTTAAGTTGGCGGATCTCGATTCTCGGAGCGATCGGTGTAGGCGGAGCATCAAGTCGTATGGAGAGTCGGTTAAACTCCTTTGTGATGCTCATTAGGGCTCGGTTTGGCTTTACGTTCCCACCTCGTTGATCTATTTGTGAGGTTTTTCGATGAATGAAATGAATGCAAATTTTTACTCATTTCATCTTGGTCGTCATATTTGTTTTTCGCAAGATAACCCCTTTTACTCTGCGAATATATAAATCTCACGCTCTTGATGGTCAATCCAATTGGGCGGAGAGGCTCCCCCATTCGAAACAATCTCTCAACAAAGATTAGTAGCGAGGAAACAAACGAATGCTCAAATGTGAACAACTCGTGAATACGTATTAATATTATAACTCGATTATGAAAACATCGAGTGAATCGAGCATAATATTTCTTTACTGTGTCGAGAATTGACTAGATTGGTAAAGACACGACCATCCATCTCGCCCGGAATTAAAGCACCACCATGGAGCACCTTCTTCACTAAATATGGACCACCATAGTTTGGAGTAAACTTCCCCTGCGGGAGTGGGACTATTGGCAATAATTTTCTCAAGACCAGGTCATTGATCCGAAGATATCGAGGCCGAACTTTTTTGTTGAATGATTTAGCAACTCTCTGCTGATAACACCGGCCATGACATACAGCCTTAAGTCTTTTTTCGTCGATCGGATTCAATTGGCTTGCTCTCTCTTGGATCCATTCAGCTTCCGTCGACTTAGCTTGAGATAGTATACGTAAGGAAGGAATTTCCACTTCAACTGGTAGAACGACCTCCATTCCATATACAAGAGAATACGTGGTTGCCCCGGTAGATGTCCGGATTGAGGTCCGATATGCCATAAGTGCAAATGGCAACCTCTCATGCCAATCACGATAATTTTCAGCCGTCTTCGCTAAAATTTTCTTAATGTTCTTATTGGCGGCTTCTCTTGCTCCATTCATCCGAGGACGATATGGGGAAGAGTTCGGATGCTTGATCTTGAATTCCTTAAACAATTCGTCCATTAGTTTGTTGTTTAAGTTCGAGCCATTGTCGGTGATTATGGCTTCGGGTGAACCGTATCGAGCAATGATATCCCGGCGGATAAATTTCGTGATATTTCGTGCCGTGGATTGCTAAATAGGATGCGGCTTCGATCCATTTGGAGAAATAGTCAATCGCCACCAAGATGAATCATGCCCATTGGAAGCTTTAGGGTTGATCGGACCAATCACATCAATGCCCCACATAGAAAATGGCCATGGTTCCGACAGTGATGCAATTCATTTGGAGGAACATTGATCTTGTCTCCATGAATCTGGCATTTGTGACGGCTTCGAACATGCTTGAATACAATCGCTTTCCAACGAGAGCTAGTAATAACCTAACCTCATGATCTTCTTAGCTAACATGTGACCGTTCATGTGTGGACCACGAGATCCCTTCATGTACTTCCATCATCGACGAAGCGCCTCGGTTGAGTCAACGCATCTCAGTGGGACGGAATCGAATGACCGCTTGTACAAATTCTCTCCATTCAAGAAGAACTTCGAGGCCATCTTCCTTATGTACTTTTGGTCGGATATGGTACTTTTTTTCGGGGAACTCCGCCTTCGAATATAAGATTTGATGTCATGGTACCATGGCTTACCATCGGGTTCATTGATCACGGTCATACAATATACCGGCCTTTTTAGTACCTCGATCTTCGATTGGGTCAACCTCAAGTCCATTGGCAACTTGTAATATTGAAGACAAGGTAGCCAATGCATCGCGAATCGATTATGAGTCCCGGACGAGATACTCAAATGAGATATCTTCAAATTCCTCCACCAATTCATCCGAGATACTCATGGTAGGGTAGCAATTTAACATCTCTCGTTTTCCACTTTCCAACGATCTGAAGGATAATCAAAGCGGAATCTCCGAACACCTTGAGTCGGGCTATCCCCATTTCAATCGCAGCACTGTAGACCGAGGATGCATGCCTCATATTCTCGCTACGTTATTTGTACAAGGGAATACCAATTTTGCTGCTTACGAGGATAATGCCGACCACCTGGAGATATCGAACCGCGCCCGTGCACGACCCGATAAATTGACAGCTCCGTCAAAATACATAGTCCGAGATGTAATCCTCCACCGACATGATTCGATCCTCGGAATGATAGGCATCATCATCTTGCCCCGGATTTTCAGCTAGGACATCTGCTATAGCTCGTCCCTTGATTGACTTTTGGGACAAATATTGAATGTCAAACTCGGAGATGAGGATTTGCCATTTGGCAAGTCTACCAATCAAGGCGGGTTGATTAAGCAAGTATTTGATAGGATCGCATTCTGTCACCGAAGCACTTGGTGATGCAAGGTATATTGCCGAAGCTTGTGCGTACCCGGACTAACGCCGCACATGTTTTCTCTACTTGAGTACTTCATTTCGAAATTGTGAATTTCTTGCTCGGATAATAAATGGCTTGTTCTCTTCCGTCCTCCTGCTTCTCTTGGGCTAGCATAGCACCCAAGGATTCACTAAGGATTGTGAGGTAGAGGATTAAAGGTTGCTCCGGTGTTGGAGGAACAAGCACGGGTGGATTCATGAGATCTTTGCTTGATCTTCCAAAAGCTTCTTCACATTCGCTATCCCATTGGACTAGCGCATTCTTCTTTAATAGCTTGAGGAATGGCTTAGCGGTTTCGATAAGCGAGAGATGAATCGAGCAATATAGTTTAGCCTACCCATCAAACTTCGAACTTCTTTAAGCGTCGTCGGTGGCTTAAGCTCACGAATAGCCTTAACTTTCGAAGGGTCGACTTCAATACCCTTACCGCTTACCACGAATCCGAGTAGCTTGCCCGAGCTGGTCCCAAAGACACACTTGGCGGGGTTGAGGCGTAACTTATACTTTCGGAGTACGTCGAACAATTTCTTCGGCGTTTCGACGTGATCTTCTCCATGCCTTGTTTTTGCTATCATGTCATCGACGTAAACCTCAATCTCATTATGCATCATGTCATGGAAAAGGGCAACCATGGCTCGTTGGTAAGTGGCTCCAGCGTTTCGAGACCGAACGGCATTACCGGTAATGGAACATTCCCCATGGTGTGGTGAAAGTGGTTTTCAACTTGTCATTGACATTCATCGGGATCCGATTGTACCCGGAGAAACCATCCATGAATGAAAACAATTCAAACCCTGCGATCTGTCAACAAGTACGTCGATATGCGGGGGGGGAAATCATCTTTAGGGCTGGCCTTGTTCAAGTCTCGATAATCGACACAAACCCGAATGCGGCCGTCTTTCTTCATGACGGGGACTATGTTAGCGACCCAATCGGAATATTACGTAGTCTCAATGAATCCTACATCGAGAAGCTTCATGACCTCCTCTTTGATCTTCTCGCACTAATTCGGTCCGGCCCTCCTTGACTTTTGCATGACCGGCTTAGCCGAAGGATCGATCGGCAAACAATGCTCGACAATGGAACGGTCAAGACCGGGCATATCCGCATAGGACCCAGGCGAAAACATCTTGGTAATCCTTCAAGAGTCGATCGGGCGCTCGAGACAATTTCGAGGAAAGGCTTGCCCGATCTTAACTTCTTTAGGGTTTTTCGCATCGCCTAGGCTGACCGAGATAATTTGTTCACCGGTCAAGGGCTTGACCTCCTCATGTCGTTCGAAATCTTGATGAACTTCCTCATAATCTGATTGAACTCATCTAGGTCGTATACTTCGAATCCACTAGGTTTCCCTCCTCGTATATCCCCCATGATGACAAACTCGTTGGTCGTTGGTTATCGTCATCGGGTTGGTTTGGGGAGCTGGAATCGAGGGTGGTATGCTCGAACCCGTGCCTGTTATAATAATATCTTCCAGCGGTGTAGCACGATAGGGAACATCTTAGGGGCCTTCTTTGGAATTGCTGCCGAGGGAATTAGAGCTGGCACAACTAGCGGAGGCCTTGGGCCGGATGGTTGAAACTTGGCTATGAAGTTATCCATCATCTTGTGAGACATCATCCCTTCAAATCGCTCGGTTAGAGCACCGAGCTGTTCATTCAAAGTCTCATGGACAGCGGCGTTAATGTCGGCCATTCTCTTCGCCACCAATCGAGTAATATGCGGAGGATCCGTGATAAATTTCCTGAAAGCGACAAGTCAAGAGTAAGTACAATGAGCGAGGATAGAGAGCCGGTCCATGACTTCCTTCTAGACTCAATGAACGAACTAGACATGACCAAAAGATCGCATCGGGCAATTTTCAGTTTCGTCGATTTTTACGAAAAAATCCGTATTAATTCGCACGTTGGTCAAAATACGTCCAAATTTTACGCGCTTATAGTTGAGAAGATGATGAACAACTTTTATGTTGGCCAATCGGACTAGAAATGAGCGGATCAAATCAGTTTAATGTGTCTTTCCGAAAATTCGCATTCAGAAAACTGTTATAACCGCAGGTAGTTGAAAAAACGAAAGGCCATCTTAAATTATGAATTTAATTCTGAAATTTTGTAGGATATTAGTTGAAACATAGGTCTACAACTTTCATGTTTGACACTTACTCAAAACTCGATCGTAGAATTTAGTAAAAATCATACAACAAGAACGAGCCAAATCAAAACTGAGGACAATTGATGAAATTGTAAAAACTACGGAAGCAAAGTGTGAAATTGGAAACAAGACAATGAGATTCATAAACAATCAACCTAAACCATGGACCAGCCCAAAATAAAAATGAGATAACGGGCGTAAGAGACGGAAATTACCGCTCATAGGAAGAAAATGTCAATCACAAAGACATGCGCATGAATCGTGGATTCAAATTTTAGTTCTTTTAGCAAAATGAAATGAAGGACGGAACGACATGTCGCGGCCTCGCACACGTTCATCATGACTAGTTGCCGCCTCGCATACATAGTCATGACTAGTCGGGTCCAATCATCTCGGCTTGGTTCGGTCGACAAGGGCAACTCTCATGCATCATAGCCTCACGTGCATGAGAACAATCCTTGAGCCATTTTTTGAAGAACTCGGGATCCAAGTGGGATAACCTTTAGCGAAGCCTTACCGCCAAGGTTAAAGAACCACATAAATACCATCCTGAAACTATCGGGTGACCGGGTTCGGTCACAAGTCAAGGTGGTGTAGTGCAATTATATTAGCGGCATGCACGACATTTTAAAGGCAATCGGCACCCCGATAGTTCAAAAAATAAAATTCTCATCACCAAGCACTGCAAAACAGAGTGCCGACTCCTCCCCTTATAACTCCCTTTCCTGCAAAATCATTTAACACCTAGGGATTAAAATTCAACCAAGATTGCCAAATCAAGTAATTTTCCTTTTCATGAACTTATCGGCTTAAGTCCTCTTTGGGTCCCAGTGGAGTCGCCATTGTCGCGACCTAAAAAAAAAAATAAACAAATTTATCATTTCCGGGCTAATGGATTATCGGGTTAATTAATTAACTAACCTAACTCGGACTCTCCCAAGTCCATACCAAATCGCAACTTAAGGTTCGAATGATTAACATGCATTGTGATTTGAATTTGGAGTCGCCACTAATCATTTTCGGTAGGTCGATTAGAAACCTAAATAAAATAGCGGGAGAAAACTATCTTATTTGCGAACCCAGGAGATTAAGAGTCCGGGGACTTGGTTACATTAATTACAACTAATGCCCTTTCGGTACCTTAAAATTCATGAAACAAATAATGGATTTGACAAATTTGATGAATTCTACTTGAAGATCAAAGAATCAATTTTTTTGGATTTTTCTTCCCATGACATTTTTTGAAATAAAGAAATTACATGAAATTAGGATGAAATAGGTTCAAGGTTACTTTCCCAATTTGAACTCGTGCACCAAACTCGTGCTTCGGGCTTGTCTTGACCATTGGACCGATTTGGTGACTCGTTAGACCGAGAAATCTCTTGGTCCTATCTCTCCTTCACGCTTATTTCTCATATCGCTAGAATTTCATGAGGCCCAATCCGGGCGTTGATATTTCTTCCCTTTTGCTCTCCTTCTATTCTTGTACCATTGATGTCTCATCGTTGATATGCGTTGTTATTTAACATAAAAACGTAGAGAAAAAAAAATCGAGTGTAGAAAATCTGAGCTAATTTGTATTCGAAATTAAAGAAAGTTAGGGAATCACTTAACTTTCTTTTCTTTTGTGCGAGCTTGAACGATGGTGATGAACTTGTGGCTTGTGTTGATGGGTGCGAGAAATTGGCAATGGTAGCATAGAGCTTAAAAACACTCAAGCCCTCTCAAAACTCTCTCCAAATTTTTTCTCAAGAATTCTCTTTTTCCTCTTTAAAGAATTCCTCTCAAAAACTCTCTCAATTCTCTTTCACCCCAAAAACTCTCTCCATTCTCTCCTACTTCCCAAAAAAATTCTCTTCTTCATCTTCATCTTCCTTTCTTCATCTTCATCTTCTTTTCTTCATCTTCATTTCCCATCTTCCATTTTCATCTTCTCTTTTCATTTCTCTTCTTCATCTTCCTTTCACCATCTTCCTTTCCCCATCTTCTTTTGGTATTTGCAATGCGATCCCTGAAGTTTCAAGTATTTGCAATCTGATCCCTGAAGTTCGAGTATTTGCAATACGGTCCCTAAAGTTCGAGTATTTGCAATAAATACCCGAGAAAATATTTCTTTCAAGCCCAAATCTTCTTGGTGCATTTTTTCACCGCATGCCTAGTCCAGGCACTTGTTAAATTAAGCTCAAATTGTATGCCAATGCTAAATGAATATGTGAGATGATTTTTGTTTAGAACTAAAATTAGTTCTAATTTTTATGTAAAATATATATTAGTCAAAATTTAGGCGTCAACGACCAGACACAACTGAAGAGAAGAAGGAAAACCAAAGTGGCGGGAGCGAGAACAATGTGCTGAGAGCACATTGGAAGCCTTTTGGGAAACCCTTCCCACAGTAGTTCAGGAGCAAGCTCAGAGAAATGGGGACGTTAAGGTTGATCCCCAAGATGTTGGCCTTGATGGCAGTGCAGAGGCAGAGCGCGGCCTCGAGGTCCGCGAGCCCTTCGATGAGACTGCAGCAAGGAGTCTTTGGTGGGGTGCCCATGACGAGGTGCAACAAGCCGCTCAGCAAGTTGGCGCACACCCCGAGCTTGAGGGTGTCCTTTGGGCAAGCGGCAGCAGCTGGGGATAACGGTGATGGGTGTTTGAGCGTCTTTGGAGGCGAACATGAGACGAGCTCGCCATAGTGAAGAAGAGGAGGTTGACGAGGAGGATAGCACCAGTCGCGACAGTTTTAGAAGCCATTTCAGTGGAAATCAGATGTCCTAGGACTGCAATTAAGAAAGGCCCTAGGATTGCTTGTAACTCGTAATCTTGGCTCAGCTTAATATAGAAGAAAGAAAATTCCTATGAGCTGGTGCTAACAGGTTCTTACGACTAGAGACACAGAGGCCTGATTAAGAGACCCATGTGAGCATATCGGCCTCTGTATCAGAAACCACCCTAGCGGGCAGTGCAACTTGGAGAATAAGCCGAGATTCAGGCTTGGAGTTTAGTAGATCCATTGAGCATCTACCATCAAAATCCGAAAGGATAGCTTTTTCCAGGCAGTGTCAGAGGCTCTCTCTCTCTCTCTCTCTCTCTCTCTCCCCAATGTAAATTGGTTTATCTTATGAGCAAGATATCAACAGCTAATGCCTTATAATCGACGGCACTAGTGTCCGTTTGGTTGCTTTTCAATTAAAAAAGAAATTAGATTGGCATTTACTCGGAAGATGATAGGAAATTATTGGTGCTATCACATGGGTTTATTCGTTCTGAAAGAACACTGCCAAGTTCCACTGAAACAAATCATGGGACAAAAAGATAAAGCTACTACTGTTTCAGCCAGTTCACCCGTCTCGGAATTTGGAAGAAAAGCTTTCCGAAATCTATCGGCATGTGGAAATTGAAAATAAATGATAAAGTACTGTTTGTGCACGTTGAGGTAAATAGTTCTATGTAATGCTGCAGACATACACCTCAGAGGAGATAAATTGCAGCTTATTGTTGACATGGTTTATCAACTGGCATCGAAGCAAAGTCGGTTCCAACTTGATGCAACAGATTAACGAGAAAATTTCAATGCCCGGTGAGGTCCAATCATTCCCAACAATGAATAATAAAAATAACAGTTCACAAGAAAGCAGGAAAGCCAGCTCCAAGAGCAGGGACATAACTAGGGAAAAAACGAGAGACACAGAACTTATCTTGATAAAAACCGTCGAATCATGTTCTCTGTACACAGCAGCAAATTTCAGGAATGAGGACTCACGGCGTACAGAGGAAGTGAATAACTAACATTAGATGAACAGAGACGAGCAATTGATCATCAGGTTGGCCATGGGGTAACCTTCAATGAGGCTTCAGTAATATAATAACACGGTTATGACCGCTCCTAATCTCACTTATCCGACCAAGGTGCCGAAGAACCTACAAGAGGCCATTCATGAGTAAACATAACTTCAATAACAACCCCATGAGAATTTCAGCCTATGACATGAAAAAAAAAGCCTGGCACATCTAAGTGAGCTAGACCCAAAAAACCAATGCATTTCATGAGCAAAATTAGTAACGGACAACCAAATTTGGGGAGAGACGCTTTTGCTCTCTATGGACATTGCGTAATCAATTATATTTCTGCTAATGGTAATGAAATGTGTGCTTGGCCACACTTTGGACTGAGGCTGAAGCGGTAGATGATTAATGGCAACTACCATTTTATGCAGCAACCAAAATGTTCTAAGAGTTTTCTAGTACCGTCTCTAACAATATGTTCCTCCATGGAAGCCCAGTAGTTCATAAGAATTAATGATTCTGGCAATAAACACTCAAGCTACTGTAGGTTCCCCACAAACATAACTGGAAAGCCTTATGCATCCCTCTTCTGAAATTATGCCAAAAGTACCTAATGTGCATCTATACTCCAATTTCCAAAAGTCAGGATTTATTTTGTTTGAGGTGCACAGAAGCTGTCACATACAAGTATCTTCAAACACGGAACCCCCAAAAAGCTCACACCAGCCAAAGACGCAAATACTAGGTCAATCCGTGTCAAATAGGTAATGATCAAAAACCGAATTAGGAGATTCAAATTCACCCGATTTCAGATGGACTAGGCACAAGCATGCACATAGTCAAAGACCTTAAACAAGGAATTTTTTAGGTGGAAAAATAGAAGATGGTTACTCACAGTCAGTATCGCTTTCCCTGTGTTGTCAAGCTTCAGATTTGGTCCTCTTATGTCAGACTCAAGAAAGAAATGTTTTCCTTTTATGCCTTCTATCATTGCAATGTCTCTGAGTTCCTGCATGATGAATGAGAATAAAGAGAACTAAAGATAAAAAATGACACTGTCCGCAAATATGATGAATCGTCAGTACGCTCAACCATAGCCCGTACTTCATGTTACACACTGTTCTAATCTCAAATCATGTGTTCTAAAACAACTGCTAGAAACAAGTCAGGAAGGTTAATTTCAACTCTGAAAGGTACAAGGGTCAACCGCAGTTAGAACAGATAGTTGAGGTGGTTTATGCATTCTGTCCAGTGAAGTATACTTACCAGTGCCTTCTCCCAAAGACTTTCTTGCACCTTAACAACAACAAAAAATCATCAGTGATACTATAAGTCGATATCAGACATTGCAATACGAGAGTCACAAGTAAGTAAACCTTCTTTTTTGGGGCCAGAATAAGTTGTGCATTCGCCTCAGCATAAGCAGCCATGTCATTAATAGCTGCATTGACCTTCTCTAATGTGAGTCTTCCTCTCATGTATCTGCAATTAAAGAGAAAAGTTGGGTATTTTAATCATCTAGGAGTAAAAAGGAATCTTCGGAAACAAGACTAATGACATTACTCATTGTAGTCCCCTTCCCCAATCATTTAGCCAGTAAGAAGAAACAGGCTAACAAGAAGCGCGCAACATAGGTGGAGTGACTCTTCCTGAATATTCAAGCTAAGATTTGGCAATAGTTGGCTGAAATTCACAAATGGACCTGGCTTCTTTGAATAATAGTCCTTTCTGTCGTTGAGATGTATACTATCTATAACCAGTGCTTTGAGGTTATACTCTATTCCTTTATAAGCAACGGCAATGGCCAAATGATGCTGCCAAATGACACTGAAACAAGAACCCTGCAATAGCAAACCTAAAGTAGCAATGGACTGGAAGCTACTTACGATGACAGTGAATCCAGTTCATCTGCTGAAATGTACCACAAAGGTGGAGAAGCTTGTCCCTTTTTCTCCTGGAAAAATGCCAATTTATAAAGGGTGATTGTCAGAAGTGCCTTGCACATGGTAAATGACGTATATTGCAACAAGAACTAACCGGAGAAAATGAAGAAACCCATCAAGTCATTTTCAAAGATGATTAAAGTGGAGCAACCTAATGAAGAATCATTGTGCCATGAGGCTATTTTAAGAATAAAAGAACCTAAAATTTCATTAATATCGGTAGAATTTAAAACCCATCAAAACAAGCACAGTAGATTGCAGACTTTTAAATTGTAGTTATGTGGAAAGTACTGTGAAGAGTTCTCAAATGTATAAGGTCATTTATCTGCTAACAATGAATCATTCAATGAAAGTACCTCTATTTTATTAGCTTGATTCAGTAATTCCATCAATTTCAAAGTGGGGTTGCAAGTTCGGTTTTGGCATCTCTTTGCTTTGAATTTATGAGGCCGTCCCCAGCCAGTTCAAAATGCATGCAATTGAAAACCTCACCATCACGTCATTGATTGTTACCCTTGATGTAGAGAGACCGTTAAAATGTTGCAAATATATATACAGAAGGTGTTACCAAGATCACCTGGAGGAACTATTTCACTGCTATTTCAAACATTCATATGGCGGCCCTTTCAATCATTATTGTCATTAATGCATGAAAAGCATGCTTGAATCCAACAGAACATGCCAGATATTCTGCTAAGTTTTTAACTGGAATGTCACGAGAAGTTAATATGGACAACATGAGATTTCTAGTGCTCTGCAAGTTAGTTCAGACATCAGCATACCATGTACCAAATGAGCACACTCTAGCCTACAAGCCTCACCTAATTTACTAAGTAACAGCTTTTCACGTTAATCAGCCTTTTTCCACGATCTTTCAGCACATTGTTGCATTTACCTTGGGTATTGTGACAGGCTCACCCTCAAGCTTCAAATTTCCGACAACAGGATGTTGGTTACCAGCATCATGCAGCCCGCTGTGAACAAAAGCCAGTGAGAAACTGCAAACTACTTTACATGCAGCACGCCATTATAAATCTAAAGATCTTGATACAGAACACATTTTATTTAACCACCAGCTAATCGTATCTGCATTTAATGTCGTCATTTTTTCCGGCACACGAGAGGGAACGTGGATAGATAAACTCTGCAACTTCTTCTTCTGCCTTAGTGATGCCTCAATAAGCTTCTGCAGTTAAAGAGATGATGTAATGAGATGGGCAATGGGGGTAAAAGGAAGGGAAAGAATCACAGATCCTCCAACAGTTCAACTTTTTCTGGATGCAATGGAGAGATATGAGCAAATTCATATAGAAGGAAGAAAATGGACATCTGAATTGTCACATGCTGGCGAATAAACAATGTTCCTTCCACTCTCATCATTTTGCCATTCTATCTCTCAGCCAAAAACAACTCAAAAAGAAGAGACTGTTCCCTCAAATTGAATAGAATGATTTTAGACACGACAGAATTGGTAGCATCCCAATTTCCTTAAACCAGAATGTAAGCACTTGAGAACCACAATTAAAGAAAGAAACTTTACGATTGAGAAATGTATTTTGGACTTCAAGAATAACGTTTCCACCCCTATCAGGACACCTTTATACATTTCCACCGAAGCAATCACCTCGCCAGTCATAAACAAGCAGGAGGAAGGACAAAAAACAAATCCTCAACAGACCTAACTTTAACAAGTAACCAAATTTCCAGACCGAGACTAATTTCCCGATTAGCGGACGCATTTTAAAGGGGAAAATGAGAGGAGACTTACTTTGGCTTTAGGGATGGCTTCGGTCTCGTCGCGCAGCCGGTCCTTGATGGCCTGCACCTGAAGCTCCATGGCCTTCAAGGCGGCATCGACCGCCGACAGATCGGCGATGCTGGTCCCCGGAGACACTGTCCGACCAATCGGAGCAACACGAGTGGAATCACGAATCGAGATTGAGTTCGATTGAGGACAGGGATCGAGTTTGGGACTCACTGTTTCGAGCGATGACGAGCTCCTGAAGATCGGCGACTCGGGTGTTGAAGGCGGCGATGAGGGAGTCCAGCGAAGCCCCGGCATTCTTCACCTCCATCTCTCTCTCTCTCTCTCGGGGGTGATTTGAATCCAAAGAAGTGATTTTTGGCGGCAAGCATTTGAGCTTTCTAAGGGATTCGAGGAGGGGTTCAATTGCTAAAAGTTTGAAGTTGGGGGGACTAGCCAGTAGCCAGTAGCCAAACCGAAGAGAAAACAACTTGGGGGCTTGAAGTTTAATATAAAAAATATTTGGCAACTAAAATTAATGAACTATAAATATTTTTATCGTCTATGAAAATATTTAAATACATATTGTTAGTCTATATGTGCGAGCTAAAAAATGTTCTGCCTAAGACGAAAAATTATCGTATCATGCGTGTGGTGATGTACAAAAAATGGGATTAATTTTCATGAAGTTCAGCAGTAACGTCGAGGAGAGAGGGATAGGGGAGGAGAGGAAGAGAGAGAGAGCAATCATCGCCGTCATGGATGATCACCGGCCGTCATGGTCGTAGTCCCCAGTGTTGCCTCCTCCATGAAGCCGGGTCACCTGAGAACAACGACCACCGCCGCCTGACCTCTCTTAATCGAACTCAATATATATGGTCGGAACGAAAGCTAAGACCATTGCGAGGTGGACGAGTTCCTAGGAGACAGCCATCGAATAATCTCTTGATTTTCATCAAGCATTGTTACTTCCCAAATTAAACTATCGTAACATAGAGAGGAGACTTATGTATACGTAAGTACAAAGCTCAGGTGAAAGCCCACTGTTCCCCTCTAGTTGACAAATTGCAATTCGTGCTGTTGAAGAAATCCCAATAACATAATAATAATAATAATAATAACACTAGCAGCAGGAGGAAGATAAGGTGGCGTGCAATGTCATCCACTGAATCACCTCGGAAATGCCGCATTTGTAGAATTTAGGGTTTTTGTTTTGTTGCTTTGGATGTCGGTTCAATTGCATGTCTCCTTATATAATATGAATTTCCCACCGCTTCACTGGCTCGATGGCTTGTTCCATGCAAGTGAAAGTGGGGTGTTATTAATCCACAGGCGAAATTAATTTATTAATTGATCATATTCCCACAAGAGTTAGCCTCGTTCGATAAATGAAAACGTTAAAACTTTTTGCCCCCGACTCCAGCACGTCATCACTCACACTAGCATAAGCGGGACAACTAAACACTCTCGGTTCGGTGTAATCAGCGGGTTTACTTAACCATATTTCCTTAGGAGTTTTCCAATCAATTTCTGGTGATGGTGATCTATTCCTTAACTAACAAGCTATATTAATTGATTCAGCCCATGAATCTTCATCTTATCCGGAATTGGAAAGTAAAGAGCGAACTCTCTCCAATAAATTTTTGTTCATCGGTTCGGCAACTCCGTTCAACTATGGTGTATCGACAATAGTGCGGTGTCTCACCATGCATTCCTTTGCGCAAAACTAGCCAAGCTCATTAGAACAGAATTCTAGCCATTTATCGGTTCTCGGGCACATGATCTTTCTATCTATCTGCTTTTCGATCATCGCCTTCCATGACTTGAATCCACCAAGCACCTCACTCTTGTGCTTAAGAAGACAAATCCAGACTTTTCTTGAAAAGTCATCAATTAAGGACAATACATACCTGGCACCTCCCTTGGACAAAGCTGGAGAGGGTCCCCACAAGTATGAGTGTACGCAACCTACAATCTCTAAGGTCCGATGAACTGCCGTCTTGAACTTCACTCTCCGCCGACTACCGATGTCACGGTGATCATAAAAATCCAGCTTCTCAATTCGATGACCTCCTAATAGACCCTTCTAACTCGAACAAACATCTCCTTCTCACTCATGTGAAATCTAGCAGACGAGCTAATCACTTGTCTTTCCCTGGAGTAGATATAACACGCACTTTATAAATCGAAAAGCTAGTTCAAAGAATAAGACTTTTCCTCATACTTATAAACCGACCACTAGCTCCTTCCACAACCGATGTGGAACAACCCCAATTGGACCATAGGTCGGAAGAGCATCTCCCCGTGTGGCTATTGTCTTGAGCCTCTCTCATTCCAATAGCTAACTCAAAACCTCGTGTGACTATTGTCTTGAGCCTCTCTCATTCCAATAGCTAACTCAAAAGTTGAGGCTTTCCCTCATACTTATAAAGTGACTACCATCACCTTCCACAATCAATGTAGGATAATCCCAACAATCTTTTCCACGTATCGGGCCTTGGGTCGGAGGAGCGACAACCCGTATCTTTCACATATGATTGTCGAGGTCTAAACTTGTTGGTTACCTGGACTCTAATGCTAGTGTTGGGTGGTCTTGGGCCTCTCTAATCCCAAAAGCTAGCTCAAAGGATGAGGCTTTCCTTCATACTTATAACCCGACCACTAGCTCCTTCCACAACCAATGTGGGACAACCCAACAAATTTAGTACCTTTTTTTGATTTTTGTGAGATCACTACCAATTGTTTTAAAAGCTAAAGTTATCATATGAAGACGAGATCGTACCGTAACTTGGATGACTATATATAGATAGGAGAGAAACTATCAATTTCCCAATTATCTACAAGCAGTATACGTTAGTATGTATGTGTGCACTTATATATGTATACAAAAAAAAATTGTGTCTAACTAGGTTGTACTCTCTCCAATGTGTAGGCTAAACTTTGATTTGAGTCTAAAGTGAGGAAAAATGTTATCGGAGAAACAAATAGAAACTTGAAAGATTTGAACTCGAGATCTCCCGTTCGATGCCATGTTAGATTTTGTAGAACCACTGTCAATTGTTTTAAAAGCTTATGCTATTAGAAAAATGCGTGGTTTAATATTTAAACAATCTAATAATGTGTATGAGATATGCATAGAAATGACATCGGGCATGCCGAATATCTAGAAGAGTTTGATTTAAATGCTCATGCAAAACAAGCTCACACGCAGATGAAACAAATTTGAAAATCAAGACGTGACACATTGAGACATGAAATTTGACTATCGAAACAATTTTGGTTGCTCTTGAAAAAGTGTGAATCCATGTCCAGAGGCAAGTCTCGACCCAATTACTCAAGAATCGTTAAAGGGCATATGACATCCATATGGACATCCACATGGAAGAACGCATTTTTTTATTTCATTCTAGAAAAGCTTTTATCCTAGAGTTGGAAGTCTTGCCTAGAGCGCATACTCAATAAGTACTTCTCTCAAACTATCAAATGATTTTTGCTAGTAAAGAGTTCATTCAGATAGAGGCCATTGAGATAGAGATGCCTTCAAGTTGGGGGATCAGGAACCGGTCGAAGAGCTCTTGCCCTAGGGACGCAAATGCAAGGCTCGCCGATATTTTGAGATGAACAGGGGTACCTGGGGAGGAAGGATAAAAAGAATGATGAGTTTGAAGTCAAATCGTATCGAATTTGGAAGGTTTTTATCCAAGTTAGAACGGCGATTACGCCTTCATCGAATCCGTTCGACCCGATTTTTGCAGCGTTGAGATGCTTCGAACGGACAATGAAAGTAGGAAATGGCTACCATCCGGATTTCGGAATAAGGGTGATTGATTTTGTGGGGTCAAAAAATGACCGAGATCGGGGTGGTGATATGGGTGTCAATATACTTGTTTTAGTCCTACTCATTAAAATTTACTGTCGATTCGTCAATTTTTGTGGGCAGAAAATACAGCAAACCACATATTTCACTAGGTGGCATAGCAAGTAGTTTGCTCACCTAAAAAGGAAGGAAGATTAGGATTGCTTGATTTGAACATATAGAATAAGGTACTTGTTAGGTCGCATCTTTGTGGAACCTCATCAACCGTCCATCCTCTTCTCTTTGGAGTATAGGGGTTCACAATACCAAATGCGGAGGCACTCCAATTATGCATATCAACATTAGGGGCGGTATGGCTTGGAGTTGGCGGTGTCTCTTAAAATTGCGATATGTTTTAACCTCGTTTATCCATAGTTCGAGTTCTTGTTGCCAAGAAATCTATGATGAACTTAGATATGTGGGACAGGTTGTGGAATGGTATCACCTAATTTGGACTAGCGGCATTAGCAAACACAATTTTATTGGCTAGCTTGTTTGCGAAATAGACTATCGACAGTAGAGATCGTCGGCCAATGGATGTCTTCAATTGATATGCAGTGTAACTTTTGTAAAGCTGATACGTAAGACAAAACACATTTATTCTTCCAATGTAAGTGGACTACCAGCATATGGCGCAGTATTCTTGCACAATTTGGGCTTAGCTTCCTTTAGGAGGATGGAATGAGGAACTCCAATGGATGATTAGGGCATCGGAAGGAAAAGACTTGGCTTCAAAACTCCTCAAGGTATCTTTCTTAGCAACCATATATGGCATTTGGATGGAGCACAACCGTAGGCTCGTTTCAAGACAAGTCAACCGACATCCAAATTATTTCGGCTAACGTGAGTAAAAATGTAAGAGGTAGAGCTTCGCTCTATAAATAAATAAAAAAATAGCCTTTCCCAGTCAAATGTGGTTTTGGCTACTATGTGGAGACTACCTACCTCCATTTTTTTTCGAACTATTAGTACCATTTGTAAAACTGGGGGATGCCCCCTAAGCTGTTGTATTTCATTTGCTTTATAATACTTACATTTTCTACCAAAAAAAAAACTTTTGATAAACTCCCCATCAACCCTAGGTCAAACGTGATGATTTTCAGAAATGAGGGGCAAAATTTCGGGTTGCAAACATATTAACCCACTGGATTTTTACAATTGATATTTTTACTCTTTTTTTCTCTTATTGTTCTTGTTGTTCTTGTTCCGTAGCTCCTCTATCTCCATCCATGATAGCAGATGCTGCTCGCCATTAGTGGCGTCATGGCTTTGGACGTAGCTTCCATCGCTCAATTCGTCCTTAGGGTCTCTCTCCCGTTATGTGTGTGTCGAAGCGTGCACACAACGCTACAAACTAAGGTCGCTTCCTAGATCGAAACTCACCAGCCTCTGGTGATCTAGACTGTAGGTTGCATGGAACAATCGACCCCCTGCCTGAAGCATTCACACAACAAACCATCTTTGGATCTCATCCTTCACTCGCCCGGGGGGAGGGGGAGAAGAGAGAGAGAGATGGGTGGCAACGGTGAGGGGTGGCGGAGGCAACGACGAGCAACCATGTCTCGGATATTGACAGCGGCTGAGAGAGGCTTTGGGGCACAATAGAGGTTGAGCTGTCGGCTAGAGAGCGGACAGAAAGGGATTTTGCTATTAGGGCTTTGATCGGTAGGGTTATATAATTCTTTAGAAAATTGTGAGAATAGTTTTAATGAACTCGACTGAATACGGGATATGGCTTAATCTGAATCATCATACAATAAACTATCTAGAATGGACAAATTTAGGATATGATTATCGCCTGAAATTTAGAGGTATCTCTATCCCATAAGCTCCTAAAACATTGACGGCCAATAAACACGAGCAAGCATTTTGGGAATCGATCACAATGGGTGACAACATTTTCTGGCTGTTGTACATGGATGTTGAGGGAGAATGTGTTGACACAAAAGGAGCAAAGCAAAATTTTAAGTGAAGCTAAATCGACAAGGCAGGGAACAAAGTATGAAAAGCATTCAAGACCTTACAGATAAGGATGCATTCCAGCTAAGTAAACCCTAATCAAGAACTCAAGATGTTCATCTTAAATCACAATGTCAGTCATGTTTTCCAAAGGGTTGGTGACCAAACAGGAAAAGCGAATGAAGTGAGTGCGAAAAACGGAGGAAAAAAAAAGAGGAACGGCTGGAGCTAAGAATCAAAGAAGTAAACCTCCCAATGAGTTGAGATTCGCAATGGCTCTTCCCAATCAGGACCAACCTTGCATTACGAGATGCGAATTCTTCAACCATATCGGATTTTTTCATGCATGTTTTAAGAGATTGTGAGTGATGCTTGGTCAGATAAAATTGATATAATTGAGTGATAGAACGGTCATAAATAGGCAATTGAATAAAAATGAGTCATAGTTGTACCCGATTAAATGTTCGGCACGTGACTAGATATTGTAAATACCTAGCATTTTTCAAGAGATTGCATAAGGTAGCTTATTCAAGCAATTCACACTGCACATCCATACGTACAAACGTATATACTTTGATTTATGAGATTGAGTTGCATAATACCAACTCGTATTAATACCATCGTTCGTATTAAACCCTCACACATAAACTAAAGAGACACATTAATAAAGATCTAGTCAATGATGCATTTGAAACATAGAAACCCGTAAAACCTTCACAAGATCCAATGGGAAACCTAAAAAAAAAAAAAAAACGATCTTCATACTCGAGCTTTATCTATCAGATTGGTCCTCACGCATCAGCAATGAAATCAATCTGATCTTACGTATGTGTGAAGCCAGAAAAGAAGAAGAAACTCTATGTTTTGCGGATCGAATTATTTATATTAAGGAGCGAGAGGACAAGAGATACATGATGTCTGGACATACTTCATCTGCAACTTCTAACATGAGGAATCCTTCAGGCTTCATAGGAAGTGATTAAAAAAAACACTCGTCAATATATATGAATAATAATCCTACGCTTGTGTTGTATCTAACATTTTACAGAGTCAACACATACCTAATGGCAGAAACGGTCGGACCCCTTAGCCGATAAGCTAGCCTGAGTGCTTACTCATGTGGTCTCGGCTCTGCTCATTAACAACGTAACATACTCATTATAGTGCCAAAATGCAGCGATTCCTCGGTGACATTGCAAATAAAGGTCCTGGAGATTCGACATCAAACTAGCCAAAAATTGGTCAATTGTGAGATGGTGGGTGCGTCTTCGGCGGGCAGTAATCGGCATCTAGCCCGGGATGTTTCTCACTAGGTATCTTCCGAGGAACGCGCCATGAAACTGATACATTTTGATGATGATGAGATGGACCTCTTATCTTTCCTTTCGCATCCCTCGTCGTAGGCAGCTTCTGATTAGTTCTCGTCTGAACTATAGCACTTTCAGGCTTTTTGGCCACCCGGGTTTCCACATTGTTGCGTTCATTATTGAAGCTGTTGTTTCTTTGCATGGACTTGAAATTTGAGGTGATATTGACCAAATCCAGTCCTGCCTTCACGCCGCTCTGCAATTATTCAGGTGCGATCTCTTAGGGTTTTCCAGAAAAACAAAAAAGAACTTTTCTCTTAAAACAAGTATGACAAGGAAAGAGTTTCATATATGCATAAAGATATATCAAACTCCTAAAATTCGTCTGCATAAGTACTAAACCAAACATTTAAAGTTTAAACTTGCCATTTCATCATGTAGTATGCAGATAACTGCCTTTTGCTTTTGTAAGCTATCTTTTTGTGGGTTGGATCAACCTTGGAAGAAATCTCAAACATCAATAACTTTCTTGACGACAACATCAGTAATGATTCTCATCACTAACCTTGCTAGATGAGGTAGTTCTCTTCACCAGCTTCTTGTCCAAGCCCATCGGGCGTCGGCCATCGCATATATGCAAAGAAAGGCCAGTGATGATGAAGAGGAGAATGCAATATGTGATTGACATGCTAATACAAGATGAGGAGGGCAAGTTTGTGAAAACCCTAGGCTTGTCAGTACAGGAAATATAGATGACAAATCCAAGGAGTCCTTTCTTCACATACAAATAAGGTGATGGTCTTATTTGTAGTTGAAGAGAGGAAACAAAGCATTAAATGCAGTCCAAGGAGAGGTTGAAGGTTTGTTCTTTCGGGCAGAACATGCGGTTGGAGGCAGGTAGAGAGAATACGAGGAAGACAATGGAGATCATGGGGGTGTTGTCTTCCCTGTTGTCTTGACACCTCAAGCAATTGGGTCCCAAGGAAGAACCCTCGAAAAGGAAAAAGAGAAGAGACTTGAGAGTCCTCTCTGTCAGATAAATAGACTGTAATAGTGTTCGAGAAGAAGAGATCAGTTGACTCTATTAATTAAGAACAAAGACAACTTTTAGAATATTGCTTAACAGAAAGTGAAACATAAGATAGAAGGTCTACCCGCTAGTGCCTGCCTATTGTTTTCTACCTTGGGTTGTCTCCATCCCTTGTCTTTATTATGGTTTGAAGAACTCTTGCAAAGAATTTAATATTATTATCTTGTGTGCGATTAGACTATGTGGAAAAAAGTAGGAAGCCCTTTTAATGACAATGTTGTTAATTACTTGGAGTTCTCGGCAATGTCATAGGGAAATGCACGTTTCACCGCACATCTTGCACCTCCAAGCAGGGACATGTATTCAGCATTTTAAAACTCCGGTTTTTAAAAAGGAGTTCTCTCAACAACAACAAAATTAACTCTAGAAACCCTTACTAGAAAATGAGATATTTTAATTTTTAGTAAACCGACTATTGTAGTAGTACGCACAATTGGTATTGTAAAAACGGAATACTTTCTCGTTAAACATCAAACATTCGGGACACTCGTCAAGAAAACTCTTGAAAAAAATGTATTTTTGTTGTGTGATTTTGTAGGGTTTGATTTAGGGTTGAAATCTATAAACAATTAATGGGGTGGTTTTGGGAAAAAGTCATCCATGGGGAAGTGTGGATCAGCAAGTGTTTCAATGCGGCTCCTTTCTCCAAACATGTTTAATCTGGTCAGCCTACAAACCCAACACACCTCCCTCCCTTCCTCCCTCTTCTCTCTCTCTCTCTCTTTCTCTCTTCTCCACACACACACACACACATGCATGCACAAACTCTGGTTTTGTGTCATGTATGTGAATCGTATATTCAATTGTTGTACAGTGACAAGAAGGCCAAATAGCTAAAATTGGGATGACAAATTGGTCGGAAGTTATACCCTCGAAGATCATGTGAGCAGCACGTGCTAACTGAAAGGGGTTGACGGTGTTAGCCGATACAATAACAAGATACAAGTTCAAAAGGATAAAATGCTATGTATGTTAAAAGAGAGAGAGAGAGAGAGAGCTTGGAGTTTAACGTGTATTAACTCCAAAGTTGGGTGAGTTAAATCGAAAAATTTTTCCCTCAATGTTGCTTGCAAAAACCTGATCTTATTCTGACAAAAGAACCTCATAAATTATGAAAACCGCTGACCATTTCGATGTTGGGAAAGAATAAGAGGGGGAGGCGTCCTGTTAAAGCGAAATCAGACAGATTGGGGAGCGAAGAAAGAGGCGAATCGCATTGGTAAGTTGAGGAACATGCCTTGAATTCCCCAAACACCAACCCTTTGTTTATAATCTTTTGTTCCTCGCATCCCCAGTAGTTTTAAGCTTTTAACTCCTGGGGATTTGTAAATCTTGTAATGGTGTAGCCCTATTTTGGTCTTTTGATGGCCTCGCGAGGACCACTCCAAGCCTATAAGATTGATTTTATATTACACATACATGAGTGCAGATTGATATATAATATTGACTATTTTTATGCCTTCCTTGAGAAATCAATCTTTTGAAGTTAGCTAACAACACAATTGCAAGACAAAGAGTTCACACGTTGTAGAGACAAAACCGTTTGTTTCACATGAATGATTTTGAAAAATATCTTCTTAAAAATGATCGTTATATGGGCGTGCATGGTAATACTTCTCTACCGGAAATCAACTTCGGCCGGAAGTTGATTTCTCTACTTCTCCTCAAAAGCAAAAGTTATTTTTTCTACTTTTGCTCCAAATTGACTTCCGATCGGAGAAATTTATTTGGTAACGGTGGAAAATTTCTACTTTTGAAACATTATTAACAAAATTTTCGGCGGCGGAGGAATGCGGTGACGGGCGGCGATCGGCGGGTGGGCGGGCAATGGTCGGCGGCGGTGGTCGGCGGCCATGGTGCGGTGGGTGGCGGTGGTCGGTGGAGGCGGGTGTGGTCCAAGAAGTGATTCTGGAGCAAAGAAGTTAAAATTTTTTACTTCTCAAAATTAGCAAAAAAATCTTATCATAAGTGAAAAATCCTATCATAAGTCAATTTTTTTACCAAATGTATTTCTACTTTGAAAGTGTTTTTAACAAATGGATTTCTCCGCGCAATTGACTTCTGGCTGAGAAATTGAGAAGTAGAAGTGTTATCATGCATGCCCTAAATATTTTCATGAACGATAAAAATATTTTTCGTTCATATATTTTGATAAATAATACAAGCGATTATTTTTATAAAAAGATTTTTTCAAATCGTTCACTTTTCAGTAAAACAAACTGATCTTTTGATCTCGGAGACTTTCTTTCCAATTATGCTCATTTGATTTCCAATCTCGCATTAGATAAAAACCCATTTCCCAGTTTTGCCCAGACATTGAAATAAATGGCTTCCTAAGCCTAATTGCAATGATATTTATCTGTATGCCCATTGTGGTTGCGAGGTTAATAAACGAATCGAGTCGGCCGCAACCCTAAACTTCCAAGGCGATGATGCGCATTCGATTTCCTAAAGCTGCTCAGTCTGTTCTATACTCAGTCAATATTAGATTGATCTATACTTAAATGTGTGTTCGAATAGAATATCTTTTGAATTAATATACTGAATTTAAATTATTTGATTCTATTCTGATACTTCAGAAAAAAGTTCTTGATATGATAACTCCTATTTCGAGGAGAACATGAGTTATATTTGTTGAGAAAAATCCCTAAATGATTTTGAAGTTGACAAAACAATATATATTCTCTTATATATGAGTTAATGCAATGAAATACTTATTTTGCATATTGTCCTAATGTGTATGCAATAAATTACACAAGATTGAATCTGGTAAACAAGGCTTAGAATATTTAGAGGAGCTCGGACGATGTCGCACAACTCAAATTATCAAGAGATATCTTCAAGATAATATAATTAAGATATTATATTGTCATAACGGCTAGCAAATCAAATTAGATTTGTTCTTAGATATTATCAATCATGAAGATCATTTAAAGATGTGGATTAAGGGAGACGGGAATGACTTACCTTATGAAGAACTCTATCTTTTGGAAATCCATATCATAATTGTATTGACGATTTGATCTAATAGGAATTCTTTCTTTGGTTAACCTCAACGGATACAAAATCATTTGTATAAAATCCCGTCCAAATGAATAGTTGGATAGTGATCCTCTAGATCTTGCAACGGGCAATTGGAGATGGATGAGTATAAAAGGAGACCTCAAGGCTGAAAAGCGGACACGAGAGTGTAGAATCTTAAATTCTAAGATCAAAAGAGCTGCACATCCTTCATATACTCTTGATCCAAATCTTGTAATACTTAGAGGAGTTCATTCTAATATGTGAGCATTAGACAAGTAAGTCTATTGACTCAAGATTCGTAACTAAGTTGTAACCTCTAAACTATTTACTAGTGGAATTCAGTTGAATTGGCTTCAAAGCATGAAGAAGTGGACGTAGGTTTGAACAAAGCTAAACCACCATAAATTCTCTATGCAGATTTTCTATTCCTTGATCTCATTGTCTTTTTAATTTGATAGTTGAATTATGCACACCACTGCATTTGAGGACACCTCAGATTTTGTTGGAGATCATATTCTAAACTAAGCTATGAGCTTATCCGTTTAAATTTCGCATTAATTTCTAAATTTTATTGAAATCACATATTCACCCACCTTTAGGTGATAACACTAGCACCGACTATATCCTCATGTGTGACATTACACATGCGTGATATTACACTTCTGTGCAGTCGCTGACAAGAAGTCTTTTGACTCTACAATTGTCTCTTCGCCCTTTCCTTACATTCCAACTCTTCTGAACTTACTCCCCATGTGTGGCATTCTCCAGCCAACATTTTGCTGAGTTCTTTAACGTACTTTAACATCATCTCTCGCATGCACATCAAATCGAGAACGACACGTGAAATTGACTAATTGAGAACCTCATACGCGAAACAAATTCGGGGCCGAACCTTACTTTGATGCCATGTTAGAATGTTAGAAGACAATTCTCCTATTCTCTTAAAAATGAATTTTCTGTATAAGTAGATTTCTAAAACAGTTGGTAAAAAATGCTACCAATAATTTGGTCTCACGGTATAAAAGTACCAACTCTTCTAGATAGTTTATGAAATATCAACTTTTTTTTATCTTTTACTAAATTCAGTTGTCCTTTTTACACGCTTTAAATTTACCAACTTAATTTACTCATCATTATTTGAGTGAATTACCAATTACGTTACCGAATAATTTTAAGTTACCAACTCTCATTCAAGTTTCTTACAAACATTTGGTTTTCTTAATTTGTCAACTTTTGTTATGGTTTGCCAATTTTTAATCGTCTCTCTTACAAACAAATCATATTTATCAATTTATATATGAACTTACCAACTTTTATTTGTATGATTTACCAATTTTTCTCTATTTAAGTTACCTACTAGTTTCGGTTTACGAAATCTCTTTGGAGTTGCTTCTTTATTTGGTTTTTATTTTTACGTTCAGCAACTTTTTTTATTGAGTTGCTAACTTTTATATGTCTTATTGACCAACCCATTACATTTTTGACTCTTTTTAGAAATTACCATCCTTTCTTGGAATTGTTACTAACTTTTATCCAATGAAGTTATCAACAAATTTTGTGCTACCAACGCTTCTTAGAGTTAATTCCGACGTTTATTTGGTTTTCCTAAATTACCCATTTTTTTTATCTCTCATAAAAAGAACTTCTCTTAAATTTACACAATTTTACTTACCTTTTTTTTTTTTTGTAAACGACTTAAATTTACCAAGTTTTAGATGAAATTACCAAATTGCATTCAAGCTTTTCTTTGATTATTTACCATTTTGGTTTATTAAATCTTATTTGAATTGCTTATTACTGACGTTTAATTGACTTTTTTTTTCTGATTTACCAATTTTTCATTGGATTGTCATTTTTATTTGTCTTGCCTGCCAACTTTTTATTTTTCTGATTTTTTTTTAAATTTTTCTTTTGGATAGTGTCAATGACTATGAAGAGAAGATCATCAATTTCCGAATAAGCATTTATTTAAGCTCGTGCTGTCAAATTGATCATATCGTTGCAACTGAAAAATTACAAGCTTTGAGAAAACTTCGTCTTGATTATTGATTTACCTCTCGTACTTAGAACCGCAATTCAGTTTAGCTCTATTTTGAATTGCAAATCAAGAAGCATTTGTTTTCTAAACATAATTGGGAGTGTTGCATGAGAGATACCGAGGCTTATTAGTATTCTAGTGCTTTCCCCGTAAAAGGTTGTCCCTCGTTATCTACTTGGTTTCCTTGTTCGAGAAATAAGGTCAAAAAAATCCTAAACCTTTTGCATTGAAGCGACTTTAGTCCTAAACTTTTTAATTGTGATAATTTAGTCATAAACCTTTTGCATTTGTGCCAATTGAGTCCATTTGAAAAATTTTGAGTGGAAATCGCTAACATGGACATCGGTGTCCTACATGGCACGGTTGGTGCGGATGTAAATATTTTTTAAATTTTAAATTTTTTCTTTTAGAGAGAGCTAGCGAGGGCCAACAACACTCGCTTGCACTAGGTGAGGGCATCGCAACCCTCGGTCAACGGTGGCCCTAGGCAAGGGGCCGAGAGTTGAGGTACCCTTGCCTGGCCCAAATCTGGGCGAGGGTTTGCGGCCAATGTCAACCCTCGTTGGCCCTCTCTGTCCAAAAAAACAAAACAAAGTAATAAAAAAAGAAAAAACCAAAAAAATACTAAAAAATAACAAATATATATGAAAAATATTTAAAAATGTCCACCTCAGCGCCGACCATGGCATGTAGGACGGCCCGCGTTCACGTCAGCGATTTTCGATCAAAATTGGTTGGATGGACTCAATTGACACAAATGTAAAAAGTTTAAAATTGAATTAGCACCAATATAAAAAATTTAGGATCTTTTGGACACTTTTCCCCCTTGTTCGTAAGGATTCCGTCAACTTATAGCATCCTCTCATCAATTGATAGTCGGATAATTGTTGAGGAAGATGCCCGACTGGTCCTCTACTAATCTGGTTCTTCAGCTTTGAAAGGGGACTTTAGCAGGTTTGGCCTGCAAGGCCTCAATCTTTTTCAGTACTTGCTGCACTTCAACATAGATAGGAGGAGGTGGGTGTGGTCCAAACCCGTCAAAAAACCCATATCTAGTTGAGATTTTCTGTTCTGAAACTAAAACAACTCATTGTTTAAATTTCGACCCCATCCATACATACAACTAAATATGAGTAACTCATGTTTAAGAAGTAGGGTTTTGACCAATTTGACACCTCTAATTACAAGATCTCCATGACTTTAGGTCCAGGGTCGTCACACTGCCAGACTTGTTGGGCTTGGAGAGAGAGAGAGAGAGAGAGAGAGAGTATGGTGATGGTGATGGTGATGGTAATGTCGACCGGAGTTGATGCTGTTGAGACTATGCGTGGTTTAGTGGCGGTGAGGCAGATCTGTGGAGACCGAGTGGCGGGTGATGGCTGTGGTGAGTCGGAACATGGTTGGTGGTGGTGAGGTCGATAAGCAGTGGCAATGGTGCAACGACGACGGTCGATCCATGCGGTGATTTTGAAGTCCTTTAGGGCGGTGGCGGCCTATGGCGATTGAGAAATTGAAACTTCTAAAATAAAGAATTTTAGTGCAATCCAAAGTATTGTTGTTTGCATGGCGGGACGGCCTAATCCTTGAAGAACACGACAAACTCGAACATGGACATTTTAACGATTGCTTGACGGTGCTAGTGCCACATCAACCTTTTTGTAGGCATGAATTTAACCGAGGCATTATATGGGAAAAGAACACTAAATGTGACATGATTTTCATATCGCGTTCACTTTAATGCCAAAATTTTTCGTCCGATCTCTTAGTACGTGAATGTTAACTATCTTGTTTTTGGAATCAATTTATGGCTAGAAATAAAATTGTCTATTTCTAGTTTCTAAACAAGTTTCTAAACGGATAAACGCATTTAATAACGACACTAAATTTCTATTTTCGAAATAAAAATTTATTTGATAACAGCATAAAATTTCTAAGGTGGTCATTAGCGGACATCTTACCGATGGACCACCGATGGCAACTAGCAATCGGCGAATGGGCGACCGGGGCCGGAGGACCAATGAACAAGTGGACTATCAATCGCGACCATCGGACTCGACGATCGACGATTGGTGGCCGCGAGCCGGTGTCTAGTGGACCGACGGACGGCAACAGGAGGACCGACAAACCGAAAGAACTAAGAGACAGTGGACCGATGGACAATAGGACCGAGCGGGGATTGGCGGACCGGCGATTGGGATGTGAGAAAAAGAGAGAGAGTGATGAGAAGAATTTTTATTTCTCATTTCTATTCTAAAAATAGAAAAGCTGAAAAATTTCACTTTTTAATTCTGTTTTTAACCTTTTTCTAGAAACAATTTTATATTTGTGTTCCAAATCTGCTCCAAAACAGGTTTGGAATGTGAAAATTGTTAAACAAGTTCTAAACATTTCATACTTTTGCCAATTCAATCCTAAACCTTTTCACCTCTTGCCGATCAATCATATTGATCGAAAATTGCTAATATGGCACCCGACGCTGACATGGATAACTTTTAATAATTTTTAAATATTTGTATGAAAAAAACTTGTAATTTTTTTTGTTTTTATTTTTCTTCTTTCTCACTTGCTGGCTTCCATTGCCGGCGACCCTTGGCGGACCCTTGGCTCTTGGTTTTCGGTCCATCTGAAATGGCTTCCGTTGCCTAAAGGGTTTGGAGAAGAACCGACCCCTTTCCCGAAGTCATTTCTCTATGATTCTGTCAAAAAGATCTCGTAACTTTTTCATTAAGGAAACGTTTGTGGGGAGTTGGCTTGTGGCTGTGGGATGTTCCCGGTTTGTCTGTACGTGCAGAGGATGTTCTTGTTTGGGGTGGTGGTGGCGGTGGGGATTTGCGACGGCGAGACACGGCCCGGTTCACGAGGCGGTGCTTGGGGATTTGGCGGAGGTCGTCTTCACGTGTCTTGCGAAAGTCGAGCAGCCTCGATTGGCTCACACTCCCTTGTCCCCATGGCGTCTCTCTCTGCTGCTTCAAACCCCCGCGCTTTCTTCCTTCCTTTTTTATGTCTACGTTTGCCCAGTCGAGTGCTGCAATATTTTACACTTCAACTGTGAATTTCTATCGGTTTTTTTTCTTTTTCAATGTCAGCAATGTTTCCCCCTTGAAGTTTTGAAATGGATTGCGGATGTCCGTTCCCCGTTAACGCAGACTCCAACCGTTAATCTCACCATTAAGTTGGATTGTTAGTTAGCTAAAATAATCAAATTGTTTGACTCATGAGATATAAAGATAATTTCAATTAAATTAAAGTTTAAGGAACAAATTGAATAAGAGGATGACGACCAATTCTAACATTGTAGATGTCTCCATAACATGTGTTTTTTTTTTTCATTATTATTATTATGCTCGATCGAAACTCCATGTGACGATATTTAACTTTAATGCTTTTAAGTAAAAAGGGTATATTATTTCCAACTCTTCTGAAAATGATTTACACCAATCAAAATAAAATTTTCCATAACACACCAATAAATCATATATTTTTTTAAAATCGCAAGAATATACGGATGCTCAAGCTTCCACGATCCAAGCCTTGCAGGAATAACTTTACCAACTTGCCAACCCTTCCCCAACTAAAATTTCTTAAATTTGGATCCGGTCATGCCGGACCCGATTAACGAAAGTGCAACCCGTCGTCCAAATGATGTGAATTTACTATGGGTGAGCATAATTTCAAGATAGAACCCCAAACCGGATCCGTTGGGAATAGATTCGATTTCGAGGCTTCAAGGTATGTAAGATAAATTTTAGGTTCTAAAAATTAAGGAACCTGTTTCGACAGGTAGATTTCGATTTCAAGTAGATGGAACTTAAAACCTATAACAAATTTGTGTTTTTTTTTTTGTATATGTTTTTGCGCAATTCTATGGTATTCCATGCGATCTAATAATGAGTGTGCAATCCGAAAACCACTAATCTAAACTTCTATTTCCGATTATATTTATGATCTGAGATTTTTATTTTGTTAATGTTTCATATTTATTAATGTGGCTAAATATGAATTATGATTAATGAATTATAACAACAAATGTTCACTGCAATTATTTAATTAAAAATACAAGTGAAGCATGAGTAAAATCTGAAACCAACCTGAACTTATAATAAAATAAGTTAAAAAATCAGAAACCTATTTTAATGGATAAATTATAGATTTCAAATAAAATCTATACGAAATCTAAAACCATCCACCCTTCACATTTACCAAGCCGAAGATTAGAAATAGTCCTTAAGCCTCTTAAACTGAGGAAGCAGCATCTTGCCATCTTTGCATGGACCCACATGAATTTCAAATACGATAGCTTCCATTTTTTTATAAGAATAAATAAATAAAAACTATTTTTACCGCCCATAAAAATATTTTTACATAAAAAAAATATTGACTAATAATTTTAAGCAACACAAACGATCATTTTCAAAAAAAATATTTTTTTCTAAATTATTCATTTTTCATAAAACAAACAGGAGTTCAAATTTATATACGCTCAAACTTATCTGTAGCATCCAAAACTAACGCAAGCGAGAACTTTTTAGACTTCCTACGGCGAGGGGAACAAAGAGTCACGAACGCGCTACATCACCCAAAAACAGTTGGTCATCAATCTTGCTCTGCATCAACAAAGGTCCTATTGAACTCCCAGAGAACTCTCTGTAATGTTAGCACGCGATCGTACCATTCGAGAACTGAATAAATATGATAAATACATCTGACTTTGGTACAGAATGCTCGCACACCCAAATCGCTGTCCCCGGTTCTTGAACAAGCTTCGTTCTTTTTGCCTCTTCCATCCTACAATTTTCTTCAGCAAAGGCGCCAGAGGATACAAGATCATCAATCGGTTACGTCCTCTTCAAAAGATACCCCAAGATAAGGCCAAGCAAGCCGATGAGAACGACGTATATGAACGAAATACCGCCGTGGCCTCTCTTGGTTTGTCGCCTCAAAAGCTCCTGTTGAAATTTACTGAGACATCAATGCAAGACCAATAAAAGGCAAGGTATGTTGCTCGCAGAAGTAACCATTTCTATTGCCCATCACATGGTGAAGCGCATCTATAAACATGCTATGTATTGCACAATCTCTTTTTCTTTCCTATTTCCCTTTAACCACATATTTTGCCATATTCAGTCAAACATTAGGTCATAACCATGCCTCCATTTGCCAGATCTAACTTTATCTTCTAACAATTCTGGAAAGTTAGGAGACAACAAAACAGCCAACAGAACTAGTCCAACAGAAAACAAAAAGGAAAATCTAGGACTAACCGTGAATATCATGACCCATCAACAGCAACTCAATTGACAAACGGCTGATTTATTGATACGATCGACAATATATTTCTTTGGGGTCCATCACAGAAGATCTACATTGTTCTCCCCTCCAAAATGGCCAGAATAATCCCTCCTTGGACAAATCTTAATTCAAATACTCATGATTCCTCGTCAAATTGCCGACCCCTTTTGACCTGTCCTATGAATGCCGGCCACCTATAGATGAAGTACTTTTGACTGATTTAGAATATTAAACATGGATCTTCCCATGAAACGACTGGCTTCCAGCTTGATACAATTCCAGCACTGTACATTAAAATAGTGGTTCGCAGGCACTATACCCTTTTTTTTTTTAATCAAAGCCACTATCTTGAAGTGGTTGACATTTGCATCGGCAGAATTAGTTCCCATTGTTTTTCCTAGAATAGATTTTACTTGCTAATTTAAAGGTTAAAAGCACCACATTTCACCATAAATTACTAGGTAGTAAAAAGCCGAGTTAGCCTTGTCCAGGTTCATCTACAGACCATCACTCAATTATGCCACTCTGGGTTTAAACATTATGTCTTAGTAGACGGTATCATTTCCAGTGAAAATTCCATCGAAATGAGAAGGGAAATAAACTAAACCTTACAGCAAGGGCAAGGCTTTCTTCAGAACAACAAATGAAACAAAAGTCATTCACATTACCACTTACCAATTCCTGTTGAAGCTTGTTATTTAGCTGAATAGCTGAGTTTTTCTCCTCAGTCAATTTCAAAATTAGAGCCTTTGCCTGGAACAAGAGGAAATATATCAAACTAAGAGAAGAGCAATTCATATAAGTAGTAATTCCTTAGTAAAATAACAAGGTGTCAAAGTTACAGGCTTTGATTTCTTGGTCAGTGAAACACAGGCTTTATATTCAAATTGAGACTCACATCACAAAAGAAATCACACTAATGGGCCATCAAATGAAACAACATTACAATTTTGAAGGATCTATTAATCCCGCAATAAGTAAATTGTTTAAGTCATTTTCTGTAACAAGAAAAAGGTTTCCATTGAGGAGGCTCCATACAAAACCATAGCAATATTCAGGAGTCCTTTACTCCAATACACTCCCAGCACAATATTTAGAACATCTGCTTTCCTTACACTATGGTACAATTTAAGATCCATATCTTCCGTCTCTTTTTAGGGATTGAAAACATATTAATTAACATATTATCAAACAAAGTGAAACCTATGTCAATCTCTCCACATCCTGGTATAGTATTTGTAGATGTAATGACCTCAAAATAAAACACCCATAATAAATTACAGCCACCATAGTTTTTGTCAACTAGAGCCTTCATCGAATGAAGTGGACACAACTCATAGGTCTCCGACATCTACATGGAAGGTGCAAAGCTCAATGTATGGAAAATGAATAGGAGCACAATTGCACCAAGAGAGCAAGGTAAATAGAGAAATGCTGAAGACACTTTACAAAAAGCTTGTTTACTAAGTGATTCAGCCAGATTCGATTGGATGAAATTCGCCTGGGTCCACCATCTTTTAAATATCTCACGTGAACCTGCCAAATCACTTAGCATGCAAGTTTTAATATAAGTTCTTCGCACATCTAGTAAAAAATTTATCAGGAAGATGTATCAATACACAAGTTTCTCATTCCAGTTATATCCTATACATAAATTGGCCAATCAAAGTTTCATCGTTAGTCTCAAGACGCACATACATCAGAAGTATGCTTTTCAAATGGCCAAGTGTTAAATATGACGTAGATGATGCTGTTGCGGTAAAATCTCAAACTCCAAATGAGCAGGCTGATTTCTGCAGAACTACGAGGTTGATAGGGAGACCACTAAGGCAATTGACTAAATGGCCTTCAATCATGGATAGCAACTATTGCTAGCAATGTAAGAGTGACTGAATAAGGTATACTAAAGACTTCATTGGGGCCAGGCCAAAGAAGTAGTCTTCAAAGTAATGTACATACGACATGTCTAATCTAACAAATGCAATAAACTCCTAGTTGCATTCACAAGATCCCCAAGGACGAATCGAGTCATAAGACAATTTAAAGAACATTCCAGATTCCCGCAAGTTGCTATCACCACTGACGCCACATACCACCAACAAGGCCAGATGTAGTCCATCCAAGTCCTATTATTGTTCTCACTCAGGTGCAGCTTTTCACCTCATCAAGTTCAACAGCCTAAAGCAAGCCTCTTAATCCATGCTACACATGCTATCTGTCATGACTGAACAAAGACCAATAAGTACTAGCTAATAGTAGCCAAATGTTGCCTTTGCCTTAATTTACTATATTGTGTTTTTCATTTTTCGTCTTCTTGCTTCTGTACACTCGTGACGTACTAGGGAGTTTGCTTCGTAACATTGTTTTTATTATTTATCAAATAGACTAGCTTCAGACAGAGTTTACTCATAGCTTGCTATGATCCAAGAGAACCCCAGGTTGGACATCGACCAAGTGCTTACTATAAAGAAAGCATCCATCCTTCACCCACTAAAAGGATGAGTGAATTAAGACAAAAAACAATGAAGAGATTACAAATTTACATAAGCAAGTTCAAAAGGCTCAACTATATACAGGAGTACTACTAATGTAAACCATATGCCTAATATACCAGTAAGTACATTGGAGGCGAGAATTGATCATGAAAAGTGACGCTGATAAAGACTTTTCATAGTCTAAAGAACATAACCCAGAGAACTAGCATTTTCAAAAAGAGCCAATGGAATTTGGAAGAACCCGAGGTCGCTTTTGAAATAACATAAGAACACATGTTGAAAGTTCTGAATCCTTTGGAACATATCTTGGGGCTTGGGATATTGAGAGAAAACAGGCTATGGGATACATATAGAGACAAGGAAGAGCTCAGTGGAAAGCATTCAAAATGAATGCAGATAATTCTTGGAGATATTTGAAATGACTGATGAAAGATGGGAATTGTCGGCTACACCACCCATTATGTGCAACTGGTCAATTGTTGAATCATCAATATGTCTATGACAATCTGACTTTGGAGTTTGATGTAGTTCCAGGAAGATAAAAGAGTATAATGAAATTGGCTCTAACTCCAAGTATGCAAGACAAAATCATGGATGAGTTGTCAATATATAAGAGAGTCATTGGCCTATTTGGCTTGGACCTTGCTGTAAAAGAATAACTAGGTAATCCACACTTGGCCATAGAACTTATATTTGGTCAGTGCTTCCTCCAATTTTTTTCCTAAATAGTTATTATTAACTCTTTTTAAATAAATCATCTAGCTAAATGATCGGAAATTTATGCAATGCCAGCTCCAAATGTACAAAGGTCACTATTAAATTTGACAAGTAATTCATCCAGATGAGAAAGAACCCAAAGCATTCTTTAGGAAGCAGCTAAATATGATTAGACAAAAACATTGCCAATTAGTTTTATTTGGTAAATCTAATTTAATATTTGATTATCTCAACCTACATTAGCAGATTCACATAAAAAGGAGTTTAGGACTGGTAAAAAAGGACCAACCAATTTCAGATCTAGCTCTTAAGGTACATCTTTTTTATCAGACGTTGAATCCACCATCGGAAGAAGAATTAGGCCTCTTTTGCGAGACAATGAGTAGAGGTGACGTTGCATGTGGAACTCAAGTTGGAGAACTCATCAAGAGCAAAAGATCTGATCTCAGTCTAGATCAAGACAAGAACAAAGGCCTCATCTTCACAATCACATTTTACGGAAGAAGTTAATAGTGAGGAAATTAATGAGGAAAATGTGGAAAACTTCGTGAGTGGAGAGGAAGAAAGAGATGCAGATTTGGGTGATGAGTGAAACCACTGAGAAATTATCTTCTGTCTTTTTGCTTGTTTTTTGGCTAAAGTTAGCATGTTGCATATTCTATATTCTTCTAAAGTTATATGGCATTATGATTGGGCTATTCTTCATTCTATCCGACAGTTAGAGTGCATGTTTTTCTTGCCCATCATCTATCTATATACTTTGATATAATACGATCTATTCTTGCTTGATCAGTGATCCTAAGAAAGTCGATGCCTACTTTACTCAGGCAAGCAATTGTTATGCTTTCGGGATCCGGCGTTTTAGAGTCTTAGAGCCTTTTACGTTTGACTACACTATCCCCAACTCAAGCGACACATCAGATGTCAAGTTATTTCCTTTATTCATGAATCTAACTCCACAGTCTTTAATCTGCTTCCACAGAAGACAAGTCATATTAGTATTATCTTAGCATTTCCACAAACTCACGTATTAGCTAACTGTAATAGTATAATCCACACACAATCACATAACCTTCCAACCATGTTTGATAATGAGAAATGCCTTAAACTAGTTCTTCATCATGGAACCGAAATGTCCCTATTATTACTCCATTGCATCCACTACAACAAACCTCTTCCCTTTCTTAAGATTGGAAATTGTAAAATGCATTCATACGTATTACTTTTTCTCGATAATACTGCATTGATGAAGGAAACTTCTGCACTCAACCTTCACAACACCTAATTGTCCTTTTGGGAGAATAAGAAAGATGTGCTCCTAAATATCCACAATCTACTTATGAGTAATCAAACTTGAAAAAGCCATAATTCAAGATTGCTATACCAAGTCATATCTGCATAATTATTTCATCATCACCCCAATAATTATTGTTTTAATAGGCTAAAAGTTTGTCCACTTCCGTACATATTATACGCCCAAGGAGAAATAAACTCTCTCTGTCAAAACCAGAGTAACACTTATATTTCCATACAAAAACTCCTTTAAACTAGTTCTTCATTATCCACCTCGCTCAAATGAAAAAGAAAAACCATAAATAAGAATCTTGAAAAGGAAAAGATCATATTACCTTCCATGGACTCTCAAGCTAAATGATGGCTAATGTCAGACATAGGACATTGTCAATAAGCCAGTGGAATAAGAACCAAAGAAGAATCACAATTTTCGTATTGCCTTTTTCATTCATTAGATCTGGAATCCTTTTTCGCCTTTTGAGTTTGATTGTCAATGAGGACGGTTAGCCAATCCCTAATAGTAAAGGTTACCAACTTAAGGTTGCAGTTTCTGATTTAACTGCAGATGATCACACACTTATATGCAATTACCGAATGACAAAATAAAAAGTTTAACTTGTTTTGGCAATTCTTAATGCGTGCATAAAACATAAAGCACCTCGGATGTATTGTCCAGCGACTCATCAAATGTCTTTGAAGCCTGAAACCACAATGGACCACTGTATTATAATCTATTGCAGATGAAACAAGCACTCTGATGTCATGTTATATTTCAGATGCCAATAATTCATGAATATATCAAGCACTCACAGCCGTAAATTCAAAGTTATTCAAGTTTCCATTGTCTGAAATGGAGGCTCGTGGTGAGGAACCTTCTTCTGATCCTTCTCGAACTGGGGATGGAGGCCGAGGGGGAGCCACATAAACAACCCTCAGCTTACACTCTTCGACATTGTGGCCCGATTCTTTATTGAACTGGAATCCAACACCAATAACGTCCACTAGGTTAATTTCTACATAAATTGAACCAAAGTGAGTGCCGTTAGCAAAGTCTCTGTAACACCCATTACCATTTCAGGTGTGATATCCTTTGTGGTAGCCCCCGGACTTGCAGTTACACTTTGAAGGAGAAACTTATCCTTGCAGTTCATGTCAAAAGGTGCTTCCTTTTGAGCTTGCATTGTAACTGCAAAGTAAGCACGGCATCGTTTATAAGGACATAAAATTTAAGCTTAATTAAACACTACAAGTCGATCAATAATGAAAATGAGGGAATGATTAAGGATTGTCTCTCAGGACGCGCGCTCACCCATCCGAGGGGAGAGAGAGAGAGAGAGAGAGAGACCTATAACATCGCAGGCAGACCTAGGAAATATGATTCCAGTGTTAGGCCTGACGCAGTACTTTTTCGGATTCGTCGTCTTCACCTGAAAACACCATAAACGACGCATGCAAGAAAAAAAAAAAAAACTCAAATTCAGGTGGAAGAAAGAGCACAGCGAGGAATCGCAAAGCGAATCGGTATGCAAGAGATTCCCAGAGCCGTAGGAAATCAAATTTCACCTTGAAAGCTACATAGCTGTCGGTCTTATTCGAAAGCTGGAGAGAGCAAGAGATCTGCTTCCTCAACTCGACTGAGCAAAAGAACTAGCAAAATCAGGCACGGAATTCCAAAAAAAAAAAGAGGAAAAAAGAACAGAAATTGACGCCGAACAGAGATCGGGCGAGCACGGAAAAGCAAGCAACGAAGCAGCTCAAAGATGAGAGAATCCGACGAGGCTCACAAGGGAATTGAAGCTCCTGAGGTTCGATTCTGAGGAGATCGCCCGTACTCATGGCGGAACGGCGGGGACAGATCGGAGGCGGAGGCGGAACTTCTCTCTGCGGCGAGCGACGGCGACAGAGAGAGCGAAGTCGAAGCGAGCAAGAGAGAGAAAGGGAAAGACGGAGAGAGAAAACGTGGGAGCGGGACGGTGACGTTTGTACCCGATTCCAATTTGACGCCCGCTTTGGGCTGCGGTCTGCTCCGATATCGGCAGTGTCCCACCACAATGCTGCCCCGTCTTCTACCCTTTTCGTACATTTTTTCCACTACACAACAAGAAAATCATTAAGACATAAGAAATATGAAAAATACGACGAGACACGATAAGCTTAACATTACACGTTGAATTGTAATTTAATTATTTGACTATAAATTCAAAACTATAATACTTTTTGTTGATGCAAATTATAAACATGATCATGGCATGATAAGGTGAATTGCCACACTAAGCCGACAGTTGAACAAAAGATGAGCCACCAAAAACTCAAATCAAACCCCCGACTCGAATTGTACAGAAATCGAATTGTATAGAAATCATCGTGTTAGTCGATTTCGATTGAGCTAATTTCTGTTCAGGGGTTATCGAAATATGAAATTCACATTGGTCGATTTGGGTATAGGGTCGAAACCCCAACCCACCCCGACCTGGTGAAAATACTCTTCATTCCGACCAAAAACAAAAGCACAGAATTGATAATGAGGACACAAGCGGGATGTGTGTTTTATTGGAGAAAAATAAAACAAAAGATAAATCAACGTGCGATTATTGGGCGCGCCTAGGCCAGGCCCAAGCGGAACCTTAAGGTTGGGCCTAGATTTTGGCCCAAACCCGCCCATTATAAGATATCTACACACAAATCTCTGAGTCCAGCTCACTCCAGGGCCCACTAAATATCCCATTGCACTTTTAGCCTAAAAAAAAAATTTGGTGGGGTCCTTTAGCCTCATTCTACTGGCTATGTATAATGGTATGTTTGAGTTCCCTTCCTTGCCAACTTGAGGTTGGGGTGGGGTGGGGTGGGGTGGGGTGGCGTGGGGGGACCAAATATTTTAAGCAGTTTGGCTAAGATTATAGGGCATAGTTACGTTTTGATCCAATCCATTCCAAATCAATTGACGATTTTGCGGTCCTGGAGGTAACTACTGTGCTATTCCCAAGGAAAAATGAAAATACAAGACAAGCCGGACAATACAAGTATTAAGAAAAGGCATTTCTCGAGGATCTAAAGCCTAGTTCACCCGCCATTTCTCTAGAGATCCATGGAAAAATGCTTATGGAAATGGCAAAATGATAGATACGACTTTGTGGCATTTCCTTAAAGGGTTCATAAAACGTCGTCCTGCGACTCAACAAATGCCCATGAAGCCTGAAACCACATGTGACCACTGTATTATGACCTATTGCAGAAGGAACAAGCATTATAACATCATGGTTTATTGCAGATGAAGATAGAATTAAGGATATATCGAGCACTCACAGCTGTGAATTCAAGGTTATTCGAGTTTCTAATGGCTGGAAAGGAGGCTCGTGGTGAAAATCCTTCTCGAACTCCTGATGGAGGCTGAGGGGGAGCCAGGTAAACAACCCTCACCTTGCACTCTTTGACGTCGCGGCCTGGTTCTGCAGTGAACTGGAATCCGGCACCGACAGACTTGGTTAGGTTAATTTCTGCACTAAGAGAACTCAAGTCAATAATTACCATTTCTCGTGTGATATCCTTTGCTGTCGCCCCCAGACGTGCAGTTACACTTTGGAAGAGAAGCTTATCCTTGCAGTTCACGTCAGGAGGTGCTTCCGTTTGAGCTTGCATTGTAACTGCGTGGTAAGCATGGTAGCACTCACAAGGGCATAAAGTTAGAGTTTGATTAAAGACTGAGAAGTCAGATCAATCATGAACCCGAGAGAACAATTAAGGATTGTCTCTCATGATGCGATCGCGCGCATGTACGCCAAAGTTGAGCAAGAGAGAGACCTTTAACATCACAGGTAGACCTAGGCAACACGATTTCAGTGTTAGGCCTGACGAAGTACTTCTTCGGGTTCGTCGTCATCGCCTGCAAACGCCATGGATGACGTGTGCAAAAAGTTCTCAAAATTCAGGAAGAAAAAAGAGCAGAGCGAAGAATTGGAAAGTGAAATGATATGCAAGAGATTCGAGCCATGGAAAATCAAATTTTTACCTTGAAAGCTACATAGTTATAGGTCTCATTCGACAGCTGGAGAGAGCAAGAAATCAGCTTCCTCAACTCAACTGAGCAAACATTAGCAAAATCAGACATGGGATTCCCAAGAAAAGAACAAAAGTTGACTCCGAACGGAGATCGGATCGGCACAAGAAAGAAACGTGGCAGTTCAAAGATTAAAGAACCCGATGAGGCTTACAAGGGAACCGAAGCTCTTGAGGTTTGATTCTGAGGAGATTGCTGGTGCTCATGGCTGAATCACAAGGAGAGATCAGAGGCGAACTCAGAACTTTTCTCTGCAGCAAGGAACAGCGAAAGCTCAGAGAGAGAGACAGGAGTGAGACGGTATCGTTTGTAAGCCTCACCGGATTTTGACTCGACATAATATATTTACACAAGCATTATAACATCATGGTTTATTGCAGATGACAATAGAAGTAAGGATATCTCGAGCACTCACAGCTGTAAATTCAAGGTTATTCAATTCCCTACTGTCTGAAATGGAGGCTCCTGGTGAAGATCCTTCTCGAACTTGGGACGAAGGTCGAGGGGGAGCCACATAAAAAACCATCATCTTGCACTCTTGGACCTTGCGGCCCGATACTTCATTGAACTGGTATCCGACACCGACAAACAGCGCTAGGTTAATTTCTGCATTAAGAGAACCAAAGTCAATGCTGTTAGCAAAGTCTCTGCGACGCCCGTTACCATTTCTCGCGTGATATCCTTCGCGGCAGCCCCTGGACTCGCGGTTACACTTCGGACGAGAAACTTGTCCTTGCACTGCATGTCCAGAGGTGCTTCCATTAGAGCGTCCATTGTAACTGCATTTGCAAGCATAATAAGTCAATCAATCATGAACGTCATGGCGTGAACGCTCGCATATACGCGAAATTTGAGCGAGAGAGAGACCTTTAACATCACAGGTAGACCTAGGCAACACGATTCCGGTGCAAGGCCTCACCCAGTACTTCTCCTGATTCGTCCTCATCACCTGCAAACACCATAGACGACGCGTGCAAAAAAGCGCTCAAAATTCAGGAAGAAAGAAGAGCGCAGCGAAGAATCGGAAAGCAAAATGATATGCAAGAGATTCTCGGAGCTGTGGAAAATTGAAATTTTACCTCGAAAGCTACGTAGTTGTCGGTCTCATTCGACAGCCGAAGAGAGCAAGAGATCAGCTTCCTCAACTCCACTGAGCAAAAAAAAAACTACCAAAATGAGACATGGGATTCCGGAAAAAGAACAAAAGTTGTCTCCGAACAGACGAAAGAACCCGATAAGGCTTACGAGGGAACTGAAGCTCTTGAGGTTCGATCCTGAGGAGATCGCCGGTACTCATGGCGGAACCACAGGGGGAGGGAGTGGGACGGTAAAATATTTATACACAACAAATCTCTGATTCCGGCAGCCTAGGGTTTCTCAATCCGATGCCTCATTGCGCTTTTAATCTCTTTGCCGTAGCGAGGATGAAACTGAAAGCTCAGATATAAAATCTCATGTTTTGATTCATATCTAAGATAGCATCAAATCGGATATAAAAAATGTAGTTTGAATTAAAAATATCTTTCGAAGGAAGTGAGATAATGTTTAATAGGATTTCTTATATCCGTGACATAAAAGTTACTCTTTTTTTTTTATCGAGCAACAAACTTCTTAAATTAAAAAATTTAAGTAATATCTAAATATAAACTAATAGTTGAAATCCAATATGAAAATGATCAACTTGTCGTTTGTTATTTATTCCCAAAGTTATTTATATATTTGAATCTCTTTCTATTCTACAATATATTATGTGCGTATATAGATATTTAGCATCTATATTTATAATTTTAAATATATTAGTATAGTTTATTATTTGACAAAATTTTATAAAGAAGTGATGAAAGAGAATAAAAAAGAGAGGAAATATAATTAACAAAATAAGTAAATAAAAATGAAATTTTACATGAACGAATTCAAACTTGAAAGAGATCTTTCTAATTCACTCTACCTCTTTCTTTTCCATATCTCTACTTCATGTTGAAGTTTCACGACTTATTCTTAGTTCTTTGTTCACTCAAAGCTCCAAGAAATCTAGAGAGAGTCAAAACTTCTTCTCCGTAACTCTCCGATTTACGTCAAAACTCTAAAGAAGCAAAAGGCTCTAAACACCATTATTTCTATAACTTTGTAATTCATATTGAAGTTTCATGAATATAGCGAGAAAGTCAAAACAATATATTTTTTGCAATCGTGGGAATGAATAGTCATGTTTTCTCTCTTTTACTAGGTTTGACGTTTGTTAGGTTGACAACCAAATATTGTAGGCAATTTCATTAATTATGTCATTCCCTAGAATTATGGGGAAATTATCCAAAAGGTCATAGATATGTCGCATTTTTATCAATTGAATCCTAAACATTGAGTTTATTCGATCAATTTTGGCTGAAAAATCACGAACGGGATATTGGTTGTCTTACGTGGCACAACTAACGTTGACGTAGATAATTTTTAATAATATTTTCATATTTATCAAAATATTATTATGTTTATTTTCCCTTTTTTCTTTCATTTCTTTTTCTTTTAATTTTTTGGTTCAAAATAATGGTGAGCCCCTTTGCCACGGGCAAGGGCCAATGACCTCCTTTAGTCAAGCCTCACTAAGTTTAGCAATCCCTTGATGTGGCAGAGGGCGTAGGCGAGCACTCTTGCGGGCACTCGCAACACCATCACCGGCCACAACGAGGGTGGGCAAAGGCTTCACAGCCCTTGCTTGGGCCGCGATGGGGTCGTCGGCCGTTCACCGGTCGCTAGCTCCACCGACCCTTTGAACAAAAAATTTTAAAAAAAAAAAAAAAGGAAAGAAATAAAAATAAAAATCTTAGAAGATATAGAAAAATATTAAAAATCATTCATGCTGGAGATGGTCATGCCACGTAGGATAGTTAGCATTCAAGTCAACGATTTTTTAATAAAAAATGGCCCGATAAATTCAATTGTCAAAATTAAAAGATTTAAGAGTGAATTGAAAAAAGTGCATTAGGTTTAAAGATCTTTTGGACAATTTTCCCTAGAATCTAATATGAATGTGAAGATGTTTGAGAGGACATTCATTTGATTTAATTTTATCCATGTCGATGGACAATTTCATGGTCCTAAATGTAACTACCATGCTATTCCCGAAAAATTTGAATACATGACACGCCGGACGATATAGGCATTAACGGAAGATATTTCTTGAGAATCTAAAATCCTAAATTTAGTTCACGCCCGACTCTTTAAAGGGCATGTTTGGTAACGTTTCTATTCCTCCGATTCCTGTTTTCTTTGAACAAAAAAAGACTCAAAAACATGTTTGATAATGCAAATAATTTTCTAATTCTCAAGAACTCTTTTGGACCAAAAATAAAAAAAAAAAAAAAAAGTTAGTTCTCCAAAAAAAGACAACGATAGTCTTCTCTTACTTTTGTCAAGCACTGCGAGGCGTAATCCCGGTCAACCCAACCTCATATGGATATTTTTTTTTAATAAAAATTTTGGAAATTAATAAAAAAAATTAGAAAATGATTTAAAAATCCAAAAAATGGAAAATTCATAAAAATTCTTTAAAAAATTGGAAAAAATCAGAAAAAAAATCCTAAACAAATCTCAAAAATTAGAAGATGGGTTATTTTAAATGGCCAATCCTATTTTTGATGATTTTTCCTTTCGATTTCTCCAAATGATGATTTTTCCCCTCATGGGTAAATCATTCCGAAAAATCTCAAAAATTTAAAAAAAAAGGAAATGGATCCATTCAACTAGCCAATCCTATTTTTGGTGATTTTGCCCTTCGATTTTTCCTAAGCCTTACCTGATTTGTTATGGGAGTATCATGTTGCATCGTAACCATCCGCATTGATATCAAAGAGTAAAACCGAGCCACTTACGTAGTAAAGATGAATTTTATTCATTTTGAGCAATAAAAGATAATCGAGCCATCACTTTCATCCTTGGTATATGCATAGCCTCAAGAGAAGCATGGGAAAACAACAATTTTAGCGTATTATCCTTCCGAGAGGAAAGAAATCTAAAGCATTTCTATGTGGTTGAAAAGTGTCATGGTGCAAGAGATTGTGGGTCTAAGTAAAGTCATCAAATGTGATTATGTAATTATTTGATTTAAATGATAAATTGGAAAGAGAAATTATTTTTCAAAAATCAGAAATATTTGTAGTTATCAAACTCGTTTCTATTATGGGAATATAAATTTTATATAGTTACCAAAATCGTTCTAATTATCTAAAACTCATCCAGGGAACATAATAAAAAAATTATTTCTAATCGGAATCTCTTTTTGGAAGAGAAACGTTACCAAAGAAGGCCCTAAGTATCTATGGCTAAATGCCTCGGGAGAATGTCAAGGATCACAATTTCGAGAATTAGTTTATGCAACATAAATTTAGGGTGTATGGTAACGTTCGATTAACGATTGGTTAAAATGACTTTTTTTTCTTTGAATGGTTTTAGATAGAATGTGTTTGATAAATGCATAAATTTTTGTTTCAAAAACTGCTTCTTTTCCTCTCTTTTTATTTAAGTCAAATAACTATATAGTTAATTTGTAAATTTCATCCTAAATTGAAGACTAATTTCTAATGCACACTAAAATAATTTAAAATATATTATTTTTTAGATGTCATAAATGAAATAATTTTAATATATGATGTTTGAAGTTTTAGGTGGGTTTATTAAGGACTATTTTTTTTTAAAAGTTTTGTCTAAATACATGAAACATCTTGTGTGTATTGCGTGTTGTGCTCTCTCTTATTTTTGTAAGGTGAAATCCATGAAATCTATGAAATTTAGGCCCAAATTTATGAAATGGTCAACTGCCTATATTTTTCTATTTTTAAGGATTTTCTAAATTTTTGTTTTTTTTTATTTCTATTTTGATTTTTGATTTGATTTTATTTTTTTTATTTTTATTAGTTAGAGGGAAAAGTGCGGAAAATTAAAAGGAAAGGTATGTAAACTTTGTTTTGTTATTTTTAAAGTGATTTTTTTTCCAAAACCAATTTTTTTTTTGTTTTGCTCTAAAAGTAATTATGATTCTCTAAAAGCATCTATGGCTGAATCCAAGGGATTATGTTCAAATATCATTTCATTTTTCGAGAATAGAATATCATTATACAACATAAATTTAATGCCTTTTCCATACATTTTCTCTTTTCAGAAAAGGGTTGTTTGACACATGGTGAGCAATTCCCTATTTCTCCTCTCTCTCTCTCTCTCTCTCTCTGTAAAAGGGCATGCGATCTTCATCAGTGTCTGTATCCCTAAATTCACTAACATGTGAAATGTGATCATGTAGAGGTGCAAAAGCAATTAAAATAAACAAACGAGCAACATCAAGATAGTCCCCTAATCAAAGCAGTGGATAAATTGCCTATCTGGGTAAAAATTAAACATGACTTTGTTACTAAGCACCCGACAAGACCCTGTGACCTATGAGTCATCAAATACTAAGTTAAAACTAGGCATAAATTTAATACAAGCTATATAGAACCAACCATGAGTTAAGTGATATTATGATGCAATAGAAAACTAGATGCAACCCAAATACAACGCTAATTATTTTCTTTCCATAAATTAATGATAACATAATTAAACCTAATTAAAACTAATCACCAAAATTAATCTAATATCCTAGATTAGTTAAACACCAGAAGTAATTAATTGAATGCCTAACTTAATAAATTCAGTATTTAATTAATTGGTAACGAACTAAACAAATCTAAAATGCTAAATTACCTATCAACTGTGAATACTTACTCTGAAGTGAAAAGGTCTCCTACTTCATCTCTACATCTTTTTGGTCTTTTCTTTTTATTCAAACCTAATAAATCACGGAATAAAGTTCTAAAGTAAACCTAAGGCTGAAAAATATCAACCTAAACAAACCTTAAAATTTAAAGACTCCTAAAGGAACCTAATACGAATTAATTAGCAAATCTGATATGCAAACAACTCCTAATCATGCTTCTGTGACATTTTTATTTATTTTTATTTATTTATAAAAAGAAATAAAGACAAAAATTATTCTAAAACCGAATTAAGCACCTGATTAACAAAGTTAATCAATTTAACTATTAAAAAAAAAAAAAGAAACTAATATATGCTGCAAATTCAATTAATGCAGTATGTTAAACTATATAACTGAAATATGCAATCTTTCAAGTTCATTACATGCAATATGAATAACAAGTATGAATAAAATAGTAAAGATCTTTTGACTTAAGCATCCAATCTTTAAGCATGATTAATGCTAGATGCATCGTAAACATGCGAGAGAGGATTAAACCAACATGATTAAAACCAAGCTTCATGCAATTTTCTTAAAGCAAACTCACACATAAATGTGAGTGAATATCCTAATATTATGTGCTAGGTTCTAAATAAATCCCTTCCTGGAATAAAATATCAAGCATGCTAATAAAATCTAACTAATGCTATCTGAATGCAATATTAAAGAACTGAATCCACTTATGAAAAATGAATATGCAAATTACTTAATTCACTTCTAGATATATTTTTGCGTTTTTTTCTTATGAAGATGCAATCTAACATTACTAACATGCGAGATGTGATATCCATATCTCTCTTTTTATTATATGCGATTTATGAATATGAAAAATGCAAGTGTAGCAATTATGGCTTCGTTTGTTTTGCAAAAAATAAATGATTCGGAAAACATTTTCTCAAAAATAATTTCTTTCATTGCTTAAAAAAATATAAAAGAACGAAATTTCTTTTCATTATTCACGAAAACGTTTGGACTTGAATTGTTATTGATAACAAAAAAAAATTCATTGGCTAATTATTTCAAGTGTTATCATTTTTCGAAAAATATATTTTTTCAAATCAGAATATTTTTCCTGAAACAAACGAAACCCAATTAACAATGCAATCTAAATGTCCTAAATGTGCCATAAAAACACTTTTGACACTAAATTATACTTGTTCTAATGTGACTATTATCATGAAGCCAAAAAAAGAAAAAACCAAATCTATCCTAACCTCCAAAAATAAAGCCAATATGAATATTTCTAGATATGTATATATTGACGATGTAATTTCCTAAATTGAAAATCAAATAATTGATGCAACCATGTGATTTATTAACCATGCCCTAATTACGAGTGTAAATCTAGTATGTCAATCTAACACTCAAACCTAAGAAGTACATTATATGATGTGATATGCATATTACTGTATGGAACTACAAGTAGAACATTACTTGCGTTAATTACTTTCCTAATTTGTAACATCACGTGCAATTTGGATGCAATCCAAGCAGGCAATTTAAATCAAATTGATTTGATGGGGCGACATTATTATAAAAAGATTTCCATAATGCCTAAATGCAATGCAAAATTACGCGAAAATGTTCATAATGCGAATGCAACGTTGATACTTTTAGTTTATGAGGCAAGTTTGATCCTTAATTTTATTGCAAAATGAATGACAAGAGTAAGAGCCAATAATTAATGTCAGCAGGGACTCTTGTATTTCAAATCGTTAGAGAACTCATGATTTGGTGACTCGTCGGCTTTCCATGGAGTCAAATCTGTTTCGATTCCAGTTCAGATCATTTTCAAGCTAATTCGTAGTGTCTTAAGCAGTCATGTATATGGCAAGGCAGGCTTTGGCAGACGATGCCAAGGTCTCTTATAAGTAACGGCAGCACTGAGCTTTGTTTCTGATCAAGGTGGGGAACTGGGTGAAGATTATCACATTAACAACTTCGTATTCATGCACTAAATTGATCAAATGTCGGTTTTCCAAGTCTTCGATAAAAATTTTATCAAAAGTGTAATAGGAGAAGTGTGAAATCTCTTACGGAAAGAAAAGGAACATTTTCAACTGAGATACTCGGAGCAAAACGGTTAAAGGATCAGTGTAGCAGAGACCACAGTACAGAGACAGGTCTGTGCAGGTTAACTGTGAAAAATCTGGATCACATGCTGCTGGTTTCGTGCATTATAGCGATATCAGAACGGCGACTTTGCACCGAATGAATGGTTACTTCCAAACAAATTGAAACCGGCGTCTCACAGATGTGGCGATGATTCACTTAATGTAACAAGTCGAAAAGGCGACGCCATATGCCAAGACAAGACCAGTGCAAAGCAGAAGAAACCTGTATCTAAAGCTTAACAGATCACCTGCAGGAGTCACCTTTTTTTTACTTCAAGAACCAAGGTGACTAACATCAAGTCAGCTTCGACTTCTAGACTAAATAATGGTTAACACCCGCCTAATCATGATCATCCTTGTTAGACCGCACGGCATGCGCAATGCTCAGGACTGTGAGTACCTTTCATGCAGACTGTCAAAGATCAAATGTCAACCTGAATAGTCATCTTTTTCCTTTACCATTGTGACAGAAGGGGGTAATGTAACTGTTAGGACTATAAGTGACATCTGTCCTGTTGTGAGCAATGTAAGCCTTAGAAGGGATAACATGCCTCCTTTTTCTTTCACTACAGATGGCCGTGTGGTGAAATGGCACGCCATACGTCAATCCGAGACAGGAGCCAATATTGAATTGCAAGTTGGACAAAATCGGTTGACAGGCCACACTTGACTTGGAATGGGGTATAGAATTAAAAAGATACAAAAAAGTCAAATTTTACTCAAGAACCAAAACAAAATTGTGGGTCAAATAACATAACCTAATCTGTAGGAGAAAGAGAAACAACCTTTTCTTGTGATGAGCTGTAGAAAAGCAACTGGCTTGAACCTTAAGGCACCAGAATCTTTGATTGTATTGGCAAAATGTCAGCAGATATACACCAGAAAACATGAAGAATTCCAATGAACCATATTATTTCCAAGTTCCAACACAATATAGTTGATAATATGCTGAGTTGTCTGCATGTTTGCTTGCGAGAACTTACCATCCAACTATGACTAACTATCCAACTCTAACCATCAGCAGGAGCAGATCCTCTCCAACGTGTTTGATCAGAGGCACCAGCAAACCAAGCAACCCTCATGAGCTGTACACCAAGTATAAGCACCCACCAACACACCAGACCCCTAAGCGTATGCAACATCCACCCAGGAGCATTCATTTCAGTCCCAAGCTTCAAACCCCTCATCAGCTGTAATACCCGGTAAGCCTCATAAACAACCGGTGTCACCAGCCAAACTGGAGATTGCCAATGCCACGTCAACATCTCAGTCAGAATTTGCACAAACAAAAGCAACATGTACGGGCCCAACAGTACTGTGAATGAGATGAGTGGCAGTTGAGGTTGGAAGAAGCCCTTTTGACATCCAAAGAGTATCATCGAGGGAGCAATAACTCCCACTATAGCAGCAATTACATTCCAGAATTGATAGCTAAAAGGAACCTTGCTGTAGCGCTCCTGCACCAATTTCATCGGCTGGGCACAAGAATCGGCCATTAGGAAAAAAAGCGTAGCACCCAGGTTAAAGATGCAATCCAGCCCAACCAATGAAAGCAAGCTGGCGATGTTAGGGCCTTGGAAGACTGAAGACATCGGCAGCCATAACGTTGGCATCATGCCTGTCATAAGGAGGACAGAAGGACCCAGAAGCCACAATGGCCATCTTAAAAACATAGACTTTAACAAAGTCTGATTATTTGTGCCAGAAGGCTCCTCCACCGTTTCCACTTCGAGTGACTCAGACGCGCTCTCGGAGCACAAGTTTTCAAATAAGTCGGTGGTTTTGGTAAAGAGGTTATCTCCATCCTCTCTTGGTGAATAAGTAGTTAGCGAAGGTTCCCATTGAGACGTCTTTTGACAGCAGATAACGGGACATTTACCTGGAAGGCGGAAGCTACGAACATGGAGAAGACATGACGGTTTCAAGCTCAAACATTTCCATCTCTGAGAATGGATTCTGGCCGCAGCAGTAGACATAGCAGATGGACCGTGAGCTAAAATTGCTGCTCCTGGATTCATAGTTTTGAATCTCAGTTGGATATTCACAGTTTTGCTTGCAGCTCCCCGTTTGATCTTTAAGGCCTAATATTGAGAAGTCCAGTAGAAATTTCAGATCTAGAAATACACAGGCACAAGACTGGCAATCATCGGAGTTACAAAAATTTTCGAATGCTAAAACAAGTGAATATAATACAAGCTGAAAACAAACTATTGCTAGTTCTGATTTACAGTTCAGATAAGCATCTGAATAACACTAGCAAATATCTCATTGATCACCGATGAAGACAGGTTAAGGCCATCTTAAAACATAGGAATCAATATGAGCTTCAAGGTACTAAATGCCACTAAATCATGTTTCAATCATCTGTTTCTTCTTGTATGAACTATTCAGTAAGTTCACCTATGCTCCTCCGAAAAACAGGTTATTCAGACAACAAATCCCTTATCTGACCATAAAACCCAGGTTCATCACCTCGGCAGTAGCTGTGTCTCAGACTCAGACCCAACAGAACAGGACTATCTTATTTGCTGTGGATTGACTAGCCAGAGCTTGTACTAATCATCAAACTGAAATGGAAAAGGAGCACCCACCTTCAAGAAGACGAAAAAGAACTCCAAATTTCAAGTCGCTAGCAGATTATCATACCCAAAATCACAAAAAAAAAAAAAAATACAAACAGAACCTAATTGACGAACAGCGAAGAGTACTCTCACATCGATCCCCGAAATTGAAGCAGAGTGCAAAGAAAAGCAGAGGGAAAAAAGGGTTCACGAGTTGGAGGCCATAAAATTCAATTCGGACTCACCTGGCTCTGGACAGCTGCGTCTCTTGGAGTTGGAACAGAGGCTGGAGGTGCTCCTCGTCAGACTTCAGCAACTGCTCTGCTCTGGAGTCTCTGCTCTTTCGGCTTCCTGTACGTCGGTTTATATAATACCCTTCCTTAATACTCCAATTACGGTGAGGAAATAATTATAAAATCGTCCCTCAAGTTTGTTTCCGATTACACTTTTGTCCACCTTTCACTTTGCAATTGCGTCCCTTACTTTGAAGACGTTGGATTTGTAGATTGAGTTTTGTTGTTAGGATTCGGATTGGACCGAATTGCCGCTTTTCTTTTCATAAAGGTCCCTAACATCTTCTAATCCCGGCTTGGAGGAAGCGTAAATTGGTCTTTTAAGATAGCCTAGTATGAGAATTCGGAATTTTGGAACTTGGAATTCGAATTCTACCACCGGGCACTATGTACAGTTCTGAAAAAAAAATAAATCTCAGTTTGGAAATCTGGGCTGGGACAAGCTCCCGAGTACTTGGAATTGCGTATATGTATTAAGAAGAATTAAAATGACATTTTTAATTCCCTTTTCTTCCCGACGACGACTTGAATCGGGGCTCCAGATTTACTTGAATATTTAGCTTTTACTAATCTATATGAATCGAATTTAAGCCCGAGCATCAAGAATGCCGGGGTCAAACTAAGCTCCAAGTGACGCTTGAGAGATCAAATCTAAACCATGATGCGCCTTCGTTTCTAACTTTTCAGGTTCAAGTTTAGAGGCAATAAACGAAATTAACGGATGGATTTGATCATAGCACGACTTAATTATAGCTTATTGCATCCATTAGGTTGAGGCAAAGATTCGGATTATACAAGTCAGTTTCTCTCTGATCTCTACTCATAAAAGCCTGTAGCTTACTCGTCGCGGATGGGACACATCTCGAAAGGCACGTGAGAACACGTCGCAATGTCGCCGATAGCATCCATCTATTGTGGTAATGGCTAATCACAAAGTATCCTAGCCATCAAGAAATCTGTATAGGAGAATTAAGCTGCAAGAATCGGGCGAGATCGGAGTCCGGCAGGTTGAGAGGGGGCAGAGAGAATTGGCTGACCGTCGAGCTCCCTTTCCTCATCTCCTGCATCGTCCTCAGCGCAACCACGGTGTTCCGGAAGATCCCATCTCCAGCCACGGAGTCGGAGACTCCCGCCTCCTCGTCGGGTCTTGCCTTCTCGCGCTCCTCCATGGGGAAAACCGCATCGATCGTGCTCTCGCATTCCTTGATCAGCTTCGACACGAGGTCGGTCGTGAAGAAGGGTTGCTCCAGGACCTTCTGTATGAAGGGCAGGCGGAGCAGCCCGCCCGTCCGCTTGTCGTACTTTTTCAGTATCTTGGCTAGACCTGCAGAAAGGTAAGTTGAGTGGATTTACTACAAGTATCCCGTGATGTGCTTTGAATTCGCGACGAAGAGGGCGGTGTCGGATTTGAGTACCGACCTGTGTAGTTGATGTTGCTGTAGTTCATTAGCAGTACCATCTCGCCGTGGAAGTCGACGATGTCCTTCCTGATTTTGGTCATCTCCTCCTTGTAAAGCTTCTCCGAAGGGTGACTTCCTTTATCTCCCCAAGTGCTAACCGCTCTCTGGATCCTCTGCTGAAGCTCCTGCACATTCAATCCCATTGAGATGATTACTTTTGCTAAACTCATACACACCAGCATCGCAATCTCTCTATGCGAAAATCGCGGCGTGCTCGGGCTCCCTCGATAAGAAAGAACAGATGAATGCTGTCGTTTCGTTCTTAGGTGAGAAAGAATGGAGATGTGGACTCAGAAAACAGGCATTTCGACTAGGACAGATCTGAGTGAAACCTTATCCGCAAGTCAGCCATTGAAACGAACCCGTGACAAATCCGATCGACCGGCGTATGGAGAAAGACCGGACAGATATTCGTAACATGAAGCAGGAGATCTTAGTTTCGTCAAACCTTCGAAAACAGAGACATTCATCATCTTCTTGATGTGTTAGTATGTGCTTCTGATGGGCGTCTTCACCAAGTGCTATCAGTACACTTGAGAAATGTAAACGTGATAATCTCTTTAGGGAGAGCTTTGAATTGGTTTTGAAACAGAGAAAACTCTCGGGAGTTCTAATTTCTTAGCTTCTTTACATGTTTATGGGTACATTGGGCCCATACGATACCCCATTATAGTCAATGAGTCAACTCAATCAATTTTATTGATATAGTAAATCTCATATACCCACTTATTGTGTCATGTTGAGACTTATTCATCTCGTGATGTCAAGTTAGATCCATATCACGGATCATTACTGGCCAACGAAGTCAACTCGATCGACCATATTGATTCGATGGATCTCACATATGATTCTACCGATAAGTTGGACTTATTTATTTACACTCCAGGTTGGACTTATTCATCTATGATGTCAAGTTAGATTCATATGACGATCATTACTTGGCCAACGAGTCAACTCGATCGACCGTATTGATTCGATGGATCTCACATATGATTCGGCCGATAAGTTGGACTTATTTATCTACACTCCAGCTAGACTGTTGATTAGAGACAAGATATTCCGATATTGTAAACCTCACATGTATGCAATCGAAAATCGATTAAAGCCGAATGGAAGATCACTTTTCGAACGTGTATAAATCCTTGTGATCAGTTAGCTCGTACCCACTTTATACGTGGGACCCATCAATGATCTGTATGCATGCTGTGGGGTCCACCCATTCATGTCATGACGTGGCATCGCACTTTCGACATCGAAGTAAAATCAGCTTCAACATATTAGAATTGGCTCACCTAATTTCCTCCCCGTATATATCTTCACCCACCCACCCCAAAACCATTTTGCACCTGCTTCTTCCCCAAGTCAAAATGCAACCAAATAGAACCGAGTCACCGAGTTTTTCGACGGGTCAACTCATAGCAGACTCAGTTAACTCGTCCCTCCCCCAAAAAAAAAAAAAACATTTGCATACTTTTTTCGCAATTGGTTACACCTATGCACAATTCACCCCTGCAGCATACATAAACTATGGAAAAATCAGGAGAGAGAGAAAGCTCACCCGGTGGCGGATGATAAAATCCTCCTCCTTCTCGACGAAGAAGGAGTTGAACTTCTCGATCTCGCCGTGCAGCAAGTACATGAACTCGGCCTCGGCCTTGCCGTAAGAGCCGCAGCCCCCGCCATATTGCCCGGCGCCGAGGAGATGAGCCTCACCAGCTGCTTCAGCTCCTTGTAGGACAGGAACTTGTCGCACCATCCGGGCAATGTCTCTTGGATCTGCTGCTTCAACCTCTTGCCAAATTTCATGGATACCCAACCGAAACAGAGCTCCGTCAACCAAAGCTCGGATCAATAAAGGAAAAAGAGTGAAAGTTTCTCGGGTGCGTGCGAACGTGAGAGAGAGAGAGAGAATTATATATGAAGTAAAGGGTTTAGTAGAATATTTAGAGGGCATATGCTTGGCGTGATGAAGTGGCGAGTAGAAAAGGCATAAATGTGAGTCGTTCAAGTCAGAGAATTCCTCAGCATATTCGGTTACTAGATAAGAGAGAGAAAAGAGTCGCCCTTTAAGACTCGAGCAGAGGACGCGAGAAAACGAACGACTTTTCTTGGGGCCACATACTATAATATTCTCCCACCAAACCAGAGGCCGAACCCGCATGCGTCACGGCGCCCGTGGCCAGATGTAATTCATATTGCTGAAACACTTTTATATCTAGAGACACTCCTGCCCGAACTGGGGCGAGAGTGATGAGTAAGCAATCGTAGACAGAGCGGCGGCGAGAAAGAACGAAAAAAGAGAATCCTAAAATTGAGCAGGTCTAAATAAGCTGTAAATGCATTTGATACTAATGTTATGTTATGCTTTATCATTCTAAATTCATTAATAAAAATTCACTATATATGATTAATTCATATAGCGACCCAACTCATTTTGACAGATTTAATTGTGACACGACCGCATCGCCCCTTTGGGAGGCGGGACCGGGGGCGGGGCCGGTGGCGTGGTGTCAATGACGGGGTGGGTGAGGACAGAGCACACGGCATGATTCGTTTGGAATCTCCTGAGCATCTACCATTGAGGATTTGGAGATATTTTATTGGGTAATTGATTAAAAGAAGTTGGTGACTGAAGAAAGGAAAAAGCCCAAATCCGGGAATATTATTTTTTCGGTTCCAGGAAAGCAACCGACCGTCGGGTCATTGGTTCATATTAGCGGGGCCCGCCCCGGATTTGGGACATGGGAAGCTTCCTAATGTCCACAAAATGAAGCCGCAGAGCATACGGGAACAACAAACGCGAATGTCCAGGCGCTTCTTCCCCGGCATTGCAGGAGTTTCTTGTCGAGATCTTTAATATATGATGGAACAACATAGCTTGCTTGTTTGCTAAGGAAATATGCCCTCTCGTGCTGTGCGCCCTTACTATGTTACGTGACGTTTGCGCGCTAAGATTCGGAGCCCGCCCGTCGCTCAATGATAAGCCTTGAAGCTCTTCGTGACGCTCGATAATTTATTTGGGTCCACCTATGAAAGCATAAGTAGTTCTTTGCCATGTTGTATCGGATGCGACGATGGAGATGATTATGGGTGCGGGAAAAAGTGAATTCAAAAGATTTACTTGTGCAGACAGGACATTTGAATAGATGGATAAGAAAAAGTTGTGACAAACTAATCTGGTGAAGGGAGCTAAATTTTCTCGGCAATCTCATTAAAGGTTTGACCGATGCTCATTTAGTCGGGCTGTTTTTTTTTTTTGCCTTGGTTTCATATAAGGAGCTAACTTGATAAGAGAAATTCAATCGTATGGTAATAAAAAAAAATGGTTTGGGCGCCTCCAGCAAATTCAATCTAAACCAAGGACAAACTTTGTCCCAAAGCAGCTATTCTCATCATATTCTCTAGCAAGAACAGTCGACTCTATTAACCTAATTATATTCTTTGTCATATGCTTATTGTACAAAAAACAAATTAAGGAATGTCTTAGGCATATACACAAGAGTGGGTCATATTGCCGACCAGACCTTCTCTGCTCGCCCCTTCTAGCTAGATGCCATGGTCAGAAAACAAACCCTAAATTGCCTTCTCGGGTGACATTGCACATTGAGACCCATCAATTGTTATTGTGGGCTTTGTGTTCTTCTTGTGGTCGTCTATTGAAAGTGGGCATCACAAGATAACACGACCTGACAATGTGGAAAAAAGAAGAAGAAGAAGAAGAAGTTAATGAGAGACTTTAGAATCCAATATCGAAGCGATTATCTTGAAACAGATAATTAGAACACGATTTTTCGAGCTACGTTATAAAACTAGAAAAGAAAATCTAGCTTTTCGTAATTACTAACATGCAATTTGTGATCATGCCGGTGCACAAATAAGAAATGTAACACTCAATAACTAAAAGCATAAATAAATTCCTTGAAGAGATATATAAACCTTGGTGCGCTAAGCAAAAGTAAAGCTTCATTATGTCCAACACATCAAGTGTTCTGCAAAATGTTAACTAAAGACCAAACAATGCATATATGACCTAAACATGGTTTCTAAATGCAAATATGTAATGCTAATTAATTATTTTGGGTTTTCCTTTATTTAGAATGGAAATTTTATTCAGCTGAGAAAAAAATATGTAATGCAATGCTAATTAAGGAAAAAAGTCATAGGAAATCTTATGCCAGTTGAGAAAGTGGATGCTCTTATTTGGACATCTTGTTTGGGCTACTGGATTTATGTTTTAATTTCCAAACTAGACAGAGGAGCTCTCCTTATTACCGGGTCATGAGTGTTGACACTTAATTTTGTCGGTCCCGAAAGGTTTCATTTATTTTAATGCATTTTCCTTTATTATTGCAAATTTGGAAAAAAAAAAGAAAAAGAAAAAGGAATTAGATCGGGCCAGGTCGACCCGGACCCACGCTGGCGGACCTGGCTCACGTGTTTTCTCTCTCTTGGGAAGCGGGCCTGCTCCAGCGGCCCACTTCCACTTTTCTTCTTTTTCGCGGGTTGGGCCCGGGCTAGCCGGCCCACTCCCCTTCTTCCTTTCCCCCGGCAAGTGGCCCAGCCCCTATCCCCTCTATCCTTCTTCCCTCCCTCCGCGCGCGAAGCAAGGGAGCAGAGCTGGCCGGCCAGCTGCGATCACTTCTCAACCTTAAGTTCCATTCCGCGGCTGGAGGGACTTTGGCAGATAGTTTGGCAGCCTATAAAAAGGCGAGATGGAGCAGAGAGAGAGAGAGAGAGAGAGAGAGAGAGAGAGAGAGAGAGAGAGGGCGATTGTTTCCTGAAGAGCTAAGAGAGGACCGAAAGTGCTCCAGCTATTGTCTGGTGTTGATTTGCAGCCACTTGCCATCGATCGACCCCCTGAACTGGTTGTTTTTTTCCCCTCAAACTGGCCAACCCTGCTTTGATCGAGGGGCTCGCCGGGCCTAAGACTTCTAGTTTCTAGGTCCGACGAGCTTTGGTCTATTTTATGTTGTAGTCTGACTGATGTGGATCTTTCTTGTGAGTTGGTTGTGGTCTGGAGTGGTTTGGTTTGCCTTGGTTGAGCTTTGTTCACCGTTGTGTCTCCGCACATTACCTGCTCGATGAAATGTTCGCCGTTGCGACGCGGCCTTTTGGTCCAAGTTCTGGTTATTTTGAGTTTGTTTGGTTTGTAGAGCTGCTTGCATTGTTGTCCTACTGTATATTATGATGTTTTGTGGCTATGTTTTGGGCGATCGGCCCCTAGCAAGCTTGGACGGAGCAGGAGAAGGCTTTCGAGGACTTGGCCGAGCCTCTGGCCGGTGATTGTTGGCCCCCTCATGCATCTTCATGTCTTGTTGAGGCTGGTGGAAGGTCGGGTTAAAGGCTGGCGAAGCTCCGGTGACCATTTTTTAGGTCCGGCAAGCCTTGCACCCATGGAACTGATCCGGTGACCATTTTTTTAAAGAATAAGAATAATAATAAAAAGAACTGGGGTACTTTCGACCAAAAAAAAAAAAACTGGGAACTGCTTTCGCAAAAAAAAAACTAGGGGACTGGTTGAACCGGTTCGACCGGGTTTGTGCGGTGACACGCCGATCGGACCGGGTTCTCGGAGGAAAACCGGAATAGACCGGGAGCACGGCTATTTGGAGGGTCCTAGCCCGGTTGGACCGGGTTTGTGAAGGGTTTAGGCCAGGTCGGCGGAGGATTGAACGGAATCGTTTGGCTTCGCCGTAGAGGAAGGCCAACTGCGATGTCGCTTGAGTCAACAGCCCGGTCTTGGAACCGGTGTGATATGAAGCGGGGTCCACGAGCGAAGGACGCTGATGTGGCGTCGTTTTGGTTCACGGATGCTAGTGGGGAAACGACGGCATTTGGCGCGCCCGTAGGCACGGCGAATGGCACCGTTTGGCTTCACACCACGTTAACCGATCCGGCGTTGTTTTGGGTGAAACGTGGGCAGCTTTGTTCTCGCTCCGCGTGTGGACATGACAAAAAGCGTTGTTTCGGGATTTTATGTAAAAAAAGAAAATGTTTTATAAAATTTAAAAAATTTCAAAAAAACCCCAAAAAATTAGTAAAAATTAAAAAATGCCTTTTTATTTCTTGTTTAGCCTAATTAGTATTTTTTTTAGGTGCTTGTTTGGCAATGGCGATCGACCTATGTCCACTCTCGTCGATTTTTGTACATCTAATTTTGTCTCGGGTTTGATATTTGGAATTGTAACTAAATACCGATTACATTGCATGTTTCCTTTACAGTGCTTTCAATACTTGAGTGTTTGTTTATAGCACTACATTTCGTTAAATTACTTGTTAATCGCTTTCCTAGTATTAGGATAGGATTAGAATGGAATTTGCACGAAAATGACAGAAAGATAGTATGCATAATCATCCAACACTCGGTTCGATACATGTAGGTTCCGAATGATAATCGAATGCATGATCACCTTAGGAAACAATCAAGTGGTTAGGTATCGAAAGGGCGCCGATTAGACAATTAGTATAAACAAGTCCCCGAATTTAGATTCTATGGTTGCGTAGCATTCGAGAAAACACTCATGTGTCTTGATTGGATGCTAACCAATCCCAATAGGTTAGCAATGACTCATAGTTTTTGTTTAGGTTGCTAATCATGAGAATGAAAATCCAATATCATGTGAGGTATGGACTTGGAAGAGCCCACACCTGAATCGAGGCAATACCCTAAACCTGTGGACCCCTTCGTAGAGGGAAAAACATGTCGCGACAACGAAGAAGTGAAAAAAGAACAAAAGTACAATTTTAAAAAAGAAATGCTGGGCCGCCTCCGGCAAATTCAATCTAAACTAAGGATAAACTTTGTTCCAAAGCAGCTAATCTCATCATATTCTCTAACAATAACAATTGACTTTATCAACCTAATTATATTCTTTGTCATATGCTCATTGTACGAAAAAAAAAAACTCAAGGATGTGTTAGGCATATATACAATAATGACGTCGTATTGCCGACCAAATTTTCTCTGCTCACCCCCTCTGGCTAAATGCCATGGTCAGGAAACAAACCCTAAATGGCCTTTCTGTGTGATATGGCACATTGAACTCATCAAGTCTTTGTTGAGGTTTGTGTTTTTCTTGTGGTCATCACAAAATAACACTATCTATATCTAACAAGGCATATACAAGAAAAAACATTATTGAGAGACATTAGAATATGACATCGAAGCGATTATCTTGAAAACGAATTGCTGAAATATGATTATATTCCGAGCTATTATATACCTAGAAAATAAAATCTTGCTTTCCGTAATACCGGATTAAGATGTTTGCATGATTTCGCGAAGAAAGAACGTGAATCTTTTGATGGCTCCTAATGTACATTGATAAATTCTTCTAGCATTTCAAGACGATGAGCCTATTAACCACGCATATCTCTATCTTCATTATTTATATTCTAAAGTAGATATAACTCGATTTTAAATCTTAAATTTTTGTGGAAAAAGTACTAGTAACATCATCATGAATGGGAACACACACAAAAAAAGGCAAAAGGGCACCGAAGTACCAATATTTCCGTACGGTCCTCACTTTGATACAAATATATTTTTTTAATTACTTAAGGGCCAATTTTTTAAAAAATGATCTGTTTCAAGTGCCAACTCCGGTAACCTTCATCGGAAATCACACGTAACAAAAATGTGCCTCGTCGGAGGATCCTAGTTAGCAAAAAATAAATTAAAAATCAATAAAAAAATCCACATAATATTAAAAAACTTAAAAATAAACTAAAAAAACTAAAAAAAAGAAGAAGATGGGAAGCGGTTGCGTGGCAAGGGTCCGTGAACCCTCGCCGCCACTACCCACCATTGCCAACCATTGCCGGCAAGGTGGGGGGCGGTTGGGGGGTCACACAGATCCGGGAGAGGTCGAGCCTCCCCAACCTTGGCGAGACCTCGGCGGGGATCGCCGGGGCTCGGCAACCCCCTCGGTCGTTCCCCACCCTCGTTGACGATTGTAGGGCGGCGGCGGCAGCGAGGGCATGAACCCTCGCCACCGCAACTCTCGCTTCCCTTTGTTTTTTTTTTAATTAATTTTTTCTTACTTTTTAAGTTATTTTTTTGTTTAAACTTGATTTTTAAAAAAAATTAACTATTTTTAAATTGAACAATGCACGTGGATGCCACATGGGTTTATTTTTTTTTTAAAATTGCCATATAATATTAATAATAATAAAATAAGTCACGTGTCTTGTTTTGCCCGAATTTGCACTTAAGTGATCATGTTTTGCTAGAATTGGCACTTATAGGATCGTTTTTCTCCGATTTGGCATTTAAATGATAAAAAAAAATATTGACATCAAAGTAAGCGCCGTATACAAATATTGGCACTATAAGTATTCTTTTGCCACTAAAAAAGTATTAAACTTATTGCATTGATATCAATTCAATTTTAAACTTTCAATAGGGCCAATTTAGTCCCAAATCTTTCGCATTTGTGCCAATTGAGCCCCTCCGGAAAATTTTAGTTGGAAAGTCATTGATGTGAACTCTGGTCATCCTATATGGCATAACCAGGTGCTAACGTAGATCAATTTTACAATATTTTATCACTAGATTATTTTTTTTTATTGTAAATCGTTAATTGCTTGTGAGGGTCACAACCCTCCCCCAAGCCATTGTCGGGATCCGGCAAGGGAGGCATTGTCTAGGCCACTAGGGTTGAGCCCTTGCCGGATCCGAGCAAGGGAGACCCTCTCCCAAGCAAGGGCGGCCGTTGGGTGAGGTTGCCTTCGATGGATCGGGTGATGGCTTCGACCCTCTTGGAAGGTCGATGGTCGCCATTGCCGATCTCGGCATGGGGTTGTGGCCCTCGCCCGCACTAGCCACAATGAAGAAAAATAAAAAGAAAAACAATAAAAAAATTAAAACTTTAGAGAAATATCAAAATTGTAAAATTTATCCTTGTCAACGTCGATTATGCCACATTTGATGGTTAGTGACTACGATAGTGATTTCCAAGTGAAAATTGGCATGATAGACTCAACTGGCATAAATGCAAGAATTTTAGGACTAAATTCATCCAATTAAAAGATTTATAACTGATAAGTATCAATACAATACGTTTAGAACTTTTTTGGTACTTTTTCCTCATAATGAATCAGGATCACATATTAATAAGCAATGCATAAAATGTTGATTCAAAAGGGTTGACATGTATAACAATGGGGAAAGGTGATTGAAAGTGTCAAAACTTTTGTGTGATCTCACTTTGATATCATAACCTTTCATTCGATCGAATGAGTGCCATAACCTTTTAAAAGCATTTACCAAAAGGGCTATGCCACGTCGTAGTTTTAGTACTTGGTTAAATAATTCTAAAAAGTTATGGCACTCAAGTGATTGAGAAAAAAAATGTTATAGCATTCAAGTGAGTGATATATGAAAGTTATCATATTTTTGGTATTCTTCAATAAAATGATTATTTAAAAGGGCTAACATATATAACAATGGGAAAATGTTACTAGAAATTCTATAACTTTCGTAATAAACTTATTTGGGTTCCATAATTTTTCAATCGATCACTTGATGCCATAACGTTTCAAAAATAGTTCACCAAATCTCATTATATTTAATGCCACGTCGAATTTTCCAAGTAAAAGGAAATCGTTGATATCACTCAAGTAAACATTGATGATTCCAACATCATTCACTCACGACTTTAGGACAATTTGAACTCATTCTTTTAAGGCTCTTTTTTTGTCAAATTTTAAGGCTCCGTTTATTTCGTAGAAATAAATAATTTAAAAAATATTTTTCTAAAAATGATCGCTTATTGCTTACAAAATGAATGACCATGAAAATTTTCATCATCCATGAAAACACTTGGACATAATTGTTATCGATAAGGAAAACATTTTTCATATTTAGAAAAATATTTTTCAAATTATTCATTATGTGCAAAATAAACAGAGTTTAAATGGATAAAATCTTCAAATATTATGTCTTTCTCTTTCACTGCTTGTCTAAATCCTTTTTCTTGTTTTAATTCTTTTCACCGGCAAGTGTCTGCTCTTTTCTAATACTCCCAAGCACCCTTCAAACTCGCACAATCAAAGTGGGTTTGAAACTGAAGAAAGGATGTCTTACTTTCTCTCCTTTGCTATATGCAGATGATTTACTAATTTTCCGAGCTGCTAACCATGATGTTTTTCAGTTTCAAAGAGCTTGCTTGATGAATACTACTTGGATACTGGATAGTTAATCGACCTGCAGATATGAGTGTGTTTTTCAGCCCAAACACCTTTGAGCAGAACAGTTTAGAAGTCATACAAGTCCTTGGCATGAAGGCTGTCATAACCACCGGGAAATACCTAGGCCCCTTCCAACTATCTGGTGAAGATCCAAGACTGCTGCCCTAAAGGCAGTAAGAGAAAAGATTCACGGTGAAATTCCAGGTTGGAAGGCTTTGTTATTTTTTCGGGCAGGATGCGCACGAAACAAAGACTCGCATTGAAAAAAATTGCCAAGTCCCTACGGCGTTTATAGCTTGCCTCGAATGTCTGGGGTCCATTAGATCCGTATTTCCTGCGATCTGTGGCATTGTGCAATAATCGATTGACATCCCTCTTGCCCTAATGCAAGAAAATTCCGCCTAGTCGAGCATCAAAGCTATTGTATTTGGGACAAAGATTGTGGTTATTAAGTTAACTATATAGTGCTTAAAGGCTATTTGGATCGAGATGATAAAAATAGGTATGTAATCATCTAAGTTGGAATTATAAAGAGACATATAATCACAAAGATTCAGCAATTAACCTAAGCCAAAGATGAAAGTCCAACCGGATACAAGTGGCCATCAGCTGATCAAAGCTGATATGGAAAGACATCCGCTGGTTAGTGCATACGCAGCAACACAGTCACATACGCTGATGATGTGCATTAATCATTCGAATTGTTTCTGGGGTATGATTGTTACTTCCTTTTCTGAGTCATTCCTTTGTGGAGAATGCAGATTGTAAAATTCTATCTGACTGAGGAACAGCTGGCTAGGTTCGTTAGCCAATTTCATTTCATAATATCTTTCCCTTGTATAGCAAGCACTCAAAATTTATTTCATATATGTGGTTGTCGAATGTTCAATTCTGAGAAAAAAATCCTTCTTTCATTATGGTCGATCATAACAGATTGCCCAAAAAAAAAAAAAATGTTCACGTATTAACCCGTTTGAAATCTGGCCCTTACCTGCACATACCAATTTTGTTTCAACCCTCTTGGTACTTTCCTTAATTTGCTAGAACCCTCGTTTTTGATATTGTATAAAACCACTTCAACTCTTATGCATTGCATTCATCTGATCAAATAATCCCACAAAAGTTCCTCTTAAGCCACTAGATTATACCATCGACGAGCACAAAACGGATGGAGGGTCTCAGCTTCAAGAGGCCAATGGCGACGGTGGTGATGTTGGTGTTAATTCTCGGTGCATTCGCGGTGCGAGTGCAGAGCGATAGTTCTTGTTTTGATGATTGTATCTCGGATTGCTCCGACAGCCGCATCCCGAATTGTTACGCCAAATGTGTAATGGAACGTCACTGTCATCACTCTTCGGGTACTTATCTCGATCACTGCGAGCTTGGATGCAAAATCACCAAGTGCATTGGCGTGAAATTGGGTACAGATCTCATCCCTCAATCCTTGATGTTATTTATTTATTCATCTGTTTCTTCTTTTCAACTGTTGAAAAGCTTAGGTTATTAGGGTTTGTGGGTTCGGATGATGACAACTACTTTGGGTGACACGTAATTTGGTGTCATCTAAATCGAGTTATATTTAATAGAATAATTAAATATCAAATCATGTTTTCATCTAATAGCTTAACCTTTTAGAACAGGTTAGCGGTGATCTCATAAAATCCGACATGGTATTAGAGCGAGTTACATACCTCAAGAGAAATATGCGATTCTTTATTTTGGCTGTGCTTTGGAATCTCAGTTTTTTTCCCGCTTAAGAAATTGAGTGTTTTATCTTCTTCTTTTCTATGGTGTCATCTTTGTAGTTACCTTTTCATTAGATTCCCAAGCAGAATGTTTTCAAATCAAAGTTTAAAAATACCTGCAGATGCCAAGGAGCTTGAAGATTGTGCGGATGCCTGCGGGAAAGATTGCAAAGCAATTTATACTCCGCATTGAATTTTGTAACCATGTTTATGTGCACAATAATAAGAATAAGTTAATGCGTCAATAAAAGAGTTCTTATCATCCTAAGGTTGATTAGCTATCTGAAAATTTGCCTAGCGCGATCAAATTCTATTCTCTCTCGCCCGATTTCAATCAAATCTCTCAACTCCCTCTTGGTCCTTTTTCTTTCTTCTAAGAATGGTTCCCGTCTCTCTCACATCCCGCTAAGAGGGGCTGCCCCGGCCGCAGAATGGATTATGCGGCCGGGAGAGCTTCACGACTCGCCGGCGCTCCGTTCATTTGCTTAGCGGTGAGAGTGAAGGAAGGAGGCGGAAGGATCGAGCTGGGCTGGGTCGCCCGTTCGCAGAGAAGATAAGGAGAGGAGTGGGCTGTGCACTTGGGCCCACTCGCGCAAAAACAAGGAGGGGGCTTGCTTCAGCCCCGCATTCGTGGAAAGAAAACGCGAGGGCCGGATCTCGCCCACACGGATCCGGGTCAAGCCGCCCGATCCAACTCTCTATTTATTTTCTTTTTAAAAATTATTTTAAATTTTTTTCATATTTTTCTAATTCACAATAAAACAAGAAAAGTGGGTTGGCTTTCTTCGTGTTTTGCTTCTTCTTTTTTCTTTTTCAGCGAAGCCAAGGGAAAAACAAAGGGAAAACAAGACAAGAAGAAAAGAATAGAAAGGAAAAATATAAAAACAAATGATGAAAATGTCCTTAATCATGCCCTTCTTTGAAAAAAAAATGGCACTTTAAGTCTTTATTTTAGAAAATGAATACACTTTAGACCCTTGTTCAAAAAGTTTCACCACTGCAGCCTCTCTCTACTAGGAGCCTTCCTTTGTGATCTCGTACTTGATCCCGTGGTCATATTCCCCTTATTTTTCGCTAACCTCGATGAAGGCTTCCAAAAAGAAAGGCATGGGATTATCTATCTTTGTCTTGATTCTTGGAGGACGGCTATTTGGAGGCTATGTAGCACCGAACACTCCTTCGAGGAGATTTTTTGCCTGTCGGACACTCCGCCGTGTCCGACACGCTCCGGACATGGCCGGACACGCTCGGACATGCGGTCAACGCGTGTCCGAGCGTGGACACTTTGTCAATGTAACGGACACGCAAGGGACTCACGTGTTCGGGGGTAAGATGGGAAAATTTTTAGTGATGTCAAAAAAACCCCAAATCGACCTAATTTATTTTTCACCCTCGAGCCTCCGCTTTGTCTACTCTCTCTCACGGCTTATCCTCTATGTCTCGTTCTCTCTCGCGGCTTTCTGATTCGTCGACTTTGACTCCCTTCGACGCCTACGGCTCATGCCTTGTGGCCGCCGGCCTCGCCCGAGGTCCTCAATTCGTTGTCCTCACTCCTCATCTCGCCACTAAGTTCTACCGGTGAGGCCGTGTCCTCACCTCGAGTTGTTAGTTCGCCTCGCCGGCCTCGGGCACTCGGCTTGCCTCCTCGCAATCCTAGCAATTGTCTCCGTCGCTTGTCGCCGCCGTCACTCAAGAAAGTCTGTTCTTTGCACACGAAAACCAGGTAAATTTCTTGGTTTTGATCCCAATAATTACTGTGGATTATTAGATTATTGGCAAAGGTATGCGAATAGTGTTGTGTTGTAAAATACATTGTAGCTGATTCTTGAAAACGAATTGCTGAAATATGATTATATTCCAAGCTATTATATACCTAGAAAATAAAATCTTGCTTTCCGTAATTTTGGATTAAGATGTTTGCATGATTTCGCGGAAAGAAAAGAACGTGAATCTTTTGATGGCTTCTAATGTACATTGATAAAATTCTTCTAGCATTTCAAGACGATGAGCCTATTGACCACGCATATCTCTATCTTTATTATTTATATTATAAAGCAGATACAATGCAATTTTAAATCATAAATTTTTGTGGAAAAAAGTACTAGTAACATCATCATGAATGGGAAAACAAAAAAAAAAAAAAAAGCAAAAGGGCACTTATGATCCAATATTTCTGTATGGCCCTCACTTTGGAATCAATATATATTTTTAATCATTTAAGTGCTAATTTTTTTGAAAAAGATTATTTCAAGTGCCAACTCCGGTAACCTTCATCGGAAATCACACGTAACATCTACGTGCCTTGTCGGAGGATCCTAATCAGCAAAAAATAAATTAAAAATCAATAAAAAAATCCACATAATATTAAAAAACTTAAAAATAAACTAAAAAAAATAAAAAAAAAAAAGATGGGAAGAAGTTGCATCGGCGAGGGCTGTGAACCCTCGCCGCTCTACCCACCATCGCCAACCATTGTCGGCAAGGTGGGGATGGGACTCGTAGGGAGGGTCGCACAGATCTAGGCGAGGTCGAGCCTCCCCAACCTTGGTGAGACCTCGGCGGGGATTCTTTGGGGCTCGGCAACCCCCTCGACCATTGTTCCCCACCCTCTCCGACAATTGTAGGGCAAGCGGCGGCGAGGGCATGAACCCTCGCCATTGCAACTTTTACTTTCCTTTGTTTTTTTTAATTAATTTTTTCTTACTTTTTAAGTTATTTTTCTGTTTAAACTTGATTTTTTAAAAATTTAACTATTTTTAAGTTGAACGATGCACGTGGATGCCACGTGGGTTTGTTTGTTTTTTTTTAAATTGCCACATAATATTAAAAATAATAAAATAGGTCACGCATTATTTGTTTGGCCGGAATTTGCACTTAAGTGATTGTGTTTTGCGAATTGGCACTTATATGATTGTTTTTCTCCGATTTGGCATTTAAGTGATACAAAAAATTATTGACACCAAAGTGAGCGCCGTATACAAATCGGCCTGTAAGTAATCTTTTGCCACTAAAAAAGTATTAAACTTATTGCATTGATAACAATTCAATTTTAAACTTTCAATAGGGCCAATTTAGTCCCAAATCTTTCTCATTTGTGCCAATTGAGTCCCTCCCGAAAATTTTAGTTGGAAAGTCATTGGCGTGAACTCTCGGTCATCCTATGTGGCATAACCAGGTGCTAACGTAGATCAATTTTACAATATTTTATCACTAGATTATTTTTTATTGTAAATCATTAATTGCATGTGAGGGTCACAACCCTCCCCCAAGCCATTGCCGGGATTCGGCAAGGGAGGCATCGCCCTAGGCCACTAGGGTTGAGCCCTTGCCGGATCCGGAGCAAAGGAGACCCTCTCCCCAAGCGGGGCGGCGCTGGGTGAGGTTGCCTTCGATGGATCGGGTGAGGGCTCGCCCCTCATGGAAGGTCAATGGTCGCCCTTGCCGGATCGGCATGGGGTTGTGGCCCTCGCCCACACTAGCCACCATGAAGAAAAATAATAATAAAAATTAAAAATTTAGAGAAATATAAAAAATGTAAAATTTATCCTTGTCGGCGTTGATTATGCCACGTATGATGGTCAAGAACTACGTTAGCGATTTTCAAAGTGAAACTTGGTTTGATAGACTCAATTGGCATAAATGCAAGAGTTTTAGGACTAAATTCATCCAATTAAAAGATTTATAACCGATAAGTATCAATACAATACGTTTAGAATTTTTTGGTACTTTTTCCTCATAATGAATCAGGATCACATATTAATAAGCAATGCATAAAATGTTGATTCAAAAGGGTTGACATGTATAACAATGGGGAAAGGTGATTGAAAGTGTCAAAACTTTTGTGTGATCTCACTTTGATATTATAACTTTTCATTTGATCGAATGAGTGCCATAACCTTTTAAAAGCATTTACCAAAAGGGCTATGCCACGTCGGAGTTTCAATACTTGGTTAAATAATTTTAAAAAGTTATGGCACTCAAGTGATCGAGAAAAAAATGTTATAGCATTCAAGTGAGTGATACATGAAAGTTATGATATTTTTGGTTTTATTCCATAAAATGATTATTTAAAAGGGCTAACATATATAACAATGGGGAAATGTTACTAGAAATTCTATAACTTTTGTAAGAAACTTATTTGGGTTCCATAATTTTTCAATCGATCACTTGATGCCACAACTTTTCAAAAATAGTTCACCAAATCTCATTATATTTAAAATTTTCCAAGTAAAGGAAATCGCTGAAAACACTTGGACATAATTGTTATTGATAAGGAAAACATTTTTCATATTTAGAAAAATATTTTTCAAATTATTCATTATGTGCAAAATAAACAGAGTTTAAATGGATAAAATCTTCAAATATTATGTCTTTCACTACTTGTCTAAATCCTTTTTCTTGTTTTAATTCTTTTCACCGGCAAGTGTCTGCTCTTTTCTAATACTCCCTAGCACCCTTCAAACTCGCACAATCAAAGTGGGTTTGAAACTGAAGAAAGGATGTCCTACTTTCTCTCCTTTGCTATATGCAGATGATTTCTATTTTTCCGAGCTGCTAACCACGATGTTTTTGAGTTTCAAAGAGCTTGCTTGATGAATACTGCTTGGATACTGGACAGTTAATCAACCTGCAGGTATAAGTGAGTTTTTCAGCCCAAACCCCTCTGAGCAGAACACTTTAGAAGTCATACAAGTCCTTGGACATGAAGGCTGTCATAACTACTGGGAAATACCCAGGCCCCTTCCAACTATCTGGTGAAGATCCAAGACTGCTGCTCTAAAGGCAGTAAGAGAAAAGATTCACGGTGAAATTCCAGGTTGGAAGGCTTTGTTATTGTTTCAGGCAGGATGCGCACGAAACAAAGACTGGCATTGAAAAAAATTGCCAAGTCCCTACGGCGTTTATCGCTTGCCTCGAATGTCTGGTGTCCATTAGATCCGTATTTCCTGCGATCTGTGGCATTGTGCAATAATCGATTGACATCCCTCTTGCCCTAATGCAAGAAAATTCCGCCTAGTCCAGCATCAAAGCTATTGTATTTGGGACAAAGATTGTGGTTATTAAGTTAACTATATAGTGCTTAAAGGCTATTTGGATCGAGATGATAAAAATAGGTATGTAATCATCTAAGTTGTAATTATAGAGAGACATATAATCACAAAGATTCAGCAATTAACCTAAGCCAAAGATGAAAGTCCAACCTGATACAGGTGGCCATCAGCTGATCAAAGCTGATATGGAAAGACATCTGCTGGTTAGTGCATACTCAGCAACACACTCACATACGCTGATGATGTGAATTAATCATTCGAATTGTTTCTGGGGTATGATTGTTACTTCCTTTTCTGAATCATTCCTTTGTGGAGAATCCAGACTGTAAAATTCTATCTGACTGAGGAACAGCTGGCTAGGTTCGTTAGCCAATTTCATTTCATAATATCTTTGCCTTGTATAGCAAGCACTCAAGATTTATTTCATATATGTGGTTGTCCAATTTTCAATTCTGAGAAAAAAAATCCTTCTTTCATTATGGTCGATCATAATAGATTGCCCAAAAAAGAAAAATGTTCCCGTATTAACCCGTTTGAAATCTGGCCCTTACCTGAACATACCAATTTTGTTTCAACCCTCTTGGTACTTTCCTTAACTTGCTAGAACCCTCGTTTCTGATATTGTATAAAACCACTTCAACTCTCACGCATTGCATTCATCTGATCAAATAATCCCACAAAAGTTCCTCTTAAGCCACTAGATTATGCCATCGGCGAACACAAAACGGATGGAGGGTCTCAGCTTCAAGGGGCCAACGGCGACGGTGGCGATGTTGGTGTTAATTCTCGGTGCATTCGCAGCGCGAGTGCAAAGCCAGAGTTCTTTGTTTTGATGATTGTATCTGGGATTGCTCCGACAGCCACATCCCGAGTTGTTACGCCAAATGTATAGTGGAACATAGCTGTCATCACTCTTCGGGTGCTTATCTCGATCACTGCGAGCTTGGATGCAAAATCACCAAGTGCATTGGCGTGAAATCTGGTACAGATCTCATCCCTCAATCCTTGATGTTATTTATTTATACATCTGTTTCTTCTTTTCAACTGTTGAAAAGCTTAGGTTATTAGGGTTTATGGGTTCGGATGCTGAGAACTACTTTAGGTGACACGTAATTTGGTGTCATCTAAATCGAGTTATATTTGATAGAATAATTAAACATTAAATCATGCATTCATCTAATAACTTAAGCTTTCGAACAGGTTAACGGTGATCTCGTAAAATTTCACATGGTATCGAGAGGAGAATTGCATACCTCAAGAGAAATATGCGGTTCTTTATTTTGGCTGTCTTTGGAATCTCGGTTTTTTTCCCCTTAAGAAATCGATTGTTTTATCTTCTTCTTTTCTATGGTGTCATCTTTGTAGTTACCTTTTCATTAGATTCCCAAGCAGAATGTTTTCAAATCAAAGTTTAAAAATACCTGCAGATGCCAAGGAGCTTGAAGATTGTGCGGATGCCTGCGGGAAAGATTGCAAATCAATTTATACTCCGCATTGAATTTTGTAACCATGTTTATGTGAACAATAATAAGAATAAGTTAATGCGTCAATAAAAGAGTTCTTATCATCCTAAGGTTAATTAGCTATGAAAATTTGCCTAGCACGATCAAATTCTGTTCTCTCTCGCCCGATTTCAGTCAAATCTCTCAACTCCCTCTTGGTCCTTTTTCTTTCTTCTAAGAATGGTTCCCGTCTCTCTCTCACATCCTGCTAAGAGGGGCTGCCCCAGCCGCAGAATGGATTATGCGGCCGGGAGAGCTTCACGACTCGCCGGCGCTCCGTTCATCTGCTTAGCAGTGAGAGTGAAGGAAGGAGGAGGAAGGACCGGGCTGGGCTGGGTCGCCCGTTCGCAGATAAGAGAAGGAGAGGAGTGGGCCGTGCGCTTGGGCCCACTCGCCAAAAAAGGAGGGGGCTTGCTTCTCGCAGGCCGGCTTCCGGGGAATGAAAACCTGCGGGCCGGGTCTGCCCACACGGATCCGGGTCGAGCCGGCCCGATCCAACTCTCTATTTATTTTCTTTTTAAAATTTTTTAAAATTTTTTCCTATTTCACAATAAAACAAGAAAAGAGGGTTGGCTTTCTTCGTGTTTTGCTTCTTCTTTTTTCTTTTTCAGCGATGCCAAGGGAAAAACAAAGGGAAAAAAGGCAAGAAGAAAAGGAAAAAGAAAAAAATATATATAAAAACAAATGATGAATATGTCCTTAATCATGCCCTTCTTTGAAATAAAAATGGCACTTTAAGTCTTTATTTTAGAAAATAAAAACACTTCGGACCCTTATTAAAAAATTTTCACCACCGCAACCTCTCTCTACTAGGAGCCTTCCTTTGCGATCTTGTACTTGATCCCGTGGTCATATTCCCCTTATTTTTCGCCAACCTCAGTGAAGGCTTCCAAAAAGAAAGGCAAGGGGTTATCTATCTTTGTCTTGATTCTTGTTGGGGATTACTACGAATGTACAAAATATTATCCTATCATACGAAGTAGATCCGTCGAATGGGTGGATCGGGTGAGGTCGAAAATATCAAATCCAAATAGACCTACTTTTGATCCATTTTCATGTAATGCAAATTTAGTGATTGAAAAAAATATATAATGATCTATATCCAATCCGACCCACATAGCTTAAATATTTTCATATTTAACCCAATTTAGTAAAACCCATAACTAAACCGAGGTGTAAAGCGTGGAGCAAGGGAGCGCGAGTTTAAGAGAGAATGAAAAGGGAGTCATAAGGGTGAGTTGAATCTAAATAAGTTATAAATCCATTTATGACCCACTTAAAACCAACAACAAATGGGTCCATTTGTGACCTATTTAATGGATACAGCTAACCTATGTAACTACCCAATCCATCACGTATGAAAAATGAGTTTATGACCTATTTTGACAGGTTTAATCCAAAGTTAGCAAACATTGCAAGTTGCGTGAAAAAGAAAAGGTAGGGAAGGTCCTATCTTTATCTTGATTCTACACGAATGAACGTTTGGATGTAAAACATGAACCAACGCTTTTTTTTTTTTCGTCACGATTCGTAGCCATATAGACCCTTTTCCCTCATGCTTCTCCAAATATAATATTTTCATTGTTGGTTTTTCATACGTATAATTTCACAAAAGTTTCCCTTTAGCCATTAGCGTAAATTGAGGACGAGTGTAAAATTGATGGAGTGTCTGTTTACTGAACAACATGTTTAATAAGAAGTTTATTATTATTTCTTTAGCATCTTTGGTCCATTCTAGCGATTTAATTGCCCTGTTTTTTCAAATCATGCCTTTTGGATGCACGTGACACATATGTACTTATTCGAGAGGGTTTGCGACACAAAAATTAATTTGAGTAAATGTTACACAAATGTTTTAATTTGAGATTTTTGATGGTATTAACCATAACTTTATGTACATATACATGGGCATGGTCTTGGATCACAACTTTCTCCGCACTAAGATAATTGAACATGAAACTATACACTCAAGAGAGCAAAAGAAAGATCCAAGAATCAATTTGATCAATTCATCCTGAGTTGTAAATATTTTTTTTATAATGTTTCATAGTTAAGACTCTTTTTGTTTCATCAGAAAAATGATTTTAAAAAAATATATTTCTAAAAATATTCTCGTAAAATAATTAGTCACCCATTTGCGTAAGAAATATGAGCAATCATTTTTAGGAAAATGTTTTTCAAATCGTTTATTCTTACTCAAATAAAGGGTGAGACCATCCAAGAAAATGTTTGGATATAAATTACGGCGATAATGATAACATTTTTCGTTGACTAATTGTTTGGATATATATAAGTAATTATTTTTAGAAAAATTTTTTCAAATTGTTCATTTCCTATGAAACGGCCTAAAATGACTTAGTCAATGAATACAATTTCCAAGTCAATGAAAAATTCGTGCATGAAATTAAAAAAGTGAATTTTTAATTTTTTTTTTCAAAATTTTTAAAGTTAAAGAAGTGAAAACATTTTTCAAAATTGCTCATCTTGAATTCTTTAATTTTCATTTTTCTTCTTGGTCATGCTCGTCGCCGGGCCTCGGTGATGGCCGATGAGCCTCGGTGATGGTTGATGACTAGCCACACGAGGTCGAGCTTCGCCATATCCGGCAAAGCTCTTTTTTTTTTTTTTTTTCTTTCTTCCTTTATCGGGGCTTGTCATCGATCGTTGTTGAGGTTTGACAATTGGCGGAATGAGAAGGAAAAAGAGAAAGAAAAAAAAAAATTAAAATTTTTAAAAAAGTAGAATTTTCAAGAGAAATAGTTTTGAAAAGCGTTTTTACCTCTTTAAATATAAGAATTCACTTTCTAATCTTAGACATAAATTTTCAGTTGACCGAAAAGTATTTTTCATTAATAAAATCATTTTCGACTGAAGTTCTCAAAAGCCACTTTCACTTAATCAAATGCAACCAGAGGCTTTGTTTATTTTGTGGAAAATGGATGAGCTAAAAAATTCTTAATAAAATGATAGTTTATTTGACTTAAAATAATTAGCTAATAAAAAATATTTTTGCTATCGATTATATCTAAATTGGACGTCGTTTATTCCTTTTTATTAGCTATATAAGTTATTACATTTAGGAAGTAATTTTTCACGATACAAACGGAGGGTAAATAAAACAAACTGATAAAAATTTACTGACGTTTTTTACGTTCAGTACAATGATCGCACATGGTTAAAGCCATCTGCACCAAGGTGGCGCAAAAGCCGTCGCGTCTTCTTCCTCCTCCGTCGTCGTCAGCTCTCCACAGAGGATGTTAAACGGCAAGTCCAAGTTCCCTCGCGAGCGCCTTGCGGCCATGTCCGCCTCTTTCGCGTCTCAGAACCAGCTCATCGACTCGCTCACCTCCCACATCTCTCTCTACACCTCCCGTTCCCCCTACCCAAGCCCTAGCTCCGCCCTGCGATCCTCGATCCTCAAATGGCTCTCCTCCCTCGGCGCCCACCAACGCCGGTCACACATGACCGTCGTCGATCCCAGGTTCGTCCAGATCCTAATCCGGATGCTCGGCTACCTCCGCACCCGCGGCCACGGCTCCTTCATCCTGTTACCGGACATCCCGGAGGGCGATCTCCCCGGCGTCTGCTACAAGAAGTCGCGCGGGCTTCTGTCTCGCGTCGCCGAATCGAACTGTTCGGAGGGATCCATTTTCGACTCGGTTTTGTTTTTCAGCTCGAAAGAAGGGGAGAGTGTTGAGGGATGTTCGGTTTCGGTGAATTGTCTCGACTCTGTTACTGTTAGCGAAGGGTTCGTGGAAAATGTGGATTCATTTGTGGAAGCGATGGATAATGTGTCGAATGGAGGGTTTTTAAGGGGTGAAGAGAGTGAATTGGGTGTAGATTGGGTGGAATTAGGTTGGTTGAAGGCGAAGGGATATTACACCCTGGAGGCTTTTGTGGCGAATAGGTTGGAGGTGGCATTGAGGCTGGCTTGGCTGAATTGTAATAGTGGTAAAAAGAGACGGGTGAAGCTCAAAGAGAAGTTGGCGATGGCTAGCGTTGCAGCCAATGTGTTTTGGAGGAAGAAGGGTTGTGTCGACTGGTGGTCGAATTTGGATGCGGAAGTGAGGCAAAAGGCCTTAACTTCAGTATTCGGGAAGTCCGCAAAAGCCTTGGTATACACTTCAGGAACTTTCCTATATAGTTTCTCATTAAAAACTCAACAAGGTTTTGAACTGATCCAGTTGGTTGTTGTCTTCCCTTATATGAACACTTTATGATGGATGGATGTAGCTTTGATTCTTTGAGATTACATGCTAGTTTTTTCTCCACGTCAATTGCTTTCAATTGCCCACTCTAGGCATCTTGGTTGCTTGAAGTTAAGAAGATGGTATGGTCTAGTTTCTGACCAAACTTCTTTTCAGGCTCTGAAGATTCTGACAGAGGTAAAAAGTGCCTCAAAAGACAGGCTGTGGGCTTTCTCTCTGGAACCGCATCCACCACTCAAGTACAATGAGAATGTGTCTTTGCAAAGAGCAGCACCAGAACTTGCATCCGACGTAGAGTTTGGTTCAATGATTATGACTAACTCTATTTCTCGGGGACATTCTTCTTTTGCCAATGTCTTCAATTGTTTGCTTGTGCTTCGAGATGCCATTACATTAAAATCGTGTCTGGAAAATGACTTTGACGGAGGGAAAGTATTTTTTAGCTCCCTGAACGCTATTGGTACTATTTCTGATTGTATACTAGCAAAACTGCGGGCATTTCTTGTGATTATTTATCTTGAGTGCATGAAACTTGAACTTCTAGGAGACGGAAGTTGTAATTCATCGCCTAATAAGTCCAAGGAAAAGCCAGATGCATCGGGTCATAAAAAGAAGGGGAGGCCCGGTAATTTAAAGAGGCTGAATTCTACTGGTACTCCCCAAAAGGATCATCGGCTGACTGACAAATCTTGCAAGGTAATATATCCTTCATTTAAATTTGCTGACAGTTATGTCGATGATACCCCACAAATCTGTTGACAATTTTTTGCAAATAATTTATTAGGCTCATAATTTGTCATTGGCTAATACTGAGAAGTCAGCAAGCAAGATGCCTGTGGTCCGTCAGGGGAATGAGTGTCAGTTGGAGGGGTCATCGTCAATAGTCAAAATGGTTGTAATGTTTTTTTCTTGTTCAAATGAAGTTCATGTCTTCTGATTTTAACAGTCTATAACTGGTAGCATTTGGTCAGGAATCTGCCAAAGGAATTGTTGCTGAAAAAACCCAGACATCTGCTCGAAGGAACAAGAAAGCAAAACGTAAAAACAGAAATTCTGTCCTAGAAATTTCGAAGGGACATATAAATAATGAGAGGTCTTCAATTGGTGCTTCCTCTATTTCTAGTACCTCTCCAGACAAGGCTTCAAGTTGCTCGAGGGCTCTGATATTTCAACTACCTTCGATTGTGCAAACCATAATTTTAGCAGAGACTACATCCATGGTTCAGATTCGTGTTCTTGCAGTTCTAAATGTGGACCTGGTGGAGAAGAGGGGCAGGCCTCCAAAAGAGATAAAGAAGACTCCTCTATAAGTTCTACAGTTAATTTGGGTTTTAGCGGTTTAGAATGTTCAGAAACTTCGAATACTGCAGTTGAAAATCCTGTTTTTCATTCTGGATCAAAAACACCAAATGGCAAATTAAGTTGTAAAAATGTGCCTCTCAATTATTTCCCCAAAGAGTCTGACTGCGTCCCAATCAATGGAGAAAATGCCATTCAGAAGTCTGTCAGCATAATTCAAGCTGATGCGAAGTCGAGTGTTTCCAACAAGCAAAGAACTGTTTGTGATTTGAAAGAGGACTCCATGAGGGAGTGGAGGAAAGGAGATTCCAATCAACCTGTACATATTACTTCTTTGGAGTGGCTTTCACACGAGTGGCCCAATGTTGCTAGTACTTACTTTCCATCAGCTAACTCACATATCCCACCTGCCGCTGATAGGTTACATCTTGATGCTGGTCATAATTGGCACAATCACTTCTGCCAACCTTTTCTATCAGTGGTACATCAGACAAGGAATCCTGTGATTGAAAGTGGGTGTAAACAGATGCTAACACGACCAATACCCATGAGTTCAGATTGGCCCCCAGTGGTACGAAATGCTTGTGGAGTAACAGCATCCTTGACCTGTAGTTATGATTCTGGATTCATCTCAAGACGTCACCATCAGGGTTTCACTACTAAAAGTGGGCAGCATAATTCAATGGCAAACAACAATGAGAAGAAAAACTCTACTGATTTTGTGGATATACCTGATTTGTCAAATACACAGGAACTCGTTGATGAGGGTGAGAGCCACTGGATATCAGAAGAAGAATTTGAGGTTCATGGAGTGTCAGGTTTGGATTATAATCAGTACTTTGGTGGCGGTGTGATGTACTGGAATCCTTCCGATCATCCTGGGACTGGTTTCTCACGGCCTCCATCCCTCAGTTCTGATGACAGCTTCTGGACTTGGCAAGAAGCAGAGATGAATCGGGCAGTTGATGATATGGTTGCATTCTCTTCTTCATACAGTACAAATGGTTTGGCGTCACCTACTGCTGCTTCATTTTGTTCTCCATTTGATCCTCTAGTTTCTGGACATCAGGCTCTTGGGTATGTCCTATCGGGGAATGATGTACCTGGTCAGGCACTGCATTCTTCGTCACCAATTACAGACAAAAAGGAGAGGACGAGGCTTCTGGATCTTCAGCCAGGTTACCGGGTGATCTGGAGGGAAAGACCGGAGACCCTCTTCCCTATCCTGGTTTAAGACCAATTATCATTCCTAATATGTCAAGGGAAAGACTAATCAAGAGTCCTCGTGTTCCTCCAACTCGACGGGAACAGCCTCGTATAAAACGGCCACCATCGCCTGTTGTTCTTTGTGTACCAAGGGCACCACGTCCGCCTCCACCATCAAATGCAGGAGAATCCAGAAAACATAGGGGCTTTCCAACTGTTAGATCTGGTAGTTCCAGTCCAAGGCACTGGGGTATGAGAGGCTTGTATAATGATATTGGGAACTTGGAGGAAAGTTCTCTGCACATTGATGGTACTGAAATTGTTTTTCCTTCTTGGAGAAATAATAATCTTTCAGCTCATCCAGTCATCCAGCCTCTCCCTGGACGTTTGCTGCAAGACCATCTTATTGCACTATCCCATCTAGCTTGTGATCAGGAACATGTAAGTATATACACTTGACTATGCTTCTTCCTATGTTTTTGGTTGGGTACTGCCCATGGTGATTGGTGGATGGTGTTATGTAACAGCCAGATGTCGCCTTCCCTCTGGAACCGCTGGAAGTAGAGAGTGGACCTTCTCAGACAGCATCTCTTTCTTTGATGCATAGCCTTCTTCACGAAGAAATTGACTCATTCTGCAAACAGGTAGGAAAGTGAAGCAGGAGTTTTTTCCTTTCATTGCTGAACTTGTCTTTTTAAAGCTTACTTAACATATCCGTTCCCATAAAATATGAAAAATTTAATTGGATGGTGCTTTGACTCTTCGTTTAAATCTGCGAGCCGTAGGTTGCTGCGGAGAATTTATACAGGAAGCCTTATATCAATTGGGCTGTTAAGCGTGTCACACGATCTCTCCAGGTTCTTTGGCCCAGGTCGCGGGCTAATATCTTTGGTTCAAATGCAACAGGGTTGTCGCTTCCCTCAAGTGATGTGGACCTTGTTGTCTGCCTTCCCCCTGTTAGGAACCTGGTATGAAAGATTTGTATGATTTTATATTGCAAATGTGGTTATCTGTAATTCTTAGGTTGCAGAATTTATGCAAATCTATATTTAGGAACCGATAAAAGAAGCTGGGATCTTGGAGGGGCGTAATGGTATCAAAGAGACATGCCTTCAGGTACATCTGTCGAGCGTTTCTGTCCTTTGAAGTTTCTCATCTTGCTTCCAAATTGTATTTGTGCAGAAAAAATAGAACAAATACTACTTGAGACATACATATCTTTACTTTTTTATCTACGTCACAAATATTCCACCTCACAATTCGAGGTTTGTCCAACCTATAGAATAATTTCTCTCTAACTAATACTTTAAGCCTTTTGGGTTGGAACTTCTAAAATGGTATTAGAGTCAAGTCTCAGTTCTTCACGACTCATTTAATAATTGGTTTGCTATATGGTTCTCAATTGTCTTCTTCTCCATTCAATAATTTTACTTGACGTTAGTCCGGTTCACATATGAGTTTAGTTAGAAGTATCTCAAGTATCACATATCGCTTGACTTGATGTTAGTCTAGTTCACATGTGAGAGTGTGGTTAAAAGTATCCCATATCACTTGATAACGGGAGTTTGTTCAGATGTTATACATATTTAGCCTCTTTACCAGAAATATACTTCAGTCATTATGAGGTCGAGGATTTATTACTCTCTCTGTTTTCTTTTTATGTTTTATAATTTGGGCAAAATTTGGTTTAGCGTGAGTACTTTTTATGTTTCAATTTGCTATTATGCGTATGAGCTCATTGCATGAATTGAATGCACTACTGTTCCTGTGTTCTTCCTCAAGATGATGCCTCTATGTTTTGGGTCTATTTGGTGTTGCTGTTTGTTTGCTGTGTTGTAGTGCAAGCATTTTGCAACACGTTTCTAGCAACGCCTTGAAGCAGATGGACAATTTCCTAGAAGCAGTCATTGGGTACTTAGCTATGATGAGTTAGCCAAACACCATACATGAGTCAAAGCAACATTTGGCAGCTGACGCTGCCGCCTCTAAGGCTAAAACAAATAGTCAAATAGTTTTATATTTATTTTGTTAATGCTAATTTGTTTGTACAAAGAAATTTCTATCATTGCATCTTTATTGAAGTGTACAATTTACCATTGCATTATACTTGAGAGGACTCATATTGTGCCAATGCCTGTTTCAGCATGCTGCTAGGTATCTTGCCAATCAGGACTGGGTTAAAAGTGATTCCCTTAAAACTGTGGAAAATACTGCTGTAAGGCCATTCATACTTTTCTGTTTTCACTTCTCCTCTGCCTTCTCTTTTCCTATATCCTCATAGTAGTACATTTTTGTTAGATTCCTATTATAAGGCTAGTGGTGGAAGTTCCACAAGATCTGGTTTCATCCAGTGCTTCTAGTGTACAATCACCAAAGGAAGAGCCAAGTCACAATGGTCATGAGTTATCCAATCTAGCACATGCACATTCAGATGTGCAAGAGGACTCTGCCCCACAAATGTGCTCCCAGACAAACTATAATTATATGGATAGTTCAAAATCAGTGCGTCTCGACATCAGCTTCAAGTCTGCTTCACACACAGGACTCCAGACAACGGAGCTGGTAATTAGTTTTTTCAGTTAAAGAGATATAGCTTCACATTTTCAGGTGTTCGGAGGATTACTAGAATCCGAGGGAAATTCATTTCTTTTGTGAAGTTATTTTGTTGGAGATAGCTCAACTTAATTGTTGATACCAATGTCATTGACTGTTTCTTTAAAAACCCGCAGAGAACAAATTTTTTTCCTGGTTAAGGGCATTATCAGAATTGTCTGGGCATTGATAAGAGTCAAGCTAAATATTAAGGAAATGAATGTAACCAGTAGCTAATCTAGTGTTTGTCATCTGGTGTTAAACTTGTCCTCTTATATTAGCTGAACTTTGATAAGTCACTGATTTGTCTAATAAAGTTGTTATATTCTAGCTTCAAGGAAAAGAATATACTTTGGACAAATTTATTATGAAGGAGGTTCATTTGTATGAGCTGGAGCTGCATTGAAAAGAAAAATATTTATGAACTTTGTTTGGCTCAGTCCTAATTTTTTTAATTATTTGAAGATGCGGTTTTCTGATCGTTCAATTTGCACTATATGGGGCTGCAAAAATTTGATATCATTGTTATAGCATAACAAATGGAATCTTGAGAAGTCATTATATCCAATGCTGTTGGCATTGTGTACATAGATTTGCATTAGTTGCTAATGCAACAAACATCAAATGTGCTTATGCCTTGATATAAATGACTTTTCATGCGTATATATGAAGGCTTCACTGCTTTAAACATTTTTAGGATAGACAGACTAGTAATTTCAGAATGCTCTATTTTTTACCTTTCTTCTCCTGAAAATTTGGTTCTTGGTTACACAATATGCAGGTAAAGGAGCTGACTGAACAATTTCCAGCTGCCACACCGCTTGCTTTGGTGCTAAAACAATTTCTGGCAGATCGTAGCCTGGATCAGTCTTATTCTGGTGGTTTGAACTCATATTGTCTGGTGAGTTGTGCTATACTATGTCTAGTTCTGTTCCACGCGTCTTGATAATGAAATTTAATATGGTAATGAGGATTTAATCTCTTTATAAGAAGATATCTCAAAGCCTGTCTGATGTATATGAGCTTTCAATTTTGGTTAGTGCATTTATTAAAACAACTCAGCAGGCTTCTTTGATTGAAGCTATCATGAAAATTGTTTTTATTTGTTTTCGTTTCAGTTCCTCATGCAGACTTTGGTCTAATCATATAGCCTTTTAATGGAAGCTAAACCTTCAAAAATTTTATCTCCTTGAGAAAATGGGACTTATTTTGCATCTAGTTCTCGGACCTGCGGAGAGATTGTAATATTCTCAGACCTTAAGATGTGTCGTAGGGAATCTCACTGAACTAGAAATGGAAGATATTGATAACAGAATGCTGTGAGATTAGCTTTGTTTTTCCTTTCTTTTCCCTTCTTTATTGAAGTGTAGGGGAATGGAAATTTCTAGAAAGTCAAAATTCCTTTTCTGCTTGGCGCCTTAACTTCTGGCTGATTGATCTTTAATCCGAACTCTTCTGGGGAATGTGGATTAAATTACAGTAAAATATGAGTTGTGTGATATTAATTTAACTTGTCACCTAATTTAGGAGCTTTCATGCGTCTCTACATGAGGAATTGGTTCAGGACTTCTCCTAATTTTTCTTATATTCATACTTAACGATATCTGCATGAGAGGCTGATACTGGATTATCCCCTCTAATATGTAGCTGAAGATGTAATTTCTTCTGGATTTTGCAAATGAACTTCATGCCTTTGGAGCTGCATTAATTATTTCGTTTATTAGAAACAATATTTGATGCGACGATTGGAAATTACTTCAGGCATCGTTGTCCAGCGAATTTTTTGACAGCAGATAACTTCTGGTTCAGTGATTAACCATACTCATGCTTGTTTCCACCCTTGTCCACACTTGTTTTTGTGATATAGAGAGGGAAGAGAGTAGAGTCTCTGTCTCTGTCTATCTCCGCCTCCACGTGTGCATCTTCTTGTGCTTTTGCATCTTATATCCATTCTCTCCTTGGTTGTATATTCTCTTTCTGGAGGCTTTGATAGTTATTTTCACTGACATGCTTCCACAAATTGCATGCTTGAGGATTTCTTGCACACTCTACTTTTCAATTTGGTCGAGCGTGCAGTTAAGATGGAAGTGTTACTGTGTATTCATAGAATCTGTTGTAAGATCTGTCAAAGAGTAATCTGGCTTTGAGCTTAGACTTGTCCTCCTGAAACTTCATCAGGTTTGGGTTGAAAAAGAATTAACCAATCAAGAATTTTGATTTAATTGGCATGTCTGAAACTAGCTATGTATGAAGCTGTAATCTCTACTGAAGTTGACAATGGAACTTTCAGAACCAGGATACTTATTCAGATTCTTTTGGGTAGCTGAAAACTTAGAAGAAAAGTTAAAAGTAGACCCTACTTCATTGCTTTTGGGTAGCTGGAAACTTAGAAGAAAAGTTAAAAGTAGACCCTACTTCATTGCTTCTGGAGCAACTACGGATGTGTTACCAGTATGATAGATCTTTTCTCTCTTCTTATAGAAGGAGAAAATATGATAGCTTATGATATGTCCTATCGGTTTTCTTAATTAACCAAATGACCGGCTATTGTGATCTCTTCTGCCGTGTTGATTCTTCCATCCTTCTGCAGGTGCTACTAATTTCACGTTTTCTTCAGCACGAGCATCACCGTGGCCGATCAATCAGCCAGGTAGACTTTGGTTTTCTCAATGCAGTAATTTTCCCCTTCTGTATATCAAGCGATGAAATTGTATGAGATGCAGTAAAGCCATAGTGCATATTGTCGGAGATTCTTCTTCCCCTTGTTTTTCCTTTTCTCTATGTGCTTCTTGCACGGCTACTATACTCCATATAGTTGTCTTATTTCTTGCTATGGAGAATATTTGTGCCCAAATTTAAGCCGCCCATTTTTTTTTTATTGATTCATTTTTTTTCTCTTTGTAACTGTGGAAAACAGGAAGGCCCTACTTTAAATTGTAGGTAGAGGTCTGCTGCTTATGTAGTCTAGCTAATTTGAATTTTATGTTGTCCAGCTTTTGCCCTCTTGTTCCTTTGAGAACTGTTTTGCTATGGGACTCCAACTGTCATTCTAAGCAGTTGCAAGTAGATAAAACCTTACTGATAAAACTAATCAACTGTATCTGTCATGTGATTTCTGCATTGCATAATTTAAGATTTTTAAGTGCTATTACAGCCTTACTTGTCGTTGGGCATGAAGCATGAATGTTACCTGGCATTTATATTTGGCACTGCTTGTAGTTGTATACTCGATGGATGTTTAAATTCTGCGTCGTCCGGGGAAAGCTTGGATAATGTCAACACAGCAAGCAAGAGCAGATTAAATTATTGATGATAACCTGATACAAATGTATTCATCCCTTATGATCCACCCATTTGAGGGTACGTCTTTACTTGGGCATGTAAGATCGCGCCGGATTCTAGTGAACTGAAATTCGATCAGTAGTATTCTGGCCAGTAGCTTACCAAGGCTGTAAAGTGATATCATAGATATCATAAACAAGGGTGCCAGATGGCCTATTTTGAACTTTCCTTTGTCTACCTTATTGCTTTTGTGGGAAAAAAAGGAAATTTGAGGCATAGATCTCGTTGGACAACGATTTCCCCAAAAACATAAGCTGTTGGTATCTGGTTCATAATGTATGTGAAAACACGTACCTTAATACACTCCTCCTTGTACATATGTTGGGTCTGACTTGTGAAATATAGGACATTGACATTATCAGTTTAAATGTTAAACTGGGGAGGAAACGCACCATAAACGGATTCATGGAGAATATCCGATACCATTTTAGACTACAGGTTTATGCAGCCAAGGACTGGGTCCGCATTGTTTGTCAGGACTCAGGCATATTCCTTAACAGACGCTCCAAGTTTCTTATCTTCTTATTGTATACTTTCTACAAGACAGATGGCTGGGATATGTAATATTTATGGTCTACTGCCTGTTATGTAAAAGGTTACAAAATGTTTTAATACTTCTTGCACATGTTGGACTTGTAATAATGCTTGGCCCAGATACTTGCCTACTAATTACTGCGTGGAAGGTGTTAATATATCAACCTCATCATTTTCGGAATGTAATTTGCTCTAATAGTTGGTTTTATATGCTTACCATGCTGATTGATTAAGATACTTCTGCGTGATTGCATTAGAATGCTCTGTGCATATTGCAGGACTACTTATGAGTATATTTATTCCCAGCATTTTACAATTGATGTATACACCGTAAGAGGCATTTTTTGTGTTCTATGGATCTGTGGTGTCATAAAATGTTTAGGCCTTGCTGCAAATTTGTGTAATATGTTTATCACTTGATATTTGTAGCTCTATGGTATACTAATTGCCTTATTGTGGTCTGATTGTTGGTGGCAGATTGATTCGTTAGATAAATTACTAGTGGAGTGTTTTTATCTTGCTTGTGTTTATATGAAGACCTTACTATAACTGCAGTCATTTATTATTGCAGAACTTTGGAAGCCTTCTTATGGATTTTCTTTACTTTTTTGGGTGAGTCAAAGCTACACCTCTTCATTTCCTTATTTCACATGGTTTCAAATTATTCATCATCGTTGACTACGTCTAGTATGTTAGTTTCGAATGTTCATCCAGTTTGGCAGCAGTTATTGATAGGAATTTAATTTACTTATTCAGGAATGTGTTTGATCCTCGCGATATGCGTGTGTCTGTTCGGGGAAGTGGTTTATATCTAAAGAGGGAAAGAGGTTACAGGTGACATCTGCTTCCTATTTATTTATTATGATTGTGGATAGCAATGCGCACGATGGATGATATATCTAAGATAACACCTTTTGATGAAATATCTTGCCTTCTGCAGCATTGATCCTATTCACATAGACGATCCGCTTTTTCCTATGAACAACGTGGGGAGAAACTGCTTCCGCATCCATCAGTGCATCAAGGTGTGTGTTAGTGGAATTTCAATCATCTGGTGGGCATCTTGGCCCGGATAAAATGTACCTAACACATAACATATGAGTAAAGCTGTGATAACATGTTGTGTAAAGTGGCTATTAGATTACTCTTAAAGAAATTAGAACTACTAAGTGCTTACTTTTATTCATCATTCTAGTGTATCTTTCGCTTTTCTTGTCATTAAAAATACGTCTGTAAGAGTCAGCTAAGGCATGTCAACCTATACAAAAAGTCACCTACATGATAAGGAATCTAAAGGGTCAATGATAGCATTTACACCAAGACTTGTGTTAGCTCTGATCTAAAACTTCAAAGTAAAATGCCAAGAATCCAAAATTTGTACAAAATGGCTCACAAAATTGTTGAGAAATTCTCCCATTTCTGTCCCTCCAAATCAGCCAAAAATATGCTTGAAGGATCAATCAAATCATCTCTCCTTTCTCTGCCAGAATAAAATTCCTAACCAAGCTCTTGGCTCTTTTTCCATCGACAATGGGCTCACCCACTGAAGCTTCTCCTAGAACATTTATATGCTTTAAGCTTTAACAGTCCCAAAGTAATTGCTCTTCTTCTCTGCTTGAAGTGTCTATGATAACTTGTCAGAGCTATATTAGTATATGTAAATCATTTGGGTTTAGATATTTTCTCAGGAAACAAGTGTGCTGATAGATCCATCTTGGGATAAGTTTCACTTATTACAGATCTTGAGAGAGATTCTACTGGTATTATGAATAAAAGCCGCATAGTATGAGTGAAAAATAAACTGATAGATAATAGTTTACAAACATGTGATTGAAACATCATCAACCTAGAAACAAGGACATGTGATTGGAGTTCTTGGTATGAAGAGGGTGATTTCCAACGTGATGGTCTTCTTCATTGTAGTGTGACAATTGTCTCCCCTTTCTTGGTATTTTGCCATTGCCAGACTCTTTCAGCATAAAGAACCTTTTGATGCTCTCATTACACCTTTTCTCTTTTAGCATCCATGGTTGAGTAACCCTGATTGGAGGATACAAACAAAGAGGAACCTAGTTGGAGAGGCCATGTAATGACCCTTTGAGATATTTCATTTCTTAGTTAAACAGTATGTAAAATGCAATGAATTTTGAAGACAAGTATGGAAAGGAGAAAAGGGTGATACTCTATGAGAGTTTGAAGTGGGTGAAAGAGGTGGGCCACCATGGCGTGGCTATGTCTAAATGGTCGGAGAAATAACGTTACCCTAAATAATATCGTTGTCGCTAATCTTACTATTCTAAATGTTGGCCATGATGTATGTTGGTTAATCTATGCATGTTTAGAAGTTGCTGTGCAAAAGTTTAAGCTATTTGGTGTTGGGAGATTGAACATATATGAGGCCATTATGTACCTTGTGAGAAAGTGCGGGAAAAAGATGAACAAGAATTCACAAACGGGATGAATTATTAAATTGGGCAATGAAAAATTGGAAGTTGGGCTCTGATGTTGTGTTTGAATTTCAATACGGAAGTCTTAGTAATCCATTGGATGTAGACTATACTATATAAGGCCTTTATAAACCTTGAAAACAAGCAATGTGGGAGAACTTTAAACATGAAGAACTGCCTTTGCTGGGTGACTAATTTTAATTTTAGTAGCAAATGTAGCCCGTCAAACTGTTAGGAGGATTTGACCAAAAAAAAAAAGTAAATGTTTAGATGACCACGTCCCTCTGCTACTTCACCCATACCCAACCAAAGAAACTGGAGAAGCGCTTAAATGCACATCCTAAGTTCTGTAAAGGAGTTACTGAAGTTCTAACAATGGCTCATATCTAACTATATATTTTTCCAGACAAATCTATATTTCCTTCCAAAATTTGTAGGCAAGGTACCTGCCTCTAAGGAAGCATTAACCAAATGAATGGAGGCGCCTTATGAGTGCTCAATCTTTTGATATCGACATGTTCACATTTTTGTCCACTAATTGTTCATTTGGAGATTGTGAAGAATGTTCGTGAGGAAAGGTAAAACAAACAGATTAGTGAGTGAAATTTCTGAAAATGTCAAACTGGAAGATTTGTTCAAAGTACTCAAACAGCGGACTCAAATAAGTCAATAGGACTGAATAGTTACTATGAACCTAAGATTATGGTGAGAGTTTATGATGCTATTTTGGCTCTGATGCGTAGTATTTTGTACTGGTGGTAACAAAGGAGAGGGATATTTGTATAAGAACTTTTTATACTCTGTCCTAGCATATACTTGGAATTTTCCTTGTCGACAAGTTCTTTTGCAGGTGGGAGGATTTATCCTTTAATGTTATGTTTTCCATTTTTAATTGATCTATTAATCATTCGCTTGTGACCTTAAACATAACTTAGGCTTGTATTAGCATTTCAAAAGCGTGATGATAATTGAGGAGGAATTTTTATTTACATGTACTGAATGTATGATATTCTGGATTGTCACTTGATGCAGGCGTTTGCAGAAGCATATTCTGCTCTGAAGCAGGAACTTACTTGCATCCAAAACAATGGGGATGCATGTTCACGGCCACCATACAGGCTGCTTCCCAAAATCATTCCAAGCATGGATCCATCTTGAGGTTTCTACAGTATGAGAATGCTCATATTCAGGTGGCATTGGTCAACTGGTATAGTACAAGCGCCAAATGCAGTGGTTTCTATTTGACACATTGGCATTCATGCTTGCAGAAGTTTTAATGTCCCAGGGGGTCGGTCTGTTGAATGTAGAACAAACATCCATATGCATGTCCACGGCCAGACCTCACGTGGGGGCCGTGGAATGTGGGACAAGGTGATATTGCAGTTTGGACGCTTATGCTCGTACACTAGAAAAAAACCCTTCTAAAAGTTTTTGGTTGCTGCATAAACTCTGCCTGGGTTTTTTCCTGGGGTTTGAAATGGCCGTATTCCTGCAACTTCCCATGTTGATGACATGAAGATACATGTTGGTCCTGCCATTAGGAAGCATGCTCTCGGCAAATTGGTAAGGGAAAATCTGGGTGCTGCAAGGGGACCTTTCTGAAAGCCGTTGCTTGTGGCATCAGTTTTTCTTGAGGCGCTTCATCATTATCACAGTGCAAAAGAGTTTTATGACTGACCTTGTGTTTGATGAATTTGCCAGAATATATGTTAGTTCTCACGTTACAGCACATAGCTGGAAAGCAATAGCTGAAGGGCAGGGATCTGGATGGGCACTCTTACGTCTGTGGTCCTATGGGCAGGATGGTGAGTTTCCTGCTACAATGACTGCAAGATAACTCCTGAACTTGCTATTTTCTTTAACTCATTGATGGATGAAATAGCCCCATCTAGCAATTGAAAAGTCTATTCAATTGGTAAGCATGGGATGGTGCAGACTACAAATTCTTCTGTTCGATGTTATCTATCTTCTGATGAAAAACAGTGCACCCCATTAAGATATATATTAGCATATACTAAGGATCTCAACTCGTTGAAATAATATCTATAAGTAGGCCCATAAAATAGCTTTGCTTATGGTAGCATATAACTAGAATTATGGCTTCGTGATGTCGTAGAAGGCTTTGGGGATGAATAATATTCAGTGTGTATATGTGGTGTTAGGAATTTCTTTCAATTATTCATGTTCTTTCAATTAAGATGCAAGAGAGAAATCCCACTGTGCCTTCGCTCATGTTTGCATAGCTTCAGGAAATGCTTACCTGACTGTTTAAATGCATTCTTTCTAGGTTGCATTTGTTAAACGAAGAAAATCATCAAATAGGAATTTTGGAAGTACTCTGCTCTTCTCCAATCGACTGCTCTCACTCAAGAGTTACTTTTCATGTACTGCGAAATCACGGTGAGATCCCTATGCTACAAGTGAGGTTATCGTGGGGCCACATCTTGAGATGGAGCTAGTGTGTGAATACGGTGTGTTTGGATTGGATGTTATTGTGGTTCGTCAGATGAGATTCCATTCTAGACTATTCAATGGATGAAATGCTTTGCATTTTTCATTTTGGGGCATAGTTATTCAGTGCTACGATTCAAAACGTCTTAAACATGTTAGTTAAGTTCTTTGACTTTTCTTAGGCCCTTTTCTTGGTGATATATCTTCCTGCAAGCGCCTTCTGAGATCATTCTGATTGTAGAAACCGTATTTGTATTTTTCAAACGCTAGAAGAGGACGAGCTGCATCATTAACCAAATTAGTTACAAGGACCGGCTTGATCCACTAATGTGACAGTAATTCGGTGCGACCCAAGATTGCATTCTGGATTACTGCATTCTGTCAATAGGCGAGTGCATTTGCACGGGCGCGGAGATGCTGCTTTGTTTGTGTAGGCATGTGCATCGTAGAATTACACCAAGTGATAGACAACATGCCTAAAAGCTGATAGGAAACTTGGTCGAAAAATGATCATATTACAACATTTATAGAGTAGATTTCTGCTTAGAAAGTGCTTTTGAAGCAAAAATTCGTTTGGCTATGTAATTTCATTTTTCTACTTTTAAAACATTTCTCTTTTTGCTTCAGAATTAATTTTGGAGCTACTTGAAAAAGTAAAATAATAATAATAATAATTTTCTCAAGAGTTGAAAAATCAACTTCTGCTTTTAAAAATAAGTAGAAAAATTAAATTCTATCCTTAAGTTAATTTCTAAATTTCAAATGTTGCCACGCCTGTTCTTTCGGAATTCACTTTCACGTGTCATAATCGAATTTTCTTTAGTCGTGTCAGAGTCATATCATTAAGAATCACGGTATATATATATATATATATTTTTTATGTGGCTATAAAAGCTTAAAATTCGTGTTATTTTCAGTTCAATTTTAGGGGTTAAAAGTAACATTTTCTGAGGGGGTGTACTTTGTGATCGGTACTCAAATTGGCCTAAGCTTCTCCGTCTCCACCCCTCCCCCCCCCAGTTTGCGCACTTAGATTTTATTGCTGTTGGGGCGCTGGCCTTTTTTTATGCTTGGTGATAACTATTGTTCTAAATTTTTCTGTGCAGCACGATCTGTTGCAGTAACGACTGTTACGTTCTTGACGTATGACAAATTAACCCGTGTAATGGGTTTGTTCATGTTATCGATTTTTGGTCAAAATTGATTGGGGAGGACTACAAAAATTTAAGACTGAATTAGCATATGTATAAATAGATTTAAAACTCTTTTAGTAATTATCCCCTCGAAGTACTTTTCATTTTACCAATAATAGGTTAAAGTAAGTGTCGCGACCTAAAAATCGGGGTTCCTAAGTTAATGGATTATTAAGCTAATTATCTAATTAACTTAACTCGAACTCTCTCAAGTCCATATCAAATCGCAACTTATGGTTCAATATTTAACATGCGAATGATTAAACTCGGAGTCGCCACTAATCAATTCACGGTAGGTCGATTAGACACCTAAATAAAGTATTGGGAGAAATACTTTATTTCCACGAACCGGAGATTTTAAGTTCGGGGACTTGGTTACACTAATATTTCTATTAATGCCCTTTCGGTATCCATTTCACAAAAAATTATATTAGTTGGCAATTTTCTAGGATTCTGTTTTAAAGTTCCAAAGGTGTAATTTTTTATTTTTTATTTAAATGAATGCAATGCTTGAATGTAATTGTATTATAAGAACACAATAAGTCTAGTGACATGATAAGTGACGAATATGAATGCATGACGAAATTTTTTAAGTTTTTGAATCATAATTACATGCAAAGCAACATGGATTCTAACCTAGACATGGCCAAATGGAATCGTGGGCTCGGAACCGGCCCATTGATCGGCTTGGAACCGGCCCGTTGACCGGGCCCACGGTTCCAACCCGGAACCGGAACCGGCTTTCGCGGGCCGGTTCCGATTTATAAATGGTCGGAACCTGCCCGAAACCGCCGGTTCGGGCCGGTTCCGACCCGTCTTTTTAATAATAAAAAAAAGGTGGAGGCCCAAGGAAAAAATAGTTGTTGGGCCTAGGAACCGGCCGTTCCGAACCGAACCGGAAATCCGGAACCGGCGGTTCCACCTTTTTAGGAACCGGTTCCCGAACCAAGCCATGTCTATTCTAACCTACATGTTATGCAAAAATGAATAAAAAAAAAAAATAAAAATGACATGAATTTAATCTAAATGACATGTTGTATTAGACTAGGCTAATTTGCTAAATTAAAATGGATGAACCTAGACATTATTCTAAATGACGTACAAATGTGACATGGCATCAATGACGTGTCAAAGCTATGACATGACCAATAATACGACATGTAATAAAATAATATAAAAAAATGACATGCCAAACTTATGTTTTTTAATGACATAGCAAAACTATATGGCTAATCAATGCAGCATGAAAATGACATAACGGTTATGAGACTAAGTGTATATGAAATGCATATGTGAAATAAAATATTCAACTCACTTGAATGGAATGTTCTAAACTATATGCAATCTACATGAGTGAGATATTTTTGATGTTTTGAATGGATTTTTTTTACGTAATAAATCGAATCACTAAATAGATAATGCATGATCTTTTTCGAAAATATCTTCCGATTCGAATTGGATAACGGATTAGATCGAGGAATCAAATCGATGGTTAAGATTAGATATCTCGATCCCCGTGCCATCGAGACAAATCTCGGGGTCGAGATTAGTCCGAATTTGCACGTTGTCGGTAGGGAATCACCCCTTAATTCGAATTGATTTTCTAATCTAAAAATATGCCGAAGGTATCGAGAAATTCAAATAGGCAATGATCATATATTGCGATACCAACAGATAAAATCTTGCCTAATTGAAATATCATCCAAAAATTCATAACAAAAATAAAAAATCTGAGTAGATTTAAATTGTACCTAATCTGAAATATTTCAGATTTGTTTTGTTCGCCGTTTGAACGAGTGGATTGGCACAGCTCGGGATGGAGGACTTCGCAGCTGATTTCGATAGTGCTCACAATGGACACTGGTAGCAGCTCCACACATGTGCTGCAGCCTGTTCTGCGTCGACGACAGGACTCAGAGGCAATGACGACGTCGGACAAATGACGATGAGACCGAGAGGTCGTGGTTGTGATGGTTTGTTGAATTAGCACACGAATGTCACAGCGTTGGTGATGGTTATCAGGACTCGTGGCTACTCAGGGTGATTTGGAAGACAATTGGCCTGAAGGATGAGGGAAAGCATTCAAGTGTGGGCTGATTTTTCTTTCACGATAAAACATGGACTCCCAACTGCATCACATTGGCTCTGACATCTTTTGCAATTCCCCATGTTTGAATGTTCCTCATGCAGTGGATGAAAGTGACTTCTTTGACCAGCAAGCTTCTGTGTGAGAGCTTTGCCGATCGAGAACTCTCTCACTTTTCTTTTTGTGTACTCTAATGGAAGACTCTTCTCACGAATACTCTCAAATGGTGGAGCTCTAAAAAAAAATCTGATCCTCTCTTTCTGTGTGTTTTTGTCGTCAAATTTTGACGTGCGTCGTGGACGACCCCCCCCCACCACTTGAACTTGAATCAGAGACCCCCTTTTATAAGCCATGACCAATGGGGTTTCTCTTTCCTTTTGAATGCTTAAATCTATTCTGTTTTTTTTTTTTATCTTTTGGGATTTGGACGCGTGAAAACCTCCCCCGCTTTGCAAGTTAGATCTATCTGTTTAAGATCTATTCTGGAAAAATCGATTCTGGTTCACCAAATCTCCCCTTCTCTAACTAATATCACTTGGATGGCCACAAGTTCGGACGTTCTTCTATCTCTAGCTTTACAAACAGCACCGTATGAACCTTAGAAGAGATCTTACTAGCCGGCCTAACCCCTGCATCTCCTTGCAAAGAAAAGGATCCACTTCCCTTCACGTTGTTGTTTACCTCGATGCCTCGTCTTTCTAACGGCCTGCATGCTCGATTTCATCATGAACGTCGAGAAACCTTCGCCATTGTGCTCCTCATCGTCATCGAAACGTAATGCATAAAATAAACTATCCTATATGAAATATGATTTAAATATTTTTCTAGGGACTAAAGTTAGTCCCTAATTTTTATGAAAAAAAAAAAAAATCTATATGAAATATGATTTAAATATTTTTCTAGGGACTAAAGTTAGTCCCTAATTTTTATGCAAAAAAAAAAAAATGGCTAAAAATGATAGGTAAAATTTAGGTGTCAACAGTAAGTATGAATGGATAATTGTAATAATCATAACTAGGTTTATCCGTATAGTTACATGATGACAACAACTAAATTTATCTCGATATTGTATAACCAACTATTACAGGAACATCTTTATTTCATAGCAGGAGTGGATCAAACACACAAAGTGCATCTCGTCATTCTCTTGCTAACACTACTAGTTGTTTTCCGACATTGCGGCCGTTGAAGATTCTAACCAAAGCCGACGGACCGTTCTCAAACCCTTCCGCTATATCTTCGATGTACACTATTTTCCCTTCCCTGATGTGAGGCAGCATAAATTCCAGGAACTTGGAGTACTCATTCATGTGATCAGCAATCGCGAATCCCTCGATACGGACTCTTTTGTAAATGGCATGCATCAAGTTGGTCACTCCCTCGGGCGAATCGCTATTGTACTGGGACACCATTCCACACAAGGTTATCCTACCATGAGCTCTCATGTTGAGGAGCACCGCATCGAGCATTTTCCCCCGACATTATCGAAATAGATATCGATACCGTCAGGAAAATACCTGCCAAATTGTTCAAACATGCAAATCATTACGACAATTTTGCATTCATTTTGTGCTCTTTATATTTGCAGCAGCTTACAACAACTTAAAGTTTTGACATCTAGGGAACCAAACCAACCACCAACTAAAGGCACACAGAATCATAAATATCTCGTTGCCACAAACCTCTTCAAAGCAGCTGCAAGATCACGTTCTTCTTTATAGTTGAATGCATTGTCGAAACCAAACTTGCTCTTCAACAAATCAACCTGTGTATTTGGGCCACAAAGAGAGCAGTTTGTTCAGGTAAACAATCATCCGGAAAAATTACTTATAAAACAACTTCATTTTAGCCCTGCAAATATACTAGTGAGAACACTATAGTTTGAAATACGATTGCTCGCCAACCTTTTCTTTACTTCCAGCGCAGCCAACAACATAACATCCCGTCAACTTTGCAAACTGTCCCACGATCTGTCCAATCGCACCGGACGCAGCCGATATGAAGACGGTGTCTCCTTTCTTGGCGGAACATACCTTGTAGAAGCCAACATAAGAAGTCATCCCCGGGATACCTAATAAGACGATGAACAGCAGCAGTATCAGCTAATCAATGCTCGACTTCGTTTCTTTTTTGTCGAGTGATATTGCCCTCTCGAGGTATGAGTAAACGATTTTGCATAGCTATTCACCAAGCAGCAAAGAGCTAGAGAGCATAGTACAGTTACTTAAAACATACCAAGAATGCTAATGTAGTAAGAAAGAGGCACATCGGTGTGCTCGATTTTATTGAGGCCTTCAGGGTTGGTGATGAGACTGTACTCTTCCCATCCAGTCGTGCCCCAAACTAAATCGCCCACTTTGAATTTTGTGCTCCCGGAGTCGACAATTTTGGCCACTCCAAGCCCAGAAATTGGCTGCATTTTCAACATCACCCGGAAAATATCAGGCAGCAAATTACTTTTGTGCACATAGATGCACCGGGCTGGTCATCCGTGAATACTTCTTTCAGGCAATAAACATCCATAACTTCCTCAGGCAGAGACAATAGTTGTCAACTCTTCTCATGAAACTTCAAAAAGACAACAGCCTTTGCTTACCGAGCCGGGAGTGTAAGGGTTGAGCAAGTCGGTGGTGGTTCGGTTCATGAGAAGGCGCATGTAGGTGTCGCACGACAAGTAGAGGTTCTTCACCACCACCGCCTTCGACCCTCGAGGAACCTCCAGCTTCATCTCTCCCCTCCTCACCTCCATGTCCTCCGCCGTGGGAAACCCGCTTACGTAGTCCCTCAGCACCACTTGCTTGTTGCTCACCATCGCACCACGCTCCTCCATTCTCTCTCTCTATCTCTGGTGCAGTGGAAGTAGTACTGTGTTCGGGTGGTGGGTAACATTTATAGCCCGTACTCTTCTTTCGCGGTCCCAAATTTTGTCCCAAGTCTGAGTCACGCGGTCGGTGCTAACATAGAGTTTAATCGATCAAAAACAACGTTTGATTCTCGATATGCAGAGACCTACTGTATGTATTGTACGTCTCTCGACTTGGGGACCGATACAATTTGTTGTAAAGTCACTACTATAATCCAACCTTAGTACATGCTAGTAATGCAAGCAGTTAGAGAAGAAATAGAAGCCAATGTAGCTAGAAATTGATTGGTTAGGTAGGTCGGCTTGGAACATCAAGTGACAGTGGTCCGTGGTGCTTTTACTATTTGCACAAAAAGAGATGATGTAAAGAAAATTGCATGTTGTTACCCTTAATCCACAGCCACGATCATGATCCCGCAACTCCGAGAATTCGGGCGAGGCTACAGATTTGGCAGCTAGACCTTTTGAAAATATGAATAGAATTTTTGTTACAATTAAAATTTCGTAATATATTCACAAGAGATGCGCTTGTTGTCCATCATAGTGGAGAAAAGTCGACTCGTCACTATCAAATTCATGTGGTTTTAGGCATCGGCAAGTCAAGATTCCACCTGCATGACACAATTTCCTATCCTTTTTTATTTTTTTGGTCCATCTAGCATGGTTTATTCAACTCTTAGATTCAGGACCTCTTATTTGTAGCCTGTAACTAGTGTGCAATTGCAACGACATACTTTGATCTTCGTAAGAGTACTGTGATTTTTTTTTCCCCTGTCTGCGAGGATCCCACCGGAGCGCTTTTCTATTGCATATCCTACAAAAAGCTGGGAAAAGTATAAAAAAAGTCATAAACCTATTGCATTAGTGCCAATTCAGTCATAAACCTTTTGTATTGGTGCCAATTAAGTCATAAACCTTACATTAGTGCCAATTCAGTTCTAAACATTTTACATTAGCGCCAATTTAGTCCTAAATATTTTGCATTTATGCCAATTGGGTTAATTTGGCCAATTTTGATTGGAAATTAATGTCGTGGACTTCAATTATCCTACGTGGCACGGTTGGCGATAATGTGGATATTTTTTAATTTTTTTATATTTTAAATAATTTTTAAAAATATTTTTTTAACTTAAAGTATTATATTAATATTTAAAAAATGTTCAAGTTAGAGCTAGAAAGTGCCATGTAGGACAATCGATGTTCACGTCGGTAATTTTCCCCCAAAATTGGCCGAATTAACTCAATTGGCATAAATGAAAAATATTTAGGACTAAATTGGCACTAATAAAAGGTTTAAGACTTAATTGGTACCACTACAAAAGGTTTAGGATTGAATTGGCATTAAAAAAAAGGTTTAGGACTGAATTAGCACTAATGCAATAGGTTTATGACTTTTTTGACACTTCTCCCTACAAAAGCTATAAGCAAAGTATCAAAGTGGTTGTGAAGCAAAGATATTTACGGATCGGTTCGTATTATTCAAATGTTCACGATCAAGAATTATGATCTATCAAACTCGGCATGTTCAGTCGGCGATTTTCTTTTGTTGGCGAGTTCAACTATTCATGCAAAAAAAAAAAAAAGGGTCCTTAGCCATCGTCCATCAAGATCCTTCTACCGTTCCAGAGTCTATTAATCAAGAAGGTCATATATGTGAATAACTGGGGACTATATACAAACTATTTGTCGGAAAACCATCTTTGTCTTGTGACCTAAGCATTTGAAAAGCTAGTCCCTGTTCGGTGGCATTAACAGAATTGCATTTAGGGTGGGCATGGGCTCCGAGCTTTCTTTTCAGAAGCTAGGCCAACAACTTATAGTTTTTCATGGGGAGAAGTGTCAAATAAGTGATAAACTTATTATATTTATGTTAATTTAATCCTAAACATTTTTTTCGTGTCAATTCAATCGTAAACCTTTTGCATCGATGTCAATTCAGTCCTAAACCTTTTATTGATACCAATTCAGTCCTAAATCTTTTTGCATTTGTACCAATTTAGTCTTATACCTCTTACATTTGTGTCAATTGAGTCAATCCGGCTAATTTTGATAGGTAATCGCTGGCGTGAACGATTATTGTCCTACGTGACATGGTTGGAGCCGATGTATGCATTTTTAAATGTTATTTTAATACTTTTAAATATTTTAAATTATATTTGTAAGCATTTTTTTATTTTTTAAAAATATTTAAAAATAATTCACGTCGGTTCCAACCGTGCCACGTAGGATAATCGACATCCACATTAGTGATTTTCGGCCAAAATTGATTGAATTGACTCAATTACTATAAATACAAAAGATTTATGGCTGAATTAGAATAAATGCAAAAGGTTTGGGATTGAATTGATATCAATAAAAAGTTTACGACTAAATTGATATTGATGCAAAAATTTTAGGACTCGAACTAGAAAAAAAAGTTTAGAACCGAATTGGCATCAATACAATAGGTTTATGAATTTTTTTGACACTTTTCTTATTTTTCGTGGGAATCTAGCCTGGAGATAGATTTGATATGAATTTAAAAGGTGAGGGTTTATTTTGATAACCTAAAAATAATAATGGGAGACAAAGATTGAAAAGGGGAGAAAATGGAGGGATTGTATAATATGAATGAGTTTTAGAATAAAAGAGTAAAGGGAAAGTTATCGCCGAAGGCACAGTGGCCGAGTTTTCACCGCGCTTGGCTGTTCCACTGCTCTATATAGGTGCCAATGATTTACTAAACAGGATATCAAGCCAAGGCTTGCTAAATAAATGAGTATCTCCTCTAGATGAAGAGAGATTTTCTTTTAAAATAAGTTTTGTCTCATCAGTTAAAGCTCGAAGAATTCCCAAAAGGCCGCCGGATTTTGGGCTAATACGTATTCCTGCGGATATTTCTCTAACTATTAGAATAACACATGTCGTGATTCCCAATGACAGAAACATTGATAAGATGCTGGGCACTCAAAAAGTTGAGGGATAAGAAAAAAGCCAAGCCATGGGCTCATGTCATGGATGAAAAGGAAGCAGGGCATGGGTTGAGAAAAGAACAGAAGAAATTATCTTTCTGCAGGGGTAAGAGGAGTGGATGAACATTGAAAGGAAAGTGAAAGACAGGGTATGGACTGCGTGGGGAAGAGAAGAAGACGTCCACTGTCCAAGTGACCTCCATGCTGAAGCTACTAGCCAATGCCTCGCAGATGATCCTCGACGGGCTGCTCCCTTGCCGTGACGACCCTCGCGATTCCGCGAATCCTCGCGTCTGCAGCTGTCATAACTCGCCAAGCCGATCTCCGTTTCTCTCTGTTTTGCAGGTCTTTGTCAAGTCTCGACCAAACCGCTCTTTGTTGGCTTTAACCTCCTCTGAGCCTCATCCGTTGGCTTCAGCTCCTTTCGTAGACAACCAAAGGTGCTTCAAACGTCGACTCCTCGACCCATCCCGGCTCCAATGCCGCAGATAAACCAGGTGAGTTCGTCTTCCCTAGTCTGCCCTGTTTTAGCGAGAAGCAAGGACGAGACGGGTTTGCGTTACCCATGTGTGAATCGTGGAAAATATGACTTCATGATTGATGAATCACAAAAATATGATGTTCTACCATCAGTTTGAGTTCGAAAATTACTTCGAACCCATGAGAAGTGCCGACTTTCTCAACCCATACGAACTGTTTGATGAAATACCCACATGAGCCCAATATGGGCGAAGCCGGCCGACGTCGATCGAGCATGTAGGCTACCCTGAGAGTGGGCATTTTGATGTGTGCAGTACTAGTCAATCATTTCCCAAGGTGTGCATTGCATTTGAAAGCATGTGCTGCATACTCTCATTTGGATTGAATAGATTTTTTTCAAAGTCTTTAAAATTATTATACACGAGGGCCATGTTATTATGGCTTCCAAAAGTTAATCTGGATAGTATGACTCGACGTCTTTAAAAGGTGATTTAAGTTTGGTTCTTGTGATATTTATGCCCTTATTGTTCCATACTCTTGTAAATCATATAGTTCGATTTTCTAGGTTGAAATTAATTTTTCCAAGAATTGCAAAAAAGTTAAAAATAAAATAAAAAATAACTCCCAAAAAAGAGTTTATTGAAAACACGTGATAATTAGAAATCAAATTTAATTTGAATGTGCGCTTCTAATTAACATTTGTTAAATTATATGTTGCAAATGCTTATGTTATTTTTGAGGTAAGTATCCTCCCCACTCCTTCACAATTCTATCAATACTTTGATTATTGAGTGTTACATTAATATTTACGCACCCGCATGATCACCTCACATTTTAGGTTAAAATCAATTCAAGCTGCTTGCAAAAAAATGTTTTCACCAATTAAGAGAAATGGTACCAAAAGGACGTTAGGATAATTTAGTGTAATCATGTCCTCTAATCCATTAAGCTTTGGTTCATAGGATCCCTCATTATTTTACTTAGGCGTCTAATTGACCTACCAATAAACTAATCAATTGACGACTCCGAATTAAAAATTATTTTCATGCTAAATAACTTGAACCCTAATTTGCGAATTTATATGGACTTGAGAGAGTTTGAGCTAGGCTTAAAAACTTAGTAATCCATTAGCCCCAATTCAAAAAATTTCGGATCGGAACAGTGGTTCATACTCCCGATCGATAGGAAGAGTCGAGAGTCTCAAGGGGCCGCCTCGGTGGGGGTAGCGCCCCCGAGCCACCAAAGGGTTTTATGGTTTGAGCCCATGTTTTTTCATTGATAATTTGGGTTTGAGCTCATAAATAGTTACTTTTATTTATTATTTTTTTCTCTTGTAATTGTGGAATATAACGAGAGAGATGTGAGGTGCTAATTATAGTGGAATCCTCTACTTGGAAGTAACACTAGCTTAAGGGTGAATCAAGATAAATTTCTTGTGTCTCAAATTCATTTTCTGGCTTTTATTTATGGTTTGTGCTTGAAAGCACTGTTGAGCAATTCGCAGATCACTTGATATGCATAACTTATGTTTTAGAAAACACAAAAAATGAAAGAGAATAAGAGGACATTATTTCACCTGTGTCGACTTACCATGTTTTGAAAACCCTCCTTTATATAATAGTAAGATTGCAATTGCTGAAAAATTCCAAACAAAAAAAAGCTTTCTTTAGATCCAGTTTCCTTCATTTCTTACAAACCCGATGATTGTGCCGATGAAATAAACTGAATATCGATGGGTCGGCCTTTGGGAAATCCAATATGGCTGGAGCTAGGGGACCGTGACAGCAATCGGAAGCAGGTTCCTGGTTTCTTGTGTGGAGGATTAGCAGTGTGTTTTTGGACCGATTGGACGGGCAGAAATCCAAACGGAAGTCGAAGGGAGGATGATGCACCTAGGACCGGCGGACTCGAAAGTTGATGACTATGGAACGGGCTCAAATTCGGTCGGTTGAAGCAAAACGGACTCTTGATCAATACTCACGCCTTTCGCCGTGATTAATGATGGATTTTGGCGATTTTGGGTCATTTAAGTGGATTTTTCAATTTTTTACTATTTATTTTACTATTAGTGGCAATTTTGTAATTTTGGGTTTGCTGTTTAGAATCCTAGTAGGGTTAGGATTAACGCCTCATATAAAAGGCATTTTGTTATGCTTGAGATGGATAGAATTTTGATATTGAATTTTGGAGATTTCCTATCATGCTTTGCTTGTTATCGTTTTCCTATGCCGCTTTGCGCTGCGTCATTTCCACGGAAGGGTTGGCCATTCTACTGCTGGTGTTATAGAACTGTGGACATTTTGGGATGGCTGAGTTTGACCATATATAAATGTAGAAGAATTGATTATATAACAGTTTTTGAGTGATTGTAAGATTAACGGTCTATTTTTGAAAAGAAAATACAAATTTATTTATCAAATCCACTCTTTCAAGAATTTGTGACTCACAAGATATTGTTGTTCTCACAATCACTCAAAAACTATTATACTACCAAAGCCCTAACTATAGAGTACAACATTGTAAACTACGATAATCAAGACTTTAGGCAAGTAGTAAACAATCTCTTCAAATTCTAAATTTGAACTCAAAATAATTGTGGGGTGTTCCATATAACACTTGTATCATCTTTTTAAGAAATTTTAAAGTTGTATTAAAAAGGATGTTTTCCCCTCGGGAATAAATTATTGATGCCTAAATTTTGGTTGGGAAAAAAATTATAAACATATTGTATTTGTGCCATTTCAATCCTAAGCATTTTGATTGTGCTAATTGAGTCTTAAACCTTCTCATGTTTTGTCAATTGAGTTCATCCGACTAATTTGGCCGAAAATTTCTACTATGGACTCTAACCGTCCAAGGTGAAATGACCAAGACTCGACATTAATAATTTATTTATGATATTTTAAATTCTTTTTTTTTTACCGAGTGCCGGTGATGCCCTTGCTAGCTCTAGTCAAGCGTCGGTCTTGCTTGGGGGAGGGTCTCCCTTGCAAAATATAGCAAATATGGCGAGGGTGACCCTTGTCTAGGCGAGGCCGGCCCTCGATTAATCGTGATCGTCGAGAGCAACTCGCCGCAGTATTGCAAGGCTATCCCTCACCTTTGGCCGGCGAGTCCAGCCCTCTTTGGCCATTGCTAGAGTCCAGCCACCAGCATAAAGGAAAATAAAAACTGAAAAAGGAAGAAAAACAGAAAATTTTTCAAAAAACTACGTAAGTTACCCACACCATTGTCGTACGCCACATAGGATGACTAAGAATGACTAATGCCGACTAGACCACCGCGTCAATGTTTTTGGGTCAAAATTGACTAGTGGATTCAATTGGTATAACGTGAAAATTTCATGAGTCAATTGACATAATTGAAAAGTTTAGGATTGAATTAGCATAAGTGCAATATGTTTGGGATTTTTTTGGTAATTTTTCCAAATTTTGGCTCACATAGATTTACCATTCATTATTTAGGCACAATGAGTGTTTTTGTTTATTTAGTAACATCTTTTGCATCAAATAAAGTTCATTTAAGTTGGTTCGGTCAGGGAGTACTTTGGAATTAATCCAGTATATTAAATGGAGTGGAATTTAGGACAAAGATGAGGCCCTATTTTATTTTTATTTTTTATTCTCAAGAGCCCAGTTAAGTAAAGCCCTATTCAAATTCGGCTAACGCTGTCATTCCCTCATGCGGACATGTGGAATTCTAAATTAGGAAAGTGCATTTTGGGACAAAACTGAGAGAGCCAGATTGCACATATCCCTTGAAAATTCGGTCCCATGGGGACTAAATAAGCTTATTTCTTTATATGAGAGCTGTATGTTCACTTAATCCCAAAAAACAAAAGTGAATTAGTCTTTTTCTTGCCTATCAAGCTCAAGATCAACACCTATAATAGGCTGGCCATTCATGACACACTCATCTCACAATGCACATCTCTTTCAGTCTCTCTCTTTGGCATACATTAGATCATGGATATCTTTTTGGGTATTCATGAATGTTCTTGCATTTTCTTACATGTTTTTGAGGAACCTTGAAGGTTCTTGCATGCTCTTAGGCGTTCTTGATGTTATTAGGATTGATGCACAATCGCAGCGAAGTAAGACTAGCGAGAAATAGAAAATTGAGACATGGAATTTTATCCTCGGTTCACTCTTAAATTAAGGCTACGCCCAGCAAATGATTCCATTATAATTAGAATATCGCACCTCTCATTACATCACTTTCGATTCAAGCGAAAAAAAGTATATATAGCAGTAGCTATTCATGAGCCCAAGCTCAACCTACTAATGAAAAATTACGGGCTTAAATCGCAAAAGCCCTCTGGTGTCCAGGGGGCATTGCCCCCTTGAGACCCCCGCCCGCTCGGTGTGGAGTGAAACCAAAGCGTTTTCTGTTGCAGAGGGAATATGAACCACACCCCAACAGATATGATCCCGAGTATTCTCGACGTTAATTTGCATGCTTGCATATTGGTTAGTAATTTAATTATTAGCACTAATCATGTAGCATATATCTCATATGCATTGTTTTAATAGAATCATGGCCTTGTTAGAGAGAAAATAAAAAAAAATGTCTTAGTTGTATCAGAAAACCCTTTTGATATAGAATTAACTTATTGGGAGCCATTTTGATGTAGAATTAACTTTCTACTTTCTAGGGTACTTTCTAATGTATAATGAATTGGCGACCAAAAAAATGTATATTCAATTTATTAGGAAACTTTTCGCAACAAAGTTAACTGAGCATCGTATTAGGCAACTTTGAATTGTTTAGAACATCCTATTAAATTAGTTCGGCACTGGAATAATTTTGGCATTTAGTTATTTTCGACATCTGGATAGTCAATTTCTGTATTATTGGCATTCATTAGATTACTCAAATTGAATCGGTGATCGATTTCTAGGTTTCCTCGTAAACCTAATTGTTTACTTCCAATAACATAAATCGTTTGATTATTATCTTTGTTACATTTTCTTAATAATGAGAAACAACTTGAAAGAAGCGAGTCGACCATTGAAGCTATTGGTCTTAGGACCATGAATAAATAAATAAAAAGTAGACTTACTTTACTCCTCAATTGAACCCAAATTTAAATTCAAATAAAAATCCGAAATCAAACACGGATTGATATTTTGTTCGAAAAACCGTAAGGAAAAAAATAGTAATTAATTTCATCATTTGGTTAATTAGATTTAACATTGATATCGGCATTTATTTTTATTAATTATTCAGGGTTTTAGATTATTTAATTTTGGCATTAGACATTTAATGGATTCATCGATTTAATAGAATTAATTAGGTCCTTTTATAAATTACATATTGAAAGTAGATTAGTCTCTCATTTAAGTTGCATCTTATTAGTTTTTGCATCATAAAAGTAATTCATGTTTAATTCTATTTTATATCGTATAATATCCATTATGCATGTCATTTAGTGATTTAAATTGTGCATCCATTGATTGCAGCATCTGGGAAGTGATGACATCATGTAACTCATGGGGTTAATTTTGCACTCATCATGTTGATTATACCAAGAAAATTTTAAAAAAATCGATTAGATTGCATATTTGTTAGTTTTACATCATAATGATAAGTGACTCATAATTAGGTAATTAATGCATCCTCACATTAGCAAATGGGGCGTGAAGAGGTTATGCATAGAATATAAAGTTGCATCTTTACCTTTTTGATTCACAGTTCATGGGGGTCCGGTCTTAGGGCATCGTACCAAACCTTTTGTTTAACGTTTCCCGATACAACTCAGGTCTTTCTTAATTATCCTCGTAAATTGTTTACTGTCTTGGTTATTGGTTGCATAACCGCTTTACACATGCTAGTGATTAAGGATGATAAAATTGTTGAATATTGTATGCAAACGGTTTTAATTAAACGAGAAAAAGTACCGATCTTGGAATATATTGGATCTTGGATATTCTTGAATATTTCTGAATGTTCTTGCATGTTTTTTTGAGGAATCTTGAGTGTTCTTGCGTGCTCTTGCACGTTCTTGATATGATTTTGAGTGTTTTTGATATTACTTTGCGTGCTTGGATATCGGTTGGGAATGAAATTATTAGCATTAATCATGCAGCATGTATTGCATGCTCTTTTTTTTTTTTTTGGTCGAAATGAAAATCCGCATGCTAATTAGAATTGCAACTTATTCTTGCATGTTTTAAATGAACATGGTCTTGCTAGTATAGAACAAAAAGTGGGGAGGATTACCAAAAAATTCTTAAATCTTTTGCAATTGTGCCAATTCAATCCATTTGCCAACGTGGCAAATTTTGAACAATATTTTAAATTATTTTTTAATAATGGTTTTCTTTTTTGTATTTTTTTTTTTGGGTTTGGGCCGAAAGGAGGCCTCCCGATGTAGAACAACTGGTGTGTGATTTCTTGAAAAAAACGTGATCGTCGGAAATCGGGTAAATTTCACTAATTTGGGGCTAACGAGCTCGGATTGCACTCAAATTTGGTCGGCTGAAGAGAAACGGCATTCGATCAACAATTACAGTTTTGCTATGACGTACAATGGATTTTCATATTTCGAAATTGTTTAGATGGGTTTTCGAGCGTTTTCTATTTTAGGTAACTTTGCGATATATTTGATTTGAATTCTGTTTGATTTGATTTGATTTGATTCTTATTTGATTAAGATTAGATTTGATTCATATTTAATTTCTTAAATGGAGTCATATCTATATAAAGAATGTCCGCCCTATGTAATCGGTATTATTATTCAATCAATTTCAGTATATCTGTTGAAAGTATTTCTTGTTATCGTTGCCGTGCGTCACCTCCATAAATATTTTAGTCTCTACCTTCATTTTATGAATCGTCCAAGCAAATTCATGCTCCCATTCAGCAGCTGATCTTTCAAATCACACAAGCTGCAAGACATGCTCCCGGATTAGCAAGTGGCTTTGAGATTCAGATTCGATTCAGATTCTTGCCTACATAATTTACAAGTACCATCAATGCTGCACCATTTTCCTCATCCCATCAGGATTCGATAACTAGTGAAGTGTTTTCAACCAGCATAAAAGCAAATTGTGGACTTTTTATACGACAGAAACCGGTTCACCATGCCCTCTGAGCAATTTCCAAGCTTCAGCTTGATTAGCAAGTCCACGAGCAGAGCCACTATAGATCGCCCCATCCGGGCACCTTCTTAGATGAGATCAACTGCATAATCATAAGCTGGAGAGATGCGAATGATCGACCAAGTAATATCGATTTACCATCACCGATCATATGCATTATATGCGGCCTTACATGTACGTAGCAAAAGGATTCGTGAATTCTGGAAGGACCTATACAGGGTGAACAAGTCTAATGTGAAGAGACTTGGAGGTACCAAGGTGCACACGACCCCATGATCAACTTCCCTATCGTATTCAAGTTGCCTAAGGAAGTGCGGTGCAAAATCCCCGGGAAACTAGATATAACCAGAATTTGATATCACCGGGAAACCAAACACGATCGGGAACTGCAGATATTAGTGGAGCACCTGTATTATGGGAAAAGTGTCATAAACTTCCTAAACCTATTGCATTGATGCCAATTTATTCCTAAACCTTTTAATGGTGATAATTTAGTTCTAAACATTTTGCACTTGTACCAATTGATTCCTTCCGGCTAATTTTGACTGGATATTGCTGACGTGGAAGCTGGACGACCTACGTGGTACGACCGGCGCCGACGTGGACATTTTGAAGCAATATTATTTTGATTATTGATTATTTATTTATTTTTCCTATATTTTTTCTGTCTTTTGTTCCCTCTTTCCTCCTGTGGTCAGCAAGGGCGAACAACGGATCTCTCAATTGCCTATCCTGTGCTCGAGAAGGTCCCCAGTTCTTCGGCAAGACCTCGGGGTGCATTTAGTTGCATTAGATGAGACTCGGGATCTTCCTCAGTCCATGGCACCCTTTGCTCATCCATTTCGCCTGCCTGTCGAGGCCGACCCTCCCCTGTGGTGACGAGGCCAACCCTTGCGGGCTGCTAGAGGAAAGAGGAAAAAAAGATAGAAAAAATAAAAGAAAAAACAAAATAATAAAAAATCAAAATATATTTTTAAAAAACGTCCATGTCGGCGCCGGTTGTCCCACGTAGGCCGTCCAAGCATCTACGTCGGTAATATCCGGCCAAAATTAGCCGAAAGAACTCAATTTACATCAATGTAATAGATTTAGGACTTTTCTAACACTTTTTCCCCTATATTCCTTATACAGTAGTTTATCATGTGCTGTGGAAATCTGGATGAAGATATCCCATGGCGATTTTTCTCTTGACATCTATGGCAGCTAGTGATCTAACTTGGATTTCTACATAAAGAAATTGATTGATTATCAATCTCGAGAAATGTCTACACGGAAGATTCTAATTACACGTGACATCTTGATTGATTGACAATCATCCGAAGACATATTTCTTTCTATAGATTGAGCCAGTCTATTTATGGAAAGTAGAAGATTTGATTACGTGGGCTACCAAATCTCCTAGAACTCAAACTGATTGATTTCAATGGCTAAATTGATCTTCTCAACAATTGTTCAACGGATACTGATCCTCGTGAAGATTATCCAACGATCAGATTGGAAATCGAGGAGTATAAAAGGAGATCAACAAACGCCGAAGAAATTAAGAAGCATCAAGCGTGACAAGAATTCCAATCAATAGAGAAAGCCTTACATATTTTGTGTGCACTGAAAAGTGAAATCTCCTTTCTGTATCAATGTTATATTTGTGCTTCGGTGTGAGATAGGGTATAAGCAGTTCAGCTTTGGGAAGAAGTGCTCAAGTAGGAGCGGCACTTACTACTGTAACTACTCAAAAGATTACTAGTGAAATCCAATTAGTATGTTGTTAGTTTGAGATAGTGAACGTAGGCTTATACCAAGCGAACTATTATGAAGCTCTGCGTGCATCGTTTTCTATCCCTTTGCTCATATCTATTTGATAGAAACACACTGCATTTGTTATTATTGCATACTCCTACTTATATCAATTCGTTTGTGTTATTTATAATTCCGCATAAGTTAATCAAGCTTTCTTAAAATCACTTATTCACCCGCCCTATAAGTTATATTCTTAGCCACATACATAAACATTACAAGCACAATTCCAGTTAACTAGATTTCTTAGTCCCAATCCAGCCTCACACTTGAACAGACATACCATTCCATGCTAACTTGAAGATCTACGACTCCAAGTATCACTTTGTCATTCTAGTCTCCGAAATACCACCAAATGAACGCATCAAATTTCATATTTTTATCCCCATTAATCATTCTATATATTTCTACTTCATGTCCTCCCATCTTAAGGAAAATAACTATTCGGTGAAAAGTTCAAATACACTATTCAGGTTGGCTTCCTACTATTATGGCTATGATCAGAGTAGACTCTCCTTTCCATTATAACCTACCAAAAGAAAGCCACCTTGTGCCCTAATTTGCATGATGACCCAAGTTTCATGTGGGTTGCAAGCTTGTTCTCCACATCCGCCGACTAAAAAGCAAGCCTTGTTTCAACTTTAACATGATGTTGTACTATTGTAAGAGATTGAAGAAATACTAAGTCGAAGAACGCCCATCACAATGTTTGACTCTTCTTTTCAGGTGCTTTTGGGAGTCATTTAAAGCCAGCAAGATCAATCACGGGTGGCTTCTGATCTTCCATTTCTCTTTGTTTATCTTTCGAATTCCAAATTTCATCCACCACTCGGAGTGCGAGGGAAATGATCAAAATTTGAGTTGGCACTCGCTCTCATGGCCTTTCCCTTTTGTGATTTTGATCATGTTCTACAGTTCTACTTCACCTTTTTGCCTTCTTCTCCCTTTATGGTCTTTTTGAATGGTCTCTCGTCTTGAAATGACCAGAGAGTTGTCTCGTCCATCCAATTCGCTTTTCCTTTGGCTTTTGAACCCCTATATAATTGGCATTCACATTTCAGCATAGCATTAATGTAACAAAAGGGAAACCTAAAAGCCGTTTGGATTCTAGTTTGGAATTTCTCACGCCTCGGATTTTTGAGTGTGGTATAAGATACCTTTTCTGGTCACTCCCAAGCTCTTCTAGCTAGCTCACTTATATGGGGAAAAAGGCGAAGTTACTTCTTTTTTGCAGCGGCACACCACGCCTGTCCATCCCCGATCTGAGTTCACCCATGACGTCGTGACCTCGGATCGAGGCTCTGGAGACCGGACGCAGTGCGCCAAGCGTGGATGGCTTTAATCGAAGGTCGCGTCACGAATTGCAACAAGCCCTTCTCCGTTCTGAGCGAACTTTTCGGAGGGCCATCAAAGTCATTTTGATACTGAATTAGCTTAGTTTTGTCAAGCTTTAGATGGAGTCAGTCCGTGCTTGAGTTTGACACTTTGATTCATATTTAATTGATAGGATTCAAGTTTTACCACGGAGTCAGCTTTCTGGTATTCTGTTGCGAGACATTGGTGTGTATCATTTCTATGATTCATAGTACTGATATATATATATATTGTGTCAAAGTAGTACCCATATCTTGAATATCATAGGAATTAGAGTGTTTTGATAAATGAGCAGTTGCGGCATGAAAGTTATTATTGAAAGATGGAATAGAAATGTTAAGAGCACATTTTTTGGGATAACTATCGTTTGACCAAATCAATCCTAGACATTTTCACAATTAATCAATGTAGCCCTTCCGGCCAAAATTGGCTAGAAATCGATATTGTGGCCGTCGGCCATCCTATATGGCATAGCATGCACTAATGTATACAAATTTTGCAATTGTTTTTATATTGTCTGAAACATTTATACTTTTTTTTCTTTTTTTACTGTTCACTTTCTAGAATGGTCAGCAGGGATCGTCGGGGCCTAAACAAAGAATACGTATAGTGTAGTCGATTTGTGGTTTAGCTGGTAGAGTTGCGGGATGGAAAACGTAAGTTTTTTTAATCCGACGGAGAATTTTGCAAGGGCTTTCGGAAGTCAAACGAAAAAGCACGCCCCTTTTCTTGTCAAGAAAGTACTTGACCTTTAAACAAAAGGAAGTCCAAGTCAACATCTTTTTCATATGTGGAATGCCCCGCCATCGATCTTACGAAATACGCTGATGAGCTCTTATGAATGCTCGCTAGCTTCGGCCACTGTAGAAACTCCTGACACAGACATGTGAATACGACTCGTGTGATGCAATTTAGTGAATATTGAGCTTATGCTAATCGTGCTCATGTGAAGACGACTCGTACGTGATGCAATTTAGTGAATTTTGAGCTTATGCTAATCGTGTTCATGTTGGTAATCATATCAACTCTTTAAGAACGATTACCAAATGTGCATTTAATAGAACACGTTGCGACGCCTCAAAAGTTAGGTAAGGCAGCTTATAAGTTGGTATAACTTTGAGGGTGGTGCAGCTTAGAGCAATTTAATGGGCTCAACCTGAAGTTAGGTTTACCCATTTAGTCTATTTAAGTAAATGGATCCCATTGAACTTATTCTAACTTGACCTGCAATAAAATAGCTGGACGCTGAATATTAATCTTTGTTATAATGAGGGCATGCGTTTAGATTAATTGCAAGAAGATTTAACTTTTCATGATTGAACTAGTTGGTCTCAAGTAAATTGTCATGTTTAAGTACATCAATTTCATGAACAAAAGCCACAAAAATTAAACCTTATCCCAAAAAAGATTTCCAGGTTGCTCGTGTCATGCCCGCGTTCGATTAACTTAATTTGACTCGTTCTACTTTAATAAGATATTTGGGACGTACTTTGGTTGCTTGTTCATTAAAATGAATCGTGTTCAGTATAATCTTTTCTTGACTCGGTACAAACCCAATTCTAACCATGAATGGAAGCTTGTATTAATTGTGACGTGCATCACTTATATGAAAATTTACACCAGGAAACTTATATTGATTTGACAAAATCAATAGTCATAATACTAAAATTGATGGTGAATAAGACCATCAATGTAAAGTTAAATAAGCCCATTAGGTTTCCATATATTTAGAAAGATAGACCCATTAGGTTTCACTAAAAAAGAAATCCAAACCCGACACGCCAGGACATGGTATAACTCGAAACCAACACACATCGGCACAGTTTCACTCGTTCCTTACACGAAATTTTTTCATGATCATGTTGAAACAACTCTGTTTGCGACATGAGATGTCAAGAACAACCAACATGAATAGAATGACGCACGAACTATCACCCCCTCTATACGCCCCCATCCATAGAAATAAATCTCTTTCAATCGATTGTCAAATATGCTAAGGCTAGCTAGACGGAGGAAGGCTATATAGCTAGCTACTCATGTGGCTCCGGTTCATCTTAACTAAATTGTCAGTGAATTCTAAATGCTATGGACACCCCTTTTCCAACCTAACCCCTTTAATCTCCTCATGAACTCGGAGCCATCTATTTCCCTCTCTAGCAATCTCAACAAAAGCACCCGACCACATCAAATGGCTCAAATTTGAAGAGGAAGAGGCAGAGAAGAGGAGCAGAGCAGTCGAATGAAAGGAAGAAGAAAACAGAGAAGCAGCAGCTTCAACAGGTGGAGCTTTGCTTTTCCTGCTAATAAAAAGAACAAAGTTGCTCCAATTTCTCTGTTTCTGTGAAGCATGACCCCCTTCATTCAATGGCCAGAACAGTTAGCTGCGCAAAACTTCAAAGCCATTGTCCAATTAGCAAGCACTTTGTCAAAAATTGGTCTTCATTGCATTCATTAAGCAACTTAAAAAATAAAAAAAAAATCTTGCCCAATTAACAGGATCTACGTGCTTATCTCTTATATACATGCGAATTGTGGTCTCCCTCCACCTCATTCTTAAGCTTTTGAATTGGACTTTCCGACATGGCATCGAACCGAATTTTGTCCGGCGTTGAATTTAATGCTTCAATTCTTCCCAACTTGAAATAAAGGTGCAGAAGAAGCAACCAAACCACTACAAGTCTCCACTTAATAAATTTCCATAACCTCTCTCTCTCTCTTCTAACGCACTGCTCCAATTAGGGATGTTATAAATTCACTCAGTTGTTACAGAAAATAAACGACTGGAAAACAAAAACAAAAAACCAACAACCCAAAAATAAGAAGAAAGAAAAGGAAAATACAAAAGAATTAAAGTTATAATTGATGATAAATTAAGCTGGTAAATAACATTAATTATCTGAACCGAATATCATCCGAATGGGAAAGTAACCAATTGCATGGCCTTAGATCCAATTTTATCGCTAAAAGAAGAACCAAAAATAATGGTGGAAGTTTTTATTTTCTTCTTTTTACCTCTGAAAAATCGTGTTTCTAACTAACTCGATCATCTCTTGACTCGGTTCACGAACTCAGCTTCGGACAAGGCCGAGTGCTCCACCTGGCTCAACTGGTCATCCTCGTCCTCGTCGTCATCGACTGGGGCGGGGAGATTGAGATCGATCCAGGCCGTTGCTCTGGACTTGACGTGATGACTCGTCATCTTGACAGCCCTCGTGGTCGTGGTCGTGGTCGCGGTCGTGGTCGTCGCCGCCGTCGAATTGATGGCGTGCGACCTCTTGTGCCCGCCCAGAGCTTGGCCCGAAGCGAAAACTCTGAAACAGAAGGGGCATTCGTGGACTTTGGAGGAGCTCGGGTTGGCGTTCTCGCCCACGTTCTCGGCGGACTCCGGCTCGGGGTGGACCCGAGTCGCCGGGTCGCTGAGCTTGCTCTTCTTGTGACTCGCTCTGTGACCGCCGAGCGCTTGGTAGGACCGGAACGTCCGGTTGCACGTCTCGCACCTGTAATTCCCCCTGTTTCTGATCCTCAGAGCCTTGACCACCAGCCCTTTGGATTCCTCGCTCTCTTCTTCGTCGTCGTCTTCGTCCTCCCCTTCGTCGGAATCGTCCACATTTTCTTGTTCGCGATGGCTTTTCTCTCTCCTCCACTTGTCCCGGGAGAGCATCATGAGGCAGAAAGCGAGGTCCTCCTCCGTCGTCTCGTCGGAGATCGAGCTCGCCGACTCGGCCTTGCTGGGCATGCGCTTCATCTTCTTCCGGCAGCGGCGATCCTCCTCCGGGAAGAAGAAACGTCTCTGGGTCGTCGCCTCCGTCGCTGAACTCTTGGGTCGCCTCCCGGTCGGGTTCTTGGACGACTCGGTCTCGCTCTCCCTATCCTGGAGGACCACGGAGCCGGCGTCGATCGCGAACTCCGGATCGGCCAACCGAACGCTTTTCTTCGGGTTCTCCCGCAATCCATACCCTTGAGCCTGAAGCTTCCTGGCCTCCTCATCTCCCTCCCCTTCTTCTTCGGAGGAAGAAGACGAGGGAGGCGAAGAACCCCACCGGGCGGCCCGCGGTGTCTCAGCTCCCCTGAGTAGAATCGGCGGCGGTTCATGGTCGTCTTCCTCTTCGGGTTTGGGAGGGAGGGGGAGGTTCACCAGGTGGGACCTCATGTGACCGCCCAGTGCTCTCCCATTGCAGAAGCTCTTGGAGCAGAGCTTGCACTTGTGTCTCTCCATTACAACAACAACAGAGGACAACAGAGCGAATGAAACAAAGTGGCAATCTTCGAATGAAACAGAGTTGTGTGAGGTCACAAGTACTGTTTCTTCAGAGAGAGAGAGAGAGAGAGAGAGAGAAGGGATCTGAAAAAAAGGAGTAGGTGACAAGCATTCCACCACTCCCCACAGGGGGGTGATATTTAAAAAAAAAACAAAAAGAATTTACGATATATATAATTCTAATTGAATAAAGAATATTGGATTTACTTGATAGGGAGTTACTTACTTGGGCGGTTTTGATAAAGAACCGAATAGAATATAATTTTTCTTTCGTTTAACAAAAGCGAATCAATGAAGAGAAGAAAAGAAAAATAAATTAGAGACATATAAGGATGCGCATGACAGTATTCCAAGAGCAAAAATCGATTTGGTAAACAATTTCATTTTTCTACTTACGGAAAGATTTCTTTCCCTCTAGAAATGATTTTAGAGCCACTAGAAGAAGTAAAAAAAAATTACTTCTATCTAGAAGTAGAAAAATCAACTTCTAGCCATAAGTAGAAAATCAAATTGATTTTTAGAGCGAGAAATGTTGCATGCCACGCCCTAACATGCGAAGCCCGCCCTTCCTTTTATTTAAGAAAAAAAAAGGGAAATTTTTTCTTGTTTTTGTTCTATGTGTTTCTCATAATAGCGAAGAAGAAAATAGAGTAAAAAAAAATGAAAAGAAAATCACTGTTGAAGATTACTGAATAAAATTATAGTTAAATTCTTTAAAGGGCCTTTTCTTTTCTTTTTCCCTTTTATTTGTTGGGGTCGCCAGCATGACAGGTGGCAAGCTTGTCCGGGTCAAGAAAACTGCTGCGTTGCTTTTGTTGTAACAACGAGGCGAGAACCAGAAATGGGCAATTAATAGCGAAGAAAGAAACGGTCGAGTCGGAGTCACCTGCCTGTGACGCGAGATTCACTCACTGGACATCAATGGGAACGAGCACAAAAAAAAAAAAAAAATCAAAGCCCTCCAATTATTCTCATGAAATAGAACGAACCACCGAAGAAAAAGTCTAATCGGGCTTCCATTGACCCATTTTCCGAACCCAAAATAATGCAATCCTTTTCGACATTACTGTCAACTGTGATTAAGCGACAGCACGCCGACGTCGCCCTGTTTATTACTTAGGTTCCGTTTATTTCGTAAAAAATGAATGAATTGTTATTTTATGTATTGCTTCACAAATTTTTTTCTTTTGGTTTTGCTCCGAAAAGGATGGTAACGCATGATAAACATCGAGAGTTAATCTGGGTTTGACCAAGAAAGCAGTGAAGTTGGGGGTGGAAGTGGAAGAAGCATCTTTAGAGAGAGAGAGAGAAAGGCTCCTTGAAAGTAGGATCGATGGGGTTGAACTTGGAATGTGTGGGGGGAGAAACCAAGTCCAAAGGAATTGGAGTGTTGCATGGGGGAAGGGAGAGCGAATGCCGTTTTGTTAGGGTATGGTAGACCAAGTCCTGGTCCTCTTGCTTGCTACACATGGTTTTCATTTTCTTTTTCTTTCTCTCTTTTTTTTTTTTTTCATTTTTTCCCATTTCTCCTCTCGCTTTCGTGTATATATTTTTTCCTCGGAACTCATCCGTGGCATCGTTACCGAAAGGGGCCTGATTTGTTTAACGAGAACATGTTCGATTCTTCGAAATATCGGTTATGTGTATATACGAAAAGTGGGCGATCGATACGTTTACGATCGCGATACTTCTTTATTTGATTTTTAAAAAAAAAAGAAAAGAAAAGGTTCCTTGAAATACTTCTGGACGAAATCCTCGGGAAATCTACATGAATGTTTTTGTAATGTTTTCTTAACTAGATTTACATCCTATAATACACTTCTGCCAAAAAAAAAAAAAAACAAGAGATTTACACTTTGTAGGATCCATTAGTCATCTAATTTTCCTATATTTGTTTTTTTAATAATAGAGTTCAAAGTGTGAAGTGCAAGTCTTTGAAAATTTCAAGATGCAAAGATCGTTTGAACTTATGCTGCGCATATTACCAAACCCACGCTGGTTAAATCAAATGGAAGATGACCAAACCCAATGAAACCTGCTCGTGTCCTTGTGAGTATAGACCCATGTAGTGAAGGAACAGTTCCAATTCTTGTAGGAGTCGCCGTCGCGGCGCGTGCGTTGGTAGCTTCGAATTGCCTTCAATGGTAAAAGAAGTTGCTCATCGACACATAGCGCCGACGCGGAGGAGTGCGCCCTTAAGATGTCTAATAAAGTATGTCATGTGAAGAGTCCAAGAACAAACGTTGTATCCTTCCTAAAAATAGGAAAAATGGCATAAATAGTCATTGAACTTTGGCTCAATATGCAATGATGTCAATGAACTTGTAATTCATAAAATGTAGTTCGTGAACTTTAATCTAATTCTGATGTGGTTGAACTTTTAACTTGTTCAATGTGATTTTTGAACTTCGGTGCATATTCGGTTTAGTCTTTGAACTATATGAAAATATTCAATGTTGTCCGATGAACTTAAATTAGTAGAAGGATAACATTAGGTAATTTCATATATCTCGGAGACCCATATTTACCAAAAGTTTAGAGATCACATTGAACAAATTAAAAGTTTAGGGATCACGTTGTACATTGGACTAAAGTTCACTTATCACATTTATTGAATTAAAAGTTCATGGACAATATTGCACATTTGGCCAAAGTTCAATGATTATTTATGCAATTATCCCAAAAAGAGATATAATTTCGAGTCAAGTAAAAGTATATGGACAATTTTTTATTTCACTTTTAGCCAAAGTTTGTGATAGATTACTATTGTATATTCAAGGCTAGATCCATTGATTGGATGTCAATTCATATCTAAACTTTTTAATTTTGCCCACATAGTCCTAAACCTTTGGCAAAATTTCAATTTAATCCTTCAGGCTAATTGCCGCCATGAATGGCTAACGTGGCGATCCACAAATTATCCAGGTCGAGTGCCACGTAGCATGGTCGAGGATGACTGGATGCCACACCATTAGCTGCCCACGACAATTAATGAAAAGAGTTATGATTATATTGGCAAAATTAAAAAATTTAGAATTAAATTGATATTTGTATAATAAATTTAGGACTGATTGGGTAAGGATAATTGACACTAATAGCCCTTAAACTTTGGTCCAATATGTAATGTCGTGCCTAAAATTTCAATTTATTAGATGTGATTTCTCAACTTTAGCCCGATGTGCAATGTGGTTCTTGAACTGTTAATTTGTTCATGTGATTCTTGAACTTTTGACATATTTTGAATTTAGTCTCTCAACTATATAAAAATGTTTAATGTTGTCCCCAAACTTGAATTAATTGAAGAAATTCCGGTGTTATTAACTTTCTGCTTTTCTAGAGATAGCTAATCCCAACCTTACCTTCCTTCATCCCGACACTGTGCAGATATGCTAGACCTGTGCTCTTATACTATGTTAGACAAATCGCCTCCCGAAGATTTAAACTGCTACAAAAACGCGTCGATAATGAAAGCGTAGCATGTTAAGGCAACTTTAACAATTGTCAAAGTTATGCAAACTTAACTCCGCAATCATAGCTTAGAACTATCGCCCTGGGAAGAAAAATGTAGATTCATCTTCAGAAGTGGAACAAATTGTTATTGATCTCTAGTGTTTTCCTACAACAGTAGACAAAACAAGGGCGATCGCTGCATGCCTTCTCTGTCGGGTCATCGACGTGTTCAGAGCCCCCTTCTCGAGCTCTCGGAAGAGATGAGTTAACCGACGATTCATCAGCCGAACCACCAAGATACTTACTGTCATACTTCTGTCGACAATCCTGACCAAATCTGCGTCCGGTGTATCGTAATCATAATCGTAACTCGTGTCAATTCGTCCCAACCTAAAACATCTTAATCTCAATTCTACATGCCAAGTAATTGAGCTACAATGGTTCATATCAGGTCGTGTCAACTTATAAATTAAGTGCGTTGTGTTCGTGTCCTGCAAACGGATTGTGCCTGACCTTGGCCCGGGCCCTGATCCTAGCTATTCCTCCTCGCCAACAGGTGTAAACTTTGATCTGATCCCAATGCATTCATAAGGAAACGTAGCTAGAAGCATTTGCCAAAAGGTGTCGGGCGTGGCGCACTTACTTTGTCTGTTAATTGTCATCAATCTAGAGTTTCTAGCTAGTGTTGCTCGTCACCCCGTCAATCACTGGATCGGCTGCCTTACTGACAGGAGTCTTTGAAGTTCATGATGTACCCCCGTTCGTAAGTTAGCATCTATTCGTTGTTCAATAAAGTGACAATCAAATATTACAAATACTAATTGAGTTCTAATTTTTTTTTTAATTTTATTGATTTAGTTCTAAATATTTGCGCGAAATTTGAATGTGATCCTTCTTATCAACTTTTGCCGAAAATTGATGACATGACAATCCAATCATCGTAGGACGTCCTACGTGGCACGCCGCTTCATCAGCCATTTTCGACGAAAATAGACCGATAGGACTACGGACCTGTTTGGTTCGAAGATTTGGCCAAGAGACTTTGAGAAAATGCAAATACCTTCGGGCAAAAGGCTTTTTCCAAAATACAAATAGTATTTGGTAAAGTATATTTTAAAAACACATTGAAAAACAACTTTGACGTAAATACGGCTTGGTGAAAAAAGAATTTTGTAAAGTATTTTTACTTTTTGAAAAAAAAAACGGTGGTGATCGGTAGTGGGCCGTGGGCGACGGTCGGCGAGAGGTGGCAATTGGTGATGCGTGGCAGTGGTTGTTGGTGGCGGCGATTGAGGGGGGTGGTGGTCGGCCGATGGCAATTGGCGGTCGGAGATGGACGTCGGGCGGCGGCGGCGGCGGCGGGTGACGATCGGTGAGCCTCCACGATTGGTGGCAAGCGGTAGCAATCGGTGGTGGCGGTCGCGGTGGCGGGCGGGAGGCAATCGGAGGCGGTAGACGGCAGCGGCGGCCGATGGTGGGTGGCTAGTGGCGGCGGCGGTGACCAATGGCGACAAGCTAAGGTGATGAATTTAAAAGAAAAAAATTAGTTGTATTTCGCATAAGTCATTTGGCCCAAAGTACTTCTAGAAGTACTTTGGGCTAAAGGACTTTGGAGATCATGTGAGATGCAATTATATCTCCCCAAAGTGAGCCAAAAAATGAACCAAACACCATTTATATTTGGCCAAAGGACTTTAGAGTCTCAATACTCATTCTTAATCTTGAACCAAACATGGCCTATATTAAAATTTTGCACAAAAGCATAGGACTAAATTAGTAAAACTGAAAAATTTAGAACTTAATTAGCATATGTATAATAGATTTATGATTGATTAGGCAATTTTCCTGAATTGAAGAGGTGTAGGTGATTTTGAGAACTCCATATATTAGAATGAGGACATAAACATGAAAAGGAAGTCAAAATGAACCTTTTACAATTCATAGCCAACCGGAACAATGAAAAGACTGTATATTAAATCACGGAAAAATGAATACAAAATTGGGTCAATTTTCTGGCGGTTCAATGGGGTCAAATGGCACAGTCAACTGTCAACACGACCCGAAACTTCCATGTCCATTTGCGCCTTAATTGGTGTTTATTTATTTACCGACCAAAAAAAAAAAATTTGGTGTTTATTTATCAGACATTAAATGTACATCTCGTCTCCTGTGGGATTATCACCACGAACTTATGAAAATTATACTATGGCCCTATTTCATTAAAATGGTTACAATTAAGTTCATATCTCTAAGTATTAGAAAAATTCTGAGAGGAGGGAAAATGATGCTAGAAATGTCATAACTTCCGTATCTGCTTTACTTCAATGTCGAAACTTTTCTAACAATCATTTGAGTGCCACATCAAAGAAAAAACGGTCGCTCAAGTACTTCTAGTAACAAATTCCGACAAAGAGTCCTCTGTGAATTGTTTTAAAAGAATAAACTTTTAAGTCCAACGTAACTCTTATTAAAGTCCAACATGGACAAAGGACAAGGCCATGTCGCTGCTTCGCTCCAACCGCTCCGCCACCTTCGACCGCCACGCCAGCTCGCCTGCCTCGTCACCGCTCCCCCTTTGCTGGAACCTTGGCACCAAGCCACCAGGCGTAGCCACGATCATTGCTCCCCAAGGCATTGAGCTTTTCCCTCTGCCCCGAATCATGAGCAGAGGCTTCCGCTTCGAAGTTCCTATGGAAGCCTGTGCTAATGTCACTTATATTTATTGCTTCTGCTTGTAAGTGAAAGATCAGAGATATGAACTTTCATCAGAATGAAAGGAAGTCTCTTTATGAATGTAGTCCTTGGGAAAATCCACAGTTCCCCTTGCTAACCTCCACGATGATTTTTTTCCTATGATAGGTTTTCTCCTCTGAAATCACTCAAAAGTCATGGCACTTCTGGTGTCATTTTTTCGATGAAAAGAGGCTACATATTTATAGATTCATATAAACCTCTTAGACAAGCAATGTGCTATAACATTGCATTACGCGGATTTGACAAATGAGGAGCCACACGCGTGGGATAAAACAAGGGCAAAGCCTAGATTTTTCATTTAGAATGTTCAAGTCAAAATTAGGAAGACTTAATGTATACAACATACTAGTAGAAATTAGAAGCGAATTGCTTGGTCTAGTATTCGAAATTATTTTCAAGAGAGGAGCCACACATGCGCAATACATAAGGGGGCAAAACCTAATTTTAATATCATGTTAGAATGTCGAAATCAAAACTTAATTCATTCGGTAGAGGGAGACCGAACCGTGTGTAACAACGGTATAGGCTCCGTAAAAAGTGACATCACATATTCAATAGAAACTATAACAGAATCCTTTGGTCTAGCATTTGAAATTATTTTTCCGATCATCTCTTTGCCAAACTTTTTTTTTTTTTTTGGGTCAGAACTTCTTTTCCAAACTTACCCGGTGGTTTCCTTGAGCGTTCGAACCACCGTGGCTGTAAAGTCTGGAGCAAAACTTAGTTGTGGAGTTAGGACGACACCCTTTAAGATGATAACACTCCAAAAGTCAAACTTTGGGTGGGTTGACCACTGTGTAATTGTGTACATCCTGTGTGTGGTTGAGCCGAAACTTCAACGCATTTCCACTTGGCGGCACTTATCAACTGTTAGTGTTCTGCAAAAGTCAATGTCTTATTGATTACGTCCGTCGCCTTTGGTCGAAAACGTGTGGAAGAGAGTCTCAACCTTGGAAAAATCGCTTTGGACTTTGAAGGACCCGAAAGTTCTTCTGCGCGTAGAACGCAATTGAATATGAACTTCAAACTAAGAAATATGCAGAGAGGGAACTGTGTAACTTATGGAGTTAATTTCACGAAAAACTCTAAATTAGTACGTCTGTAATAAATTTACTTTAAATTATTTTTTTAATCACCAAAAACCTTAAACTGGTACACTTTTGATAAAGTTATCCCAAACCTGGTACACTTATGACAAATCTACCCTCCGTTAGTTTTCGTTAAATTTTATTGTTAAATTCTTTGATTTGGATGACACATGGCAATTGACGGATGTATACGTTTATCGTTTTTACTCTTTATTTGTCACGGGTATATCAATTTGAGATTTTTCGTGACATTAATCCAATTTAATGGAAACTAACGCAGAGTAAATTTATTACATGTGCATCAATTTGAGATTTTTGGTGGTCAAAATGATTAGTTTATGGTAAATTTATCACGGATGTACCATTTTAAAGTTTTTAGTGGTCAAAAAAATAGTTTATGATAAATTTATCATATGTGTACTGGGTTGAGATTTTTTGTGGTAAAAAAATAGTTGGAAGGGCGAAGTAGAAGTCGATACCTTCACGGGAAGATTACCAAGAGGAAGCCCAAGTCCGAGCCCGTCAAAATATTCAATTGGACGCATTGTTATTAAGTTTTTGAGTGAATATGGGTCTAACTAGATATGTTGATGGCTGGACTTGAGCCCAGATTTCTTGAGGATGAAGGTATCGGACTACGATGCGCGCATCCAACACACGTCACACGTCAGTATTGACGTGGATTAAAAACACCGACTTTCTGTGTTTTGTCTTCTTCCCACGGATCCACCAAATTACCTTGGCTCTTGAAATGTGCTGTAGACTGCAGCTCCTCCAGATAAGTTCAATGTGAATGTACCGCAAAGATTTGAGGGTGGAGATTAAGATTCAAAACCCAGAAAAGAAGAAAACTTCACGGAGGGCTTCGCCTGCAATGACCTCTGCTCCTCCTGCTGCTACTAATGTCACCTTCCGATCCATGGTTGTCGACGTCTCCCTCTTCTCTATCTCCTACCTCGCCAAAATGGCCCCCATCAACAACCTCTTCACTCCCCACACCCTATTCATTGCCAACGACACCTACCAGGGCCTCACCACGTGCCAGGCTCCCATGGTGGAGAATCCGTACCTACGGTTGTACCCGACCAACCGGATGAATCTTATCCTTCAGAGGCACATGACCAACAACTAGGCCTCTCAAATAAGTGAGTCGGATCGAAAATGATCGAATTCAAATTGACCAATTTAACCTGTTTTAATCTATTTCAAAACAATGCAAATCTAGAGATTCGTACTCAATCCATACAAGACCCTATTAGAAATCCTTTTTTAGCAGCTTTTTGCTTAAATTATTATCTTTGAAGAATGGGTGACTCTATGGATTAGCTTGTCAAGTTAATAAGGGAGGTTAGGAGTCGAGTTATTGACAAGAGCGTGAAGGTGAATTCAAATCTATAGTGGTTAGCAATGTTAAAAATGTAATTGAATTATCTTCAAAATAATAGTATAGAGGCTAACATCGTCATGAAGCATAATAATACCGAAACCAAATGCATATTCCTTAAATCACACATCATGAGCTAAGAATGCAACTCTTTGTCTCGTATCGTTTAGAAATCGAATATTCTTCTTAATCCTCATTGGACCTTGACATGTCAACTAACTAGTTAGAGAGATGGAAACCGATTATATAATAGTTTTTGGGTGACCGTTAAGCTAACGATCTGTTTTGAGCTACAAAAACTAAATAGCAATTAGTTAAAGTTGTTGTGCGGTACACTTTTTTAATAATTTGTAACTCACAATATACTATTATTCTCATTATTACCCGACGACTATTATGAATTAGCAAAGTCCTCGGAGAAAAAATGAGTCAGAAGATAGTCATAAATGTCGAGAGAAAAGATAACAAACTCTATCAAACATTAAATCAAACGGTTGGCGGTGGCCTAGCATTATGCAAAGTCAGAGAGTACTCATGGTGAAATAAAGACCGCTACTCTACAAATAGCTCAAATTCACCCTTTGAGCGAACTAAGTGCCCGTAACTTCTAATCTATCTCACAATCGGTGGAGTGCTGGCCGAGTTGGTTCGGCCCAACTCTCGAAGTGACTTGAGTCGTCTTCGCTCTAAGCCGTATCATTCCAGGTGGGTTGGGTCTGGTTAAAACTCTTAGACCCATTAAAATCCACATTTAATTGGGTATTACAGCTTAAACCCATAAGAACTCAATTTTTCAAATTTTTTTTTTTTAAGTTTGATTAACTCATATTTGATCCAACTCATACCGGTTAAAAAGTGGGCCTTCAACCCATTTTGACATCTCTATCAATAACCAGCCAGAGCTCAGCTGAAGCCCAGCATTTGCTCGCGTACCCGGTGACTTGGGGCGATTCGATTTCTTCCATCCCGGAGATGTTTGTAGTTAGCAAGAAGAGCGTGCTCAACACGAATGACTTGACGTAAATGAGCGCAAATATCTAATGGAGGTCACAACCATTCGCACAACGTCCATCAATGAGGGTGCCCGAGCTCAAGTCTCGGTCACGCTACCTCGGATCTAAGTCGCGCCACCTTAGATATATGTTGCATGACCTCAAAAGTGTGGTCACGCGCCTCGATCGCAGGTCATTAATGAAGGCCGACCGTAGAGCACAAAGTGAGGGAATAGCGTTTTGGAGCTTGAAAAACTAGAACTGAAAATAGGGGTCTCGGCCGAACTCGCCGGAGATGATTCCGATGACTGCCAACCATTGCAGAGGGCTTGTCAAAGTTTTGGGTGGTGATGGGTGCCCACCAATGAAGCTGTGTGACTGAATAAGTTCGTGCGAAGAACACGATGAACAGAGAAATTTGTTCTTTTAAATCTATGTCAGCACTGATAGGGAGATAATGTACACATGAAATTGTAGTGTCGGACAACTAACATCGGTTCAAATTTGGAATTTGAGTGAAAGTTTGCGATTTTTTCTTGAGACAAAAAAAAATGTATCAAAATTGGTAATGGACCTAAAATTTGTGGTTCCTTTAGAGAATTTGGCCAACAAAACTATTCTATTCAAAATTACAAGTTTGCCGCATCAACCCAAGTAAGATAACTTAAAACCCTCTTTGTCTAGAAGGAAAAAAAACAGAAAATAAAAAATTAAGCAAAGCAATATCGTTTCGATTATATTTATATACGTCAAATCAACAGTCGTGACACGTCAACGGCCAAGCAATGACTAAACTATCACATTAGTAGTTTGAAGTAGAATTGAGCCGAGATGACTCGATTGCATTTACAATGAAATGTTTAGGTCACATTTGTTCAATTAAAAAGTTTATGATTGAATTCAAATACGCACAATAGGTTTATGTCTAAATTTGCAACTTTCCCAATGAAATTATGTCCAACTGAATATGTTGAGTTTCAGTCTTTCTTGAATCTCCCCTGCTAAGCTATAGATCAGGTTTTTATTTTTCCCCCAACATAGGAAATGTTTTTTTCACTATTAACTAGGATATTCATGTTATTCACAAGATTGATGTGCGTTTTATTTGTCCATGTGTTGAGTTAATAAAGACACGTGATCATTAGTACAAACCATTGATTGCTTATGCAAATTGTGTCTGACCTGGCGACCTTGATGTTGGAATTTGAGCTTGGATTTTTGTCCCACACAACTAGCAACCGATATTACAAGTACAAACATTGCAAATGTTAAGATAAAAATCAGACTTTTTTTTTAAAGTAGTGTTTCATTCATTTTCACCAAAAAAATAAATAAGAAAGAAATAACACAATCCAATTGCAAACCCCTTTTCGTTTCATTTTTCTCGAGTGCAAAATTTTTTGTATTCTTAGACGTTGCAGATACGTACATTCGTCACGAATGCAATCACATTGAGTGTTTGATTCGAATTTGGACATGTATGCACGGTACGCAGAAACTGAAAAATGATCATAAAATGTCAAAACAAGACTCTACAACCCAATTTTTAACCTAGTGAGTAATGAAAATAAGCACATAATGAACAAGAACATGCAAAGAACATATAATACTGCAACATGGGATGGCCAACTTCTCTTTCTATTATGACCACAATTATGTTCCCCTCAGTTTACATCGGGGAAGAATTAAACAGATAAGTTAACAAATGGTCAACTTGTGTGCCTGTAAATTTAACCTTTCTTTTACTTACATAACAAAAGACTGGTAAGAAATCAAGATTATAATTAAATGGAGGGCTGGAAAAAAAAAGGGTGGGAATCCTCACTTTGTTGCTTCTTCAGCAGTTGTACCAATTCCCACCTGCAACCATGAAGAAGACCCTCCACTCATGTTCACATCCTTGAGTTCACTCAACTTTGCTAGCTTCACCTTACTCTCTGCTTCATCATCGACTGCACTATGAGTAGTTCCGATGTTACTGTCATCATTATAATTGTTGTCCATGTTATTATCATTATTGTTCTTTTCATTATCGTTCTTGTTGCTGGTGAAGTCATTCTCTTCCAAGTGCTGATTATTATGTTCCCTCTCTTCAGGATGCAGCCCCAGCCATGACTGCAAGTACATCTCTGCCGACACTCGAGTGAACCTGGCAGCAGGGTTGCTCGTCGGGTCCCGCCGGGGGTCGTCGGATGGGGCTGGGAGGTTCAGGTCGAGCTTCAAGGTGAGCGGGTCGTCGGGGTGGATGAACTTGCCAGGCATTTGCTGGATTTGCTCCATCTGTTCATGCAAGCGTTGCAGCTTCGCGAGCGAGGGCGCGTCCGCCGGGTTTGATGTTATCCAGTGGCATCTCTTGTGCCCGCCCAGTGCCTGGCCCGAAGAGAAGACCCGGTGGCATATCGAGCACTCGTGCACCTTCGACTTCCGCTTCGAGGTGGACGGCATCAAGGAGCTGAGGCCGTGGTCGAAAGGTGAATTCGATGCCATGGACTTCGTGGAGAAGAACTCGTCTTGTGTGATGGCGTCCTCGTCGGGCACCCAGTCGTACGCGTGGTCGAGCCTCGCGGCGAAGCAACCCTTGACCTTCTTGTGGCTTGCCCTATGGCCTCCCAATGCTTGGTGGGAATTAAACACTTTCTTGCATGCCTTGCACTCAAAAAGGCCCTGGCCTTTATTGGTGATCACCCCTTTGGCCTTGTCCGTGGTGGGAGGTGATCTGTAGGCAAGAGGAGCTATGAAACTTATCGGCCTCCGGCGATCCTCATCCTTGCTTGCTGACGCGCACGACTCCTCCGGCTCCGCCAAAGACGGGTCCACCGTGCCATTAGACAACATCATAAGGCAATTTGCTAGGTCTTCCTCTTCACTTGAGGGGCAATTGGAATTAACATTGTCAACCTTCACTCTCAAGGACCTTTTTCTTTTAGACCACTTGCAACCCCGCCTCCTCGAGGAGCCGTCCTCGTCGTCCTCGGACTCCGGCGACAATGAGTACGAGTCGCCGGCATCCTCTGAGCCCCCACCACACTTGCCATGCTCAAGGAAGGACTTCCACGAGGAGAACTCCTTGCCGCAGTTCTCGCAGGCACGGCAGCTCTTGAGCCGATTAGGGTTGGCCCGGAGCCCGTACATGCGCTTGCTGCCAGGCGGCACGTTGTCCCCGACATTCTTGTCCTCCCAGTTGCTCCCGAGGTCCTCGTCGTCCGTGTGCCCGCCCTCGTCGCCGATCCCGTGGGCCCTCATGTGCCCTCCGAGGGCTCTCCCGCACATGAAACCCTTCTTGCAAATCTTGCAAAAGTGCTTGAAATTCAATTGTTGGTCGACGATCAATGCCATGTAGACAAATCGATTAATCCGAGAGATGCAAACCCCGCCTCCTGAAAAAAAAAAAGAAGAAGAAAAGGAGCGAAACCCTAAGAGTAGAACGGTGATGATGAAGATGACGAGGATGAGGATGGAGGTGTGCGTTGGAAAGGAAAGGGCTCTTTGTGGTTAAGATTGAGACAAAGGAAAAGATGGGTTGGAGTTTGTTCTTTGTATAGTGAAAGTGGTTGTGAGGTTGTATGGTGAAGCAATGCTAGTCCTAGTTTTTAGTTGCGGTTGTGTGGTCGGAAGAGAGAGAGGGAGGGGGGTGGTGGAGACTCTTTCCACGACCGCGGGGGTGGGTGGCGCCGCCGCAAACGGTGGCGAAAGGGATAAAGCTTTTGGGGGGCCGTGTTTTGCGGCGGACCGTGCGTCCCCAGTCAAAGAAACTAGAGTGAGGGAGTGAGGGGGCAGTGAGTTGGTTCTAACTGCCACACCTATTCATGTCCCTTCCATTCCAAGCCAAGTAAAACTAGAGAATTGAACTCATGCTCCTCCTTGTCTGTCGGTTGGTTCAAGCCGCTTTTCCACACAAAAAAAAAAAAAGTTCTTTTCCTCTAATCTCTTTTTAATTGCAAGTTTAAGGATAATTCCTTTGGCCTAATCTTGGCTTTCCTAGTTTCTACTCTTTTCGTCTCGCCTACTAAATTATTCGTGGTCCACATTGACTCGAGAAATGAAACGGAAAGTGAGTCTATTTGCAATTTTAGCTCTTTTAACCAACGATAGAATGAGGCATGGAATCGGTCAAAATCTTTTGGGAGGTAATTTAGGCAGCTGGCTTGCTAAATGTCTTAAGACATGTGATGGTAATGTCTATTTGCTTAAGACATGTGATGATAATGTGTATTTACAATTTTTTTTAATTTTCTTTTATTTCCTTTCTTACCTTTTGCCGGTGTCCGGCCACCGGCCATGGCTAGGTGCATGGGCCTCGCTTAGGTGAGGGTCGTCGTCACTTGCCACGAGGCGAGAGCAAGCCCTAGGGAGAGTGACCCTCGCCGGATTTGGCCGAGGTAAGAGCGAGCCTCACCGGATCAAGCAAGGCCGGCCCTCACACCGGCCGAGGCCCGAGGCAATGTCGCCTTCGCCGGAACGACACCCGAAGAGGTTGCCCTGGCCTAAGCAAGGGCCAACCTAAAGCAATCTGGCTAGGGGAGCCCTCAATAGGGCTCGCCCACAATCGGACTCTTGGTCATGGTCGGTGGCCCGCCATCGCCTGTGGCTAGTGACTAGACACCGGCAAAAGGAAGAAGAAAGAGAAAAAAAAAGGAAATAAAAAAATCAGATAAAATGATAAAAGATCAAAAAGTATTAAAATATTACCAAACTTTGTCCACGTAAGATCGCTAGTATCCGCGTTAGCAATTTTCGATCAAAATTGGCCGAATAGACTTTATTGGCAAAGTGTGAAAAGGTTTAGGACTCAACCGACAAATTTGAAAGTTGCGGGATTGAATTGACAAAACTACAATATGTTTAGGATTTTTTGGACAATTTTCTCTATGATTTACGTATAATTTATTTATTAAAGAACACTTATTGACCACGAAATAATTCAACTATTGATTATAGTTTCCTTCCGGGAGTCGTATTTACTAGATAAATTTTGTTCCCAAAAGCTTAACAGTCGAATAATTTTCGGGAAATTTTATTGAGTCATTGATAATAAAGTAAATTGGCCAGTTCATCTCTTCGATAGTTTGAAATAAAGAGGAAGGAATTGTGGTCACAGAGAAACACTCATAATTTAAATTATTAGAAAACGACTTGAATTTTATGACCTTAGCATTTCTCCTCACACAAAACCAGGTAAAAGAACACCGGAAGTAGTAAAATTTATAGGGTTAATAGCACAAAAAACTCCAAATTGGTACACATGTGATAAATTTATCCCAAATTATTTTTTTGACCATAAAAAATCATAAACCTGGTACACATGCGACAAATTTACCATAAACTATTTTTCAACCACCAAAAACCCCAAACTCGATATATTTGTGACAAATTTACCCTAAATTAATTATCATGACCACCAAAAACATCAAATTAGTACACATATAACAAATTTGCCCTCTGTTAATTTTTGTTAAATTGGATTAATACTACAAAAAACTTCAAATTGATATTTATGTGATAAATAGAGGGTAAAAACCCTAAATATGTACATCCAATAATTGCCACATGTCACCCAAATCATAAATTTGACGATAAACTTTAATAAAAATTAATGAAGGGCAAATTTGTCAAAGGTGTACCAATTTAGGGTTTTTGGTGGTTAAAAAAATAGTTTGGGATAAATATGTCACATATGTACCGGCTTGGGGTATTTCGTGCTATTAACCCAAATTTATATACGGCGCTCACTTTACTACTTTTGTACCAAAAATTTTCGTTTGCTCACTTAAGTGCCAAATCGAAAAAAAAAATTTAAATCCAAAGAAAAAATTAGGCCAAACTGGTTATATGGCATTCATTATTAAATTCTTAATATTACGTGTCAAAATGTTTTAAAAAAAAAGTCCACGTGGACTTCTAAACTAACAAAACAAGCTATTTTACATTCGATTTGAAAATAAGCTAAACACTAAAAAAATAAATAAAAAATAAAAGCTAAAAAATTTATAAAAAATTAGGGCTTGCAATGGTTGGACTGAAAAATAAATTAAAAAAAGTAAAAATAAATAAAAATGTTTAAGTATTTTTAAAAATATGTCATCGCTAGTCGCATCATGTAGATTGGCTAGCGTCCATGCCAAAGTGATTTTCGGCCAAAATTAATAGGATGAACTGAATAAGCACATATACAAAAAGTTTAGGACTCAATTGGGCAAAAAAAAAAATTTATGATTGAATTAGCACAATCGCAATAGGTTTAAAAAAAATTTTGGTAATTCTCCCATTTTTCATATCTTATCAAACTGAAATTTTAAGTAAAAATAAATAAATAAGTATTCGTATCTCAAAGGTTTTGGGTTGTCTCTTAAAGCCAAAGGTACAGTACCCCAAACGGGCCCAAACATACGTATGACAGACTTATATGACAATTATCACGTCGGTGCTTGTGTCGCACCATTTGAAAGAGAGCTTGATCAATCATGGCTCCCCTTCGTTTAGTGCTAAATGATAAGGAACATAAAGCTCAGGGTAGAAAATAGTGAAAGGTATTAAATTTTGACAAAAATAAGAAAATGCACGGCCGGAGGAAAACTATCAAAAAATCCCGAACCTATTGCATTTTTTGCCAATTGAGTCCATCCAATCAATTTGGCGGGGAAATCGGCGACGTGGACGTCGTCCAACCTACATGGTGAGATCGGCACTAACGTGGATATTTTTTTTTATCTTTCTTTTTAAATAATGAATTTTTAATTATTTTCTCCATTTTTTTTTTTTTGCCCTCCTCGCCTGCAACCCTGCTTTGCCACTAAGATAGAGCCCAAATTCAATTGTAATTGCTTATATGTACAATACATAATCATTTTCGGCATATCACTTATAATCCATAGGTTACAACTTTCATTAAATGGGGAAAAGATACCGAGTTAAAAAAAAAAACTACAATGACAATGATATCGTTGAAACTTGCTTGAACATCTCTTGTCCGCTCTTTCCAGTATTTGACCTACCACAGATATTTTGGCCCAAGTGTAAGAAGAGATGTGTTTATTCGTCCTTAACTTGTTTTACTACAAAACAATGAGTAATCTTTGTAAATTCAGCAAAACTTGAAGAAAACGGAAGTGTTTTTTTTTTTTTCAAAAGACCGTGTTTTTCATAGACATCTCAAATGATCGTCAAAGAGTTGAGATTTCATTCACAATGGTGGGACCCGAGTGCTTCAAAGTTGGTCTTAAGCGTTCTGATTAGTCAGTAATCTCTTGATTAAGCAAAGTCATTGCTTCCGTCAGTTGCAGTGGGTTTACTCTTTAATCAGTCACTCGCCATTCTGTTTGCTTTGGATCAAAGCATTCATGTAAACCTACTCCCCACTCGCTTAATTAAGGAGCGACCGTGATTAATTGAGTAGAGAGCATCCTTTCGTGGCACTGCCACGTGTCGGATTCGTGATTTTTATTTTTTATTTTTTCCCTGATGCACCGAGTACGTGTGAATCCACTGCACTGCAACCTTAGATCATACGGGTACATGTCGGGTCCATCAAAATCAACGGCTTTAAGTGCACCGAGTTCAAACGTACTCGGCACACCTGAAAAATTTCTTTCCCCCAATGTGGGGATAAAACTTGCCTGGTTCCGTATGTAGGATACAGGATCTATCTCGATCAATAATTATGTGGACCCCTATGTGAGGCTAGAGCTGTCAATTTGAGTCAATGACCCATGTTTTAACCTATATTTATGAAAATGAGTTAGATATGGATGACATTAGAATTAAGCTATGGGTTATGTATGGATTTAAAAAGGAAAAGCACAAACAAAATGGGTTTTATTCATGTCTTTTACAAATCCATTTTCAATCAATTTTTACCCATTTTCGCACGTCGCTTGTAGCTTCCCAAGCACCCGCTTGTAAATGGGTCTCAACTCAGGCACATTAGTTTATCTTTTTTATTTTTTAAATTTTAAATTTTTTATAAGTAAAACAAAGAAAATAAATAACAATAAATGTCGTTGCATTGTCCGCCAACCTCTCGCTGCCGTCCGCCCCTATCGCTACCAACCTTCGCCCACCGCCGCCGCCGTGGGTCGTCTTCTCCGGCCAGGAGAAAAGAAAAGGAAAAAGAAAATGTTAAATTTAAAAATTAGTTTTTAAAAATAAATAATATATTTTTAACGGTAAAAATTGATTTTCTATAAATTTAAAAAATAAAAATAAATAATATATTTTTAACAATAAAAATTGATTTTCTATAAAATTAAAAAACTTTTAAAAATAAATAATATATTTTTAAAAATAAAAAATTGATTTCTATAAAATTAACAAATTTTAAACTAATTTTTAAAAATATATAAATTAAAAAAATTAAAGAATTTTAATTGCATGAAAGTGTTTTAGTAATATCATTTTTCTTAACAAATTATAAGACACAAATATTTCATGATTTAGTTACATGAAGAAGTGTTTAAATTATATGGATTAGGTTGGATAAGAATCGTTAGATTTGTACTTATTTGAAAATAGGTCAATATGGGTCGTACCATATTTAACCCAACCCAACTCATCCGTTTAACACCTCTATGTGAGGCGCACCTAAAATCCACATGATCAATTATCATGATCAATCTCATCTAGCGAATGATCAAGACTAAAGTTCCCTCCCTTTGGAGACATTACTCGATCCTCGATGGACAATTATTTTGGGGCTAGTCTTGTCTAGGCTTGGGTCCAACTCGATCGGTCTCCATCGTCAATCGATCGTGCGAATCTCATATAGGTATCATATGAATAATTCCCATGATCAATGGTGAAGATAAATCCGATTCAATGGATCCTGATATTTACATGAATTTTCCGTGATTCGGACTTGATTTATAAGTGACCCGACTGCACGTCATTCCAAAGAGTCAAACAATTCAAGACTAAGCTTGGAAAAATTACAAAAAAAAAAAAAGGTGTCCTAAACGTATTGCACTTAGGGTCGGTAAGGGCGGCGCCCTTGCTTGGCCAAATTTGGTGAGGGTGTCGTGGCCCTTGCCCAATGTCTTGGCAAAGGCGTCCGGTCCTATAAATTTGACATTGTGATCATGCAAATATTTGATAGGAAGAAGAATGATATAATATAAATTGGAAAATAAAGTAAAAGAAATTTAAATAAAAAATGTGATCGAAAGGAGGAAGAAAGCATAGGATAAAAGTGAGAGTTAATAGAAATTAGTGAAATGAAATTTAAAAGGGGGACAAAAGAAATGAGGGAGGAAATGAAATGTGTGATATATCCTTCCTAAAATCTTTTTGGTGGATGGATTAGATAAATAGACATATAAGCTCTCTCTTTTTCTTTTTTTTGTCCAAAGATGCATTAGTAATCGAAAATGCGAAAAACAAGTAAGAAGATTTTAAAAAGAGATAAAAGTGAGTGATAATAGGTAATGATAATAACATCACTTTCATTAGAGAAACATAATAAACCAAGCCATCTCCTAGAAATCCCAAAATAGAAAATATATGTATTATATCATTTGCGTTCGCTCAACTATGCTTGCAAAATATAAAGAGGATCACACGTACAAATCCGATAGACCAACGTAACAAAACATAAGAATGTAATGCCAACTGGGTTAGAATGTTAATTCCTCTAATGCGTGATGAAATTGTGCAAGAGAGAGAGAGAGAGATTGATGTAAATGAATTCCACCATTGACACGTATTCAAACTCCGATAGACTAATGCATATCGTTTGGCATTTTTTTTAGAGAGTTTTGGGAAGATGCAATTGTATTTCCAAAGGCCTCTAATGACTTTAGCCCAAATTAGGTCCGGATGTGTTTTAAGCTTTGAGCATTTCCGATCCAAATACAATTTTTTTTTCTTTCAATTTTTCCCTCGCTCAGCTTTCATAATTTCAAAAATGTCCCCACCCCCACACAACGTCACCATTGAGGCTAGATCTAGTTACCTGAAAGCTACTTTGCTTGGCGGCCTATTTGGCTCGTCGGTGGCGAGTTCCGTCGACAAATAGCTTGAGAATTATTTTTTTAAAAAAACTATCAAAATTCCTTTACAAAATATAGTTTTTTTTTTTCAAATAGCATTTATGTCAAAGTTGTTTCTCAATGTATTTTTAAAATACACTTTATCAAACACTATTTGCATTTTGAAAATACCATTTCACTTAGTCATTTGCATTTTTCCAAAAGCTTCCTCCCCCGAAATTGAACCAAACACACCCTAAATATAGCAATGGTTAAAAGAACAAGAAAAAAGAAACCAAATCATTTGCTCAAAATTCAAAGAAAAATAAAGAAACCTAAGCTCCATTTGTTTCATGGCAAATCAATGATTGGTAAAGTATTTTTCTAAAAATGATCGCTTTAATCGTTCACAAAAATTAATTGACGAAAACATTTTTCATCGCTTCAAAAATATTTAGACTAATGTTGTTAGTAATGAAATAATTCTCCATTTTCTAATTGTTTCAAACGTGGACCGACCACAATGTGGAGCCCATCCCGACAGTTGGAAATGGGCCCGCGTCAACCACCTCGCAGCTAAAACATATCTTGCCCGATAGGTTTCGGCGGGATCCATGATGGCGGAATGGACATGAGTACGTCGGCGTCGGCACTCACTTTAATCCCATACACGAACTGTTATCTAAATGGGAGGAAATTTTTTTTTTTTTTTTGTCCGTAGAGAAACTTAAGGAGTCGTTTGCTTCGTGAAAAATTCTCATCTTCTCGTTCCTATTTTCATTTGGAAAAGAGAAAAAAGGCGCCGTGGGGCTTCGCCGAATATTCTATGGACCTTTAGGCAATCGTGCCGTCTTAAGCGATCGGATTTCTGCGCTCGGGCCGTTGGATTATCGGAAAATGGCACGATTGAAAGGTCAGTGGGTAGATTTATAGAGATCAAGCAGGAGGTACTGTGGTAGCTGCCTTTACCAGTTTTGCCCAAATTCAACTTAGGCCCAATGAAATGTGGTGGGCTGGCCCAGTATGTGAACATGGGCACGAAGCCATATGACCGAGACATCCATTCGAGAAGCTCAAGAAATAATTAATTATATCGGTCAGCTCCGTTTGATTCACGAAAAATTCGACATTTTTGAAAAACTTTTTTCAAAAAGAGAAAAATGACAATGTTTTCCGATGCTTGATAGAGACCTAAAAATGAACTGAAAGACATTTTCCATCGTTTGGTAAGGAAAATTTAATTTGATTTTTCGCATCTTCGTTTGGCGGGAAATTGCTAACGTAGACTTTCGCCGTCCTGCATGGTATGGCTGACCTTAACATGGACAATTTTGATAAAAAAATTTTAAGATCAAATTTCTATTTTTTTTTATGTTTTTTCTTTGCTTCCTTTTTCTCTCTTTTTTTTCTCCTTATTCCTTCGCCGCGATTAGCCAACAATGGCCCCAGGTGAGCTTGAGCCTCGCAGGGCCGCATCTATGGCCACTACAAAAAATTACAACTACAAATATTAAAAACAATTGAGAGAAATTGGCCTCAATGGATTCGGGCATGGGCGCAGACGACTAGGGGGCTCGTCCACGTTACTAGGGCTTGGGGTATTAGACACAGGCACCGGTGTCCCGAGCCCGTCCCCAATATTACCGAGCTTGAGGTATCGGGCACATGCACAAGTGTCCTGGGCTCGTCCTCAATAGACCCCCGGAGTGGCGGCCGAGGTCTCAAGCGTGACATAGATGGACCCGAGCTAGGGCGCGGAGTCCCTAGCTACGGCGCCCGGGACCCGACCCTATTGCCAAGGGTCCAAGAACAAGCGCCGGGGTTCTTGTGCCCAAACGCAGAGTTCCTAGTCCAAGCTCGGGAAAACAATTTTCTATTTTTTAAAGAGGAAATTATTTTCCTAAATTTAAGCTTTGGTGGGAAAACTTTCCGTTGACGAGGCAAACAGTTTCCGTGGGCTCATTTTCCCAAGATATCCAAATACCGAAAAATGAGGAAAATATTTTTCGGGAGAATGAACGACTTGAAAAATATTTTCCTAAAATTGATCACATATATTACTTAAAAAAATTAGTTAATGAAATATGTTTGCATTATCAATAATAGTCTATGTATAAAAATTTTCGTGTGCGATGAAAATATTTCCAGTTATTTCTTCAAGTTATGCAAGCAATCATTTTTAGGAAGATGCTTTCCAAACCATTCTTCTTTCCACATTGTTTGAAGGAAAACTGTTTCTAAAAAATTATTTTCTGAGTTTCTTATTTTTGGATAATGAAAAACTAATCGATCTACGTAAAACGTATTTCATAGATAAAAAAAATAACACAAATTTAAATCGAGAGAAGATGACTTCTTTGGAATCCCGGGTCGGGATGAGTTCAATGATGTCTACGAAGGCAAAAAAATGAAAAATGTAATGAAACGATGGATGGATAAGCTTTTAACAAAAAAGATGATTAGATCGTCCAATCAAGGGGGATATTTATCAACACGAGGCAGGAATGATCATGAATAGAGATTCCATTGCTGAGAACTCTGAACCTTTGGACCATCCAAATGTTTTCATAGCCATTGATGTGCCGCCGTCAACAACAACAAAAAAAATCTACATTAAATATCTTACAATCTTCTTTACGGGAATACTGATATTTTTGCTGCATTAATCTTCATTATTACTTTCCTATGTGATCCTGTGTGCGAAAGAATTGAAAGAGATGAAGCTCGGAAAGAAAGAAGGAAACAGATGTAAAAACAGAGGACAAAGTTGATACTCTGCATTCAACAGAAGATACTCGGATGCTCGACGTCATACATTCTTCATCCGAGAGCTTAACTCCCATTCCTCACACTCGGTTTTCTTTATATATTGCTATACTACGGGTCTTCGTTACAACAGGAAAAACTACTACACACTATGTGAAGATAACGTAAAACCGTTGAGTAACAACCGAAAGTTGTTAAGCACAACAAACTCCTTCTTTATTTGGGGTTGAAACCCTTCCTTTCTTTCCGGTTGAAGACGCAATGATGGAGCCATTAGTAGCACTACGTGCCGATCGTATAATCTCAACATCCGTCCACAAACTAGAGAGAGGGTGGAACCCCAAACCCGGTTTGGTGCGAAGTGTGACATGATCCGGTCGAGACAAGGCCTTTGTGAAAATGTCGGCAATCCGGGTGGCAACCGGGAACATATTGGACACGTAAAGATCCTAACGAAACTTTCTCTTGGACGAAGTGGAAATCAACTTCAATGTGTTTCGTGCGAGCATGCAAAAAACAGATTAGCAAGTGAGAGAGATGGTCAATCGATTATCACAAAAGAGCACCGTAGGTGAGGAAAGAGAGATCCCAATATCACGAAGAACAAAGTCAATCCATGTAAGATCAACATTAGCGTGAGCGAGAGCCCTATACTCGCTTCGTGGAAGAACGAGAGATCAATCACTGCTTCTTGGGCGACCAAGAGATGATATTGGAGCCAAGATATGTGCAAAAACCAAGTAGTAGAGCGTCCGGTAGTAAGACAACCAGCCCAATCAAGCATCCGAGAAGCCGTATAAGTTCATGGTGCTATTGGAATGACGAAAGATGCCCAGAGTAGCAGTGCCTTTGACATACCGAAGAACCCTTTTCAGCTTAAGAAAATCAGCAACAATGGGTTGCTGCATTTTTTGACACAGAAGATTCGTTGCATACGCAAGATCAAGGCGAGTGAGAGTGAGATATTGCGGGCCCCCAACCGGACTTACGTATTCAAGTGGATTGTTAAGATAGACATCATCAATTAACGTGGAAAGGGACCTAATGAGACGGGGGAGTTGAAATAGGCTTGCGAGTCTTGCATGTGTGCTCATTTAAAAAGATCAAGAGCATACTTAGTTTGGCGGAGAAAGAGAACATCGAATTACGTTTGGCTTCAATACCCGTAAAGTAGTGAAGAGAACCGAGATCTTTCATGTGAAAAGTGGTACTCAAAGACTTGATGAAGTCGGTAAGGAGCCGAGGAGAGGTGCCAGTGAGCGGACTAAGCGTAATGGGGAGTGTTGGAATATATAAATATTAAACCACGCCTCTTCTATTAGCTTAAGTTTTTTAGAATAGTTGGGCGTGGTCCCATCAAATCTTACATTGTGGACCAAGTAGTAAAAAGAGAGAGAGAAAAAAAAAGTGATTCGGTTTTAGTTCTAGCTCTCTCCTTCGATCTTCCTCGACCACATCTTGGTCTAGCGATGCCGATCTTGGGGTACCTTGGATCCTGTCCTAGTCTAAGGTATATGGCAAGTAGCCGAGCGGTCATGGACCAATGATGCACGAATCGCCTTTGTCCGCACGTAAAATATCGATTTTATGTTATTATTTAAATATGATAGACTTAGCCGATGACAACGAAATTTGATTACTTATGAATAAAATTGTTGACAACTTGAAGGAATCGATAAAATGTGGAGTTGACAATCACGGATGCAGCCGTTAACATAGTGGAATCAAACAACAATTAAGATAGTGGAATCAAGAAAGTCATCAAGGTAGTAGAGTAGAAGAAACCGTCGATAACCATGTGTAACTTCTATTGGTAATTTCCCTTTTGTAGCATATGTTTATAACTTCCATTCATAACTTTTGTTTTTATCCTCCGTTTATAACATCTCTTTCTAACCTCTGTTTCTAACCTCTCTTTATAATCTCCATCCATAATCTGTTGATTGTAGGCTTTAAATAACCACATCGTATTCTTCCGAGGGCCCACATACACATATCTAGCAAATTTATCTTTATCTTTACTTTTTCGTATTGCACTTTATTTTCTTTATTTGTAGCTTTCGATTCGCATCATCGATTAAATTCCAGCGTGTATCTCTATCCTAGGTTCTCGCGCCGTCGATGAAATCCCATCATAGTATCGTCAGAGGTAGTGCTCTATCGTCGATTGAATTCCAAAAGGGTCTATCTACATTTTGTTCGATTGCAACAATTGTACGTTTCCAATCATTGTCTTCGATTAAATTCCGACACGACTCGTACGTATACAATACTATCGAAATTCAAGCTGTCGATTATCTTATTTGCCTGGATATTTTTTAGCCGAATTTACCATAGGACCTATTCTCTTTAATTAAAAGATGAGGAACGACTTTTAATAAAAAATATTTCGACGCGCGAGGAATCCCGGCGGACCTTAACATGTCACACTCAAGACGCACGTAGCAAAAGAGTGTATGAATTGGATGTGGAGCTAATCAATGACAATGGCATCGGTGGAGGCAATTGCTAGTGTTGGGACTCGTGCGCAGCCATACACACATAGTTGCTCGTCCTAAATAAGATTAGCCACGGGTGAAAACCGCGCCAACAATCTATGGTGACGAATGACGTAGGCTAAGATGTAGATGGCGATGCTATAGTGCCCCCATCTTGCTTCGTTTTTTTATTTTTAAGCATTCATTTAATAGCTTAAATTTTATCTTATATTCTTTCCCGTATTTACCTAACAATTCAAATTTTTTGTTGGATCGACCCCGGATGATTCTTACGTACTCAAATCAAACCATTAAACCATCGGTCAACACTTGGGAAGTCTCAGATACGCACGTCCTAGAGAACAAGTTCCAACAAGAAGTCGTCCACGAGTGACCGAATAAACCGGCGTGCTCTTGGCCTTTCTCTAAGCCTCAATGAACTGACGACCTTTTTAATGGTGACCATCATTAAATTTACGAAAGTTCCAAGAAATCTAAAGGGCCAAAAAAAAAAGAACACGACGAGAACTACTAGGATTCACAAAACCCTCCGTCCGGTATTCAGACAACCAAAGCATGTGGAGAGAATCGCGTCCAAGCGTTCCTCTCGCTCTCCAATCATCTCCGACCGCCCCCTTGTCTTCTTCACGCAATCACATCATTGTCTCCATCTTGAGAGTGAATATGGGGAGAAAAAAAAAACTTTTTGGTTCCTCTGGAAATCCAATATGGACATGCATAACCAGTAATTTTGGATTTAAATAAAGCTCTTAAATTGTTTCGTTTATATTCAAACGTAAAATTCGAAGGATATTCTCGAGATAAAAGAAAAAAAATATTTTCTCTCAACTTAAGAATGTAATAATAAGGAAGGTAAACTCCATGTCATCTTCGGATGATTATATTGGTCGTTATTGTCTCGCCGTGAATCATCAGAATCTAATTTTACCATTTAATTGGAAAATTACTAAAAAGTAATAATGTTATTATAATTATATTAATTTTTTTTTTTTTAATTTTCTTTATATCATTAATTAACTGAAATGGCTAACGGAAACTGTTGTCCTACGTGGTGCCATCGAATGCCGACGTGGATAATTTTCATAAATTTAATTATAAAAAAGTAATACAAAATCAAAATAAGAAAATAAGAGAAATTTATTAAAAAAACTATTCACTTTACCACCGGTGTCGCCATGTAAGACGATCGGCGTCTACATCAACGACTTTTGGTCAAAATTGGAGGATGGATCGAATTAAGACAAATGCAAAATGTTTAAGACTCAATTAGCAAAAAATAAATTTAGGATTGAATTAGCACAACTGCAATATGTTTATGACTTTTTTGATAATTTTCTCTTTAATTCTTAATGCATGACTATATTGTTGCCCTTGTGGTCTCAAAAGAGTCGAGAGTTTCTCTAAGGGTCTTATTTGTTCCATGCAAAATGAATAATTTAAAAATATTTTCCTAAAAGTAATAAGTTATCTTGCTTCAAATAATTAGTTGACAGGAAATGCTTTCATTATCGAGAACAATATATGCCTAACTATGACTATAATACATGAATTGAAAGATAATATGATTTGTTTGTTTTTGTGCGGTGGCCTCCTAAAATACACAGACACTAGTATCTATACTGTTTACAACATAACTGTCTATGAGCAGTTCTTCAGCGATTTTAGCCATGCCTTCATGTCTCCGGAGCTTTCAGTTCCATATCTTCACGTCGCCACGACTTCTCATATCTAGGTAATTACTAAATTCATATGAATACCTTTCTCATCCTATTTGCGAGTACAAGAAGTAACAAAAACACATATCCTCAAGAAGCTCCAATATCCGAAAATATCGCTACTAAGCAATTACACGTCAATGTTGATATCGATGATTCCATGCCGGGTTATTGACGTTTTCCATTGATAACTTCAATTGGTTGTCGATGCTCTTCAATTAATTTATCAAAAAGTGCTTAAATATCCGAAAATATCATCACTCATCAAGCTGTTGATTATTCTTTTCATTGACCAAGGCTATCACTTGTGGCTGAGTAACTAAAAAAGGTAAATCAAACGCCGTTATTTAAGCAATTATAAAGCTTATGAGCCCAACATTAGAGGTAATTCATCGTTATTCGGATGTAATGGTGGCCCTTAGTCTTTAAAGCAAGATATGATCACGTGGGGAGATCGTGAACATTTGACATCATATTCATGGATTGCACGTCAAAAGGGTAATGTCGTAAATAATGTTGATCTATCCGACGATAGATAGCATGAAAGGTCTTGGGGAGGAACGTGTGGTTTCGCTTGGACCAAGTCGACAACCGATGATCCAATCATCGTTGTGCTTGTCTTTTTGCGTACATTGCACGTTACATGTCTGCCAAGGCTGTTTTGGTTCCAGGATTAACATACTCCACGCAAAACTGTCTTCCAATGGATTCAAACGTTGTTACTCCATGTAATTTCTCGAGCTTAATCATCACCTGAATAATGGGGTCATCCCTCCTCATACATGGGCGGGATGGAAACCCTAAAATTAGCCGTAAACCATCCGTAGAAACCACGAACCAAACCCTAATCAAGGATCATCTTTTTATCTGTCAAATGGATTTACTGGTGTAAAAGGTGAAATAGCAAAAAGAAAGGTCGAACCCCAACCCTACCCATTTTCCCTCCCTCCTATCTCTCTCTCTCTCTCTCTCTCGGACGCCGGCTCATCATTCCACTGCGCCGCCACCATCCACCCTTGTCTCGACGCTCGGACAGAAGTTTCTCCAGGCACGACCGGCTGAGGAGGAGGCTTTCTTCTTTTATCTAGGATTTTCTTGACTACTCTAAAAGATTTAACAGGTAATGTAGACCTGTATTTAAGAGCATTTTGTATCTAATATGCTCTTGGCATCAGTGACAAATTAATGTGATGATTATTTCCATGGCATGTCGTTCTCTCGTCGTATTTTTCTTATTCTTTCATGTCATGTCAATTCCTTATCATGTGTGGATATGGATTTGTCATGCCATGATGCATGTGCATGTCGCCGTATAATGCCATTTTTCATCATGTTTACATTCAAATTTCTTGTGTCGTGTCGTGTCGTGTCGTATGTAAATATCGTCCTCATATGTCATCTAAATGGTTGGGTTTGAATCCACACATTGCATGATGCATGTGCGTCACACCTTGTCATGATATTTGAATACGTAATTTCACACACAAGTGGAGTCCTACCACTACATACAAAGAACGATTTCATTAACCGATACTGATAGCATCACTGAACAAATGCATTGGCGACATCGTGGATATTAATCAAAACATCGGGCATACTTAGGAAATCAATTGACAAATGACTTAGACTTAACCAAAAAAACAGGGCTACTATACCGAAAGAGCATCGTGGAATGCTAGTCCGTCTCACGCGTAACCAAATTAATCAACAGTAAGAACAAAGGGGAAAGGTCTTCACTTCACATATAAATTCCTCAAATATATATCTGCGTTTATATATATGCACACATATAAAGAACCTTTCATCTAGCTGGGACACGAAAGTACAAAAAGAAAGACCGAATACCGAATCCCTATCTATTGAGAAATTAGTTCAGTTCTTGGAACTGGAAGCTGGAGGTTGATGCATCTGCTGGTACATGGCCGCTATTCTGCTGTAGGCATCCAACGTCATTGGCTGCAGTAAATGTTCAATTTGCCAGAATTACCAACTATAATTACACAAGTTGCTAGGGACAAAAAAACAAAATTGTTCACGTCAACATCCGTCTTAGTTAGTAAGGAATAAAGAATCACAATCTATGATGGATTTAATTTGTTGATCCTTTACCGTTAGCCATGTATAATGACCCGATTTGTCGAAGGTATACATAATATAAGAAACACTTTGTTTTCAAAGTATAAATCTCTATTTGGTTGCTTACTACATTCTTTAGAATATGTTCGATAAATCTTTTATCAAAGAAAAGCGCACAATGATATGCACTCGCATTTCATTTTCACACGTCATATCTCACATCTTGTCTGTGTCATTAACTTAATCAGTGTTTGATACGTATGCAGAAATGGTCTCTATGTTCCAAAGCTTCCAAATGATTTTGGTCGGTCCATTAATGAGCTGATAGGCCATCTTCCACCTACCCAGAAGAAAGCCAAGTATAGTTTACCTCCAGAAATTTTCAGCGACGATCCCACATTAAATATGCCCGCATCCGTAGGTTAAGTGTTGTTAATTGCCATTAATATGTTCTATGAATCGACAGTAGAATATTCCACGTGGCAACTCTCTGAACTAGAGCTTTTCTCTAGTGGAAACTTATGGTACCTGTGACTGGGAAGCCAGGAACGCGGACAGCGGATCGGGCACGACCTTAGGAGCCACGGCGGATACCCGGTCGCCGTCCCAAGAGCTGATGGGCATGAAGGCGGCGGCGGCCGCAGGGTGGAGGACGGGAGGGATGCTAGCAAGGTTTGGGCGGGCAAGGGCGTTCATGTCCATGATACCCATCCCTGGCATCCCCATCCCCATCATTCCCAACCCCATCGGGCCCATCATCGACATCTGAAGCTGCTGCTGCATGGCCATCGGCATCATCATTGGCTGCATGTTCATCCTGTTCACCATCTGAACTTGCGCCTGGAGTTGCTTCAGGTAGTCGATCACCTCGTCCAGCACCGAGGCCTTGTCCGTCTGGTGATCAAACCAAGAAAACCCCCAGCTAAAGTAAAGCCTCAGATGGAACCCGCACAATTAAGCTCGACATACCCTTTTGGATAAAACACCATGCACCACATCAAGATGCAGAGTATTCATGAGATTTTATCAGTCAATCAGTCAAACAAAACATCCCAGTTCAGGTTTTCATGTCGGCTCCATTACAGTTCTCCGCATGGTAATGACTCGCAGAGCGAGCCATGTTGAAGTCACGATAAAGAATCATCATCTTCCAAAGTGGAAAGGACGACCAGAAGGTCAGCGCATTATTACTCTTTTCTGTTCAATTCAATCACGGGACCAATCATGAGAATGTGGGCACAAAAAGTAGTAAATGATCTGAATGAGAACGTGTGGCCTCATTTCATAGACGAGAGAGAGGGATGATCCTAGTCCACAAGACTGATCTTGGCATGGGGACAGGTAGACAAAGAAGGGATGATGATTTTGACATGGAGACAAACTTCTTGATTTGACATGGAGACAAGTTCCTGCTCCAAAACTAGATTTTTCCCTCGTAGGCCCTGACTCTCTGTCTTTTCAATGGAATCATGTGTTAATTTTGCATTGTCAAGTGCTAATTATTGCATTGCAGTAACTAATCAATAGAGGGGGAAAAAAACAGAAGGGGTTCAAGTAATTATTAACCCTACTTTTTTTTTTGAGAAATTTGGAAAAAAAAAATAGAATTGTATGAGTTATGTTATTTGGATAAGCATTAAAGGCCCTCCACAAAAAGCTCGGCGGAGAGAGAATTTCACATAAAAAAATCATATAATACTCTTTTTCCATGTTATATCATGAAAATGCATATTTCCGGGTGACCCTTTGTGAAAATGAAAATATATCGCCGAAAATCTAAGCTTCGGAACGTAATTTGATAGGAGGGATTTGTCGATATACCTTGCTAGAATTGGGGACTAGTTTCTGTAGCGTCTTCATCCTCTGATTTATCTTATCTCTCCTTTTCTGTATCAGCATCGCTTAATATCATTTAACGAGAATGTATAATAGAAAGCTATTAACTTAACATTGTGACAGTACTGTTTGACTTTACGATATTTTAATTAATTAATATTTTATGAAAAATACGAGGTGATTGTGTAAAATAATTAATAATATTGTCGGACTATCGTGAAAGTATTTTTTTAATATTTTCGTGAGGGCATATTTTGTTTTATTTTATTTTTTCCATTTGGGTATAAGAGTAGTGGCGGAGAGAGATCGTACTCGTTCAGATTGATTGTGAATAGCGGCGGCTCGGCTCCTTTTGATGGAGCCCGAAGACTTCCCTTTCCGCTTCCGGTCGTCTTCGTCGCCACCTCCCTCCCTCTGCGCAATCCCCAAAACACCATTTTAATATTTAAAATATTTGGAATATAAATAAATAAAAATGAAAAGGAAAAAGCCGATGTCGAGAACTTTGTGGGGACAGCTTCAATGATTGATGCACTAAGGATACTAAACACAAATTTAAACCTCAACTCCACCAAAAAACAAAAATTAATTAATTATGGTGTGTTCCCCTCACCGGAGGCCTGCTGTAACAAACGGAGTCGTGGTCCTCGGCCGCCGCTGTCGCCCTCGTGCAGCCCTTTCCGGAGCGGGTGTTCTCCGGCGACCCCAGGGACGTCGACGTCATCCCGACCCCGATATCCATCTCCCCCGTGTCCAGCGTCATCTGCTGGCTGTCCCTCCCGAACGTTGCGCTCCCGCTCGCGCTCTGGTCCATCCCGCTCCACTCCGCCGCCGCCGGGCGCGCCACCCTCGAGCGCTTCCTCGTAGCCAGCGCGTCCTCCTCCTGCGCGGCCCCGCTGCAAGACCCCACGCGCGTGGAGCAACCCTCGACGCAAGTCCCGACGCCGCCGCCGACGCAGCCGCCGGGCGCGGAGTCGACGAAGTGGGCGGTGGGCCGGTCGTCGGGGGCGCCGGAGCTGGGGACGAGCGCGTCCAAGGTCATGGTGGCAGAGGCCGCCGCGGCGCCGCGCGAGGGGTCGAACCACGGGACGAGATCGACCGCCGCGGCTGCTTCGGAGGGCAGCTTTCGGCGGGGGAGGGTGGCGGCCTGGTTGACGATGCACTCGAGGGTGCCGGTCCCGGTGCCGGCGGCCGCGGAGGCGTTGACGATGCGTGGCTTGTCCACCCACGTGTACTTGGAGGGGGTAGGGGCTTGGGAGGCGGGCGCGGGGCGCCGAGGCCGTGCATGGCGAGTTGGCCGTTTTCCCAGGTCAGCTCGGCAACCTCGTAGTCCGACCTGCCGACGTAGTAAAGACATGAATCAACCCCTCAAACCCAAATAAAAAAGAAGGAAAAAAATCCAAAGCTTTCGACATTGATTACATGGGAGCGTCGGGAGTGTTGCGAATGAAGGAGTGACAGCGGAGAGAGCGTCTGGCAGGAGTGGGATGGTTGTTGCCGGAGTCATTGAAATCCCAGTCCGGAACGCACTGGCTCATTTCTCTGCGACTGTGTCTAGAGAGAGAGAAGGAGAAGTAGAGAGAGAGAGAGAGATGATTTTTTTTTTTTTGGTGCGTTTCTTCCTTTTTTGGCCTTTATCCCAGCCCGTCCACAAAATATGTATTAATAAACAAATTTCTGGCCAGGCTTAGGTGGCCTACGTGGGTGAGCCTAGGTCCGATCAAATCAACCCGATTCCTGCATCCGGACTTATCGGCTCGCGCCCCCATCTAGGTTGGCGAGGCCACCGCCGGTGCTCTTGATCAGATCTATATGTGCCAATTGATGTCTCGGGTGATTTGTTAGATCGTAAATGCAGTCGCAACACGCGATAAAGACCTTCGAGATCCTCTTTGAATTTCAAATAGATCGACCCGGCAAAATAAATGGCCTTTCTTTATTTGATCTTTCTTTACCATTTGACCCGATATATTGAGGCGACAAAAATCCTAAGAAACGGATCATAGACTTCGTATCTTTTCTAGAATTGGAATTTAATGTCCTTCCTAATGCAATTGAAGATGATGAATGCACCACGACAATGTTGAATTTCAATTGACATAAGATGATGTGCAAAAACTATTTCCTATTAATTCATTATAGACTTATGTTTTTCTTGAAATAGATGTCCCGAAGTTATTTGCCAAACTGAATTTCTCTATGCCACAATATGCCTAAAGATCACCCGTTCATCTTAGTCACTTTCACCTCTCTCCTAAAATTAAGTTTTAACATTTGCACGATCTTTGTTCTTTCATTTTTTTTTAATACAAAGTATGGATAGAAAGGTATTTTGTAATACATTTCACCATTTTATGCAGAGAATTATTATGTTATTGATTTTTTTAAAAAATTTACAAATGGCCAAAAAGCAAATGCATATTTAAAAGTAAGTTTAAATAAATCCATTCTATTGCTATTAGACTAGAATTAAAATTGGGTAACTAATACTACATCTTATCGAATAAAAGAAAAGTGACTAATTTTCTTATCCAAAAAAGTAATTATCATTAATTTGATCACAGCTTGCCTAAACAGCAATTATCTTTACAGGCCCATCCTAAGATTAACCGAGCCGTAAGAGCATTACCATGCTTTCGACTTCAGAATTAGTGGTTGTGGAACTCGATTCCAAGCATAAGGAACTTAAATCTAAGTGGGTCGTGACCATGGGTTGTTAAGAAAAATAATCATCTTTACAAAAGAAAATGAGGCTCTTTTTATTTTATTCTAACATGGAGGTTCAATTCCATTTCAAATTTCCAATGGTTTAACTGACTTTTATTTTATTATGGTCTGTGTCTACCTTGTAATGTTGCAATTTAGATACATATCCAACTCATTAGTTAAGAAACGATCGATACTACGTAAAACGTGGTTTGAATTACTAGGTTTTTTAAACTAAATCTTGTCACCACATCTAAAATAAGAGATGCACCGGGGAAAAAATAATTAGACAATTAAACGAGTTGGTAGTAAACAAACATAAATTTTCAATTCTCTACGGTATACTAAAATTTAATTTTTTTCATAGTTTTAACTACAAATTTGACTGGACATAAATATGTCAATTCATGTTTATAATTACCTTTTGAGGGATATAAGTAAATGGAAGGATTACCAAAAGAGTCATAAACCTATTACAATTGTGGTAATTCAGTCCTAAACCTTTGCATTTGTATCGATTCAATCCATCCGGCCAACTTTGGTCGGCCGGCGTTGACGTGGAAATTTTTTTTTTTAATATCTTACTTTTTTTATTGATTGATTGATTCATTATTATTTTCTTTTGTTTTTCTTTCTTCCTTCTTCATTTGGAGTCCTCGGAATCGGCAAGGGTCAACCTTGCCAACCGAGTGAGGCTCGCCTCGCAGGGGCAAGTTCGTCCGAGGTTGGCGAGGTCACATGGCGCTGTCCTAGTGAGGGTCGACCTCAAGCGAGGCTTGCCATCGCAAGATCTGCAACCTTCACTTTTCGCAACTTTGACTTCACAATTTTTGCTCGACCATCCTCAATGCAGCTCAAGTATTTGTGAAAATGCCGCCTTTACTTGCATTGTCTCATTAGAGGCCAAAGTTGGCAAGGGCGAGCCTCGGTATAGGCAGACAAGGTCAACCCTCGCCGGATAGCGGCAAGGTTACCATATATAAAGAGGGCGAGCCTCGTCCAAGGCCGATCTTCGACCATTGACAAGGCTAGGGATTGCGAGAGGAAGAAGGAACCCAAAAAAATAAAATAAAATAAAATAAAATATTAAACTATTATTAAAATTTGCCACATCAATCCGACTAGCCAATCTTAGGCAGATTGATTGAATTGACACAAATGCAAATGGTTTAGAACTCAATTCGCAAAAAGAAGAATTTTAAAAGTGAATTGGCACAATTATAATAGATTTAGGACTTTTTTGGTAAAATTTCCTAAGCAAATTGAGCCTTACCTTACTCAAATACGACGATAATCGTAAGGCTAGTGGCTTGAAGGGTTCTACTCGTTTCCAAAGGCTTGAAGCACAAATTAAGTAGATTCGGATGATCAATTTTCTACATGAATTGAAGCATGTATTAAATAGGCTCGCTTGGGTCAGCCTAGACCCAATCATTATGAATAAAACTTATATATCCTTCAGATCAAGGGCAGGGTAGGGATGAACTTTAAGACCTAATATTCAATCTAACCCGTCCCAAGCTACCTCTTGATCATGATTCATGGCTACTCAAAAGCACGGACACCCTAGATCTAATTCAATATTACAAACGACTTCTTTATTTTTATTTTCACTTAATCTAAATCTTGCGAATCACGCACTTTGACTTTTTCCTTTTGGTTTGAAATGCTCGAAACTTTCTCATCACATAAATATTGAGATTCTCCTATTCTCATGTTTGTCTATTGAAATTTGATTAGTATCAATAAGAAGAACGTTTGCTTTACATGACCCTCTTTTTGCGTCATATATCCCAACATCCGACCATGTAAAACTTCGATTTATTGCGTAATCACTCTGTTTTTTTCTTTTATTATTTGCGCAAATCTCCTCGAGCGAAAACGGGGCGCGGTGAAGATGAATCGGAGTGCGGGTTTGATAACGATAGGTGGGTCCCACCCTGGCGGTTCCTTTTGGAAGTGCGCCGGAGGACCTGCGCGTGGGGGAAGCGAAGCGCTGGACTCGCTCGGATGACGTGGGAGTGGGACGCGAGCGGGAGCACGTTTTTCGGATATCAGGGCGCTAGGCGCGTGACACCTGGCCGACACGTAGTGGCTCCACCGTCGCCCACGCGCGCGTCCCCGTCGACGCGACAACGCGGGGAGATTTGTCTGTTATTCACCGAATACCATGCATATCCATCTGAACCTTCTCTGGCCTTCGAAGCACTTTCTTCCGGATCCCCCACCTATCAATGTGTCGAGTGGGGAGCATACTTACTAAAAGCTCCATCTTATCGAGTCAAAATCGTCATTTTGCCTTTCGAATGTTACCCGATCTAAAGGAGAATGGTTTGAAAGTAGCATTTGAGAGGCCAATGGTGATATCACAGACTAATAAGGAAAGTAACGGGAAAATTGTCAAAGGTTTGAAAGAAACATTTGAGAGCCCAATGGTGACATCACATACTAATAAGGAAAGTAACGGAAAAATTATCAAAAAAGTCATAAATTTATTATACTTTTCGCCAATTCGGTCTTAAACTTTTTAAATTTGTCAATTCAATCTTAAATTTTTTTGTATTTGTCTTGCATTAAGTTCGAATTCGATAAACTTTAACTGGATGGCACTGACGTGACGGTTTATAAGAATATTTAATGTATTTTTTGAATTTTTTTTACTTTTTTCTCTTTTCTTTCTTTTTCCATTTTTATTTTGGGTCTTCTCCTCGTTGCAGCTATGGAGTCACCGACCAGATAGAGGACAGAGCCGGCAGGCCACTGGCGCCGGCTGGGCGAGCTCGACATCACCCAGATCTGGTAAGGCCGAGCCTCGCCCATCACGGTGTCGCTATTGCCGTCGCTGCTTGTCCCTCGATAGAATTGCAAATCGAACGAATGGAAACCGAACCAGTTGGGTTTGCAGACGAAAAGAGGGCGGTGGGATAGAAAACAGAGGACGAGGTAGAGGAAGAGGACGGTCCGCCTCCTGGTTGGGGAATCGATCCTCGTTGTCCGATCGAGCGGCCAAGTGAGAGAATGGTGGAGAGGGAGGAAATCGAGAAAGTAGAGGAAGCGGATGAGGACGGTCTGCTAACTGGTTGGGGAATAGGTCTTCATTGTTTAGTCGAGCCGCAAAGTGAGAGAATTGAGAGCGAAGAAGCCGCACAAGAAAACGCGATGGGAGAGAGAGCGAAGAAAGAAGAAGTGGAGGAGGAGGATGGTCCGCCTCCCGGTTGGGGAATCGATCCTCATCCTTCGATCGAGCCGCAGCGACCGCAATAGCGACCCCTTGGCTGGTTGAGCTCCGACGACATCCAGCCTCACCCAGTCTGTGCCGGCGCGAGTGCCCTGCCTCTGTCCTCTCTCTGTTCGGCGACTCCATGGCTGGAGGAAGGAGAATACCCAAAACAAAAACAAAACAAAAAAAAAAAAGAGAAAGAAAAGAGAAAAAAAGAAATAAAAAGTAAAAAAATTCAACAAAAATATTAAATATTATCATAAATTGCCATGTCGGCGACACGTTAGCGTCGATCAAAGTTTTTCGGATTGGACTTAGTTGGTATCAATCTGAAAGGTTTAGGATTGAATTGACATAAAAAAATATTTAAGATCGAATTAGCATAAAATTAAAAAGTTTATGATTGAATTTGTAAAAATAAAATGGGTTTAGGAATTTTTTTGACAGCTTTCCCGAAAAGTAACACGGCTATCGGAATGACAGAATATGAAAAGACACCGTACAAATTCGATAATACAACAAAGCTTACAACATTAACTTTATTAAAGTTGTTATGCGAATTATCAATCTCCTCACTTATTAATGGGTTCATGTTTTGGGTAAAGATCAGCATCTTCGCAGGAGGCAAAATCTAATTGCCGCACATCTTCAACACAAGATCCGGAGCCCCATGCACATTTGGGAAATTCCGTTGCTTCTTCACTATACTCTTCTTATAAGTGCTGCCAAGGATTAAAAAAAAAACTTTGATGGTTTGATTCTCTCTGATCCCGTTTTGACGTCCTTACTTCCATCATTTTAAAGATGTACCAATTTAAGGATGAGGACAGTTGACTTGTCCTGCTGGCCTTGGGCTGTACAAGTTTCCATTCTCTACGGAAGAAAATAGCGCATACGGATTCGCGCAGTTGATGGCTTGTCTCATTGAGCTAGGATTATAGAAGGCGGTACAGGAGAAGTACTCGATCTTTGGATTGTCCTTATTCAACATCAATCATGATGAATTTGAAATCACGCACACAAATATCTTTAAGCCGTTACTGTGTTTTATAAATTCCAGCTATGGTGATACTAGGTTGCGGTTTTCGCAGCTTACGCTAGGATCCATCCTCTAGCAACCTGGTGCACGAATGCCGAGTGGACATGTAGAAATACCAAACTTCTTTAGGTCTTGAGAGTAGCTTCGTAAGAATTTTTCACATTTGATATGTCTGGCTTCGAAAAAGTATTGTGAAAACCATTCCGCCCATTGAAGAAGTTGCTAAAACCATTCTTAATTTCATACGCAACGGCTAAAATTTCTTTGAATATAAAGTGATAATGAAGTTCAACTTGTGACAATAACGGGTCGCTATTAGAATATTGGCCTACACCAACAATGCAGCCATATTGCTACAAAACCAATATGTCAAAAAGCCACCCAACACAATATGTTCATATAATTACACTTTGGCTCTCGTGTATTGCCTGATATGTTGTGTTTACTTAAACTAACACATTGTGCAAAAATTCTAACAGTGTCATCTTGGAAAATATGCAACAACAAAAAATCATTGAGTCTATAACATTCAATCGCCAATAGACATGTGGTCGTGCTAGATAAGAGAATTGAGGAGATGGGGATGCTAATATCATAGGTACGGCGTTCGACTCTTGCGCTTTGCAAAGAGGCAAAACAAAAATAAGAGAGAGAGAGGAGAGTTAGAGATACAAAAAACAAAAAAACATAACAACAATCATTCGGGAAAATGAGAAATGGGAGAGAGAGAGTGAAAATGAGAAACGGGAGAGAGAATGAGAAGAGAAACATCGACATCGGGCCGACTCCTCTAGTATCTTAACGAGCCATGAGATACCTAAAGAGAACTCTCTTGTGGTACGAAGAACGGCTTGACCCCACCGTAATAAGATCATAACACGTTACAAAATTAAAAGCAAAAAGATCGAAGTTTCCACGACATATGTATTGAATAAATCGAGCCAATACTTCCGACCAAAAAAAAAGAAAAAAGAAAAAATTTGATCCAATACTAATAAAAAGAGAGAGAAGGAAACAAAGCTTACGATTGGCAATTGGGTTGGATTGTTTCGCATGGATAATATTAGGGGTGACTAAAATGGACCGCCCGGATCTAGGATTGCTCGGATCGAATCGGACCGACGGGTTTGGTTCGGTTCTTGAGGCCATCGGTCCGGTCTCCGGTTCCTCAAAGTGGAATTGGTGTCCGGATTGTCCAATTCCCCGGATATAGAGTAGAATTGGACCGCCAAGACCTATAAATTTTTATTTTTTAAAAACATAAGTTAATTAAAATTGAAAAAAAAAAACATAACTTAATTCGATTTTCTATATTTTTTTTAAGGAATCCTAATATTCATTATTCGAACGCAGAAGACGTGGGTCACTTTTTGGGCCATAGAATAGATTGGGCCACTTGGTGCGTTGAGGCTTACGAGCCCTCTCTCTCTCTCTCTCTCTGGGCTAGAACATGTCTATTTCATCAATCAAAGACACTCTGTTTGTGTTCGGTGTCTCAAGAATTCTCTTTTGTCTTCCTACCCGTGTTTGGTAAGTCAACCTGTAGTGTTTGGAGTTGATGAATTTTCCGGGGAAAATGGCTGTTTTTAAAGTTGTTTCGGGGCATTTAAATGTTTTCTCATTGCTAAAACCGGATGGTGGTGGCGAGCAGATTTCCAAGCGCTTGTTCATCGGAACCTCTTGAATTTCCCTGCTTTTATCATTTTATTTTTGGAAAACCCACCAACCCTAAACTATGCGTTATTTTAAACTTTTTTGCATAAAAACCCAACTTTTCATGGAACATTTCAAAATTTTTCTCGACATTTAAACTTTTGTTTCAAAACCCAACTTTAAGTATAATATTTATCCCAGTTTTGGGTAAATGAGCAACAAATATAGTTTATGATTTTTATGTACAAAAAATAGTTCGGGGTAAATATGTCACATGGGTATAAATTTAGGGTTTTGTGACATAAGAAAAGTTTGGGGTAAATTGTCTGGTGAGTTTGGGTTTTTATGTCCAAAAAAGTTTAGGGTAAATGTGTTGTTATTTGGATTTTTTGTTTTTCTTATTTTTTTCATTTTCATTTTACCGGTTTCATTGGGCCGCCGGGGTCCGGTCGGTCCCATTGTTCTAAAGACATTCGGTTCGGTCCACGATTCCCGAAATTGAAAATCGGTACCACCGTTCCGGTCCACGGTTCTTAAGAGAACCAAACCAACTCGAACTATGCTCACCCCTAGATCAAATCATGTTACGAGAACAAACTCTTTTGAAGCTGCGTAACTAAGATGGAACTAGACCGCTACTTGATATTAAGTTGAACCGACTAGCACCCGAGGAATGAAGCTCCATGCTTGAGAGGCAAGAGGATAGGGAAAACAACAAATGAGGAGGTGGGCAGGTTTTGAGGGGGGTTGGCATGGTTCGGACGAGCTACTACTATCGGGATAAAGAGGAGTTCTTCCACACGAGAGAGAATTCACGCCACCGATGTACTTCCTAGGTACGTTTTTTGGGCTATTTCGGGAAGGAAACACTATGGAATCATTTTGGATTCAAATGCATACATGACATTCATCTCAAACTGTCCGTCGAAATCAAATTTCACATCGACCATGTGTTGCGCTATATATATATATATATATGTGAATCCTATTTCCACAAGCTATATTGGGCCATGAACAAAATTAAGTGAAAATTATTATTTTAGAAAACCCATAACTATAGTCCCACCAAGCAAGGCCCATGGCTTTTGGGCAACCTATGAAACGGCCCAACACGACTGCGTTTTGCTCCCTGGACCGAACGACTTGCCGTTCAGGTGTACAGGCACGACGAGCGAAGGAGCCTTCGGGGGCAACCGTCACCGTATATAAAGGCCCGTTCTGAGACTCCGACCATCGCACGAGTCAAAACGCGTTCTTTGGGATCTTCGGAATTTGCACGATCTACACGACCGGTTCGACTCAGGCGAGTCATCTCTCTTTTTCTCTCTCTCTTTCTTTCTTTCTATCGATTGTGCTCCAATTGTTGCTCTCTGCGTGAAAGTTGGGATTGCAAAGCTTAGATCTATGTTCGATTACCGTTTTAGGAATGCCCCTCGTGACCTCACCGTCCGTCGAGATCGGTCCTCTGATCAGAATAATTTTGGTGGAAAGTGAGACCTTATGATTTCTGTTTTATCGGTTGATTTTCCGTTCACGATTGCATCGGTCTTGCCTCGGAGAAATCAAAATTGAGCTTTTGGTTTGGCCGGAGTTCACATTTGGTACGTTTGATTTTGTGCATGTGGGTTTTTTTGCCTTAAGTTCTTGTTTCGAGGATCTATTTTGTGCATGTGCGAATGGTAGCACGAAAAGTTTTGATTCATGTTTTTTGTGGGACTGGTAGTGTGGAATCGAACCTCATATGAATGTTTATGAGCTTCCTAGTTTCGATTGGACTGTTATGAGGTCGAGGGGAAGGATGGGATTGAGTTCGTATCGTTGGTTCTGCCGAGAGTGGTTTAGATATTTGACGCTACATTTGATTGTTTTGGAGTTACTTGTGAATAACTATAGCTGCTTTCTCCTTACTTTTGTCAGTTTTTTTTTTTCTCTTTGGGATTTGTATCTTTCTTGATTTTGGGGCCCATCTATGGTAAGGTGACGGTTTTTAATTAAACTCCCTTCTGTGGTGAGTGGCTCTCAGATCAAGAATGATGGTTGGGTGCTCCGATCTTAGCATCTTTGTTAGTTCTCCTCTTCTGATTTCTTTGAGGTTTTCAATGTCTTGCGGATTTGTCTGGAGACTTTGGTCGTGTCTTATGTTTAAAGGTGAAGTTTTGGAAGGAATGACAGAGTTGTGTTCTTGTGTGCATATTTGCCTTCCTATTTGTGTATTCTTGGACATAATTACTCCAGGTAATCATTGTTTCTTGCTTCTGAATGAAATTGGAAACAGAAGTTAACGGCTGTCGGAAGAAATGGCATTGAATGGACCAGCGCCACCCAGAGGAAGCGCAGCAGCTGCTGCTAGCATGCGGAGGAGGAGGACAGCTGGTGGTGGTGCCTCTGGAGGAGCAACTGGGACAATGCTGCAGTTCTACACCGATGATGCCCCAGGACTGAAGATCTCCCCAAATGTGGTTCTTGTTATGAGCATCGGCTTCATTGCTTTTGTTGCCATCCTTCATGTCATTGGTAAGCTCTACTTGGTCCGAAGATAGACTCAACAGCGGAGTGAGAACAGGAAAAATATGTAGCGGTTCGTTCTCTCTTGAGTCCGAATCGGTGTCTTTTTTGTTGTAAGACAGAAAATCATGAAGTTTACATTTTACAGATCAATGTTTGACATGGTAGTTTGACTCAGTTTACTAGATTGGCTTTTTCGTCGGGCACCGTAAAATTTTCGGAAGTTCTTTTGAACATGTACTGTTGAGGATTTTGTTTTCTTACTTATCCAGAGTTTTGTTCTTAAATTTTGATCAGCTTGTGGTTAGCAGTTGGGTATTCGAGACTTAGTTGTCTTAACTGGAGATGTTTCGGAGAGAGGATGAGTTGAGTAGACAATTTGCATGCTTTAGTTTAGTGTACCTTGTGGACCTTAGCCTCGTTTTCTTGGAGGAGCTGTTGGACAACTGATCCAGATATATCCGGGTAGAATTGTGTCGTTTGGAACATAATGCAAAGGCCGTCCTTTTACTTGCTTGTTTTGTTGACCTCCGTTTCATCCTTGTTGTCGTCCATGATCTTTTTATTCATGGAATCGAGATTTGTTGAGCATTGCATGCTGTATTGGACGCAGTCAATCTCTGCTGACCCGAGAATGCAATGAAAACTCAACTCATTCATGAAACCAAACCAAACCACTCTTTGTGACATCCTAGACTTTGAGCATGTATTTATTATTTGATCTGACCGTTGAAAGCAAATTCCCCTCTTTCTCTCTCTCTCTCTCTCTCTCTCTCTTGGATTTGTGAATGTGAGGGCTGCAATTCTTCATTGTGACAAAAAGCTTCTCTTTCCGTTTTCTAAGGTGCTTGGAACTTCTTGAACTTTCCAACCTCTCTTTCAAATGCCCCAAATCGATAGGCTGTATGTTTGCCCATTAGTTGGTGATACCAGTTCAAATCTGATTCTCTTCTGGTAGGGGTGCATTGAATGAGCCTAAATTTCTAAGTGCATGCTCGAGCTTTTTGACTTGCGTTCTGTGTCGCAGCATCATTTTTGTGTTGTTGATGCTTGGAAACTGTGCATGTTAAGGAGGATTCTCCCTTTACATTGGAGCTCAGCAAATGAAAATATGGAAGATGGGGACTTGATACTAATTTATCTGGACCCATCTTTCCTAATTTGGTTTCCGACTCAACTGTTTGACACTTTCGCCGGCCTCTCTCCTTATGAACTTTCCTAAACATCAAACAACTTTGTTTGATATCCTGAGCGGTGAGGCCTTGTTCATAGTAATCCGGAAGGATAAGTTGTCTTATTCAGTTTGGTGTCTCAATAGTGTGGAGGTGGGCGTAGCGTGGGAGAGAGAGAGAGGGTGGTTGGCGACGGTGGGGTTGAGCAAAATGAAGCCGCCTCCAATTTTATTCCAATATGATCGATCTTCTTTTATATCACTGGAACCCTGATTTTTGCCAATTCATTCTAACATTATTTTCTACGTTATGTCTCATGACCTTTGTAACTTATAAGGATCCACAACCTGTGTGTCACGACCTTCATTTGGTGCCAGGGAATGGGGTGGCGGTAGAAAACCTCGGAAACAAATTTCAGATTAGTTGGCAATTTGTCTGCACTCTTTTGTCAAATCCTAGGGGAACTTGACTGGGGTTGGAATGCTTTCTTAAACTGCTCGACATTTTCATACCATCCAGAGGGTTTTGTCAATCGAACACCCCTTGTTAATTTTAACATTTTTCTGGCCGTATCTAAGAAAGAAGAAAATAGTATATTCATAAGAAATATCCCGGTGAAAAGAGAATTTTAGACGTGCAAACCTTGGATGTAGATCTGTGATCGCTTAACCGATCGCCTACTCAGGAAACCGGCCAATGTAAAGAAAAACTTTCACCAATGATGTGCCTGATAGAACATAATATTAATCATTTTATTCACGTTAGGGATGAGCGAGTTTCGGGTTTAGTACATGTTTTATCTGGAATTTATCTATGGAAATAAGTTTATCATTTTTTGGAACTTGAAACTTACACTTGTCATAGGTTTTAGGCTATACTGATTTCACTTATATTCTTAATTGAACGATTGCGGTGAATCATCATATTTAATTACCAATATTTATTGCTTGCAATTTATTAACCACGATTCATATTTAGACACACAAATAAATATGAAATATTAACGAAGCAAAAGTTTCAGTCATAAATATCACCTAAAATGGAAGCTTAGACTAACGGTTTCGGATTACACACTAATCCTCGGACGCTATGGAATATTGCGGGGATCGCACGAAGAGATACAAAAAAAAAACACAAAAACTTATTACATATTACATTATATGTTCTAGGTTCCATCTACTTGAAACTTAGAACCTATCCATCGGAACAAGTTTTCCAATTTTTAGAACCTAAATTTACTCTTCATATCTTGAAACTAGAAATCGGTGCGGTTCTAGGCTTTACCTTGAAATCATGCTCACCCCTAATTTCTATGATGCCATAAAGAGTCTGTCGGTGTTGGACATGATCCATTTATACACGATATCAATACTCTAAGAGGTAAAACATCGATTACGATAAAAAATTCAAATATAAAATGATAAACATGTGGTCCAAATTTATATAGATTTTAATGCAATTTTTCGAGAGAAAAGTTTAAACTCGAAAATAACAATTACATTTATTTCTATACAATAGAGATTAATGCGTTTTTTTTTTGCTAGTGCTGTACTAATGATTAAAGTTTTTCCTAATATACCTACATATAGTTTATGTCAAGTACTATATATAGTTTATCTTCTTTAATATATGTTTTTATGCACAATCCATGTGTTATTTATGATTTTGTCGGTCAAGACAAAGTTCGACCAAAAAAGAAAGGTCAAGAGTCAAGACAAGAAAAACAAAAAGAACCAAAATGGAAAGTGAGAAAGTGCAAGCAAACCGCCAAAAGGAAATCGGGTCGGATCCTAGTCCGACCCGATCATTCGCGATTCCCTCTCGATGGAAAAGCACCTGACCAGACTGGCGGAAGCTCGATTGTGAGAGAGAGAGAGTTCTCTAAAAATGGCGACAGTTGCAGAATCATCTGATCGGAACCCGAATTCGGAGAACGCACGGTCTAAATCAATCGGAGATGCAACTCCGTGGATCGATTACGCCGTCGACCAAGCTCGCCTTCTGCGGAAGAGAGTCGAAGACGATGTCGAGTCGTTCATCGAGGCCTCGCAGTCCCGCCTCTCCCAAATTCGCTCCACTTCTTCGGCTCATACGATGCAGACCCTCGCGATGATGCAGGTTTTTTATTCGCTTTTGCCGATTATTTTCGCATCTTCTTCCTGATTCGGGAATGGTTCTGCTTTCGCTGTTGGCTTTTTTGGCTGTTCGAGTTTGGGCCCTCGTGAATGAGAATTTGAAAAATCTGATTGCAGATTGATTGTTGATTCGTAGAATAGTTGAATTGGCGATTGAGTTTTGACGCGAAAATGTCGTGGAATTGGAGAAGTATCCTAGTTTTGTGAAGTTTTTGTAGGATTTCCCTTTCATGTCCGCTCCAATCTGCTCTGGTATTAAAACATTAGTGCGAAGAAATGTGTGTAGGGGTGTAAGCGATTTAAGCTAAAAGAGCTAGACTCGCAGCTTACTCGAGCTTGACTCGCAGCTCACTCGAGCTTGACTCAGTTTTCCCGAGCTTGAGATTGAGCTTGAAAATACTTGACCTGACTTGAGAAGTTATTGAGCAATTGTATTTGACATATACATTACATATAGAAAAAGATTGATATAGAAAATATTGTCATCTAGTCAAGTTGAGCTCAGGTAATTTAACTCTATCAACGATTCGACATGACTCAACTCATTTCTATTACGCCCATCATTAAAGAGATGCTTGGTTTAAGTCAACTGTATGATGGTATTGTCCTGCTAAGATTTTGCTTCAGGAGAATACTGCAAGCTGGCTGAGCTTGTCCACAGTCCAAAACCAGCAAGCTTTTCTCTGTCATTTTGTTTCAGTTATTCATTGATTATGTCTTCAAATAACATTCTGAATGTAGGATGCTCTTCAAGAAGTCAAGTCCAAATATGATGCTTATGAAGATATTTTCTTCGGAAAAATTAAAGGTTTGCTCTTTTCTTATTGTTGTATTGTTGATAGTTATTTTGTAAGGACATGCTTTCGTTTTAGTTTTAATTTGTGAAAGCCATATTTTCTTGAAGTGCAGAGGGCATTGAAATAGCTGCTTCGCATCCCATGTTGACAGTTGGAGTAGTCACTGGCTCGGGCTTCATTGTACTGAAAAGTATGGTTTTTTGCATCTCCGTTGGCTAGTCAATTCATCTCACTTATAGTTATGGTAAAAAAGTTTGAAGTTTAACTTGGTAATGGCATGTTTTTCTTGTGTAAGAGTTATCTTATTGATACTTCTTGGCAGTGGGATTAAGGACTCCCTGTGTTGGCCTAATTGATTAGCTTCCTTTATCAATTCTATGGAGCTTGACTAATAAAATATATCCATTGCAGGGCCAAGGCGATTCTTGTATTACAATACCATGCGCCTTTTAATGACTGAAGAGGTGAGTATTATTGCTGTTGTGACGTAGTTGGAGAAGTAAAAGATAGCAAAAAGAACAAAAACAGGGCTAGAGTTGAGGTGAATTGAAGCTGGAGCAGAGAAAGATATTTTAAGGTTTATGAAAGCTGACAATGTTCATTGAATGAAGAAAGAACTAATGACAAAGAATCTTCTTAGAAAACCTATTAAAACTGGGGCTACAGACATAAGATGGTCCTAAACTGACATTTTATGATCTCAGCCTTCCAACCTAATTAAACACGTACATGCATGACCACTTGTAACCCTACAATAATATGAGAAAAGACTAAATAAAGAAGAAAAGCACTTAAAACTACTGAAATGGAATTATGCTTCTGCATCTTTCTTCTCGAGTTGGAAATAATCAAGGTCTAATGTGGAGACTTGACTTCTTCGGTAGATGTCTGTGAATCAATCTTCTTCATCTGCTCTTCAATATCCCATGTAACTTTGATGCCCAAATTATCCTACTGATTCACTAGAAATTTCGTAGCCATATCCTCCTTCCTAGTCAGCATCATTCTTGTTTGATTGGAGAAAACTTGGCCTCGAGTTGGGAAGTGTCGGAAAAGATATTAGGCAAGTTCGTTCCAATCATCCTTAGTTTTCTAACCATATTTTGCATTTGAGTGATCTACATATTTGTCTTGAAGAAGTTGAAGTCTCCACATTCAAGCTTGATTCTTTCCAACCTGAGGAGAATGATGCAGGAGCATAATCCTGTTTTAGTAGTTTTATGCGTTTTTCTTCTTAATTTAGTATTTTCTCATTATTTTAGGATTACAAGTAGTCATGTGATTGTCATATGATGGCCATGTGAACGTTTTATTAGGTTGGATAGTTGAGATTGGCAGTTTTTATTTTAGATCCAAGGTTTCCGATCGTCTTATGTCTATAACGCTAGTATAAATAGGTCTTTTAAGTCTCATTGTCATTAAGTTTGTTCTCCATTTATAGACACTAGAATATCTTTTCTCTACTCCAAATTCAGTTCAGCTCGATTCTAGCCCTATTTTGGTTCCTTCTACTATCTTTTACTACTCCGACAATTTGAAAAATCGGTATCAGAGCCCCTTGTTAGGTTCTTTTCCCCAGCGTTATGTTGGCTTTCACTTCTGCCACCTTATGATTTGGCTGAGTTTTAAATAAACATGGTCCCCTTTTTCTCTTAGCCTATGGAGAAGAATAAAAAGTTGATTCATTTTAAATGATGTTACAGCTCTAAGAAAACGAAATTATTTAATTTCTGCCATGACTTTTGCACTCTTTTATTGTTAGCTTAGATGTTTAAGATTCCATCTCATGGCATTGTTTTATATCACTTGGTGTTCGCACTCTAGCATTTAAGGAAGCTGGATGACTTTATCCTCATGAATCATGCTCAACGTGAGATTTGATTTTTATCATTTTAATATGTGGTTGCAGTCGATGTTATCCCGAGCTGATGTCAAAGTCAAGGAACTTCGAAAATCAATCGACCTCCTGAAAGCTGAGAGTGAGAAACTGGAAGTAAGTTCGTTTTTTCGGTGGCATTTGTTTTAGGCCAAAAAGTAAATCACGAATATCAAATAAATTACATATGGGGTATTTATTTTCTCTGGAAAGGTTGACATTCCGAATATACACATATACAATCTGCTAGCTGCAAGAAATCAGAAGAGCTACGGAATACCTTTACCATCCACACAAATGTGGATAGTGCACTGTCTCTTTGACTAATAATAGAATTCTACAAAATGAAGACCTTAATTCTTTGGATGTGTACAAAAATCCAATAGCATAAACAAGATAAAGATAACAGAACTTAAAACCAGTACCTATGACAAATTTGTAGGAGCGGCAGTCAACTTGAACGGTGACCTTTAAATTCTCTTTCAAGGATGATGAGGCATTTCGTTTCCTACAAACGACTCTACTATTGCTCTCCATCCACGAGGTCTGGAAAATTCAGTATGAAATATCATGATGAATCCCAAATTGGTACACCTGTGACAAATTTATCCTAAACTAAGCAATTTGACGGTAAAATTCAACGGAAACTAACGGAGGCTAAATCTGTCATGGGTGTACCAGTTTGGAATTTTTGATGGTCACAAAATTAATTTGGGGTAAATTTGTCACAAGTATACCAGTTTGGGGTTTTTTGTGGAATTAACCCTTAGTATTTTAACACTTCCCTCACATGAATGCTGGCATGACTAAGGCATTAAGTGTCCAAGCGCGATATGTGTTGAGTAATGAAATTTGTGGAAACCTTAGATGTATAAAGAGGGAAACCCTTTTCTGCAAATGCTTAAGCTGTAAGAGAATGATGCGTACAAGATTTAATATCTTTACACTTATCAATGGAAGTATCTTAACCTCGGATAGCTTTCTAGAGCCCAGAAATATTCCTTCCACTGATACGGCATAGTGTATAAGCATTCGGTCTCAGAATCCCCCGAGCAAGGGAAAGCTTTTTTCAGAAACTGACATGAATTTGATGTCGAACTCCACTTTGAATATGTTTTGAATAAATTATGTTTTGATACAGACCATATCAGCTTTTCATTGAGCTGATTGGCAATTTCACAGCGTAGGACGAGATGAGACACAACTGTCGGTTCATACCAGTAAGATATATTGTAGTAGGATCTTTGTTTTATGTCAAATATTAGTTGTACACAATATGATCCCAGAATGCAATCCCCATACATGAAGTGCTCTTCAAGGAGCTCTCTCTACAAATCTACTACCGAGGAAGCTGAATATGTATATAATTAGCAGGTTATTTGTTTTTTTGTACCCCGGTTCAGCTTATCATCATTAAACTCATGATATTCCATTGGTGCAAAATTTTCAAGAAATACAGAATTCGAACCTCTTCCTGGTCCTCAAGTCCTCGGAAAGATTTAGATCCCTATTCCACCTATGAGCATCAACTACCATCTTACCTTTATCAATATACAATCAATGATTTTAAAGATGCATTTTTCGTTAGAATTTCCTTCCTCTTTCTGGGAACTTTAAATGTTGCAAATTTTTGGCAGAGGCGAGCTCAATTAGCAGAAGAAGAAATGCTTCGAGGAAGGACAAAGCTCAGGTATGTTGCTTGTGACGGAAGGGCATTATCTACTTCTGCCTGCATAGGGCCAAAAAATTCCTTATAAAGGTTGGGTTCTTAATTCTGATGGCAGACAAGCAGGCAAGCAGATTCAAAGTGTAATCCACTCAGCTTATAAGATTGAAAGACAAGCCGGAGGTATAGTTGTACCGTTTGGTTTCGTGTCCGCTCAATTCTCTCCTTGAGATTGAGCTGGCTTTGGTTGGATGAACTCACAATTTCTGCCCCCAAATGTCAGGTTTGAAGGATGTTCTTCGAGAGCTTCCCCGAAGAGAAGCTTCTCGTTTCAGATCACAGGTGAGTTTCTTTATAGTGGAAAAAAATATAGTACTTTGTAGATGCCATGCTTAGTAGTACCTTTTGGAAAAGCCTCTGCAGGTACTCTTAATGCTAGTTAAGTGAGTGAGGTTAGCGATCAGTTTGGCTGTACTATGTCCTCTCTACATAGTATGCATGGTGGTTAATCACTGGAAATGTTTGCACTAACGTCAACTGATCAAGGTCAGTAGAGTGTAATAGTTAGGTGTAATCGGTTCCAGTGGAACCTACCCTGCTGGAACCGGTTCCCAATTTTTGACCTACCTTGTTTTTCGGGTCTGGTTCAATGATCTACTCGAGAACCTGTTTTTCTTTTGCTCTCCCCCCCCTATTTTACAGCAAAATAATACGAGTAACAAAATAGTTCAAATTAAAAGATGAACAAGGGCGAGCGAGCAAAAGCGAGTTAGGAATGAGCGAGGGTGAGCCACGAGCGAGCAAGGAGGAGGGTGAGTCGCAAGCGTGAGAGAGAGTTGTGGAGTATCTGGGTGAGATTGGAGAGAGCAGAAAAAAAGAGGGAGTAAGAGAAAAGATGCCAAGACAAAAACTAGGGTTTTGAGGCTTTATGAAACCGGTTCCAAATTCGGTCCAGTTTGTGAGATTGATAACCACCTAACCAGGCCTGGCCAATCAGAATGTTCTTGAATTTGTTGAAGAGATCCGTCATCATGGAGTGTGGGAAAAATCTATGCCTTTCTTAATTCTTATCAAAACAGCTACCTGCCTGGTCTTTCAGTTCCATGCCTTGGACCATAGTCTGTACTACCATCACTGAAAGTATCTCTTATTTTATACAATGTCAAAGCTTCTCTGTATGTGAAGTCCTTTTGCTAGGAAATTCATTTAATGGATCTAAAATTGAATCACGATATCATGGTGCAGAGTGTTTAGTGTTGTTAAAAGATACGTGGAGCTGACTGCTGTAGTGGGACATAGTTATAGAGGTTTAGTTTGGATAGAGATCTCTATCATTGCTTTCTCATTTACATTCGGTTTTCTTTTGGCTTGTGGAGAAGGGCTAATGATAGTTTTCTGAACTTGGAGATTTTGTTCATTATGCAATGTCCCGTAAGATTGTACTCTGTTCAAACTGTTGTGCTGAATCTTTAACTGAGTTACAATTGCAAGATACACAGCGATTGTCATCAAACTAGTTTGTTTCACGTCCTTGCTAATGAGCCTTCTATTGTTTCAACGCCAGGTTTCTAACCTAGCTTCTGAGGCGAAGCGAGAAAGGAATGTTTTGACCAAGGAGGTTTCCAAAATCACCGACTATGGAATTTCCGTCTGATTTCTGATCTCTCATTGCAACCGTTTCAACGTCCAAGCTATGTGATGGTGTCGGCGACAATTTTTTGATACAGTACATGATATTTTATTGTTGGAAAAGGGAGTTCCTTTCCTTGATAAAAACCTCGAGGCCTATATCTGTCGGGCTTGGATGCGAAGAGTCCTGTGTTCTGCAGCAACTACTTTTTTGGCGAGAATTTGTGTAGAGCAGAAGCGTAGAATGTTATGATACAGGGTAAGCAAAAGCTTCAGCGACACTAAAATCTTACCAATGATAGACAGATCTTGTTCAATGGATTCTTAATATCGTACATGGTTTTAGGCTGTAAAGTATCGGGCAATTTGGGTTAGAGTACCATGATCGTGTCTGTAATTCGTATCAAATTCTTATCAATTGAAATTGATTTTACATGTCCAATAATTAAGTGGCGATCAAAATGTGTTAAGTCTCTCTAAAATCTGTGTTGCGTTTCATGTCATGTTCTATATAGTCTAAACTGGTCGCGTCCAAAATTGTCTGCCCGCTGCATAGCATCTACTAAAAAATATTGCGTGCTTTCATGTGAACCACGCGCCTCATCCGTAATATTACTCGTAAATTACTGACTTTGCATAATAAAATATCATCGACTGTAATCGATTATTTACGCGTTGTTATTGTTAGGTAATGTTTTATAATGTTAATGACGAATATTATGTTAGCAATCATAGTAATTGAGCGAGTTAATTATGAAATATAGTTACAGATATTACATGAATCTTTTGTGGATATTAAACTGAATTGTTTTATTGATATGATACATCAGCCGTAACAAAAACCCAAATTATGTTCATTATAACATATTTACCATAATTTTTTTTTTGGGATACCAAAAAATTCCAAGCTTGTATTCGTATGACACATTTATCCTAATGCAAAGTTTCATTAACGAGGATCATTAAAAATCTACCTACACGGACGATAGAAAGTAAATGGTGTTGCCATGGCGTCCACGTGACTTAAGTGAAATAAAAAGAAAGTTGTTTTGGTTGAAAAATTATTTGATGGAACCTTGAAGAGGATAAATATGCCATATAAGAACATGTGTGGAGTTTTTATGTCACAAGAAAAAAAATTCACAATAAATGTGTCAATGTGGACATAGTTTTAATTTTTTTTTGTCACAAAAAAAAAAATTCAGGGTGCACGTGGGCATAATTTGGGATTTTTTGTGGCTTTTTTCCCTATTAATAAATAGTCTCGATTAATAATCTCTCATAAAATACTGACATAACTTTACTCAAGCAATTAACATTCTTTATAGCATTTATGAATGTTAACTAATTATCTGACCTTTTAGCAAATGCTCGACTGTCTACGACAGCTTTAAGAAACCTTTGAGGGAGTGGATCCAAGATGACGTCACCAGCTACGTTTGATTTAATACAAAAGACACCTAGGAATTTGGCTGAGGCGAAATACACTTGTCTTTTATCAGACATCTCAGTTACCGACTCGAACTCTCTGCGCACATGTAAAGCAGGGGAACAACAGCACGCAGGATAAGCGAAGATATTTAAGCAGAAAAGAGGAAGGCGTCTCGCCACCAAATGAAAGATTACATCGAGGCTCCAGTTACAGAGGATATACAGAGAATCCACTTAGGATGGGTTTGGTTCGGCTTTCCCAAAAAGCTTTCAGCCCTCAAAGCCCCTTGGGAGAATCTTGAGGTGTTTAGTTCAGCTTTAGGCCAAGCATTTGGCTAAATGTTAGCATTAGAAAAGCTGAAAGCCTAATGTTGGTAGGGACCAAGCATTGAGCTTTCAGCATTTAACCAAAGTTTAATGGACTTTTTTTCCTTTCAAAACTAGCCTCATCAATTTCCTATTTTCTCGATTTTGCCCCTTTTAGTACTGTTCATCTTCTTCAATGTTTCAGCGTTGAGAATAGATTTGATCGAAGGGGCCGGCGAAAGCGAGGAGGGGGCCGGCCTCCCAAGCGATGACCGGCCGCTCAAGCGAGGGCCGCTGCCCGGGGCGAACACACGCAAGCGCCGTCGACCGGGGTTGCGCGACCATGGCGACAACACCTAGGGTTGCAAGACCCTGGTGATGGCGCATGAGGTTACGCGACCCAAGCATCGTTGCCTAATTCGTGCGAACCTAAGCTTCGCCTGAGGTTTCCCGACCTCGGGCGGCCCTCGCCTAGGTCATGCGACCATTGGCGGGGCGGCCTAAGGTTGGGCGACCTCACATGACGGTCGCCGGCGGCTTGAAACCTTCGCTAGTTCGTCGGACCTGCGAAAGGCCTAAGTTTTTTAATGACAATGTATGAAAAAACTGCATTAAAAGCCCCCTTTGCAAAGTTATTTTCGCCAAACACAATTTAACCCAAAAATCCATTTTCAATTGAGTTTTTACTAAATGCAATTAGTATTTTCTGAAACCCCTTTGAATTGAAAGCATTTGCATTTCCTCAAAACCCATTTCAAATCTTTGAACCAAACCCACCCTTAATACCCAAATGCATAGCTACCTCATATGAAGGTCTCACGGGCCCGCAGTTTCCTTGGTCTTGCTCGTGCGGCCTGGCGAGTTGTTGATACCAGGTTAGGCTTGTTTCTCTCGTTATTTTATAGAATACTTAGGCGAATAGCTTTCCCGTATTGGATAATACCATGCTCAACTTAGCTCGAGAATTCTTTATATCGAGCAAAAGCATATTACTTTAAGCACCACAACCTGGTTTCGGTCTATCTTGCCTCATCAAGAGAGCTGCATCGGCTCCCGATCGGTTGTATACGAGAGGCCAACCTTGCCTTCGTAGTTCCTAAGGAATGTATTCTATCTAATGTTACAACTCCTAGCGCAAACCATTTTGCCATCATTTCCACGGACCTAGTTGCTTCTTCCCCACTACGTCGCTCACTCAATCACCATGTTGACACCAACAAGTATCACTTCAAGGTTATACGAGTGTGGAAGGACACGGGGACACAAGTTGTTTGGTTCACAACATTGTACATTTACACGAGATAGGGACACGGAATAACCGATTTGTGTCATTCTCTCCCACTCAATTCCGCAACGCTTTCATTGGTGTTCTATTGCTTTCTTGCACCTTTTCATACCATAAACGCTGCTTATCTAGGTCTCACACGTATGGCAGGCGCACGCTCTCCCAAAAGAATAGTTTCTCTCCATTAATAGCTGCTTTTTTGCTTTAAAGGCTGTTCGGGTTTCATTGGCCACATGCACATTTTCGAGTGTGGCACTTTTGGCCAACTTCGCGTTTATGGAAGTGCCCTTTTTTGGTCACTTGCACTTTTTCAAGTGTGGCACTTTTGGTCAATTGTGCGTATCTAGCGACACCTTCTTTTCCCTGGAAAGCATTTCTTTGTATTGGCTAACCAATCGAGGTTTTACCTTGTTTAAAACATGATAGATGACACATCTTGAGATTTGGTGAATTGAAATAGGAACGTTATCCCATTTCGGTGATGAATCAATTTATTCTTTGTGCCAACATTGGCATTCTAAAAGCAAGTCGAGAGCCGTACTTTGTTTGAGGCATTTTTGCTCCGACGATTTACTCTTCGTACTTGTAAGATCGGGAAGAACACATGTTTTCTTCGACTCACGCATCTACCGGAGGCATCCTTGTTTTGATACCACTTGTCACGGGCCGACGGTTTCCTTGGTCGCGGAACAGCCCGTGCGGTGCCCGGCGAGTCGTTCGCGCCAGGCCAACCTTGTTTCTTTCGTTGTTCCGTAAAATACTTAGGTAAATAACTTTTTCATGTCGAATCATATTATGTCAAGCTTAGCTCAAGCATCCTTTATATCGAGTGAGAGTAGATTACTTTAGGCATTGTAACTGGTTTTGGCCTACCATGGCATCATTAAAAGAGCAGCATCGGCTCTCGACCAGTTTGTACACGAGAGGCGAAACCCGTCTTTAGAGCTTCTAAAGGATGTATTCTATTTAATCCTAGAACTCCTAGCACAAATTGTCCCGACACCACTCCCATAGATCCATTTGGTTGTTCCCCTCTACATCGTTCACTCGCCATGTTGACACCAACAAGCACCACTTTAAGGTTATACGAGTGGGGAACGACACGGGGACACAAGTTGTTCGGTCCGCAAGCATCGTACATTTGTACGAGATAGGGGACACGGAACAACCGGTCCATGTCAAAGGCATAAAATAAAATCTATTTAATATAGATACTGATAAATATACTCAATATGCTACGTATTCTTCAACGTGCTCAAAGCAAAGAGGATGTGTCATTAAGCTAGTTATTCACAAATATACAAATGTACAGATCCTTGGCTTCCATTTCACATGCTGTGAATTTAAGTATAATTGTTCCTAAAGACGGGGACTGGAATGATGAGCAATATTTCCCCAAAACAACATGATGAGGATGACAGGCCACAGCCTTTACCTTCAGTGCTTCACCTTCACCTTCCCCGCAGCACGCGCTGCATCATGGATAAACAAACTCTACTAGGGATTGTCATTTACATGCGGTTCTGTCCAGATGAATGTTTGCAAGCGTTTTCAAGAGTCCTCGTCATGGAAGATCAAGAACTAAGCATGCGGTTTAAAACATTTGACCCTCAGCCCATAATGAAGTTCACACCGATTGATGTATCTGACAAAGGTCAGTTCTAATATCTCAACCTTTACTCCTAACCTAGCATAAGCACTAAGTTTACCATAGAGGCTGAAAGTTCAAGTAAAAACATACCCGTCCTTTGGCAGCTTTATTTGCTTCTTGCTTTTGATTGTTGGGGCATTGAATCCGTCTCCGGCAGCAGACTATCAAGCTTATGGAATGATTGTAGGGCTCTTGCAACAAAGGGACGGCCGATGAGGATTTCATCTGCCAAATCAGAAAACTTTCTTAGAGTAGCAATTCTTAGGCGAGAAATGCTCATTGAGCCACGCGTGGAAAACAGCTTATCGTCAAGCATCCCTGCAAACATTTAAATTCTGGAAAACGGAAACAATAATTCTCAAAAAAACACAACTGCATACTATTATTTCCCATGTTAGTTTCTATTCCTCAAACCAAAGAATGGTTTGAAAAGAGATTATCTTTCTCCGGTATTTCCAAAGAGGAAAAGTGAGAAATGCAAATACATCCAAACATAACAAGGTTTTTCATCTTTCATCACTGGCCCCGTGCCTATGAAGATTTGGAGGAGGTGAAAAAGCTGTCAAGAAGAGATTTAAGATAAACATTGCTGTTCCCCCTTCTCGAACCCATGATTAACCATCCCATAACGCTTTGTCATTAGCAAACAACTGGCAACAACAACTACCATTTCTTAAAGTTACACAAATGATGTTGCTTCCAAATGCCATAAGACCCATATGAACTCAAGCAAACAGCAATCACAGCTAGATTATAATAGTAATGTGATTTCATCTGTTCTAAAGGATTTAAACAACTCATCTCCTTCGCACAAAACAATTCCCAACTTTTGTAGAATATGCGCAAGCAACGTCAGCCGGAAATTCATTACTTGAGTAAGTGGCATGTTAAATCAAACGCAGCATCGAAACGGCCAAACACCAAATCACCATTCGCTTAAGAAGCGCAATGAGAAGGAACTGACGTGAGCGAACCTGGATTTGGCATGAGAGTTCTGCAATATGTTGGACTGGTGTTCACAAGCACAACGAGAAGGAACTGAAACTAGAGAACCAGAGGCGAGCGACTAGATTGCAGACAAGAGTGGGGAAACCAGAGGTAAGCGATCGTGAGCCAAGGGCGGCAGCGGTTTTATTTAAAAAGAAGGGTTAAAGTTGGAATTTTCTTTTAAGCTTTTGAGGGCAGAAGAGGCAACTGCGAAAATTTCATTAATCTTGATACTTGCCTTCCGAAAATGCTAAAAGCTCAAGCCAAATCCCCCTCCTAAGCTTCTTTCCCAAGACAATCTTTCACTCAAGGTTAGAATTGAGCGGTTTCATAATCGATTCAGATTCCACCAATATTTTTAATTAAACTATTGCGGTGAATCGTCATTTTTAATGACTATCATTTGATATTATAATCCACTAATCTCAACTCACATTTAGGCACATAAAGATGAAACATTAACAAAGTAAAAGTATCAATCATGGATATCGCCGAGAATGGAAGTTTAGACTAGCGATTCCAAATTATACATTCATCATTGGACACCATGAAATTCCACAAGATCGAGCGAAAACATAGAACAAGAAAAACACAATGACTTATTTTAGGTGATAGGTTCCGGCTCGAACTTGGAACACGTCGATTGAAATCGATTCCTCAAATTTTTGAAACTTGAAATCTACCCTATATATCTTAAAACCTTGAAACGGACCGGTTTTCGTCGGTCCGGTCTTGGTTCTACTCTAAACCTATGCTCAAACAAAACTCCCGACATGTTTTGGAACTAATTATGTTGGAGGACAAGATGAGACTCGGACTATCAATCATTTCTTACCAGCAAGATATATTCTAGTTTAATCCCCACAGATCAACAACTTGATGGAGGAGCTCTCTGCACAAAGCTGCTGACAAGGGAAACTGAATATGTGCAGAGTTAGCAAGTTATTTACTTTTATTTACCTTTTGCAAGATTAGCTTATCATCCTTAAACTCCTGACATTCGAGCGATACAGAATTTAAACCTCTCCTCTGAATTATTTGGATCCCGAAGTCTAGAGCCACCTATTCCACCTATGAGCATCCACCGCCATCTCATCTCTGTCGCTAGCCACATTTTATACATGACAATTTTAGAGGCAAAATGACATTAAAAGTGTCAAAATTTTTGTGTAGTGCTCACTTTAGTACTAATTTTCTTTGAGTGCCAATTCCGGTCTGCTTGGCTAGAAATCGCGTTTTTTTATTATTAATAATTTAAGCCTAAGTAGCTTGCCGGAGAATCTAGTCGACAATAAAAAGCTAAAAGTTAAAAATTATTTAAAAAAACAAAAAATTAGAAAAATAAGCTACAAAAATAAGATGAAAAAAGTTTAAAAATAAAGAAAGAAAGAACTCATAGTGGCGAGGGCTTACACAACCCTCGTTAGCAAGGATGGGCAAAGGTTAGTAAGGGTCGATGAGCCCTTGCCATTGGCCTACGACCCTTGCCGATCATAGGTGAGAACCCCCACCGGCGAATCGACAATGGCAACAAGCCACCGGTGCCCGGTGGACCGGAGTCGACGGTTAGCGGCCAAGGACGCTAGAGAAAGGAAGTGAGCAATGATAGGAATTCGTACTTCTACTCCGAAATAGAAAAATAAGAAATTTTTACTTCTCATTTTCTATTGTAAAACTATTTCCAGGCTGAAAATTTATCCAAAAAATAGAAAAATGAAATATTTTTGCCAGATGGATTTTTGCTCTAAACCTATTCTCGAGAACAAAAAAAATATAAAAAAAATAGAGAAACGGAAAGGTTATATTATTCACGCCCTTAATATCCTAAATGATCCGGGAATTTGGGTCGATCTGTGGTCAAAGTGTTTGTAATTCGTGTCAATTCATATCAATTGAAAAGATCGTAATTTTCATCATGTCAAATAATTAAGTGGAGATCAAAATGTGCTACTGCTAATCTCTCTATAATCCGTGTTTTATGTCGTGTCATTTTCCATATATTTGCCCCCGCTTCCATGTGAACCACACGTGCCTCATCACCTGCGCGCGCAAATCCAACAGGAAATTCTCACCGGCGGGAACCCTGCGAAAGAACCTCAACGGCCATGGCGGCGACCGCTCGCTTTCTCTGTCCACCCACAGCACGCGCTCCCCCAAATTCAACTGCTCCTCGACGCTCGCCACCCAACCCGAGTCCGCCAAGAAACGCCTCCTCTCCCTCATCGCCGGCCAGGAACGCGGCCTCCGGACCCAGAGGAGCCCCGGCGCCCTGTCCTCCATCGTCGAGGCCATCGACGCCGTCGCCGCCCTCGGCCGGGGCACCGTCACCACCGGCGCCTCCCTCTCCGCCACGTGGCGGCTCCTCTGGACCACCGAGAAGGAGCAGCTGTACATCATCGAGAACGCCCGGTGGTTCGGCACGGCGGCGGGGGACGTGCTTCAGGTGATCGATGTGGAGCAGAAGGCCCTCAACAACGTTATCACCTTCCCTCCGGATGGGGTCTTCTTCGTCCGCTCCAACATCGAGATCGCTTCTTCGCAGAGGGTGAATTTTAGGTACGATTCAATTTCGGTTTGCTCTCTCCGCCTCTGGACCAGTGTCAGCCATCTTCATTTTTCAAGGAGTCAAGGCTGGATTTTTTTCAATTGATCGATGCTCTAAACATGGTGAATAGTTGTGGGCATTCTGAAATCTACCAAACTTCCATGCTCTAAGAGTTGCATAGGATGTTACTGGGTCGAGTGGCAAACTACAAAACAATTGCAGTCTGCATTTTTGTCTGTCTTTCCTCCCCCAGATGTTAGATATGTCATTACGTTAGCTTATGCCTTCTATGCTCCTTGAATATGACTTTGTCCTCGTCTGATTTGCATTTAATCGAGAGAATTTGAGTTAACATCTAACCATTGGGGACAAGAAGATGAAATGCGACAGTGTCCAATAGTATACAGAACCCATACCATTCACAGTTTGGAACTCATGATCGGTTCCTATGCTCATTTCAGATTTACTAGTGCTGTGCTGCGAGGAAAGAGCTGGGAGATTCCGCTTCCTCCATTTGGCCAGGGTTGGTGAGTGTTTATTTGATTTTTGTGGAAATGGCAATTGAATCAACAGTTCTCCTTAGATAGTTCAATGTTGTCCGGAAGAAAAATGTATTTATTCGGGCGCATGCATGTACTATTCTTGACAGGTCATGTCTTTTTAACATTTGCCAATTGTATGCTGCACAATTTTTGAGTCTATGATGGCATATACTAGGATATTGCAACAGAACGAATAGCTGAATAAGCATATCATGTATATGGAACATCACACAATTTTTCTTTAGAATGCAACAAAATGTAATGATTCGTCTAGCCTCGTTCTCATTTTTCCTAGCCATTTTACCCAGGAAGTAGATAGATGCTATAGCTCTTACAAAGGTTAACTCCCTAAATATTGCTACTTGTACAAGCAGGGATTCATGAAAGTTCCTTTTCTTTTGTGTGTTACAACTAAGAAATTTTTTTTGTGATTCTAGGTCAGATAACTAAATAACGTCATTGACATTTCTTCTTGCGAAAATCTAGATAATTAAGAAGACAAACAGGAAAGAAAGAGAAATAACTATCAATGAGAAAATACCAACGATACACAAGCTTGATTGGATATTTCAAGAAAGGTATCAAATTATGTTTATCCCAACATCAATTATGTAAGAAGCTGATAATTAATTTATAAGTGGCTTTGAGCTAACTTTTGGGGCGAAGGAGACTTAAGATCGCCCAACATTGATATTAGAGCTTAGGTTACCGACAAATCTGGATTCAACAGCCACCCAGAGAGGGTTATTGCTGAGGAAAACTTCACCCTTTGAGCTTTGGTGATGACGGGGAAAGCAGATTACACAAACACAATATATCCCTTACAATTTCTTGTGAAATAATTTCTATCAATCTCTTTAAGGAACCGAGAAAATCTTCCCACAAGATTTTGTCATGGCTTCAAAACATTTAATTTGTTCAGGATGTAATTTATGAGAGTGCCACACTATTGATTATTCCTGTTGTTTACATAGGTTCGAGAATGTTTACCTTGATGATGAGATTCGAGTTGCGAAGGATATCCGGGGAGACTATTTAATAGTCGAGCGTGCTCCTTATAGCTGGAAAGAGTAAAGAGCAATGTTGCTTCCATTCATTGCCTTGTGGAGTCCCATGTGAGTTTTTGCTCTTTCACAAGCCTTTCAGTTGTTGAATTGCCAGCGGAAGTTCTTTGATGATTGGAGTCAAATTCTTATTTTGTCGTAGATTGCAGTTCTGATTTTGTATACTTCTTTCTTTTGGTTATATCAAACATATATAGCAACAAGAGTATACTGAGTATCAAGATTTTCAGCAACCATGGTTCAGAGTCGTTGAGTGTATACCAAAGGCATACTAATTGACAGAAAATATTTCTAACTAATTTTTTTTCCTCTATGAGCTGCTGGGAGCAGGAGATCCTCAATTCTATCTCCCATTGGTCCTGAGAACGATCGTGATTTTAATAACCTTGCTAAATTCATGTTCAATCTGACATGCGCGGTGTCTTTGATTTCCTTGGAGAAGGTATGCGATGCAAAATTTAATTGGATCGCTTCATCCCTGTGAGGTCTTACGGTTTTCTAACTTGAGGATAGTTTTTGACATACTTTTGAAGGGATGAACATGAACATCTTGGTGGATGTTTACCTTTTTTGTTCCTTATAGCATCAACCGGGTTTGACTGAGTTGACCGCACTTTAAATCAAAGCAGGTGCATTGGTTCAACCGGACAGGACTTAGGACCATTTCCTGGTTCATCAGTTTGAACTGGCTGGTCCAGTTTGGTTTAATACTGCTCTTGCTCTCATGCTTCTACTGTGCTTAATTCTTGGGAAAGTTAATGGTGCTTTGACATTTGACGCACTCTGAATAATTAACATTCGGCAGGAATCCACTTATGGACTAGGAGGAGTCCCTCCCACTAAGTTGAGGGCAATATCAAGGTTGAACAAATCAAGACATGGTATATCTTCATCACCCTGCACAAAAAGGCTTACTACATTGTATCGAAGGGAAAGGGCCTGCGGATTTCTGTCTCAGAAGCGACGTAATGTTGATGGTGCTGATTTTTGTTGTTGTGAAATAGTAGTGTAGTCGTCTGAAGATGTCAAAATGAGGTAAATATTGCTATATACATGTTTTTTTATGACAGTTTCTTATATGAATTTTGATTCTATTTATGCTGTAAGCTCTGACTGTTGTCTTTTCAAGTGGTTCGAATTCTGGTTATCTGAGAGGTAGAGTATGCTTTCATTGCTGATTTCTTGTGCACGAGCAGATCATAGTTCAGTTGAAAGACTAGCTATCTCGAAATGTTCATTTTCTTCTCTTAGAGAGAGAGCCCTTGCAAGGGGTTCATGTAGCTGATATTATGTTTTGAAATTAAACACTTCTTGTTTTCAAGGGGATGAAGAGTTTGGGATGATGATGGAAATTCTTGTCAATGTCCATTATGTTTATCTTGTAATTCGACTTTTCCATCTTAAAAATTTCATCCGATTCACCTCAATTGAATATTCAATTGTTCACACATGCGCACGTGCATATGTGTGTGCCGCCTTGCACATCTCTCTTTCTCTGTGGGCTTCAGTAGGATTGTTCAATAATGAAAGTAACGATGCGATGTTCATTGTTTGCTCTATGGTTTTGATAATGGCCAGTGTTGACCCACGCGGAGACATATCCACTCGGTTCGGTTACATGTCGACGCACTCGTTGCGACATGTGATAGTGGTCCATATATCTTGCCGGGGGATGGCGATAGGTTTCCGAAAGGAGCAATGGTAATGCATGATTGACGGCTCACCATCATTTTGAATCCCGGAGAGTTTGTCCGAACAGAGCATGTTGAGTTTTTTTTTTTTTGGATAAGTCTCACAATTGGCTATCGGCAGCGCACGGACACGGAGCATGTCGTGTTGATGGAGAAGAGGCACGATGGATGGTAGGGTATTGCAGTGACGACTTCTCTGGGCGCGTGAGGTACTAGGTCGAGAAGAAGATGGACGAACAGGTCAAGGATGGAGGCTCTACTTCTGGTGGAAAAATTTGGACGAGTCTCGTGAGATGTCCACATCATGCCTTGGAGTGATTCTGATGTTTTATAACCTACGAAAGAGAGCCATGAAATGTCTCCATCCGTATTGTCCATTTGCTGTCCTGGAAGTTCGTGTTCTCTCTCCCGATCGTTTTACTCGTTGATCAATTTTGGACCAAAGGTTCGTGTTTCTCTCTCAAGTGATGTTATTGTGATTGGGATGAAATAGATGCAAGTGTTAGATGATGCTTGCGTTTAACTTCTTTTTCTTGCAAAACAAAAGCAGTGGTGCATTTTTTTTTTCATTAATAAGAGAGATACAACGGGCCTTATAGAGGTATCTAGTCAAATTAACTTCGAGAACATACGCTAAATTCACTCGAACGGTTTATGATAGGGACCACTATCTTATGCATTGCACCACTAACTAGACATTCTAACTCCATCACCGAGAGTAACCAAAAATTTGGTGAGATTCATATGGACCCACTGTTTATAATCATAAATAGGAGAAGAGCAAACTTACTTGCTATTTGAAGTATCAGATAAAAGGTAAAATTGTTGGAGAAATAGAGATATGTGGCATTTCACAAGATAGATAGTAAACTTGGAACCTGCTCGGTTCTATAATTTTTGGAATCTAGGAACCTATCTTGGAACTTAGAACCTACATAGACACATATTCTAGAATCTACCCAGGGTTCCACTCGTATTGAAAATTGAATAAATTTAATGAACCATCACCTCTAATGACCACTATTTGCTTTTACAATCCACTAACTACAACTCATATGTAGTCACACAAAGAATATGAAATATTAACAAAGTAAAAATCTTAGTCATGAATATAGCCGGAAATGGAAGTTCAAATTTGGGGTTCTAATATACACACTCATTATTGGACGCCTTAGAATACCGTAGAATTGCGTGAAGACTAAACAAGAAAAACACAAAAGCCTAGAACTTACAAACGAAATTGGTTTCTTAATTTTTGGAACATGGAACCTACACTATATATCCTAGAACGTGGAATCGAATCGGTCATGGGTTCGGTTCTCTAGCTCTTGCTTCTATCATGGAACCATGCTCACCCTTAATCCATGGACTTCAACTCCGTTTCTTCCTTCTTCTTTGTCGAAATGAGTTTTTTTTTTTTTGGCTCAAAGAGTCAAAGAAAATATATAATTATGAATAAGCCACATTACGCAATAAACATTGTGAAAACGGCCAATAATTTTTTCATATTTTCCAGTTTAAACTGATTATTTTGCATTGTCGAATATTTATCTAAATTGAGGGGAAAATGCCCTTTCGAATAAATTGTAAGGAGAACTTGCACTTCCTCTTACAAATGGAAAGTTCTTAATCAAATGGAAGTTTGGCGTACGGTTTAAATGTATCTTTTTGAATTCGAGATTTAATGTTGAGTTGTATTTGTTCACGTAAACATGCACACAAAATTATGTGATGTGAACTAATGTAGGATTCCGACCAAAAAAAAAAAACTAATGTAGGATGAACATTTAGTGTACTTTATAGGACATTTAGCGAAAAATATCGAATTAAAGAAAGATTAATTAAGATTAATTAGTGTGGCATGATTTAACTAAATAAATAGATACGGCAATCATTTCGAGAATATTTTTCTGCCATGCCTTTTCATTCTCAAAATCGACTTTTATTGAAGGGAACAAAGAGCTTAGTCCAAGGGTCTCATCATTACTGCCACTGCTTATTGGAGGATGAAGATTGAAATATTATCGGAAGATCCAAGGGTTTGACCCGGATTAAAGGTGACATGACAACACGAAAATATCACCCAAGTTTAACGAATGTTACTCTCTACGGATTCACTAACTATGTTTTCTTTTGGCAAAAATTTTTTTTCTTTTGGGTTAATACCACCATAAAAATCCAAAGTAATAGATATATGACAAATTTATCTTAAATTAATTTTTTGAACAATCCAAAAAATTCTCATTTATGAAATTTATTAGAAATTGATTGCACTCGTGATAAATTCACAATTTATTAATTTTCATTAAATTGAATTAATATCACGAAAAATCTAAAGTGGTACACTTGTGACAAATAGAGAGTAAGAATCCCTAATTGTCATCCAACTTAACAATTTGTGATAAAATTTAACATAACCTAAGAGATAATAAATTTGTCACAAGTGTTAGGAATATGAAAAAGAACCGAGAATCACCTCGAATAGGACCGATCGGCCAGTTCTAGGCGGTTCACAAGGGAATCGATCCGGTTTCCGAGAAAATTGATCCAATTCCCGATTTCAATTTACTTGAACCAAGTACGTATCGATCCGGTTCCAAGTGGGAGCTGCCCACCTAAACTAGACTGGTTAATATATATAATTTTTTGAAAAAAAAAAATAAGTCCTCTCACTCATCCAGTCAACCCCACGAGCTCTAGCTTCTTAATCTCGCCTCTCTCTAGCTTTTGAACTCTCGCCGTCTCAACTATCTTCGTCTCTCTTCTCACTTCATCTCGTTGTTGTCCGTGGTCGCCACCATTTCTTGTACGGTCACACAAGCTGAGCTCTCTCGCATCTTGCCTCTTGGTTCGCAGCAGACTCACTGAAGTCTTCTTTCAATTGAACAGGAGCAGCAGACTCTCTCTTGCTTGTGAGTCTTTTTTTTCAATTGATGCAAGAGCGTGAGAGACACACTATGAGCCATTGATGCTAGGGAGTCAACAAAATGTGAGCGTGAACCATTGATGTAAAGAGCGTGACCGTCAAGAGCTGGTGCTTGGTGGGACAGGTCTCACGGACCCACCAGGAAGGGTGAGTCCATGGAACCAATAGGTGGTTCTCAGTTCGCATTTATGGTACTGATCCTTGGTGGGCAACTCTCGATTTCAAGGTGTGAACCGCCCACGTTGGAACCGATTACCCTAAATAGATATACTAGTTTAAGGTTTTTAATAATAAAAAAATTAGTTTAAGGTAAATTTGTATCAGTTTAAAGCTTTTCGTGATATCAATCATTTTTTATGAATGGTAGTAACATGCTCTTTGTATGCGGGTTCCGAACTTGGACGGTTCATGACAAATTAATCAGAAACGATTCAGCTCAAGATAGAAACTTAGAATTATGGTTCGTTGTTATTTGATAACAACAAATCCAAATTGTTAGTAAAATATATTAGAAATAGTATCTCCACCTCTTGGAAAATTCCATTAAAGTGCCCTTATTTTCTTAAACAAAAGTGTGAAATGGACTTTGTTTTAAATAATGACTGAAGTGCCCTCATAATTTCAAAGAAGAGCATGACCAAATTGTATTTTCGTTATTTATTTTTAATTTTATTTTTTTCCTTTTTAATTTTCGTTTTTCCTAATTTTTTTCTTTGTTGCGGTCGGCGAGGGTTGCCTTTCCCAGCCCTTGCCGGTGGCTAGGAAAAAAACAAACGAAAAAAAAGAAAGGAAAAAAAGAAGAAGGAAAAAAGGAAAAAATGGCGAAAATGCCCTTGATTGGTCTTTTCTTTGAAACAATAAGGGCATTTTGGCCCTTATTTGAAATAAGATATATTTCAGGCCTTTATTTAAGAAAACTACGCACTTTACGCTTTTATTTGAAAATTTTCGCTATTCAAATTACCAGCCAACCCCAACCAACTCATCGATGAGATGGGTCTATTATAGTCTAGCTTCATAATCAAAGTAGGAACGTGAGCACACAAGGAGAAAAGAAAAAACGGTGAGCATGACATTGAAAAGGACGGCTCCTTTTTGTTTTTTTTTTATTTTATTCTATTTTACAAGTTATTGTGTGTATTATGTTTGCGCAGATTTTGAAACCCTACTCTCCCTCCTTACGCATCCTCGCCCCAACTCCTCTTGAAAATAGGAGATTCGAACCCCCACTTCCTCTTCCCAAGTGATAAGAGTGGCCACTGAGATAAATCTCCGATTATTAAAGGACAACTTTAAGGGATGAACAAAAGTTTCGAAAATATGGTAGCCTCCAAAACTTTCTATCCCATTTCGATTTGAGTATGATCATAATATAATAAAAATATGGTTATTTTTATCGTTTTTAAAAATGAACGGACGAAAAATATTTTTATCATCCATAAAAAAGATTAGACATAAACTATTGACGATAATGAATTTTTTTTTTTGTTATTTGCGATAAATGTAAATTTTAGGGAAACAATTTTTTAAATTATGTATATAATTTAGGGAACAAAGGAAGAGTCTACGAAATTAAAAAATAAAATAAATCAGTGCGGCAAAAACGATGGTGCAAGCGACCCGAGGTCTTTTTCCAGGTCATATTGTATATTTATTCTCTCGTAGATCACTTCCATATAAAATCATCAGAAAACAATATATTGGAAATAGCAAACACCGACTCAATCTCAAACCCATCTCTCTCTTCTTTCTCACGAGAAGTCTCATTTGGCCTTCCCTGTTTCACCATCATTCTTGGGTTTTCTTGCTTTCTATTGTTTACCATCGCCATCTTCGTACTCAAATAACTCCTCTCTCTCTCTCTCTCTCTCCATCTCTCTGAGGGATCAAGAAATGGTGGATCATCCGGCGGTGTGTTGCATGTGCGGCGACATCGGATTCCCGGAGAAGATCTTCTGCTGCAACCGGTGCCGCAGCCGCTACCAGCACTCGTATGGGCTCTCTCTCCTCTCTCTCTCTCTCTCCCTTCGTGTACATGCACTGTGTGTAATCCAGAATAATTTCATGGCCACAGACGTCAACGTCTTCATCGCTTTCTTTATTCCATATTGGATGGCTACTTGCAACTTGAATACTTTGCTCTCTCGTCATCCCAAACCACCACCCGCCGCCGCCTGCTGCCGTCCCTCCTCATGTCAACTTGGACCGCCCAATCGCCTCACTTTTAAATTTATGAATACAAACAGCAAGAACATGTTCGCTGTTACTTGTGGTAGATTGAAAGCAACCTATTCGTTTTTGCTTTCTCGAAATGGTGCTCAAGATCATATTGAATACTTCATGTTGGCAAAAGAAGATCCTTTTGTTTCTTTGATATCACATCCCACAAGAAATACCCATTATTGAGGATTAAGATTGATGAAATTTCTGATCTTAAACTAAAGATAAATAATCTTTTTGTGCCATATATTGCAGGTATTGCAGTAACTTTTCTAGCGAATCATTGGAGCCGATCGAGCAGTGCGACTGGTGCCAAAGCGAGCTCAGGAGCTCGTCAAGACACCGCGGTAGCTCTTCCCTTAAATCGGCAGCCGGGAACGATGGCGGCGTCACGAAATCGGAGTATTCTGGCGGCGAGAAGATAAAGCAGCAACATCGGGACGACACCCCCGCCCCCGCTCCTGTCGAGAAGGGAACTGCGAGGAACCCGGGCGGTGTGCCGTCGCCTCGCACGGCTACGCGCAGGTACAAGCTTCTCAAGGATGTCATGTGTTAGCGAGAGACGGAGCAAACTTGATACAAGCATCATATACTATGTTCATTATTACCCTCTCATGTCAGTCTTGATCGTTTATCTTGTATTGAAAAGAATGATCACTAGGTTTTGTTTAGGCTACATGGGTTGATTTGGAGTTAGTGGATGACAAATTGTGATATTTCTCTTTCGGTAAATAAGAAATTGTGATGTGATTGGGTAAAATTCCGGAATTTGTCAAAAATCCCCTCAAATTGACTCTATTTACAGCAAAATCCCCCAAGTCAACATCGATGGTCAAAAGTGGCTTACGTGACAACTAGTTTAGACTTTCAGCAGTAAGACCAAATGTCTATGCAATTACCATACCCTATCTTGTCAAAAATTAAAATTTTCCTAAGATTATAACTTAAGGAAGGTTTTTTTTTTAAGGCATTTGTTGATGTGGCTCTTTTTTTTTTTTTTTTTTGCCAAAACAAAATAATTTGTACATTTAATTAATGAGAAACCTTACCGTGGTGCAAATAATGGAAGAAGTACTGGAGCAGCAATGTAGCGACCTAGGTAAGGTTTACTTCATAGACAAGGGTTTCTGTCGCTGTCGCAACATGGTCATCGGTTGAGTCTCTTGAGGAGAATTTAATGCAGTTTCGATGCCTTTAGTCCCAAGTATTCATAGTACCTAAAAAGCTGGAGAAAAAAAATGTATCTCTCAGATTCATTGAAAGCATTTAATAGCTGGGTCCCCGATGACCCTGATCTTCAGAGATGACAAAACATGGAGGAAATTCAATAAGTCGATCGAAAGATCGAAGTGAAGTATGAATTACGATTTTTTTTTGCTGCAACTTGTTTATAGCTACAAATGAAGTCATAAGTCTATCGAATTCAATTTTTCAGACAGTCTAGTCTTCAGACCGTCGATGTCATTATTTTGCATGCATCTTTTTATCCTTATCGCATATAATAAATGATTATGATGGGTCCTAAATCATCCGATAAAGACACTTCGAGAGCACCTAATATCGACAATAGAATAAGCAAAAGCTATGTCACTTATGTTCGATCATTTATATATACTTATCATATAAGCTGTCAGGGTTCACATTTGTATTATCGATTTAATGCACGAGTAATTAGCCTTTGAATATTCATCACTTGATTTTTCTGTAATGATCTCGAAGAATGATCGCATAGTTTTTGCAATTCCTATAATAAAGAATTTCAAAAGGCCTAGTCTAGCAATGGCAATACAATTGGCGACTATCTCCGATTATAATAATGAAGGCCCAAAAGGAAGGAAAGATGGCGGTGATTATCAAAAGGCATTCCCACTATCTAATTATTTTATCATGAATAGATGTGACCGGATAAGTTAGCGTATCTAGAATAAGTAAACGGTTTCAATTAATTATGGCATAAACGTGCAAAATCTAATCATAGCTCAAGATTGTGTGTATATATATATATAACTCGAGGACGTGACATATGCTGTGTAGATATGACGACGTCCTCCATTTTGAATAACTTTGGGGTCCGATTTTGTCATCTTGTCGGCGGCGTCTTGATTGGTACAAATGGTTGAGATGTTTTGCATGCATCCGTAAAGATTCGCGAATCTAAAGATTCAGATAGGAAAAAGTGCACTAAAAGTGTCATACCAGATGACGTTCATTTGAGTCTCATAACTTTCAAAACGTTCACTTAAAGTCCATAACTTTCAAAAATCGTTCACTTGGTGTCGTGATTGACGTGTTGACGCGACGCCGAAAAAGGCGACGTGGAAAATTGAAGTGAACGATTTTTGCTCCGACGTGATACTCAAGTGAACGATTTTTAAAATTATGGCACTTAAGTGAACGTTTTGAAAGTTATGGCACTCCAGTGAACGCCGTACACAAATTTTGGCACTTACGGTGTACTTATTCTAATTCAAATACCACGTGTTGTAGAAAGATACTCTAAACGAAAGTTAATTGTGTGGTGAATTTCTTAAATGAAGAGATCCATAACTATTTGTAAAAGAGTAATGGTGTGGCGAATTTCTTAAATGAAGAAATCCATAAGTATTTGTAAAAGAATTTCTTTCAACCCATCAGGCAAACAAATTTGTAAATGAACGAAAAGAAGCATGAGAACTTAAAACTCCACTCGGTTTTGTCATCATATCAACAATTTACACAAGTTTCTTCAACACATTAAAAGGTGCAAGCTCCTTCAACGAGATCCCAACTCAGAAAAGGTTAAAAGTGGTTATAGTGTCTCTAAATTCATTACTAGATTGAATGTATGGGAAAAGTTGTATGAATATATTCTAGTTCATGCAAGAAATATTTTCCTTAGAATGCATGAGTAATTTTTCCCGTCAACCTTATTTTTCACAACTTAATGCGACGGATATGGGGATCCGGCTAACTGAAGCCTTATAAAACACCGTGGAAGCCCTATGATCAAGTGGAGTCTGGCCTTTGGCCTTTGTAAGTGATTTTAATTCAGAACAGTTTGCACACAGTGAGAGTTAAATGGGTGACCTTCCTAGAAATTCTTTGACATCTCAATCAACTGCGCCAATTTGGGGGTATAAAACCAAGGGAAGTTCTCTGGTCCAATCCAGCAATTTATGGAGGTAAAGTAATTTCCAACCATCATATGGTTTTAAAAAGCTAATAATTTTCAAGTATTTAAGAAAAGTTACTAAGTACAAGATTGCCAATATTACTTTTGATTAGGGAAAATTACGACATATGAAGATAACTACTCACTAATAGGGCCTCTAAGGCTTTGTTTGGTAGCAATCCAAATTCTCTGATTCCGATTCTTTTGTTTCCCATAACAAAAAAAATAAAAAATTAGAAATCTATTTGGTAACGTCAATTACTATTTTGTTCCTGAGAATATATTTGAAACATAAACAAGAATAAAAAAAGTAGCTTCTTTGTTCCCGAAAACAAAAAGAAAAATAATATCATCTAGCTTAGTATAACTTAATACCCATCTCTACAACCACGAGACCACTACCCCAGGACAATTAGCCAATATCCGCCAAAGATGCCAATCTTATGCCCTTCGATTAGCTCGTCGGACCCAGCAAAATTGCAAATAGAAATTTTTAGAGTCGTACCAAATGCATTTATGTTCTTTTTCTATTTCGAGGGTAGAAATTTTTTGTAGCTACAATGCATTTTTTGCTTAGAAACTGTTCCCAAGAACATAATTAGAAAAAATCAATTTCGCATAAAGCTGTTCCCGAGAACAACAACATTGTCAAACAAGCCCTAAGTTGACAAATTGTGTGGGAACATTACGGTTATGGATGTAACAATAAGTTTCTAGAGTTAGGAAAAAAGTTTACTATAAATTCAGCTTGATTACGATTTTTTGGGAAGTTAAGAATGCTAGAATATTCCACCATGCGAGGCTCTAAGGACAATTAAAATATGGGAAGGATAGCAACATCTTTACTCTAGAAATTAACTTCTAGCTAGAAGTTAATTTTTTTACTTTTGCCTATAAGGTTGATTTTTCTACTCCAAAGGAGAATTTTTTTTACTTTGTGTGGCTCCAAAATTACTTATGGAGCAAAAAAAGATTCGAAGGAAAAATTGCCCATCCAAATGTTTTATTGTTTACATAACTAAATGAATTTATTTAGAAGCACTTTTGGAGCGAAATTTAGAAACCCTTGTGCACACCCTAACTTGTCATTTATAAGTACCTATAATAAAAACTACAATCTAGTTACTAAGTATATCTACAATCATCGATGACGATTTCAGGTATTTAATGTTTTATTTAATTGCTCTAGCAATTCGACCCTTCTCTCGGCCATTTAAAGGGTCGGTCTTTTAATCTCCGGACACCATTAATCTATACCACAAGGCCTCGTGCTTAAAAAAAAAAAATAATCTTATCCACAAAATCTATAGAGTGGCAATTATAGAGCATCATGTCTCAAGAAAAGAAAGAGCTATTTTAGTTGGCCATGGAAGAGTGTATACAGACTCAAAACGGAAAAATTGTAAAAAAAAAAGTTCTAACCTTATTACACTTTTGTCAATTCAGTTATAAACATTTGAATTTTATTTATTTAGTCCTAAATCTTTTACATTTATGTCAATTCAATCACAAGTTTTTTTTTGTAGAAGAATCATAAATCTTTTTTGTATTAATTCAATCGTAAACCTTTTGCATTTGTTTCAATTCGGTCTATCCAACTAACTTTGATCAGTCGGCGATGATGCGGATTCGGCGCCGATGATGACAATTTTTAATAGCAACCGGTTGGAGGTAGGACAAAGAAATGAAAAAAAATTAAAAAAATTCAATTTTTTTAAAAAATATTATTAAAAATTATTTACGTTAACGCCGTCATCCACATGAATAGCGATCGGTATTCACGCCGGCGTCGACAAGCGATAATTGACCGGATGGATTGAATTGCACAAATGTAAAAAGTTTGAAATTGAATTGGTACAAATACAAAAATTTTAGGATTGAATTAGCAAAATAAAAAGGTTTCGGACTGAATCGGCAAAAATGTAATATGTTTAAAAGTTTTTTGATAATTTTTTTTGCATCAAAACACTTTAAACTCTTATTTAACTTCTGAAAGAGGTTAGCCTTATCCAGTGAAGGCGGAAAGCATTAAACCTTTTACACGACTCAAACACACAAGCACATGCAAAATACTTTCACCGATAGAATTGACAACAGTACAAACTTTTTACGGACGAAAGGCAACAATACTAAGAACACTTTGGCCAAAAGCAACGGCTAACGACCCATGAAGTGTAATAATAAAGAGCGAAAATAGGTTCTGGCCATTGCGGATAAGTTATAACTCTTAAAAGTTAAAAATTGTTATCTTTAAAATTCAACCAGCCTTACTATAATTTTAAGTAATATCAGAAAATTTACAGCTAGAAAAAAGGACCGGTCGGACCGGTCCGGTTTTCTTTCTCACGGCACCCTCCTCGAAGCAAACCTAAAATGAAACCACTAAAATTATCACGACGGTGGAGGGTAAAATGGAGAGGACCAAGCGTTAGTTCAGTGAATCAGGAGAGAGGATAAGTGCCGGTCGTGTCTGGACCAATCGTTCAGGTCAACAACGCATGATGCTCCTTAAATGCTGTCTACTGTTTCAAGGCGTTTCAACCTTTTTAAGGCCATCGGTGGATCTAGAAAGTACACCAATCTCATCACGTAACTACTGCCTCTTCGAGTCCTCCTCGCTCCGCCCTCTTGCTCCCACTTCTTTTTTGGTCAAAATAATGGATGGTTGTGCTAAAAAGTCCTCATCCCCCACTTCAATGGCCACAACAATGGATAATTGTCCCAAAATGTTGTAAATCTACAGTGCCGCAATCAACTCAGCCTTAAATATTTCGATGATTTATCAATTTAGTCCTAAACCTTTCAATTGTGTCAATTTAGTCCTAAACCTTTTGAAGATTTATCAATTTAGTCTCAAATCTATTGGTTGGATAGTTGGCCATGAGTACGATATTGACAAATCACCAAGAAATTTAGGATTGAATTGACAAATTATCAAAAGATTCTACGACCACATTGACACGATTGAAAGGTTTACAACTAAATCGATAAATCGTCAAAATATTTTGGACTATATCGGCACAACTGAAAAATGTAGGATTGAATTGACCGTCCTATAATAGATTTATGATTTTTTGAACAATTTTTTTGCCTCAATAATATCTCCCCAATAGTAAACAAATCGAGTATGGACATACCCTAATTAACACACCTAGGTAGTAAAATTAACTAAAGTGCTCCATGAAGTCCAAAACATATTCACAAGATGGCGGCACCTGCGTATGTGCTCAAGTCATTGTCCAAGCGTCTCGGGATGGAAAAACGAGCAACCACCTAGCTCATGAAATTAGTTGAGTGCTCAGCGAGATGTTGATCTTTCAATGCGTAAGGAAAAACTCGAGAGATTGGGAATGAGCAAGTTGGATCGATCGAATCGAAACCGCAGGGACCATATCGGACTAGTAGTCCAGTTTTCGGTTCCAAGGGTACAGGACCCGGACCGGATCATCCAGACTGACGGAAAGATTATGACTTTTTTTTTTTTTTTTTTGTAATTTCTTCAACGTAACCTAATGTATTCTTTCTTTCCTAGCCCTCTTCTTCCCCTGGCCTCTCTCGGACTCTCATGCCTCGCCCACTTACCATTTCTTCTTTGGGTGCCCTTGCAAGAACAGATGGGCATCTACTCTGACTTATACGCTTCGTCGTCGCCCTGGCCAAGGGAAAGTTGGACACTTTCGTCGTTCTTGTTTGCACATGCTAGTTTGACTTTGATGAGACCTAGTTTGAAGACGAAGCAAACCCCACGTGTCTACTGTCTCTATGTCCACCACCACAGCCTTTTTGGCCTTTTCTTCCTCCCCAAACTACACATTGCTATCCCAACGTGTCACATGCTTTGCTTGACCTCCGCTTCCATAACACATGTTGATGGCACTTGACTACCCAAAAAAGCCATCATGTGTCACATGCCTCGCCTGGCGTGATTGGTGCGATACACGAACTGATGGATTTGTGAAGTCTGTTAGAGAAAAATAATATTAAGCACGGAACTTTTACTGCTAATGACATATTTATAATTTGTCCTAGAATCCTGTTATATACTTGGGGCAACATCTTTTATGATTGTAACGTTGAAGCTTATAACGGCGATGCGATGCGATAGTGAAGAGATTACCTAGTGTGGCACCGTGATTTTGTTCCCTTTTCGATTTGGAAAGGATTTTTCCATGTGAAAATTGGTTTGTCTTCTTTTCTACTTTTTCTCTTCAAAGATTCACATTCCTAACAACAGCTTTTAGAGCCTGGTTTTTTGAAATAGTGGAAGAGACGAATATGAATGAAGTGAAGATCTATCGATTTGATGGCAAGGACTTTGGTTTCAAGAAGATACGGATCGAGAATATGTTATATCAAAAGAACTTGCATCAACCTTTGTTAGGAGAGAAACCGGAATCGATGAGGCAAGCAAAGTGGGAATTGTTAGATAGACAAGCTTTGGGTGTGATTCGTCTCATATTGCCGCGGAACGTTGCTTTCAACATTGCTAGGGAGACAACAATGGTGGATTTGATGGGAGCCTTGTCCAACACATATGAGAAGTCTTACGCATCAAATAAGGTATATTTGATGCGTCGTCTTTTCAATCGAAGATTGACGAAGGTGCTTCTGTGATAGATCACATCAATGAATTCAATATGATCACGATTCGGATGAGTTCGATGGAAATCAAATTCAACGATGAGGTGAAAGTTTTAATTTTATTATCCTATCTACCAAAAAGTTGGAGTGCAACTGATGATGCAGTGAGCAATTCGTCCGGTAATAAAAAGTTGAAGCTTCAAGCAATCCAAGATTTGATTCTTAGCAAGGATGGTAGAAGAGAGTCGAGTGAGTTTTTTTGTTGTTGCCTTAAATACCAAAGGCGAGAGGGAGGGCAATCAACGAGGGTGGAACCAGAACCATGGTAGATCGAAGTTTAGACGGAGAACCAAATCAAGGCATCGGGGTGAAATAATTTGATGGAATTGTAAAAAAAAAAAAAAGGGTCATTTGAGATGAGATGATAGAGCTCTAAAGAAGAAAATTCAATGTCGAGATCGAAATCAAGAGGAAGAGAAATTAGTGAATGCAACTCTTGAAGAGACATTTGATAACGATGCTTTAATTTCTTAGCATTGACAAATCCGATTGAGTCTTGGATTCTAGACTCACGTGGGTTGTTTCATGCTACGTCGCATAACGAATTAATGCATAACTTTGTTGCTTGGAAAGTTTGGAAAGGTTTATCTTGTTGATGATGACCCTTTGGATATTATGGGAAATGGTGATGTTTATATTAAAACTACTAATGGATACCAATGAAAGTTTTGCATGATGTCGGATATGTTCCAGGCCTAAAAAGAAATCGATCTCGACAAGTCAATTAGACGACACATGATACAAAACTATTTTTGGGGATAGATCTTGGAAAATAGTTAAAAGTGTTTTGGTTGTAGCACGGGGAACAAAGTCGAGAACTCTGTACATTACTAAAAGTAGTAGAGAAATGTTGACGCCTAAATTTTGACTAATATATATTTTGCATAAAAATTAGAACTAATTTTAGTTCTAAACAAAAATCATCTCACATATTCATTTAGCATTGGCATACAATTTGAGCTTAATTTAACGGGGGTTTGGACTAGGCATGCGGTGGAAAAATGCGCCAAGAAGATTTGGGCTTGAAAGAAATATTTTCTCGGGGATTTGTATTGCAAATACTCGGAACTTCGGGGATTTGTATTGCAAATACTTGAAACCTGGGGGACTGCATTGCAAATACCAAAAGAAGATGGGGAAAGGAAGATGGTGAAAGGAAGATGAAGAAGAGAAGATGAAAATGGAAGATGAAGAAAGGAAGATGAAGATGAAGAAGAGAAGATGAAAATGGAAGATGGGGAAATGAAGATGAAGAAAAGAAGATGAAGATGAAGAAAGGAAGATGAAGATGAAGAAGAGAAGATGAAAATGGAAGATGGAGAAATGAAGGTGAAGAAGAGAAGATGAAGATGGAGAAAAGAAGATGAAGATGAAGAAAGGAAGATGAAAATGGAAGGTGAGGAAATGAAGATGAAGAATGAAGGATGAAGAATTTTGCCTATAAAAGAAGAAGAGTTCTTGAAGAGAAGGGGAGAGAGTTTTTGGAGTGGAAGAGAATTGAGAGAGTTTTGGGGGTGGAAGAGAAGAGAATTGAGAGAGTTTTTTGAGAGGAATTCTTTAGAGAGGAAAAAGAGAATTCTTGAGAAAATTTTTTTAAGAGAGTTTTGAGAGGGCTTGAGTGTTTTGAAGGCTCGGTGCTACCATTGTCAATTTCTGCACCCATCAACACAAGCCACAAGTTCATCACCATCGTTCAAGCTCGCCGCAAAAAAAGAAAGCTAAGTGATTTCCTAACTTCCTCTAAGTTCGGATACAAATTAGCCCGGATTTTCTACACCGATTTTTCTCTATGTTTTTATGTTAAATAACAATTGCATATCAACGATGAGACATCAATGGTACAAGAATAGAATGAGAGCAAAAAGGGGAAAATATCAACACCCAGTTGCAGTCTCATGAAATTCCAGCGAGATGAGAAAGAAGCGTGAATGAGAGATAGGACCAAGAGATTTCTCGGTCTAACGAGTCACCAAATCGGTCCAATGGTCAAGACAAGCCCGGAGCACAAGTTTGGTGCACGAATTCAAATTGGGGAGTAATCTTGAACCTATTTCATCCTAATTCCATGTAATTTCTTTATTTCAAACAAATGTCAAGGGAAGAAAAACCCAAAAAAATTGATTCTTTGATCTTCAAGTAGAATTCATTAAATTTGTCAAATCCATTATTTTTTTCATGAATTTTAAGGTACCGAAAGGGCATTAGTTGTAATTAATGTAACCAAGTCCCCGGACTCTTAATCTACGGTTCGCGAGAAATAAGATAGTTTTCTCCCGCTATTTTATTTAGGTTTCTAATCGACCTATCGAAAATGATTAGTGGCGACTCCAAATTCAAATCACATTGCATGTTAATCATTCGAACCTTAAGTTGCGATTTGGTATGGACTTGGGAGAGTCCGAGTTAGGTTAGTTAATTAATTAACTTCGATAATCCATTAGCCCGGAAATAATAACTTGTTTATTATTTTTTTTTAGGTCGCGACGACTTGGCGACTCCATCGGGGACCCAAAGAGGACTTAGGCGGATAAGTTCATGAAAAGGAAATTTACTTGATTTGGCAATCTTGGTTGAATTTTAATCCCTAGATGTTAAATGGTTTTGCGGGAAGGGAGTTATAAGGGGAGGAGTACCGTGGCTAACCTCCCGTTTTGCGGGCTTGGTGATGAGAGTTTTAATTTTTGAACAATCGGAGTGCTTGATTGCCTTTAAAATGTCATGTATGCCCCTAATATAATTGCACTACACCACCTTGACTTGTGACCGAACCCGGGTCACCCGATAGTTTCGGGATGGTATTTATGTGGTTCTTTAACCTTGGCGGTAAGGCTTCGCTAAAGGTTATCCCACTTGGATCCCGAGTTCTTCAAAAAATGGCTCAAGGGTTGTTCTCATGCACGTGAGGCTATGATGCATGAGAGTTGCCCTTGTCGACCGAACCAAGCCGAGATGATTGGACCCGACTAGTCATGACTATGTATGCGAGGCGGCAACTAGTCACGATGAACGTGCGCGAGGCCGCGACATGTCGTTTTGTCTTTCATTTCATTTTGCTAAAAGAACTAAAATCCGAATTCACGATTCATGCGCATGTCTTTGTGATTGACATTTTCTTCCTATGAGCGGTAATTTCTTGTCTCTTATGCCATATTATCTCATTTTCATTTTTTGGGCTGGTCCATGGTTTAGGTTGATTTAATTGGCACGTGATCTATATACGAATGGGTCGCAATGATATCCGTTTCGTGCCTACTCCGAAACTAGAGCTCAAAAAGTTATGGGGTAAGTTGAAGCCGGATGGCCGGCAGTGCGTGCTCAAGCGTATCGGGTTCATGTTGCCGATTCTTGAGATCGATATTCAAAGCGGGATCATGCAAGCACTTGCTCATTTTTGGTGCCCCGGAGACGACCACGTTTGTGTTCGGAGGTAAGTTTGAGCTTACACCCACCTTGGAAGAATACTGATGTGCCATCGGAAAATCAATTGAGTTGGATACGGTTGAACCACCTATTCGAGTAGATCCGGTAGTAGTGCTTGCTTGAATTTTTGGGTTTCACTAAAAAAGAAATTGAAAAAAAATCTTGAAGGGTAAGCCGGGCATGCCCTTTATCTTTCCTCGTTGAATGTTTTGAAAATAACTCCGACCTCATGAAATCTAAGATTTTTATCTTAACCTTTTTCGGACTTATCATTTTTCCATTCCGTCGAATGCTATAGATCCCGTGATAGCATGGACGGTAAAACAAGTTTGTGGTGGGGTCAATTTTGTAAATGCCATTCTTGCTGAAACCTGTCATTTCATTAACACATTTCGCTCATTCCAAAAAAGAAAGCAAGAAAGAAAAAGATAAGACTTTTCGAGCCCCAATCGAGCTTTTACAAATCTGGTTTTTATCGCATCTTTCTCAATTCGGGGAAAACATGATTCGTATTTGAAATGAGTATGACCGACAACCCTATTTTAAGATTTAAACAAATACAAGATCGAACTAAAAACTTGCACTACACGCGGTGGGTCCATTTATTCGAAAATCCAAATCCTAAGATTTTCCTTTGGCAAGTGTATGGTTCCGAGTGGCGGAGGCTCGACTATGCCATGGCGATCGAAGCCCGTGCCTTTGATGGGCATTTATGGAGCAACCAGCTATCAACCTCTTCGAGTTACACGACAATTTCGGGTTCCGCAGGATATCCCGCCATCATTTGGGCCCAACGAATTTCAAGTTCAATTTGAGAAGGACGAGAACTACGAGAGCGTAACCGAGACGTCATTCGAAGCTTGGCGGGAGTGTTCTAATCGAAACCGATTTGGCCCATAGAGCAACTCACCGGAAAAATGAAGAGTCACTTTGCCACAACTCAGTATATTCGGTCTCATGCCATCCCCGCTTTGAGATACTCCCGAAGATTCCGATCATGACAATACAAAGATACCCGTCTAGCCCAACTCAAAGCCGAAAAGAAGGGGATGAAGGCCCAAGAAAAGGCGAGATGCTTTGGCGAAGGAGAATGCGCGATTACAGGCGTGCCTTGAAGGCCCATTCGTCTATAGATCACGTGACCTCTAAAAAAAGAAAGACCATTTGAATTGAGTCATGTATTTACTTTCATAGGTTGATTGTTTAGGAATCTCACTTGTATTGTTTCACACTTTGCTTCGTAGTTTTTACAATTTCATCGGTTGTTCTCAATTCTAATCGGCTTGTCCCTGTTGTACGATTTTTACTAAATTCTACGATCGATTTTTGAGTAAGTGCCAAACATGAAAGTTGTATGTTTCAACTAATATCCTGCAAAATTTCAGAATTTAATTCATGATTTAAGATGGCCTTTCGTTTTTCTCAACTACTTGCGGTTATAACAGTTTTCTGAATGCGCTTTTTCGTAAAGACACATTAAACTGTTTTGATCTGCTCATTTCTGGTCCGATTGGCCAACATAAAAGTTGTTCATCATCTTCTCAACTATAAGCTCGTAAAATTTGGACGTATTTTGACCAACGTGCGAATTAATACGGATTTTTTCATAAAAGCGGACAAACTGAAAATTACCTGTTTCAATCCTTTAGTCATAATCACTTTGTTCGTTTGAGTCTAGAGGAATGCCATGGGCCGGCTCGCTATTCTTGTTCATTGTACTTATTTTGGCTGGTTACTTTTGAAGGTAATTTATCACGGATCCTCCGCACATTACCCGGTCGGTGGCTAAGAAAATGGCGGACAAGGCCGAAATCAACAACTGCGAGTCCGGGGAAGCTCTACGAGAGCAATTCGAGGCCATGAACCGGAGGTTTGAGGGTATGATGAGCCGGATGATGGAACGTATGATGGCTGCTACTGTTGCTTCGCTAAGCATCCGACCGGTCCGACACCTCGGAACATCGTCTCTCCGACCCTTCCCGCAAGCAATCCCGAGAAGGCTCCCGAGCATATACTTGGTTACACCATGCCGCTAGAGGATGTTGTCATTCCGGGCGCTAGCTCGAGCGCCCCATCACCGATTCTCATCTCCCAAGCCAGCCCCGTGACTATGGGACCGTCCGATGAAATGGCCAAGTTGTTGGCCCAAATGGAGCAGGCGAATCCAGTGAGGTGGAAGGAACGCACAAGATACCCAGATTGACACATGTCTGTCTTTTCAAAGGTCACGGTACGGAGAAGTTCAAAATGCCCGATTTCGAGAAGTATGATGGGACTTCCAACCCGGTCCAAGACGTCCGGATGTATCGGGCAAGAATGAACAAGCATGCGACCAACGGCCCCCTAATGGTTCAAACTTTCCAGGCTAGTCTAAAGGAAGGCTGCCATGAGATGGTATACGGACTACGAGATCTATCGGATGGATGATTGGGAGAAGGCGACTAATGCTTTCGTCAAACATTTTAGCTTTAACTTGGACGTGCTCCACGACCGGAGAGGATCTTGAGCGACTTGAGATGAAGAAAGGAGAAACGATCAAGCGAGTATGCCACCAAGGTGGAGGAACGTAGCATCTCAACCGAAACCGGTCCCACCCGAAAGGGAGCTCATGAAATTGTTCGTTTCCACCCCGCCGCAAGTTGTGAGAACTCGAGTTTTGGGATCCGTTGCCACGTCATTCAGCCATCTCATCGCAATGGCTGAAGAAGTCGAGAACGGCATAAAGAAAGGTTGGTATGGTGATGCCGCCACGACAACCAAGAGGTTTGCGATGAAGGAAAGACAAAGAACCGGTCCCACGTGTCAACATGACCTACAGCCAAAAATCCATGACACGACGCCGATCGTACGGACTCCTAATCGGCGGAGGCTAATTTCGGCGCACAACGACAAAGAGGGAATCTACGGTCCCCTCGGCGGTTTACCCCTCTACCGGGAACTCCGTCACAAGTACTCACGGTTCTACGTAAGAGAGGCTTACCGACCTCCGAGCCTCCGCAACCTAGTAATACGAGCTCGCCGAGATATGATCCGTCGAAGAAATGTGATTACCATTGTGGGGAGCTTGGACATGACACTGATGGTTGTTTCGTATTGAAGCATCGGATCCAAGATCTACTCGATTCTAAGGCATTCTCGTTCGAGGGCAACAAACAGCCAAATGTCCAAAATAATCCTTTGCCGGATCATTCAAGTAAAGTTAATCTTTGTATTCGGGCAAGGAATCAAACATGTTGGTCTTTGTTAAGGTTGGAGTAGCGAGATGTCCTCGACGCTCCGATCGGGCAGGATATTATAAGACTGGTGAATTGATACCACTCAATCGAGTTGAAGGAAAAAGTTTTCGGTCTCATGAAGAACGGATTCATAGTTTGGGCAAGTCAAAGCCGGGACGAGTTGCCACTATATCCCAGTTGTCATTGGCCCGGGATCGGGAGCTTGCAGCATTGACCCAACCCGGGACCTTTCAAGAGTCTCGGGCGAGAAGATGCTCATGTGGCCGAGTTGATCAAGAATGACCCGGAGTGGCAAATATGCCCGCCTTGGAAGATGCGAAGGGCGATGAACTTGGAATCATCATTGCTCGCCCCGGCCTTTTCCGTATGGCAGGTGACAAGGCGGTTCCTTGGTCCTACGATCTTGCCCCTGGTAACAAGATCGGGACGTGCTTATAACGATGACCAACCTACTAAGCAAGTCATCGAGAAAGATGCTAAGGAATTCTTAGGTTGTAATCAAGGCGAGTGAGTATAGCGTTGTCGACCAGTGCGGAAGTCACCGGCTCGGGTGTCCCTACTTGAACTTGCGGTCATCCGAGAAGCATCGAGAGTCCTTAATGAAGATACTCGGTGAAATTCACGTACCCGAGAATGTTGAACAGGACAAACTAGAGAACTTTGTAGGGACGATCCTTTTAAAGGATCGGGTCGCATTCGGCGATGATGAAATTCCGCTCGAAGGACGGGGGTCATAACAAAGCTTTGCATATAACGATCAAACACAAGCAAACTCATGTAGCTCGGGTACTTATTGACAACGGGTCGGCATTAAATATCTGCCCATTAGCCACATTAAATCGTTTGGGAATTGACCTGGCCAGGTTGCGTAGACGGCCAAGACTTCCGTCCGCTCATTCGATGGCGTGAAGAAGGATGTCTTTGAGGCGGATCAACTTGGAGATTCGAGATCGGGCCTTCTTTGTTTGACATTCTCTTCCAGTCTTTGGATATTCCTTCGGCCTTTAACCTTCTCCTAGGCCGACCTTGGATTCATAATGCCGGAGCTGTCCCATCGAGCCTTCATCGAGAAAATTAAATTCGTGGTCGAACGGAAGTTGGTGATTGTCCATGGAGAGGAAGATCACCCGGATTTTCCATGAAACGGCTATCCCTTACATCGAGCCAGCTCATGATGATGAAGACTCCTACCACGCTTTTGAGATAGTACACACTATCCATGCATCACCTGGAAAGTCCTTTGCCTGTTCCCGAAATCTCAACCACGTCTCTTATGGTAGCTAAGATAATGGTGGGCAATGGCTTTAAGCCCGGTATGGGTTTAGGTCGACATGGCCAAGGGATTCGCTTTTGATTGAACCTAAAGGCCAATCTCACACAACCGGTCTAGGATGTCAAGGGCGTGGGCATAAAAGAGGCGTAATGGGTCGCAGATAGCGGGCATGCGATCCTTTACCCCCACCTCTATATATCACTTTTCGATCATTGGAGTAGTCGGAGGCTACGATAATCGACCCGACTTGAAGATGACTTGGGGATTGTGTTCCCCGACATACCGAAGGATCAAGGTACTGCGGTTGAGCTAATAGGGTCTGAAGAGGATGAAGGGGTCTTCGATATCGCCGGTTGTTTTGATGATGTAACTATTCTTGCTTTATCCGAAGACGGAGCGCATGATGAGGAGCCTTATCCGACGCCTAAACCTTCCAAATCATCCATTAATGCCATATGTGATGATCCACTAGAGAGTTTAGATTCGGAGTAACATCTTTATGTTCATGCAATCCCCTACGTGGGACATTTTCGGTTTCCTTTTATATTTTGAATTACATTTGGATTTCTATTACTGTCTTGCACTCTTGGATTTCCTTTCCCGGAAGATGTAATTTCATATCAATAAAATTACGCTATTTTCGAATCTTGTTGAAGTATCCCAAACCAACCCGATGACGATAACCAACGACCAACAAGTTTGTCATCATGGTAAGAAGCGAGGGTTGGGCTTCTTCAAGAATTCATGTCCCACGGTTTTGAAAAATAAAAATATATATAAATAAATAAAGTTCTTCAAAATCACACCGCGATTAAGCCCTGTTTGTTCTTCCGATTTTGTTACTTTATGTTTCGGGGGGACACATGAGGAGGGAAATCTAGTGGATTCGAAGTATACGACCTAGATGAATTCGATCCAGTTATGAGGAAGTTCGTCAAGATTTCGAACGACATGAGGAGATCAAGCCCTTGACCGGTGAACAAGCTATCTCGATCAACCTAGGCGATGCGGAAAAATCTAAAGAAGTTAATCCAGGGCAAAGAACGATTACTATCCCACGAACATCATCATGCTTAAATGCGTGAATTCCTCCTATTGACTAAGCATTGAAAGCCTTCACGTAAGTAAATGCGAAAAGATTTGAGGAAGGAAATAAACTGCCTCGTTCGTAGGAGGAACCGAAAAGATTTGAGGAGGGAAATAACCGTCTCGTTCGTAGAGAAAGTGAAAAGATTTGAGGGCTCCTCCATGTCAAAAAGCAAAAAAGAACGGCGGATTGAGCGAGAGGTAAGAGTTATTACGAAATGGATCCAAGGCACTAAGGCGAAAAGGAGAAAAAAGGCTCTGCTGACCAACAGCAGATCCGAAAAAGTTTATAAAGAACTTGAAGTCTCCATGCACCTCCGAACTCGTCACGAAAGGCCATCATCGCTTTTGTGATTTTCGGCAATTTATCTTTGCAAGTCCAAAGAACATCTAAAGCCCGAGTCTCTAGTCGAAACACCCATTTTTCGGTCTACATATGGAAGGTTTTGAAAGGAAAATAAGTATGCGTACATTCCGGGCGGAAGTATGGAAAGCCTCATATCCTGAGGATCTGCGAGTCATGGCCATTGATGGCAACCCCGTTTCCCTCTCGATCCTTGTTGCCATCTTTGAGAAAGTGCATGTACGGGATTTCGGCTTATGTGAAAGCAACGGAAGCCTTAGAGGAGGCGAGGCAGTACAAATATGATTTTGACATCGTCGTCGCAGCCATGATAGGGATCGATATGGGCCGTCTCGTCTCTTAAAGATCATTGCTTCGAGTTGAATATACCGGTCATCGTCACATCAGCAAGTGATGATCAACGTTCAGAACGAAGGCCATGTGCATGGTGCTCGGGACATCCTAAAGAAGCCGGTCTGCGTTCAAGTGCACCAAAACATTTGGCAACATTGTAAGGAAGCAATTACTCGAACAAAAGAACTATGGCCAAACTTACTACGACGATTTTGTCGGAAAGAAAAGGCCCCTTTGGTCCGCGAGCTTCATTCTATATTCATCGAGGCGGTTCGACACTAGGAATCAATTCAAGACGACCAATGGTTTGTACTCAAAATGATGAATATAGACGGACTCACCCTACGAAGTGTCACAAATCACCTTCACAGATTTAGAGATAAGTGAAGAAGCACGATGTAGCTTGGAACCAAGGCGACCGGAGCAAAGTTATTGGAAGATTAATCCCGGGAAAACCTACGGAGCAAAAAGTACCCGACCACTTCCCAATCAAGAATACCTGGCCATACCGACCTTCCGCTGGTGGTTCTAGCAACGGACCCGTTGATCATCCCTACGAGTTCCCTAGCGACGGCGGAGGCTCAAGCTCAAGGAGACAGACCGCTCACGGCAAAAATAAAGTGGAAAATTTGTCGCCGGTGTTAGCAAGTAACAATGCCCAATTCGAGTATCAATTGCCCGAAAAATCAAAAGCTTACTTTGATAATGAGCTCACCGCCTTGGTCGCCCGGTTCGGAGTGAAAGACCTCTAGAGTTGTGATCCGAAGCAAGTGATTATGGATCCTCAAACAACGATCGTTGGTGTATGATCCAAGACAAAATCGACCAATCATTGGAATAGCCAGCAAAAGAGGTGGAACCAATCTCGCATGAATACTCCTTTAATTCCATGTATAGTTCCCTGCGTGGGATACTTTTACTTTCTAGTTGTCTAAAATTTGCCTAGAGTTAAAGGGTGAATTTTTCTCCTCTCTTATCAAATGCGTAAGTTCCTTATTAAGCTAGGCCCGTAGCAAATCAATTTGTGGACGACGCCCCGAACGCCCGTAAAGAGATTCTGAATAGCCTTACTTGGGAGAATGCAAGTAAAAGACCAAACAGGCTCAAAGATGGGTAACTCCGTATCGTCCCAATTGACTCTCGGTCGTTTCAAACTCTAAGTTAAGCTTATTTTATTCTCCAGGGAGATTGCCAATCGCTTTGAGAACAACATAACAAAAGCGAACCACCCGTGGACGCCTAACAACACCGCAACATAGTGGTTGGGGAATGACAGGTGGTCCGAGGCGTCTCGGGGTCGATCCCGGGATTTGGCATCAATGTACAAAGATTAATAAAAACCTTTTTGCTTCACGAGATCGAAGCTCGGCCCAGGACGGTTATAGAACCGGGAGAGATAACGTCCCGGACATACAATCCGATCCGGATGAATCGATCTTTTCAATTCAAAGTTCGCTAGGAATACGTGCATGAGTAAAGTGGTATCGTTTCAATTCTTTTAGAACATGAGGACATACATTGATGCTTTCTCTTTTGATTTTTACGTGAGGTTATCGTTGTCCAAATAGAGAAGTATCCCATCTCCCTGAAAAATTAATGAAATGAGAAATTCTTGGAGCCTTTGACAATCTCATGTCTCGAAGCAGACAATGAAGTTTTGCAACGCATTTGCATGAACAGGGGGCAACCCACGATCCACGCCCCTAAGAAAGTTTTTATGTACTTGCGAACTTTGTCCGTCAAGATAAAAAGTTGCTGCATTTTATATGCTCGAAAACACTCATACACTGCATGGTTTGCACATGATTGTTCCTCATGTTTAATTTACCAACTCGAATAAGGAACATGAACTACATAAGATACATCGAATGTACGAAGGGGGCATGACGGATGATGAAAGGCAATCCTTTCCCAAACACGTCCAATATTTTTCAGGCGAGATGAACGGTGGCAAAATTCCGCATTCCTCGAGGTAAAGAGTTTTCTCGTGAAAGGTACGATAACCGAAGTGATGGAGGCATTCGTTTCTCTATCCTAAACACCGTAAGTTATCCGTTGATCAACCCATTTGAGCGGAGATTTCACTTCCACAACCCTTGTCAAGAACCACCCCACATTGGGGCAAAACAGAGGTAATTCCATCAGCATCACGAGACAAATGGTTAGAAATCTTCTTGCTTGGACTAACATCAATCTTCGGGTGGTTCTTTGCATTGTACTTGCGCTTTAATTCAAGTGCCTTAGGGTGACGAAGAGCATTTCTTTTTCTATTCCACACATCATATCCATTTGCACAACCCATTTGAGCCCGCAAATTCATTTCTAAAAGTCCTTATTGGTGATCATTGTTGTCCCAAGCGAATACGGCCCATCTTTGAGTAGAAGGACACGAAAAGCTGGATCAAAAGAAAATCTCCCAATGAACTCATCAAGATGCAATAGTAAAAGAGAGTTGGGAGTAAAAAAAAAAAAAAGGGAGAAGAAAGAGGAAAAGCTCGATTCCACAAAAAAACTCCTGGGCATTTAAAAAGCAAAGTGCCTACCAAAAGCAAGGCCAATGCCCTTTCAATTCATTGTTCATTTGTAGAATATTTCGAACTTGAATGCACAATTTTCCGTATATCCTAAAAGGATTGAGAGAAAAATCTCCATGAAGTGTCAAATTGCAAATGCAATCTTCGGTTCATACCATCCTCGAGCAATGATGGTATCCTAGAAGGCCACGATCGGTGACAAGATTGTAATGATCACCAACATCAAGCATCTTCTCAAACATCTTCGAGCCAAAACGAACCCTTTCGTTTCTCGGTCCCAAATCATTACCTCCATTACAACCATTTAAAAGCCTTTTCCGACTAGGGCACTTGAATTAATGTGGAGTTCGATGATTTTAAGCATCACTCGAAGAAGTTCGAGCAAGATTACTTCTCTCTCATTTTTTGCGGGGTTCTTGACTTGTAAACCCGGAGAGATGACGAATGAATTCATTTCAAGTAGCCTTGACTCAACTAGAGTCCCCTTTGTAAACCTTTGACCTAGCCCTCATTACGGTCCTAATCAAGACCTCCCGGATCGGCTCGGTCGTATCAATTGCGAGATTACTCGGATCCTTATCGAATGCGATGATGTAAAGATTGAGTGATTTCTTTTGAATCCTGCCAGACAGGATAAATAACTTTTCTTGAGAGTGAGAGAAAACCCTTTCGGACTGAAGTCCCCCCATTCAACTCACATTCAAGGTATTCATAATGTGAAAACATCCCTGGGACGGGATTGATAATGCAAACTTGATAGAATGGTTATGCATAAACCATGGTATGAGTGATTGCATTATGCACATGTTATTTCTAATCATTGCAAACTCGGTAGGATAGTTTTGCATGAACTCATTGTTGAATATGTTTGCGCATGTTACCTCGGACATTCTATGATGGGTAATACATTCCCGATGTTCGATGTCCCTCCCAAGGTCTCGAAATTCATCCAAGGATTATTGAATGAGCAAGTTCTCCTGGCAAATGCCTACCATGTATGATACGAGCGATCGTTTCGTTCTTTGATTAATCGTTCGGAGAACCCAGGTAAGTTTTCCGAACCCATTTTCAAATCAACAACTCCTCCGATGATAGTTGTTACGATTCAATTCGTGCAATATGCCTCTCCTGTCAGGTCGTGTAGACATATGCATTGGCGATCTTGACATCTTATCATGACGACGTAGCTCTTATGATTTCGTCTCGGATCACGAAGACATATGCACTCGGTGATCTTGACCTTTAGTCGGCTCATAATGACATAGCTCTTATGATTCTCGGCTCCTTTATCAAATCACGAAGACATAAGCGCCCGTGATTTTGATCCAAACCAAATCATAACGACGTAGCTCTTAAGATTTTGGTTCCCCTTTGTCGATCACGAAGACATATGCACTTGGTGATCTTGACCTTTAGTCGGCTCATAATGACATAGCTCTTATGATTCTCGGCTCCTTTATCAAATCACGAAGACATAAGCACCCGTGATTTCGATCAAAACCAAATCATAACGACGTAGCTCTTAAGATTTTGGTTCCCCTTTGTCGAATCGTGAAGACATATGCATTGGCGATTTCGACATTTAATCAACTCACAACGACGTAGCTCTTGTGAACTTGATTCTACTTCTTTCGACTCACAACGACGTAGCTCTTGTGATCCGGAAGGATACACATATCTTCTGCTGTGTCTCGCATTAGGGAAAAGTTCTCGATAACGAGATAGGCCAAATACCTTAAGGTCCTCGTGTTTGCAAGAAACTTGGAAATTAAGGGAATCACCAGCTTATGAGGTATTTGGTAAAACAGGTATTCTCGTATGCGATCCGTGTGCGAGTTTCTCTAACATAGAAAAGAGAAATTATGACACATGTTATTTACGATCTTGCATATCATGCATCACTTCATTACATAAAAAATGGGACTAAAACTCCCGCCAAACAGTTCATCCATCATTTGCACTATCAAAATTTAGGGTTCAATTTTGTCTTTGAGCGGAACCTCTACGAGCTTCCACTCAAAGAGGGGCAGCTGTTGACGCCTAAATTTTGACTAATATATATTTTGCATAAAAATTAGAACTAATTTTAGTTCTAAACAAAAATCATCTCACATATTCATTTAGCATTGGCATACAATTTGAGCTTAATTTAACGGGGGTTTGGACTAGGCATGCGGTGGAAAAATGCGCCAAGAAGATTTGGGCTTGAAAGAAATATTTTCTCGGGGACTGTATTGCAAATACTCGGAACTTAGGGGATCAGATTGCAAATACTTGAAACTTCAGGGGCTGCATTGCAAATACCAAAAGAAGATGGGGAAAGGAAGATGGTGAAAGGAAGATGAAGAAGAGAAGATGAAAATGGAAGATGAAGAAAGGAAGATGAAGATGAAGAAGAGAAGATGAAAATGGAAGATGGGAAATGAAGATGAAGAAAAGAAGATGAAGATGAAGAAAGGAAGATGAAGATGAAGAAGAGAAGATGAAAATGGAAGATGGAGAAATGAAGGTGAAGAAGAGAAGATGAAGATGGAGAAAAGAAGATGAAGATGAAGAAAGGAAGATGAAAATGGAAGGTGAGGAAATGAAGATGAAGAATGAAGGATGAAGAATTTTGCCTATAAAAGAAGAAGAGTTCTTGAAGAGAAGGGGAGAGAGTTTTTTTGGAGTGGAAGAGAATTGAGAGAGTTTTGGGGGTGGAAGAGAAGAGAATTGAGAGAGTTTTTTGAGAGGAATTCTTTAGAGAGGAAAAAGAGAATTCTTGAGAAAACATTTTTAAGAGAGTTTTGAGAGGGCTTGAGTGTTTTGAAGCTCGGTGCTACCATTGTCAATTTCTGCACCCATCAACACAAGCCACAAGTTCATCACCATCGTTCAAGCTCGCCAAAAAAGAAAGCTAAGTGATTTCCTAACTTCCTCTAAGTTCGGATACAAATTAGCCTGATTTTCTACACTGATTTTTTCTCTATGTTTTTATGTTAAATAACATTGCATATCAACGATGAGACATCAATGGTACAAGAATAGAATGAGAGCAAAAAGGGGAAAATATCAACACCCGGATTGCGAGTCTCATGAAATTCCAGCGAGATGAGAAAGAAGCGTGAATGAGAGATAGGACCAAGAGATTTCTCGCCTAACGAGTCACCAAATCGGTCCAATGGTCAAGACAGAAGCCCGGAGCACAAGTTTGGTGCACGAATTCAAATTGGGGAGTAATCTTGAACCTATTTCATCCTAATTCCATGTAATTTCTTTATTTCAAACAAATGTCAAGGGAAGAAAAACCCAAAAAAATTGATTCTTTGATCTTCAAGTAGAATTCATTAAATTTGTCAAATCCATTATTTTTTTCATGAATTTTTAAGGTACCGAAAGGGCATTAGTTGTAATTAATGTAACCAAGTCCCCGGACTCTTAATCTCTGGTTCGCAGAAATAAGATAGTTTTCTCCCGCTATTTTATTTAGGTTTCTAATCGATCTATCGAAAATGATTAGTGGCGACTCCAAATTCAAATCACATTGCATGTTAATCATTCGAACCTTAAGTTGCGATTTGGTATGGACTTGGGAGAGTCCGAGTTAGGTTAGTTAATTAATTAACCTGATAATCCATTAGCCTGGAAATAATAACTTGTTTATTATTTTTTTTAGGTCGTGACATTCGGATTTTCTACTTGATTTTTTCTCTACGTTTTTATGTTAAATAACGGCTGCATATCAACGATGAGACATCAATGGTACGAGAATAGGAGGAGAGCAAAAGGGAAAAATATCAACGCCCGGATTGCGGTCTCATGAAATTCTAGCGAGTTGAGAAAGAAGCGTGAAGGAGAGATAGGACCAAGAGATTTCTCGGTCTAACGAGTCACCAAATCGGTCCAATGGTTAAGACAAGCCCGAAGCACAAGTTTGGTGCACGAGTTCAAATTGGGGAGTAATCTTGAACCTATTTCATCCCCGGTGGAGTCGCAGTCGTCGCGACCTAAAAAAAATAATAAACAAGTTATTATTTCCGGGCTAATGGATTATCGAGGTTAATTAATTAACTAACCTAACTCGGACTCTCCCAAGTCCATACCAAATCGCAACTTAAGGTTCGAATGATTAACATGCAATGTGATTTGAATTTGGAGTCGCCACTAATCATTTTCGATAGGTCGATTAGAAACCTAAATAAAATAGCGGGAGAAAACTATCTTATTTGCGAACCGGAGATTAAGAGTCAGGGGACTTGGTTACATTAATTACAACTAATGCCCTTTCGGTACCTTAAAATTCATGAAAAAATAATGGATTTGACAAATTTAATGAATTCTACTTGAAGATCAAAGAATCAATTTTTTGGGTTTTTCTTCCCTTGACATTTGTTTGAAATAAAGAAATTACATGGAATTAGGATGAAATAGGTTCAAGATTACTCCCGATTTGAATTCGTGCACCAAACTTGTGCTCCGGGCTTGTCTTGACCATTGGACCGATTTGGTGACTCGTTAGACCGAGAAATCTCTTGGTCCTATCTCTCATTCACGCTTCTTTCTCATCTCATGGAATTTCATGAGACTGCAATCGGGTGTTGATATTTTCCCTTTTGCTCTCATTCTATTCTTGTACCATTGATGTCTCATCGTTGATATGCACTGTTATTTAACATAAAAACATAGAGAAAAATCAGTGTAGAAAATCAGGCTAATTTGTATCCGAACTTAGAGGAAGTTAGGAAATCACTTAGCTTTCTTTTTTTTGCGAGCTTGAACGATGGTGATGAACTTGTGGCTTGTGTTGATGGGTGTAGAAATTGACAATGGTAGCACCGAGTTTCAAAACACTCAGCCCTCTCAAAACTCTCTTAAAAATTTTTTCTCAAGAATTCTCTTTTTTCCTCTCTAAAGAATTCCTCTCAAAAAACTCTCTCGATTCTCTCTTCTCTTCCACCCCAAAACTCTCTCAATTCTCTTCCACTCCAAAAACTCTCTCTCCCTTTCTTCAAGAACTCTTCTTCTTTTATAGGCAAAATTCTTCATCCTTCATTCTTCATCTTCATTTCTCACCTTCCATTTTCATCTTCCTTTCTTCATCTTCATCTTCTTTTCTCCATCTTCATCTTCTCTTCTTCACCTTCATTTCTCCATCTTCCATTTTCATCTTCTCTTCTTCATCTTCATCTTCCTTTCTTCATCTTCATCTTCTTTTCTTCATCTTCATTTTCCCATCTTCCATTTTCATCTTCTCTTCTTCATCTTCATCTTCCTTTCTTCATCTTCCATTTTCATCTTCTCTTCTTCATCTTCCTTTCACCATCTTCCTTTCCCCATCTTCTTTTGGTATTTGCAATGCTCCCTGAGTTTCAAGTATTTGCAATCTGTCCCTGAAGTTCCGAGTATTTGCAATACAGCCTCGAGAAAATATTTCTTTCAAGCCCAAATCTTCTTGGCGCATTTTTCCACCGCATGCCTAGTCCAAACCCCTGTTAAATTAAGCTCAAATTGTATGCCAATGCTAAATGAATATGTGAGATGATTTTTGTTTAGAACTAAAATTAGTTCTAATTTTTATGCAAAATATATATTAGTCAAAATTTAGGCGTCAACAAGAAATCGCAACGATTCTTTGAGTCGGAAGCGAGTTCTAATTTGTGGCACTACGGACTTGATGCATGAGCGAAAAGGGGATGAAGTTGTTAACAATTAAGGACAAATTTTATTTGAAGTCCATAACAATTGGTCTTTGTGAAGATTGTGTTTCGGGCAAGCGAAACATATTGTTTTTTCGAAAATTGGAAGAGAACCAAAGAAAGAGAAAATAGAGTTGGTGCATACATATACGTGGGGGCCAACTCCCGTATATTTCCTTGGAGGCTCGTGCTACTATGTCACGTTTATTGACGACTCCACCAGAAAGGTATGGATTTATTTTTTGAAAAATAAATCTAATGTGCTTGCTACTTTAAGATATGGAAAGATGAAGTGGAGACTGAGACTAGCCTGAAGATTAAATGTCTAAGGTCCGATAATGGTGGTAAATATGATAGCAAGGAGTTCAAGTGATTTTGTGTAGAAAATAGAATCATAATGACAAGAACTATGCCCAACATACCATAACAAGACAGAGTTATTGAGAGGATGAATAGAAACTACGAATGAGCATGCATGCGGGATTGCCTAAGATATTTTGGGCGATGCAATTAACACAGCAACATATTTGATCAACAGGGAACCTTCAATTGCACTTGATTTCAAGTTACCAAAAGAAGAATGGAGTGAAAAAGGTGAATTTGTCACATCTGAAAGTTTTTTGTTGTGCTTCGTATGTCCACATAGATTCTAAAAATAGAGATAATCTTGATGCAAAAGCTAAAAAAATATTTTTCACTACATATGGTTCTGATTTTTTTGGCTATACGTTTCGGGATGAACATAATAGAAAAATAATAAGTCTTGTTGATGTTACATTCAACGAAAACATGTGGTCCAATGACGGATCTAGCTGTCAGAATCAAGTGTGAAGAAACAAATGGTGGAGACTAGAGAGATTGAGTTGGATGGAGTTTCTAAGAGTGTTATGGTTAGAAATCCTAAAACCGTTGTTGTAGTCTCTAATGAAAAATCGAAACAAAAATCATATACTCCCGAGCCCACTAGTAGAACATCTAAACCTGTACATGAGGCACTCTCCATCATTGATTTATTTGCTTTTAACTAATTTGGTGAACAAGAAATTTTTTTTAAAGCAAGGTGCAGATTAAAGATCTTGTAAAGTGGGAGTTAGCCATGCGGGATGACTTGAATTCACTTGAGAAAACTCAATTACCATATGAGAAGAAAGCATTGCGAGAACAAGTACGTCTATCGGGTCAAAGAAGAACCCGATGGCAGTAAGTGATACAAAGCAAGGTTAGTAGTAAATGGTTTTCAACAAAAGGAATGAATTGGCTACATAGAGATTTTCTCTCTAGTTGTGAAACTAACTACTATCGGGTTAGTGTTGAGTATTATCATCGCTTGCGAATTTACATCTAGATTAGTTAGATGTAAATACCGCATTCCTCCATGGTAACTTAGATAATGATATCTATATGCTACAACCATATGGTTTTCCGGGTGTTTTTTGGAAAAGAATTTTTTTTGGGCAAGCTAAAGAAAAATCTTTATAGCTTGAAATAGGCTTCTAAACAATGGTACAAGAAATTTGGCACATTTGTGTGTGGTAACGAGTTCACTAGAAGTGAGATGGATCACTCTTGTTACCTCAAGAAATTTGATGATTGCTTTATTATTTTCTTTGTTGTATGTGGATGACATACTCATTCTTGGATCTAGCATGAGGGAGATCAACATACTTGAAGTAGCAATTGTCAAAAGAGTTTGAGATGATAGACTTGGGGCGCACTGAATCGGATTCTTGGTATGAGGATCAAGTGAGATAGATTCGAAAGAATTCTAAAGTTATCTCAAGAAAAGTATATCGAGAAGGTCTTTGGACAAATTCGAAATTCATAATTTAAAACCCGGAAGAACTCCTTTAGGTAGTCATCTCAAGCTCTAGAAGAAGCAATTGCCAAAGACAGATGAAGAGTAGGAATATATGGCTAAGGTGCCTTATGCGTAAGCTTTTGGTAGTTAATGTACGCTATGGTGTGTGTCGGACGGACATAGCTCACGCAAGAGGAGTTGTGAGCAAATACATGGCTAATCCAGGAATAAAGTATTGGGAAGGCTGCAAAGTGGTCGTTAAGATGCCCGAGGGGCACTTCATATATGTCATTATGTTTTATGAAAAATAGTGTAATTTTACAAGGCTTTGTTGATGCAAATCTTAGTGGTGACTTGGATAACATGAAGAGCACCTCGGGTTATGTTTTTACTTTAGATGGCACTACAATTAGACGGATGCCTAGACTTTAGACGTGTGTATCTCTCTCAACTTTCGACGTAGAGTATGTAGGCAAGGAGCATGATAGTAGTGTTCTTTTTTATAATAGTTAGGCGAAGAGATGATTTGGTTGAATTTTTTTTTAAGGCGATAAGGCAAGGAGCATGATAGCAGTGTTCTTTTCAATGACAATTAGAGTATTATTTATCCCGCAAAGAATCCGATATTTCATTCAAGGAAAAAGCACATTGAGTTGAAGCATCATCATATTCGTCAACCGATACATAGTGAGAGATTGTCATTGAAGAAGATTCTTGGTGCATAAAATCCAACAAATATGTTAACAATGGTTATCACCATTGAGAATATGAGGTTGTGTATTGCCTTAGTTGGCCTCCACTGTTAGTGATTGTGGGGGGGAGGAGGGGAGGGGCACTAGAACAATTTGGGTTACAAAGACGAGTGAAGACTATGAAAGATTATTGTTGTTTTGAAGATCAGCCTCTAAGTGGGAGATTGATGGATTTATGGAATCCGATAGAGAAAAATAATATTAAGTGCAGAACTTTTGTTGCCAATGGCATACTTGTAATTATCATCTTAACTAAGTATACCCTAACCTCCTCCTATTTATTGGAGTAATATCTTTTATTTTTGTAATGCTGAAGTTTGTAGTGTTGATATCGATACTAATAGTGAAGAGATTGCCTAGCATGGCATCGTGTTTTTTTTTCCTTTTTGATTTGGAAAGGGTATTTCCATGTAAAATTTCATTTGTCTTCTTTTCTATTTTCTCTCTTCAAAGATCTGCGTTCCTAACAAGAAAAATTATCCAAAAAGTCCCGAACATATTGTACGACGACTTAATCATAAACCTTTCAATTGTGTCAATTCAATCTTAAATATTTTAACGGTTTGCCAATTCTGTTCTAAACCTTTTAATTATGCCAATTTAGTCTTTCCCGCCAATTATTACGGTAATAATAGGTTTATGATTAAAATGACAAAACTTCAAAAGATTTAGGATCGAATTTGCAAAATTTCAAAAGGTTGATGTTATAATCAATTAACACATGTTTCTCTATCGGAGGGACTTTATTATTTTTGAGTGTCAACAAGTGGCTCATCTTGGTAAAATGAAGGCTCGTCATCTTCGTGAATGAATCTGGAAATTCGTTCTCTGCATCACAAATTTTCAAGGATTCCCCTCGAAAAAATAAGTGGAAATTATAATCTAGAAATATGTTACCTTCATGAGTTATTATTTATCTTGTATTATGCTTAGGAAGTCACAGGCTCATTAAATAACGATTGAAATGTCACTATAATAATAATAATAATAATACTATTATTATTATTTGGATATTGCACTCCAAAAAGATAAAAAGATAATGAGTCGTGATTTTCCCAAGCACCAGGAGGGCAAAACATATTGCATATATCAATGCCCACAGTTCAATTTATGTGCGACTTTTAGGGAGCCAAGTCCAGCCCGTCAACGTATTCAATTGAATCCAATGAGTTATGGGCTAACTAAGTGTATTAAGCGCTTTACACCACATCAATTTTTCGATGTGAGATTTCTCTAATACAACTCACTCACACGTGCATCCTTATAGAGTATTATTGGCCAATATGTACAAAACATGAAGTCAAGGGTATTTTAGGAGTAAGAGGAACATGAATTTCCTTTATATAATATTATCTACATCAAAAAAAATTCCTGATAGAATCCCAAAATTGAAGGGGAGAAATACAAAAGAAGAAAAATAACTAGCACAGCTGAATCCATCCAAAGCACTTGATGATTTGGAGAGTCTTTTTGGCTAATTCACACTAAAATGAAGGGGGCAATGAAGACCAAGAAAGCATCACAAAAATCACATGACGAATAATAAGAAGCAATTGACGCACAATTGCATGAATAAAAGAGGTAAAGATGAAGTGAAGCCAATCCAACTTGTTCTTAAAAGGGTGACCCCCAAGCTCACAGAAGTTTCAGATCTTAATAAAGCTCCAAACCTCAATTTATGATTTGATCCATATAATGCTTGAACTCCCTCTATGTCATCAATGTTCAAATCCGCCCTCTTCTCTCTAGGCTTCAAACTTGGATACATCACAGCATCCTTGACCGAGCTATGAGCTAGCCCTAGCACATGGCCGATTTCATGCACCGCAACCGATTCTAGATCGACCGCCACCTCGGATTGCTCGGAGCCGAAGTCCACTGCCCACCTCTCCGCCGAGTCGAGGTGTAGCTTCCCGCTCTCTGGCGAGAACGAATGGGCCAAAATCCCGAGCACCCCATCGAAGGGCTGGCCATCTCCATGATCGCCGCTGTAAAACCCTATTTTGATGTCCGCGAAGCCATAATCATTCGCTTCCCTAAAACTCACCGGAATGACAGCTGCCCACCGTGCGAAGGCACGTTGAAACACATGACGGACATCGTTTGAGGTTAAATAGTCGATGAAATAGTCGGGCGAGAAAGCGTAGGTGAGGACAATGGGCTTGTGACGGATCCACCTAGGTTTTCCAGGAAAATGCACATAGCGTCTAGTCACATGCTTGCCGTGGGTGAAGTCAGAGACACCGCACCTGGGCTCGAGGATTTGATTCATTGTTTTGATATCGAGCTTGCCCGTGATTGAGAGGCCGAGTTTTGATTGGTATCTTACGATGGCTAGTTCAAACTCCGAGTCGAGCTGGTCATCAGAACTAGGGTTTTGGAGCGGGAGATAACCGAAGTAATGGAGATATCTTTTGATCTTCGCGACTCTGCATGTATTCAAGCCTCTGTCGACATCCTGCTCGATATCTAGCCCTTTGAAGGTAATGTCATTTCTCTCAACAGAGTTTAGCCATGAAGTGCTTGGAGCGAATGAGTGGGTCATTTCGATGGAGATGCATAGTGGGAGTGAGATGAGAAAGAGGAGGGAGGAATGAGAAGCGGATGTCATGAACATGGTAGCTCTCGGTCATGAGGAGTTGGAGAAAATTCTGTGTTATAAAGAAAGAGTAGTGAAAGGCCATGATTGGGTAATTCGAATTATGAAAACTGCAAAAAGTGGGATGATCATAATTCATTGTAATTAGTTATAAATGTTCCTCTGAGGAACACCATCTTTCTTCTACCTCGGAGCTCAATCATTACAACTTCTCTAGGTCGCGCGAGAGAAACTTCTTGTTGGGAATGTCTGTTTCATCAGATGCCGGTTGACGAACTCTCTCTCACTCTGGCCTTTCTGGTTTCGTTTTCACTTGAAGTTTAGAGAAGGCCCACTTTGAATTACCAAGTCGGTACCGATCGTTAGGCGTCATGATTGCTTTTAGACGTAAGGATGACTCCAGCGGAAAAAACGCTCGTGAATGCTTCGATTTCAGAAAAGTTGTGAACTGCTAAATGATTTGCTTTCACGTGGCACTTGTAAGAGACTCAATCTTATGCACAAAGGTGATGGATGCACACCACCGATCTCCTTCTCTTGTCTCCATATGACAGTCAGGTTCAAACTACAGATTTTCATGTGATAAATGTCTTCAGAATCCTAGGCCTTTCGTCTGAATTAGATAACATAGTTATCCAGGATTTTTTGGTTTGGTAGTAGTATACTTGTTTATTATCTTGTGGGGCAGTATGTGAAATCTCGATATTGTCGTCAATCTACATGTCAAGGGAAAATTATCCAAACAGTCCTAAACCTATTGTACGGCGGCCAATTTAGCCCTAAAACTTTTGAATTATGTCAATTTAGTCCTAAACATTTTGACATTCAATTTAGTCCCAAAACATTTTGTGATTTGCCAATTTAGTTATAAACTTTTTCATGATTTGTCAATGTAGTCCTTCCGATTAATTATCCAAATAATAGGTTTATGACTAAATTGATAAATTGCCGAAAGATTTATAATTAAATTGACACAATTGAAAGGTTTAGGACTAATAGCAAATCGTCAAATGGTTTAGGGTTAAATAGGCACAATTGAAGAGTTTGGAACTGGATTGGCCACCGTACAATAGGTTTATGACTTTTTGGATAATTTTCTCCGTTAGTGTTATATATATGTCCCCTTCTTGAAACTCCGGTTTACAAATTTGATATATCAAACTGTTAATTAGCAAATGCAAAACAAAACAAAACAAAAATCGATTAAACAGCAGTTCATCTATTCTTGGAAAAGAAAATCCTTGACACTTAGAACTAGGCAAAAACAAATATAATAGTAATGCTCCAATCAACATAACCAACAACTCCCAAATCCAGTTGCGCTTGAAATTCCGACATTGTGGTGATTGTAGCACATATGAATCAAAACGAGATTTCTTGTGCTTTGCCTCAACGCTCAGCCCAATTCCTTTTGGGCTCCACCACAGATGATGGACCAAGTATTATAAATCTACAAACCTTGCTATTTCCTAAGGTGCAATTTGGATAAACTATTCTCGAGAATTTGGCCAAACAAAATCCTCCGATGAAAAATGTTGCCATTATTCACGACGTATGTGATATGCTACATACTTAGGTATTGACATGGAACAGGTCGTGTCGCATCATGGAACAGTATATGCATGAATCCTGCTGAAGAAGATTCTTATGCATTAGGCTCGCATGGATCGGATGCAGCTCATAATTTCTTTCTCGTGATCGGGTGAACCCATTTTGTCGCCATGCAAAGTCATGAGAATTGAGCTATCTGAATGAGGTTAGTTACGAAATTCGTGACTAAATAGATCAAATATTGATTTTCGATAGGAAACGAATGGAGATAGTGCATAGAATGGAGGATCTTCAGCCTCTATCATCCACTCATTCTCATGTACTTGACATAACAATAGAAAGTCCAATACGGACTCCTGTCAGTGTAGAGATGGCAATTTAACCGAATTAAGCTCCGTTTGTTTCAAAAGTGAACGATTTGAAAAATATTTTCTTAAAAAAGATCATTTTACAAAAATGAATGAACGGAAATTTTTTTATCGTCCACAAAAATGATTAGACATAAATTGCTGTCAATAATGGAAGCATTTTTTTAAGCGATTAATTATTTTAAGTGACGGACGATCATTTGTAAGAAAAATAAACGAAACTTTAATGAAAAATTGCATTCTTTGTTGACGCCTAAATTTTGACTAATATATATTTTGCATAAAAATTAGAACTAATTTTAGTTCTAAACAAAAATCATCTCACATATTCATTTAGCATTGGCATACAATTTGAGCTTAATTTAACAGGTGGTCGGACTAGGCATGCGGTGGAAAAATGCGCCAAGAAGATTTGGGCTTGAAAGAAATATTTTCTCAAGGACTATATTGCAAATACTCGGAACTTGAGGGACCGTATTGCAAATACTCGAACTTCCGGGATCGTATTGCAAATACTTGAAACTTCAGGGATTGCATTGCAAATACCAAAAGAAGATGGGGAAAGGAAGATGGTGAAAGGAAGATGAAGAAAAGAAGATGAAGATGAAGAAAGGAAGATGAAGATGAAGAAGAGAAGATGAAAATGGAAGATGGAGAAATGAAGGTGAAGAAGAGAAGATGAAGATGAAGAAAAGAAGATGAAGATGAAGAAAGGAAGATGAAAATGGAAGGTGAGGAAATGAAGGATGAAGAATTTTACCTATAAAAGAAGAAGAGTTCTTGAAGAGAGGGGGAGTTTTTGGGGAGTAGGAGAGCATGGAGAGAGTTTTGGGTTGAAAGAGAATTGAAAGAGTTTTTTTGGAGTGGGAAGAGAATGGAGAGAGTTTTTGGGGTGAAAGAGAATCGAGAGAGTTTTGAGAGGAATTCTTTAGAGAGGAAAAAAAGAATTCTTGAGAAAAAATTTGGAGAGAGTTTTGAGAGGGCTTGAGTGTTTTGAAGCTCGGTGCTACCATTGCCAATTTCTCGCACCCATCAACACAAGCCACAAGTTCATCACCATCGTTCAAGCTCGCCGCGAGCAAAAGAAAGTTAAGTGATTCCCTAACTTTCTTTAATTTCGAATACAAATTAGCTCGGATTTTCTACACTGATTTTTTTCTCTCTACGTTTTTATGTTAAATAACATTTGCATATCAACGATGAGACATCAATGGTACAAGAATAGAAGGAGAGCAAAAGGAAAAAAATATCAACGCCCGGATTGCAGTCTCAATGAAATTCTAGCGATATGAGAAAGAAGCGTGAAGGAGAGATAGGACCAAGAGATTTCTCGGTCCTAACGAGTCACCAAATCGGTCCAATGGTCAAGACAAGCCCGAAGCACGAGTTTGGTGCACGAGTTCAAATTGGGGAGTAACCTTGAACCTATTTCATCCTAATTTCATGTAATTTCTTTATTTCAAAAAATGTCATGGGAAGAAAAATCCAAAAAAATTGATTCTTTGATCTTCAAGTAGAATTCATCAAATTTGTCAAATCCATTATTTGTTTCATGAATTTTAAGGTACCGAAAGGGCATTAGTTGTAATTAATGTAACCAAGTCCCCGAACTCTTAATCTCGGTTCGCAGAAATAAGATAGTTTTCTCCCGCTATTTTATTTAGGTTTCTAATCGACCTACCGAAAATGATTAGTGGCGACTCCAAATTCAAATCATATTGCATGTTAATCATTCGAACCTTAAGTTGCGATTTGGTATGGACTTGGGAGAGTCCGAGTTAGGTTAGTTAATTAATTAACCTGATAATCCATTAGCCCGAAAAAGATAACTTGTTTATTTTTTTTTTAGGTCGCGACACTTAGCGACTCCATTTGGGGACCCAAAGAGGACTTAAGCCGGATAAGTTCATGAAAAGGAAAATTACTTGATTTGGCAATCTTGGTTGAATTTTAATCCCTATGTGTTAAATGGTTTTGCGGGAAAGGGAGTTATAAGGGGAGGAGTTCATGGCTAACCTCTTTTTTGCGGCTTGGTGATGAGAATTTTAATTTTTTGAACTATCGGAGTCTCGATTGCCTTTAAAATGTCATGCATGCCCCTAATATAATTGCACTACACCACCTTGACTTGTGACCGAACCCGGGTCACCCGATAGTTTCAGGATGGTATTTATGTGGTTCTTTAACCTTGGCGGTAAGGCTTCGCTAAAGGTTATCCCACTTGGATCCCGAGTTCTTCAAAAAAATGGCTCAAGGGTTGTTCTCATGCGCGTGAGGCTATGACGCATGAGAGTTGCCCTTGTCGACCGAACCAAGCCGAGATGATTGGACCCGACTAGTCATGACTATGTATGCGAGGCGGCAACTAGTCATGATGAACGTGCGCGAGGCTGCGACATGTCGTTCTGTCCTTCATTTCATTTTGCTAAAAGAACTAAAATTTGAATCCACGATTCATGCGCATGTCTTTGTGATTAACATTTTCTTCCTATGAGCGGTAATTTTCTGTCTCTTACGCCCTGTTATCTCATTTTTATTTTGGGCTGGTCCATGGTTTAGGTTGATTGTTTATGAATCTCAATGTCGTGTTTCCAATTTCACACTTTGCTTCCGTAGTTTTTACAATTTCATCAATTGTCCTCAATTCTGATTTGGCTCGTTCCTGTTGTACGATTTTTACTAAATTCTACGATCGAGCTTTGAGTAAGTGTCAAACATGAAAGTTGTAGACCTATGTTTCAACTAATATCCTACAAAATTTCAGAATTAAATTCATAATTTAAGATGGCCTTTCGTTTTTTTAACTACCTGTGGTTATAGCAGTTTTCTGAATGCGATTTTTTGGAAAGACACATTAAACTGATTTGATCCGCTCATTTCTAGTCCGATTGATCAATATAAAAGTTGTTCATCATCTTCTCAACTATAAGCTCGTAAAATTTGGACGTATTTTGACTAACGTGCGAATTAATACGGATTTTTTTCGTAAAAGCGGACAAACTGAAAATTACATGTTTCAATTCTTTGGTCATAATCACTTTGTTCGTTTGAGTCTAGAGGGATGCCATGGGCCGGCTCGCTATTTTCGCTCCCTGTACTCATTTTTGGTTTGTTATGTGTACAGGTAATTTTTCACGGATCCTCCACATATTACTCGATCAATCGCGAAGAGGATGGCCGATATTAACGCCATCGTCGGTGCTGCCTAGACGAGAAACTTGGCTCCTTGACCGAGCGCTTTGAAGAGATGATGTCCCGAAAGATGGAGGAAATGATGGCCGCCTTCTCCGCCAAACTTCAATCATCCACCTCCCGCCTGCCGCTAACCATTCCTCGCTCTAATTCCTCCTACGGACAACTCCGGTAAAGCCCCGGGAAAGTGCTCTCTATCGACAATGCCGCTAGAAGATGTGATCTTCACAAGCGTGAGCTCGAGCATACCACCCTCGATTCCGGCTCCCCAAACCAACCCGATGACGATAACCAACGACCAACAAGTTTGTCATCATGGGGGATACATGAGGAGGGAAATCTAGTGGATTCGAAGTATACGACCTTGATGAATTCAGTCCAGATTATGAGGAAGTTCGTCAAGATTTCGAACGACATGAGGAGATCAAGCCCTTGACCAGGTGAACAAGCTATCTCGATCAACCTAGGCGATGCGGAAAACTCTAAAGAAGTTAAGATCGGGGCAAACCTTTCCAAAGAGATGTCTCGAGCGCTTGATTAAGCTCCTAAAGGATTACCAGGACATTTTCGGTTGGTCCTATGCGAGATATGCCGTGCTTGACCGTTCCATTGTCGAACATTGTTTGCCGATCGATCCTTTGGCTAAGCCGGTGGTGCAAAAGTCAAGGAGGGCCGGACGAATTAGTGCGGAAGATCAAAGAGGAGGTCATAAAGCTTCTCGATGTAGGATTCATTGAGACTACGGAATATTCCGATTGGGTCGCTAACATAGTCCCTGTCATGAAGAAAGACGGCCGCATTCGGGTTTGTGTCGACTATCGAGACTTGAACAAGGCCGGTCCTAAAGATGATTTCCCCTCCCGCATATCGACGTACTTGTTGTGATCTTGCAGGAGGTTTGAATTGTTTTCATTCATGGACGGTTTCTCCGGGTACAATCGGATCCCGATGAATGTCAATGACAAGTTGAAAACCACTTTCACCACACCATGGGGAATGTTCCATTACCGGGTAATGCCGTTCGGTCTCGAAACGCTGGAGCCACTTACCAACGAGCCATGGTTGCCCTTTTCCATGACATGATGCATAATGAGATTGAGGTTTACATCGATGACATGATAGCAAAAACAAGGCATGGAGAAGATCACGTCGAAACGCTGAAAAAAATTGTTCGACGGACTCCGAAAGTATAAGTTACGCCTCAACCCCGCCAAGTGTGTCTTTGGGACCAGCTCGGGCAAGCTACTCGGATTCGTGGTAGCGGTAAGGGCATTGAAGTCGACCCTTCGAAAGTTAAGGCTATTCGTGAGCTTAAGCCGCCGACTGACGGTTAAAGAAGTTCGAAATTTGATGGGTAGGCTAAACTATATTGCTCGATTCATCTCTCGGTTATCGAAACCGCTAAGCCATTCCTCAAGCTATTAAAGAAGAATGCGCTAGTCCAATGGGATAGCGAATGCAAAGAAGCTTTTGGAAAACTAAAGCAAAGATCTCATGAATCCATCCGTGCTTGTTCCTCCAACGCCGGAGCAACCTTTAATCCTCTACCTCACAATCCTTAGTGAATCATTGGGTGCTATGCTAGCCCAAGAGAAGCGGGACGATGGAAAAGAACGAGCTATTTATTATCTCGAGCAAGAAATTCACAACTTCGAAAATGAAGTACTCGAAGTAGAGAAAACATGTGCGGCGTTAGTCCGGTAATCGCATGTGCTTCGGCAATAAACCTTGCATTACCAAGTACTTGGTGACAGAATGCAATCCCATCAAATACTTGCTTAATCAACCCGCCTTGATTGGTAGACTTGCCAAATGGAAAATCCTCATCTCCGAGTTTGACGTTCAATATTTGTCCCAAAAGTCAATCAAGGGACGAGTTATAGCGAGATGTCATAGCTGAAAATCCGGGGTAAGATGATGATGCCCATCGTTCGAGGATCGAATCATGTCGGTAGAGGATTACATTTGGACTATGTATTTTGACGGAGCTGTTAACTTATCGGGATCGGGCACGGGCGCGGTTCGATATCTCCGGGTGGTCGAGTATTATCCTGTGGCAACAAAATTGGTATTCCCTTGCACAAATAACATAGCGAGAATATGAGGCATGCATCCTCGGTCTCAGTCGCGGTTGAAATGGGGATAGCCCGACTCAAGGTGTTCGGAGATTCCGCTTTGATTATCTTTCGGATTGTTGGAAAGTGGAAGACACGAGAGATGCCAAATTGCTACCCTACCATGAGTATCTGGATGAATTGGTAGAAGAATTTGAGGATATCTCATTTGAGTATTTGCCCAGGACTCATAATCGATTCGATGCATTGGCTACCTTGTCTTCAATGTTACAAGTCGCCAATGGACTTGAGGTTGACCCACTGAAGATCGAGGTATTAAAAAACCGGCATATTGTATGGCCGTGATCAATGAACCCGATGGTAAACCATGGTACCATGACATCAAGACTTATATTCGAAGCGGGAGTTCCCTCAAAAAAGTACCGTATCGACCAAAAGTACATAAGGAAAATGGCCTCGAAGTTCTTCTTGAATGGAGAGAATTTGTACATGCGGTCATTCGATTACGTCCTACTAAGATGCGTTGACTCGGCAAAGCGGTTCGTCTAATAATGGAAGTACATGAAGGGATCGTGGTCCACACATGAACGGCCACTTGTTAGCTAAGAAGATTATGAGGTTGGGTTATTATTGGCTCACGCTCGAAAGAGATTGTATTCAAGCATGTCCGGAGCTGTCACAAATGTCAAATTCATGGTGACAAGATTAATGTCCCTCCAAATGAGTTGCATCGCTTATCCGAACCATAGCCGTTTTCTATGTGGGGCATTGATGTTATCGGTCCTATTAACCCTAAAGCATCTAATGGGCATCGATTCATCTTGGTGGCGATTGACTATTTCTCCAAACGGATCGAGGCCGCATCCTATTTAGCGGTTACGGCACGAAATATCGCAAAATTTATCCGCCGAGATATCATTGCTCGATACGGTTCACCTGAAGCCATAATCACCGACAATGGCTCGAACTTAAACAACAAACTAATGGGCGAATTGTTTAAGGAATTCAAGATCAAGCATCCGAACTCTTCCCCATATCGCCCTTAGATGAATGGAGCAAGTAGAAGCCGCCAATAAGAATATTAAGAAAATTTTAGCGAAGACGGCTGAAAATTATCGCGATTGGCATGAGAGGTTGCCATTCGCACTTATGGCATATCGGACCTCAATCCGGACATCTACCGGGGCAACCCCGTATTCTCTTGTATATGGAATGGAGGCTGTTCTACCGAGTTGAAGTGGAAATTCCTTCCTTACGTATCTTGTCTCAAGCTAAGGTCAGCCGAAGCTGAATGGATCCAATGAGAGAGCAAGCCAATTGAATCGATCGACGAAAAAAGACTTAAGGCTGTATGTCATGGCCGGTGTTATCGAGAGAGTTGCTAAATCATTCAACAAAAAAGTTCGGCCTCGATATTTTCATATCAATGACCTGGTCTTGAGAAAATTATTGCCAATAGTCCCACTCCCGAAGGGAAATTCGCTCCAAACTATGGTGGTCCATATATAGTAAAGAAGGTGCTCCCTGGTGGTGCTTTGATTGGCCGAGATGGATGGTCGTGTCTTTACCAATCCAGTCAATTCGTATTTGTAAAGAAATATTATGCTTGATTCACTCGATTTTTCATAATCGAGTTATAATATTAATCTGATTCACGAGTTGTTCACATTTGAGCATTCGTTTGTTTTCTCGCTACTAATCTTTCTTTGAGAGATTGTTTCGAATGGGGGAGCCTCTCGGCCCAATTGGATTGACCATCGGGAGCGTGAGATTTACTTATTCGCAGAGTAAAAGGGGTTATCTTGCGAAAAAATATGACGACCAAGATGAAATGAGTAAAAACTTGCATTCATTTCATTCATCGGAAAGCTTTACAAATAGATCAACGGGGTGGGAACGTAAAGCCAAACCGAGCCCTAATGAGCATCACAAAGGAGTTTAACCGACTCTCCATACGGTTGATGCTCCGCCTACTACTGATCGCTCCGAGAATCGAGATCCGCCAACTTAAAGAGGAGGAGCTCACATTTCTCTTTGAGGTTGGCTACCTTCTCCTCGTGATACTCAGGCAGCAAATTCCAGGTCATGGATCGGCATTCTCCCGCGGGCTATGTCCAGGGTCAAATCATCCAGCCTTTCTTCCATCCATGTGCATTGAAATTTTAAAACAATATTGAGCGGATCGCGCTCGAAGATGGTCCGGGATATGGCCAAACATCCCACCGGGTTTCCCCTCTCACGAATCGGCAGGGAGACTTGTTCGTTACCGTAGTCAAGGGCCTTCTTATAATTGTCGGCTCTAAGACCGGCCAACACCAAGCTGTCGACCGATCCCGATAGCGTGCCTTCACAAGGTGGGCCAAAGTAACATGTTGATGAGCAACATGGTAAGCCTCCAGGAAGTTAGTGAAGAGGGTGGGGAAGATCCCTGTATTCCTCCTCTAACTTGGTACCCTCAATAGAAGCGGTGTCCATATCCCTAAACATAAGACGAATCTCGGTTTCGGCCTCCCGGATGGTTGGCTATATAAGAGTAGCCCTGGCCTAGGAGATTATAAAGTTTCTCCCATTTGGCCAAAACTTCACCGAGAAGACATGTGCAGGAAGGAAGCCATTGTTGTTGAAGGGGCTAAAAAAAGAGTGGATGCAAAAGAGTGCTTAGAAGGTTGGAGATGAAGATATGAAAGCGATAATCGTCTCGGCGTTAAATCCTAATTTAAAGGGCAGGAAAAGCTATAGCAATAATTATCGTGGATGCCGAGTTAATCATCCGGGTGATACTACGGGCGTTTCGTCCGTGAGTCACGGATCTACCATCTCAAGCCTCACAAATCCGAAAAAGTTACGAAAAGATTTGAGGACCCCACCATGTTGAAAACTCGAGTGGGAGACAAGCATACTTTTCGAGAGAAAAAACAGCAATTCTTGCATAGCCACGTTAGTTACTCGGGTGAAGCTATAGGCGTTTCGTCCGTGAGTCACGGATCTACCATCTCACGCCTCACAAATCCGAAGAAGTTACGACAAGATTTGAGGACCCCACCATGTTGAAAAGCGAGTGGGAGACAAGCATATTTTCCGAGAGAAGAAACAAAGCAATTCTTGCGAGCCACGTTAGTTACTCGGGTGAAACTACGGGCATTTCATTCATTGGATCCTCGGATCTATCGTCAATCCGTGATCTCGAGCCCCACAAATCCGAAAAGCTACGAAAGGAGCCTGAGTCCCAAGATGTTGAAAATCGAGCGGGAGACAAGCATGGTTATCAAGAAAAGAAAATCGGTGCGAATGGATTCGGGGTCCCATCACGTTGAAAAAACAAGGCAAAGCGGGAAACACGAAATCTTGGGAAAACGTCGGCTTAGTGATTTTCATCCGCGTTAAAAGGGAGGCTTTGGAACATACCCGATTACTCGAAAGAATTTGGAGAAAGTAAGCATACGGCGGAGAGTAGAGTGAACAAAAGGCGGTAAGAGGTATTTCAATCCAACATGTTTAGAGGCCATCAGCACTCATCGGAGGCGATCAACCTAGACATCCCCGAAAGCGAACTGCTGGATTTCGAGACAAGATCCAACGCCGAAGCCGTAAAACCCAACTCCCTTGGCGGTGAAATTCAAGATCTCGACAACAACAACAATGGCAAGTAGCAGCCGCAATCAACCCTAAAAGAAAATATCAAATCAAAGTGCTCGAAACCGCCTTCAAGGAATGCTCTTACGTGAATAAGAGACGCAAACATGAATTGAGCCGGATGATAGGAATGGAGCCCTTGAAAGTCAAGTTTTGGTTTCAAAACAAGCGGACCCGATTGAAGGTTAAAAATGAAAGTCACGAACTTGCGTTTCGAGGGAAGAAAATGAAAAGCTTCGAGCAGAGAACAAGAGGTATAGGGATGCTATTAACACCGTTGTTTGCCATGTCCGTAGCGGCCCCATCTTCTTTGGTGACATGTCCTCGATGAGCCACATCTCGAGCATTGAAAATGCTCATTCACCGATTCATCACCCGTGAGCAAGTTCTGGTACAATCCGATTTCGTTGGAGATACATCCCGCAAAGTCGGTCTTGCAGGTAGAACCGATACCCTTCGAGGGAAGAGACATGCATCACTACAATTGGAGTTTCCTTGATGTCACAACCAGCCAATTCAACGCCGATGGAACTCCGAATGTGTAGCCTACATGAAGCTTTAGTTTTTTATTACGGGCTCTCAAAATATCTCTTCTTTGAGCATTACTAGCCAGCCCTTACGAATCCTCAAGAGAAGTAGTGACATGTATGAATGAATGTACTGTTTGTTACAAAATCCCCATGTGAGACATTCTTCTTTTAATCCAGGGGCAAAGAACGATCACTATCCACGAACATCATCATGCTTAAATGCGTGAATTCCTTGCCGATTTGACTAAGCATTGAAAGCCTTCACGTAAGTAAATGCGAAAAGATTTGAGGAGGAAAATAAATCGCCTCGTTAGTGGAGAAAGCGAAAAGATTTGAGGAGGGCAAATAATCGCCTCGTTCGTAGGAGAAAGCGAAAAGATTTGAGGAGGGCAAATAACGCCTCGTTCGTAGGAGGAAGCGAAAAGATTTGAGGAAGGAAATAACCGCCTCGTACGTAGAGAAAGTGAAAAGATTTGAGGGCTCCTCCATATCGGAAAAGTAAAAAAAAGAACGACGGATTGAGCGAGATGTAAGAGTTATTAATGGATCCAAGGCACTAGGACCGAAAAGGAGAGAAAAGTTGTCTGCGAGACCAACGGATCGAAAAAAGTTTATAAAAGACTTGAAGTCTTCATGCACCTCGTAACTCGTCACGAAAGGCCATCGTCGCTTTTGTGATTTTTCGGCAATTTATCTTTGCAAGTCCAAAGAACATCTAAAGCCCGGTCTCTAGTCCAAACACCCATTTTTCGGTCTACATATGGAAGGTTTTGAAAGGAAAATAAGTCTGCGTACATTCCGGGCGGAAGTATGGGAAGCCTCCTATCCCGAGGATCTGCGAGTCATGGCCATTGATGGCAACCCCGTTTCCCTCTCGATCCTCGTTGCCATGCTCGAGAAAGTGCATGTATAGGATTTCACTTATATGAAAGCAACGAAGCCTTAGAGGAGGCGAGACGGTACAAATATGATTTTGACATCGTCACAGCCATGGTAGGGATCGATATGGACGGTCTTAGTCTCTTAAAGATCATTGATTCCGAGTTGAATATACCGGTCATCGTCACATCGCAAGTGATGATCGTTGGTTCATAACGAGGCCACATTGCATGGTGCTCAGGGCATCCTAAAGAAGCCGGTGCTGCGTTCGAGTGCTCCAAAACATATGGCGGCAAGATCTTTGTAAGGAAGCAATTACTCGAACAAAAGAACTATGGCCAAGCTGCCTACGACGATTTTGTCGGAAAGAAAAGGCCCCTTTGGTCCGCCGAGCTTCATTCTATATTCATCAATGCGGTTCGACTGACTAGGAATCAATTCAAGCACGACCAATGGTTGTACTCAAAATAATGAATGTAGACGGACTCACCCTACGAAGTGTCACAAATCACCTTCACGGATTTAGAGAAAAGGTGAAGAAGCATGATGTAGCTTGGAACCTAGGCGACGGAGCAAAGTTGATTTGGAAGATCAATCCCGGGAAAACCTACGGAGCAAAAAGTACCCGACCACTTCCCAATCAAGAATACCGGCCATACCGACCTTCCGCTGGTGGTTCTAGGCGAACCGGTTGATCATTCCTACGAGTTCCCAAGCGACGGCGGAGGCTCAAGCTCAAGGAGTCGGACCGCTCACGGCAAAAACAAAGTGGAAAATGCGTCGCCGGTGTTAGCAAGTAACAATGCCCAATTCGAGTATCAATTGCCCGAAAAATCAAAAGGTTACTTTGATGATGAGCTCACCGCCCCGGTCGCCCGGTTCGAAGGCTGAAAGACCTCCGAGTTGTGATCCGAAGCAAGTGATTATGGATCCTCAAACAACGATCGTTGGTGTATGATCCAAGACAAAATCAGCCAATCATTGGAATAGTCAGCAAAAGAGGTGGAACCAATCTCGCATGAATACTCCTTTAATTCCATGTATAGTTCCCCTGCGTGGGATACTTTTACTTTCTAGTTGTCTAGAATTTGCCTAGAGTTAAAGGGCGAATTTTCTCCTCTCTTATCAAATGCGTAAGTTCCTTATTAAGCTATGCCTGTAGCAAATCAATTTGTGAACGACGCCCGAACGCCCGCAAAGAGAGATTCGAATAGCCTTACTTGGGAGAATGCAAGTAAAAGACCAAGCGAGGCTCAAAGATGGGTAACTCCGTATCGTCCCAATTGACTCTCGGTCGTTTCAAACTCTAAGTTAAGCTTATTTTATTCTCGACAGGGGATTGCCAACTGCTTTGAGAACAATATAACAAAAGCGAACCACCCGTGGACGCCAACAACACCGCAACATAGTGGTTGGGGGAATGACAGTGGTCCGAGGCATCCCGGGGTCGATCTTGGGATTTGGCATCAATGTACAAAGATTAATAAAAACATTTTTTGCTTCGCAGATCGAAGCTCAGCCCAGACGGTTATAGAACCAGGAGAGATAACGTCCGGACATACAATCCGATCCAGATGAATCGATCTTTTCAATTCAAAGTTCGCAAGGAATACGTACATGGGTAAAGTGGTATCGTTCCAATTCTTTTAGAACATGAGGACATACATTGATGCTTTCCCTTTTGATTTTTACGGGGTTCACTACTGTCCAAACAAGAAGTATCCCCTCTCCTTGAAAAAATTAATGAAATGAGAAATTCCTGGAGCCTTTGACAATCTCATGTCTCGAAGCGGACAATGAAGTTTTGCAACGCATTTGCATGAGCAGGGGCAACTCACGATCCACGCCCCTAAGAAATTTTTTATGTACTTGCGAACTTTGTCCGCCAAGATAAAAAGTCGCTGCATTTTATATGCTCGAAAACACTTCATATCTTGCATAGTTTGCACATGATTGTTCCTCATGTTTAATTTACCAACTCGAATAAGGAACATGAACTACATAAGATACATCGAATGTACGAATGGGGCATGACAGGATGATGAAAGGCAATCCTTTCCCAAACACGTCCAATTTTTTCGGGCGAGATGAACGGTGGCAAAATTCCGCATTCCCCGAGGTAAAGAGTTTTCTCGCGAAAGGTACGATAACCGAAGTGATGGAGGCATTCATTTCTCTACCCTAAACACTGCAAGTTATCCATTGATCAACCCATTTGAGCGGAGATTTCACTTCCACAACCCTGTGGAGAACCACCCCACATTGGGGCAAAACAGAGGTAATTTCATCAAGCATCACGAGACAAATGGTTAGAAATCTTCTTGCTTGGACTAACATCAATTTTCGGGTGGTTCTTTGCATTGTACTTGCGCTTTAATTCAAGTGCCTTAGGGTGACGAAAAGCATTTCTTTTTCTATCCCACACATCTATATCCATTTGCACAATCCATTTGAGCCTGCAAATTCGTTTCTAAAAGCCCTTATTGGTGATCATTGTTGTCCCAAAGTAAATATGGCCCATCTTTGAGTAGAAAGACACGAAAAGCTGGATCCATAGAAAATCTCCCAATGAACTCATCAAGATACAATCGTAAAAGAGAGTTGGGAGGAAAAAAGAAAAAGGAGAAGAAAGAGGAAAAGCTAATTCCACAAAAAAACTCCCGGGCATTTAAAAAAGCAAAGTGCCTACCAAAAGCAAGGCCAATGCCCTTTCAATTCATTGTTCATTTGTAGAATATTTCGAACTTGAATGCACAATTTTCCCGTATATCCTAAAAGGGTTGAGAGAAAAATCTCCATGAAGTGTCAAATTGCAAATGCAATCTTTGGTTCATACCATCCCCGAGCAATGATGGTATCCTAGAAGGCCACGATCGGTGACAAGATTGTAATGATCACCAACATCAAGCCCCTTCTCAAACATCTTCCGAGCCAAAACGAGCCCTTTCGTTTCTCGGTCCCCAAATCATTACCTCCATTACAACCCTTTAAAAGCTTTTTTTTTACTAGGGCACTTGAATTAATGTAGAGTTCAATGATTTTAAGCATCACTCGAAAAAGTTCGAGCAAGATTACTTCTCTCTCATTTTTGCGGGGGTTCTTGACTTATAAACCCGGAGAGATGACGAAGGAATTCATTTCAGTGAACCTTGACTCAACTAGAGTCCCCTTTGTAAACCTTTGACCTAGCCCTCATTACGGTCCTAATCAAGACCTCCGAGATCGGCTCGGTCGTATCAATTGCGAGATTACTCGGATCCTTATCGAATGCGATGATGGAAAGATTGAGTGATTTCTTTTGAATCCCGCAGACGGGATAAATAACTTTTCTTGAGAGTGAGAGAAAACCCTTTCGGATTGAAGTCCCCATTCATCTCACATTCGAGGTATTCATAATGTGAGAATATCCCTGGACAGGATTGGTAATGCAAACTTGATAGAATGGTTATGCATAAACCATAGTATGAGTGATTGCATTATACACATGTTATTTCTAATCATTGCAAGCTCGGTAGGAAAGTTTTGCATGAACTCATTGTTGAATATGTTTGCGCATGTTACCTCGGACATTCTATGATGGGTAATACATTCCCGATGTTCGATGTCCCTCCCAAGGTCTCGAAATTCATCCAAGGATTATTGAATGAGCAAGTTCTCCTAGCAAATGCCTACCATGTATGATACGAGCGATCCATTTCGTTCTTTGATTAATCGTTCGGAGAACCCGGGTAAGTTTTTCGAACCCATTTTCAAATCAACAACTCCTCTCGATGATAGTTGTTACGATTCAATTTGCAATATGCCTCTCCTGTCGAGTCGTGTAGACATATGCACTCGGCGATCTTGACATCTTATCATGACGACGTAGCTCTTATGATTTCGGTCTCGGATCACGAAGACATATGCACTGGTGATCTTGACCTTTAGTCGGCTCATAATGACATAGCTCTTATGATTCTCGGCTCCTTTATCAAATCACGAAGACATAAGCACCCGTGATTTTGATCCAAACCAAATCATAACGACGTAGCTCTTAAGATTTTGGTTCCCCTTTGTCGAATCGTGAAGACATATGCACCTGGCGATTTCGACATTTAATCAACCACAACGACGTAGCTCTTGTGAACTTGATTCTACTTCTTTTGACTCACAACGACGTAGCTCTTGTGAACTTGATTCTACTTCTTTCGACTCACAACGACGTAGCTCTTGTGATCCGGAAGGATACACATATCTTCTTCTGTCTCGCATTAGGGAAAAGTCTCGATAACAGATAGGCCAAATACCTTAAGATCCTCGTGTTTGCAAGAAACTTGGAAATTAAGGGAATCACATTTATGAGGTATTTGGTAAAACAGGTATTCTCGTATGCGATCCATGTGCGAGTTTCTCTAACATGGAAAAGAGAAATTATGACACATGTTATTTACGATCTTGCATATCATGCATCACTTCATAAAAAATGGGACTAAAACTCCCGCCAAAAAGTTCATCCACCATTCGCACTATCAAAATTTAGGGTTCAATTTTGTCTTTGAGCGGAACCTCTACGAGCCTCCACTCAAAGAGGGGCACTGTTGACGCCTAAATTTTGACTAATATATATTTTGCATAAAAATTAGAACTAATTTTAGTTCTAAACAAAAATCATCTCACATATTCATTTAGCATTGGCATACAATTTGAGCTTAATTTAACAAGTGGTCCTGGACTAGGCATGCGGTGGAAAAATGCGCCAAGAAGATTTGGGCTTGAAAGAAATATTTTCTCAAGGACTATATTGCAAATACTCGAACTTGAGGATCGTATTGCAAATACTCGAACTTCAGGGATCGTATTGCAAATACTTGAAACTTCGGGGATTGCATTGCAAATACCAAAAGAAGATGGGGAAAGGAAGATGGTGAAAGGAAGATGAAGAAAAGAAGATGAAGATGAAGAAAGGAAGATGAAGATGAAGAAGAGAAGATGAAAATGGAAGATGGAGAAATGAAGGTGAAGAAGAGAAGATGAAGATGAAGAAAAGAAGATGAAGATGAAGAAAGGAAGATGAAAATGGAAGGTGAGGAAATGAAGGATGAAGAATTTTACCTATAAAAGAAGAAGAGTTCTTGAAGAGAGGGGGAGTTTTTGGGGAGTAGGAGAGCATGGAGAGAGTTTTGGGTTGAAAGAGAATTGAAAGAGTTTTTTTGGAGTGGGAAGAGAATGGAGAGAGTTTTTGGGGTGAAAGAGAATCGAGAGAGTTTTGAGAGGAATTCTTTAGAGAGGAAAAAAGAATTCTTGAGAAAAAATTTGGAGAGAGTTTTGAGAGGGCTTGAGTGTTTTGAAGCTCGGTGCTACCATTGCCAATTTCGCACCCATCAACACAAGCCACAAGTTCATCACCATCGTTCAAGCTCGCAAGACAAAAGAAAGTTAAGTGATTCCCTAACTTTCTTTAATTTCGAATACAAATTAGCTCGGATTTTCTACACCGATTTTTTTCTCTCTACGTTTTTATGTTAAATAACAACTTGCATATCAACGATGAGACATCAATGGTACAAGAATAGAAGGAGAGCAAAAGGAAAAAAAATATCAACGCCCGATTGCGGTCTCATGAAATTCTAGCGATATGAGAAAGAAGCGTGAAGGAGAGATAGGACCAAGAGATTCTCTGGCCTAACGAGTCACCAAATCGGTCCAATGGTCAAGCACAAGCCCGAAGCACGAGTTTGGTGCACGAGTTCAAATTGGGGAGTAACCTTGAACCTATTTCATCCTAATTTCATGTAATTTCTTTATTTCAAAAAATGTCATGGGAAGAAAAATCCAAAAAAATTGATTCTTTGATCTTCAAGTAGAATTCATCAAATTTGTCAAATCCATTATTTGTTTCATGAATTTTAAGGTACCGAAAGGGCATTAGTTGTAATTAATGTAACCAAGTCCCCGAACTCTTAATCTCCTGGTTCATGAAATAAGATAGTTTTCTCCCGCTATTTTATTTAGGTTTCTAATCGACCTACCGAAAATGATTAGTGGCGACTCCAAATTCAAATCATATTGCATGTTAATCATTCGAACCTTAAGTTGCGATTTGGTATGGACTTGGGAGAGTCCGAGTTAGGTTAGTTAATTAATTAACCTGATAATCCATTAGCCCGAAAAAGATAACTTGTTTTTATTTTTTTTAGGTCGCGACAATTGCTTCACGAAATATGTTTATGCACACAAAGTGAGAGGCAGGTGTGGATCGATCGATCATCGCCCTTGTCGATCGGGCCATGGCGACCGACGTGGAACCACATGGTCCTTGGACAGGTTATCACTCTAATTCATCAATTTATGTGGATATGGTTCAAGCAAGCCTTGCCCCGTTGGGATTTTGTTGCAAAAAATCTCATAGGAAGCGAATGAGAAATGAAGGATGGAGAGTCCCATGAAGGAAAAATAGTAGATGGTGGATGTGTTTAAATATTGAAAACTCTTGAATGGGTTTGGGCCCCAAGGGGCACCCCACTTTTGTGGACGGGGAGAGGACCTACGCAAAGCTAGGTTGGCCCACGCGCGCGCGCCGGCTCGGCTCGGCTCGGCCCGGCTCGGCTCGGTTCGGTTCGGGCCGGCCCGCGTGTTGCCATTCTATTTTTTCCTATTTGTATTTTTATAATATTGTTGGGATTTTTTTTTCCTTTTGCCCGAACAGCACACGTTGATGTCGGTTCGGTTCATTCCATCCTTAACGTAACGAAGAAGTCTTTGATTCCTCGTGACTCTTCATCTATTTTTTTTCTCGTGACTCTTCAATTGTTTGTAACTACATATATACTGTCGGTTTTTCCGAAAAACAAATACTTCGCCATTTTTTCATTTTTTTTCAAACACATACATTTCCTGCGATTATTTTCTGCAAAATTGTGTTCGGTGGAATCCTCCGAACACGTACCACTTCGAGAAACGAGATCCGTTCTATCCCGGGATACGATCATCCAATATCCTCGGGTGCGATTGAGGGGCGAATTTTGTCTTAAAGACACAACGATAGTGCGTTGGGCTCGGATCAACTTTCGCATACTAGTTTGCATTGGCTTCGAGGTTAGTTGTTCGTCGTTTGATTGCAATTTCTTGTATACGAACTTAGCCGATAACAATCTTAAGACAAAAATTTCTCGAAATGGTATTCTGTTTTCAATTTTGTTCATTCCGTTCATATAGTGTATGTTGAAATTCTATTACACCGTTCGAAAATTTCGTATATTCCATAGTCGAAATTACGTGACTTCGTTCATATAGTTATTTGATAGTATATACATTCTATTTTATAGACTTTGTGATAGAAATGGCTTCGGCTTCGACTTCGGTGACTCCTATTCCGAATCATGGAGAAAAGGTAGAAAAGTTCAATGGTTCCCGATTTTAAGAGATAGCAACAAAAGATGTTGTAATATCTCACGACATTGAACTTGGCAAGGTTCCTCATTGAGGATGCTCCTAAGTTGGATCAAGAGGAGACAAACAAGGAAAAAGGTTGCTGCTTGTGGATGCATGAAAGCATTCGACTTCCCGTGTCGCAATTATGTTCTCAACGGCCTGGATAATACTCTTTATAACGTCTATAGTCCGCTAAAAACGGTTAAGGAATTATGAGAAAGTCTGGACAAGAAATACAAAACAGAAGATGTTGGTTTGAAAAAATTCATTGTTGGCAAATTTCTAGATTTTAAGATGGTTGATTCTAAAACTGTCTTAAGTTAAGTTAAAGAACTTCAAGTGATAATGCATGATATTCATCTTTGAAGGAATGACTCTAAGTGAGTCATTTCAAGTGGCTGCTTTCATTGAAAAGTGTCACCGTCTTGGAGAGATTTAAAAAATTATCTCAAACATAAGAGAAAGAAATTGTCACTTCAAGACTTATTGTTTGATTGAGGATTGAGGAACACAATAGGCTCTCTAAGAAGAAAGTTAGCAAGAATCTGGAGGTTTCAAGGGCCAATGTTATTGAAGAAGGATCAAAACCGAATAAGAAGAGAAAAATACCTAACAAGTTTGGAGAGGCATTCACCCAAGGCCTGAAGAAGTTCATTTGGCAAGTGCTTCAACTTGTGGAAAGTCTGGACATCGAGACAAAAACTGCAGAGCCAAAAAAGAAAGAAAACTCGAGGCAAACATAGTGGAAAAGATTTCCAATGGTGTTAATGATATCAATCTTACTGCTATGATATCCGAGTGCAACATGGTGGGAAACCCCAATGAGTGATGGATTGATCTTTTGGAGCAACTCGTCATATTTGTGCAAATAGATCAATGTTCTCGTCCTACACTACTATGGGAGGTGATGAAAAACTCTAAATGGGTAATTCATCAACCTCTAAGGTTGAAGGTGTTGGAAATATTGCTCCGAAAATGACATCGGAAAAATTGTGACACTAGATAATGTTCGCATATGCTTCGGATGTTTGTAAGAATTTAGTGTCCGGATCTCTCCTTAGCAAGAATGGCTTCAAGTTGATTTTTGTATCCGATAAGTTTGTACTATCAAAAAATGAGATGTATGTAGAAAAGGGTTATCTAAGTGATGGTTTGTTCAAGGTGAATGTAATGATTGTTGTATCCAAGAATGATATGAATAAAGTTGCTTATACTTATGTGCTTGAGTCTCCTAATATTTGGCATGCTAGACTAGGACATATTAATTATAAATCAATAAAAAAAATTAATGAGTATGGGACTATTGCCGAAGCTCGATTGTCCAAGTGAAAAGTGTCAAGTGTGTGTTGAATATAAATTTTCTAAGCTTCCTTTTCATTCTATAAACAATAGAATCACGTAACCTTTAGATTTAATACACACAGATATATGTGATATGAAATCAATACCGTCTAGGGGTGGTAATAAGTATTTTATCACATTTATAGATGACTGTTCAAGGTATTGTTATGTTTATTTGCTTAGTAGCAAAGATGAGGCAATTAATGCTTTTAGAACTTATAAATCTAAGTTGAAACTCGGTTAAATAAGAAAATTAAAATGATAAGAAGTGATAGAGGAGGTGAATATGAATTTCCTTTTGAGGAAATATGCTCCGAGTTTGGCATCATTCATCAATTCACCACTCCTTATACACCGCAATTGAATGGTGTGGCGGAAAGGAAAAATCGATCTTTAAAAGAAACAATGAATGCATTATTGAATAGTTCTGGTTTACCGCAGAATTTGTGGGGGAAGCTATTTTGACAAGCAAATTTTATTTTAAATAGAATATCCCACAAAAGGACACAACAAACTCCCTATGAGAAGTGGAAAGGCAAAATGTCTAACTTGAATTATCTCAAAGTGTAGGGGAGTTTGGCTAAGGTTGTGATTCCTAAGCCTAAAAAGGTTAAGATATGACCGAAAACTGTTGACTATATCTTTATTGGATATGCTCTTAATAGTAGTGCATATCGATTTCTTGTTCATAAACCGAGGTACCGTATATACATGTTAATACGATTATTTAATCAAGGGATGCGTCGTTCTTTGAAAATATATTTCCGTATAACATAGTAAATGAGCCAATTGATAATGATAAGAGGCCTCGAAATAGTGTATCTAGAAGCGATCCTATGGAGGATGAACCTAGACGTAGTAAAAGACAAAGGACTTCTACGTCTTTTGGACCTGATTTTCTAACATATTTGTTAGAGAATGAGTCTCGGACCTTTAAAGAGGTCATGACATCCCCGTAAGCCCCGTTCGGAAAGAAGTTATCAATAGTGAAGTCAAATCCATCTTGTTGAATCATACTTGGGAATTGGTTGACCTTTCTCCTGGTAATAAACCCCTACAAAGAAAGTAAATTTTTAAGAGGAAAATGAAAGCGAGATGGTACTATTGATAAGTATAAGGCTAGGCTTGTGGTAAAAGGCTACAAGCAACGAAAAGGTCTTGATTATTTTGACACTTATTTACCTGTCAAGAGAATTACATATATACGGATGTTGATCACTATAGCAGGCGGTGTACAGGGCTTGAAATCTATCAAATGGATGTCAAAACAGCTTTTCTAAATGGGGATCTAGAAGAAGAAATATATCTAGAACAACCAGGAAGGGTTCGCTATTCCAAGTCAAGAGAAAAAAGTATGTCGACTTATCAAGTCACTCTATGGCTTGAAACAAGCACCAAAATAATGGCATGCTAAATTCGATTAAGTAATGTTGACGAATGGTTTTAAAATTAATAAGTGCGATAAATGTGTATATGCCAAGAACACTCATAATAACTTTGTCATTTTATGTCTCTATGTAGACAACATGCTTATGATGGGCAGCGATAGTGACGTCGTCAAGGCGACCAAACGCATGTTCACAAGCAAATTTGATATGAAAGACATGAGGGTTGCAGACGTTATTTTAGGAATTAAAATCCACAAAACATCTAAAGGATTAGCACTATCACGATCTCACTATATAGAAAAGATACTTGGAAAGTGCAAGAATCTAGAGATTGTACTAGTAAAGACCCCGATAGATATTAATTTACATCTTTCAAAGAATACTTGGTGAAAACAAAGCTCAAAATGAGTATGCTAGTATACTAGGCAGGTTTAATGTATATCATGAACTATATTAGACCGTACATAGCTTGTGCAAGTAAGTAAGCTAAGTCGATTTACAATTAGTCCAAATGAAAATTATTGAAAAGCTATGAAACGTGTATTGGGCTATTTGAAGCATACTCAAAACTATGCTTTGCACTACACAAATTATCCAAGTGGTACTTGAAGGATACTTGTGATGCAAATTGGATAACCGGCACAAAAGACACAAAATCAATAAGTGGATATGTGTTCACACTTGGTGGGGGAGAGTGTCTTGAAAATCATCCAAACAAACTTGTATAGCATGATCTACTATAGAAGCAGAATTTATTGTTTTTGATAAAGTCGGTGAAGAAGCGGAGTGATTTCGGAATTTTCTAGAAGATATTCCTAATTGGCCCAAACCGGTGCCGGCCCGTGTGAATACATTGTGATAGTCAAGAGGCAATAAGAAGGACAAAGAATGTCATGTATAACGGTAAGTCTCAACATATACGTCGAAGACATGATACCGTAAGATAAATTCTTTCTAGTGGAATTATCACAATTGACTATGTGAAGTCAAAAGATAATGTTGCGGATCCATTAACGAAAGGCCTAACTAGAGATATGGTTGTGAAAACATCAAACGGAATGGGGTTAAAGCCGATAAATAAGTCATCATAGTGGAAACCCTACCTTGTTATTTGGAGATCCCCGGATCTAGGTTCAAAGGGACAATCAAGTTATAAAAGACAAGTATAAAGAATCTGTAATTGTTTTTTTACTCATTCCTGGATAAAGATAGTATTAATATATGAAGGCTAAGTGAAAGCTTTTAATAATTGTGAATTGAGTGTGCAATATATCGTACATTCGAAATCACATATGTGAGTGTGAAGTGAGGGCCGCTTCTATGAGAATTGAAAAGGCCGAATTCTCTAAAGCACTCATAAGACCAGGGCGATGTTCACGGCCAAAACGAACACAACGGTGAGAACCAATTTTGTTTGAGAGACGGATGTGCGATTTCTATTGTCTAGGCTTACACCAAAGGTCAACGGTTTAAAGACATCAAGTCTTGATTGACCGAGTAAGTCCGATAGATTTCATTAAGGAAAGTTCAAAGTCTTATCCCATCCCGATGCAACATTCTCTCATGAAAAAATCGCACATTGCATCTCATGCATATACGAAGAGTCGTGATATCTAAATATCTCATTCTTGTGGGCGATTGTTGGGATTTTGTTGTAAAAAATTCCATATGAAGTTAATGAGAAATGTAGGATAGAGAGGATGGAGAGTCCCACATAGGAAAAATAGTAGATGGTGGATAGGTTTAAATATTGAAAACTCTTGAATGGGTTTGGGCCCCAAGGGGCACCCTACTTTTGTGGATGGGGAGGACCTACGCAAAGCAAGGTCGGCCCACATGCGCGCGCCGCCGGCTAGGCTCGGCTCGGCTCGGTTCGGTTCGGGCCCGCGTGTTGCCATTCTATTTTTTCCTATTTGTATTTTTATAATATTGTTGGGATTTTTTTTCTTTTGCTCGAACAGACACGTTGATGTCGGTTCGGTTCGCCCTTTGCCCGAATGACACATTGATGTCGGTTTGGTTCATCCCATCCTTAACCGAACGAAGAAGTCTTTGATTCCTCGTGACTTTTTGTCTATTTTTTTCTCGTGACTCTTCAATTGTTTGTGACTACATATATATAGGTGTCGTTTTTTTCCAAAAAACAAATACTTCGCCATTTTTTCATTTTTTTTTCAAACACGTGTCGCGACCTAAAAAATAAACAAGTTAAATTCCAGGCTAATGGATTATCGGGTTAATTAATTAACTAACCTAACTCGGACTCTCCCGAATCCGTACCAAATCGCCACTTAAGGTTCGAATGATTAACATGCAATGTGATTTGAATTTGGAGTCGCCACTAATCATTTTCGGTAGGTTGACTAGAAACCCAAATAAAATAGCGGGAGAAAACTATCTTATTTCTGCGAAACCGGAGATTAAGAGTCCGGGGACTTGATTACGCTAAATTATTCTAACGCCCTTTCGGTACCATTTTCATGAAAAATATTTGATTTGGTAATTTACTTGAATTTCAAAGGTGCAGTTTTTTTTATTATTTATTTTTCTTCTTTTTTTATGAAAGTGTAAAACATTGAACTTTGTGCGATATACACCATGGATGATTTAGAAGGAAAGAAAACGCGGCCAATCACGAGTATTTACAAAAATAAATTAACATTTAATAATGCTAAACTTTGGAGCACGTGGATGTTTAAAATAAACAATCAAATATTCAAATCAAATTATTACATCTTTGTAGATCAAGATGGAGACGATTACCTTCTATTACACAAAATCTTACTCACGTACACGTTATAGTTTCTTTCAAGATCTCGGAGCTTGAAGAACGTAGCTGTCGTCAAAAATGGCAAGCAGTGGCGTTGTTGGGTGGCGAGAGGCGAAGTATGTATCGGGACTCGTCGAAGATGATGCTCGATCAAAATTTTTTTTTTCACTCTCAAATTTTATTTTCTCGATTTCTTCTCAAGGACTATCTCAATTCTTTTCTCCTCAAAAACTCTCTCAATTCTCTCCTACTCCCCCCAAAAAAGACTCTCAATTCTTTTTTCTTCTCCATCTTCATCTTCCCTTCTTCACCTTCATTTCTCCATCTTCCATTTTCATCTTCATCTTCATCTTCATCTTCTTCTTCACATTCATTTCTCCATCTTCCATTTTCATCTTCTTTTCTTCACCTTCTCTTCATTATCTTCTCTTCATCATCTTCCTTTCTCCATCTTCTCTTCATCCTCTTCTCTTGGTATCTCGCAATACGAGTCCTTGAAGTTTTAAGTATTTGCAATACGATCCCCGAAATTTTGAGTATTTGCAATATCGTCCCCGAAGTTCCGAGTATTTGCAATACAGCCCCCGAGAAAATATTTCTTTCAAGCCCGAATCTTCTCGGTGCATTTTTCCACCCCATGCCTAGTCCGGATGCCCGTTAAATTAAGCTCAAATTATATGCCAATGCTAAATGAATATGTGAGATGATTTTTGTTTAGAACTAAAATTAGTTCTAATTTTTATGCAAAAAATAAATTAGTCAAAATTTAGGCGTCAACATGTGTCCCTCTTTGAGTGGAGGCTCGTAGAGGTTCCGCTCAAAGATAAAATTGAATCCCGAATTTTGACGGTGCAAATTTTGGATGAATTTTTTTTGCGGGAGTTTTAATCCCATTTTTTGTAATGAAGTGATGCATGATATGCAAGACCTCAAATAACATGTGTCATAATTTCTCTTTTCCATGTTAGAGAAACTCGCACATGGATCGCATACGAGAATACCTGTTTTACCAAATACTTCATAAGCTGGTGATTCCCTTAATTTCCAAGTTTCTTGCAAACACGAGGACCTTAAGGTATCCGGCCTATTCGTTATCGGAGAATTCTCCCTAATGTGAGACGGCGCAAGAAGATGTGTATCCTTCCGCGGATCACAAGAGCTACGTCGTTGTGAATCGAAAGAAGTAGAATCAAGTTCACAAAAGCTACGTCATTGTGAGTTGATTAAATGTCGAAATCGCCGGTGCATATGTCTTCACGATTCGACAAAGGGGAACCAAAATCTTAAGAACTACGTCGTTATGATTTGGTTTGGATCAAAATCACGGGTGCTTATGTCTTCGTGATTTGATAAAGGAGCCGAGAATCATAAGAGCTATGTCATTATGAGCCGATTAAAGGTCAAGATCACCAGTGCATATGTCTTCGTGATCGACAAAGGGGAACCAAAATCTTAAGAGCTACGTCGTTATGATTTGGTTTGGATCAAAATCACGGGTGCTTATGTCTTCGTGATTTGATAAAAGAGCCGAGAATCATAAGAGCTATGTCATTATGAGCCGACTAAAGGTCAAGATCACCAAGTGCATATGTCTTCGTGATTCGAGACCGAAATCATAAGAGCTACGTCGTCGTCATGATTTGATAAGATGTCAAGATTGCCAGTGTATATGTCTACACACGACCGCAGAGAGGCATATTGCTCGAATTGAATCGTAACAACTATCATCGAAGAGTTGTTAATTTGAAAATGGGTTCAAAAAACTTACCCGGGTTCTCTGAATGATTAATCAAAGAACGAAATGTCCATCGCTCGTATCGTACATGGTAGGCATTTGCCAGGAGAACTTGCTCATTCAATAATCATTGGATGAATTTCGAGACCTTGGGAGGGACATCGAACATCGGGAATGTATTACCCATCATAGAATGTCGGAGGTAACATGCGCAAACATATTCAACAACGAGTTCATGCAAAACTTTCCTACCGAGCTTGCAATGATTAGAAATAACATGTGTATAATGCAATCACTCATACCATGGTTTATGCATAACCATTCTATCAAGTTTGCATTATCAATCCTGTCCGGGGATGTTCTCACATTATGAATACCTCGAATGTGAGCTGAATGGGGGGACTTTAGTCCGAAAGGGTTTTCTCTCACTCTCAAGAAAAGTTATTTATCCTGTCTACATGATTCAAAAGAAATCACTCAATCTTTCCATCATCGCATTCGATAAGGATCCGAGTAATCTCGCAATTGATACGACCGAGCCGATCCGGGAGGTCTTGATCGGGACCGTAATGAGGGCTAGGTCAAAGGTTTACAAAGGGGACTCTAGTTGAGTCAAGGCTACGAAATGAATTCCTTCGTCATCTCTGTGGGTTTACAAGTCAAGAACCCCGCAAAAATAAGAGAGAAGTAATCTTGCTCGAACTTCTTCGAGTGATGCTTAAAATCATTGAACTCCACGTTAATTCCAAGTGCCCTAGTCAAAAAAGGCTTTTAAAGGGTTGTAATGGAGGTAATGATTTGGGGACCGAGAAACGAAAGGGTTCGTTTTGGCTCGAAGATGTTTGAGAAGGGGTTTGATGTTGGTGATCATTACAATCCTGTCACCGATCGTGGCCTTCTAGTATACCATCATTGCTCGAGGATGGTATGAACCGAAGATAGCATTTGCAATTTGACACTTCATGGAGATTTTTCTCTCAACCCTTTTAGGATATACGGGAAAATTGTGCATTCAAGTTCGAAATATTCTACAAATGAACAATGAATTGAAAGGGCATTGGCCTTGCTTTTGGTAAAGCACATTGCTTTTTAAATGCCCGGGAGTTTTTTTGTGGAATCAGCTTTTCTTCTTTTTTCTCCCTTTTTTTTTACTCCCAACTCTCTTTTACGATTGTATCTTGATGAGTTCATTGGGAGATTTTCTATGGATCCAGCTTTTTGGTCCTCTACTCAAAGATGGGCCATATTTGCTTTGGGACAACAATGATCACCAATAAGGGCTTTTAGAAACGAATTTGCAGGCTCAAATGGGTTGTGCAAATGGATATAGATGTGTGGGATAGAAAAAGAAATGCTCTTCGTCACCCTAAGGCACTTGAATTAAAGTGTAAGTACAATGCAAAGAACCACCCGAAGATTGATGTTAGTCCAAGCAAGAAGATTTCTAGCCATTTGTCTCGTGATCTTGATGGAATTACCTCTATTTTGCCCCAATGTGGGGTGGTTCTTGACAGGGGTTGTGGAAGTGAAATCTCCGCTCAAAATGGGTTGATCAACGGATGACTTGCAGTGTTTAGGGTAGAAAAATGAATGCCTCCATCACTTCGGTTATCGTACCTTTCGCGAGAAAACTCTTTACCTTGGGGAGTGCGGAATTTAGCCATCGTTCATCTCCCCGAAAAAGGGATGTGTTTGGAAAAAGATTGCCTTTCATCATCCTGTCTCGCCCCATTCCGTACATTCGATGTATCTTATGTAGTTCATGTTCCTTATTCGGGGTTGGTAAATCAAACGTGAGAAACAATCATGCGCAAACTATGCGGCAACTTTTCATTATGGCGGACAAAATTCGCAAGTACATAAAAAATTTCTTAGGGGCGTGGATCGTGTTCATTGTCCGCTTCGAGACATGATATTGTCAAAGGCTCCAAGAATTTCTCATTTCATTAATTTTTTTCGGGGAGAAGGGATACTTCTGCATTCGGACGACAGTGACCCTTGTAAAAATCAAAAGGGAAAGCATCAATGTACGTCCTCATGTTCTAAAAGAGTTGAAACGATACCACTTTACTCATGTACGTATTCCTCGTGAACTTTGAATTGAAAAGATCGATTCATCTGGATCGGATTGTATGTCCGGAATGTCATCTCTCCAGGTTCTATAACCGTGCAGGGCCGAGCTTCGATCTGCGAAGCAAAAAAGTTTTTATTAATCTTTGTACATTGATGCCAAATCTCGGGATCGACCCCGGGACGCCTCGGACCCACTGTCATTCCCCAACCACTATGTTGCGGTGTTTGTTGGCGCCCACGGGTGGTTCGCTTTTGTTATATTGTTCTCAAAGCAGTTGGCAATCTCCTGTGGAGAATAAAATAAGTTTAACTTATAGTTTGAAACGACCGAGAATCAATTGGGACGATACGGAGTTACCCATCTTTGAGCCCGCTTGGTCTTTTACTTGCATTCTCCCAAGTAAGGCTATTCGGAATCTCTCTTTACGGGGGTTCGGGGGCATCGTCCACAAATTGATTTGCTACGGGCCTAGCTTAATAAGGAACTTACGCATTTGATAAGAGAGGAGAAAAATTCGCCCTTTAACTCTAGGCAAATTCTAGACGGCTAGAAAGTAAAAAGTATCCCACGCAGGGGAACTATACATGGAATTAAAGGAGTATTCATGCGAGATTGGTTCCACCTCTTTTGCTTGGCTATTCCAATGATTGGCTGATTTTGTCTTGGATCATACACCAACGATCGTTGTTTGAGGATCCATGATCATTTGCTTCGGATCACAACTCGGAGGTCTTTCGGCTCCGAACCGGGCGATCAAGGCGGTGAGCTCATCATCAAAGTAACCTTTTGATTTTTCGGGCAATTGATACTCGAGGTGGGCATTGTTACTTGCTAACACCGGCGACAGATTTTCCATTTTATTTTCGCCGTGAGCGGTCCGACTCCTTGAGCTTGAGCCTCCGCCGTTGCTTGGGAACTCGTAGGGATGATCAACCGGTCCGTTGCTAGAACCACCAGCGGAAGGTCGGTATGGCCAGTATTCTTGATTGGGAAGTGGTCGGGTACTTTTTGCTCCATAGGTTTTCCTGGGATTGATCTTCCGATCAACTTTGCTCCGGTCGCCTTGGTTCCAAGCTACATCGTGCTTCTTCACTTATCTCTAAATCTGTGAAGGTGATTTGTGACACTTCGTAGGGAGAGTCCGTCTATATTCATCATTTTGAGTACAGCCATTGGTCGTGCTTGAATTGATTCCTAGCTGTCGAATCGCCTCGATGAATATAGAATGAAGCTCGGCGGACCAAAGGGGCCTTTTCTTTCCGACAAAATCGTCGTAGTAAGTTTGGCCATAGTTCTTTTGTTCGAGTAATTGCTTCCTTACAAGCATGTTGCCAAATATTTTGGAGCACTTGAACGCAGACGCTTCTTTAGGATGTCCCGAGCACCATGCAATATGGCATTCGTTACGAACTATTGATCATCACTTGCTGATGTTATGATGACCGGTATATCCAACTCGGAATCAATGATCTTTAAGAGACCGAGACCGTCCATATCGATCCCTACCATGGCTGTGACGACGATGTCAAAATCATATTTGTACTTGCATCGGCTCCTCTAAGGCTTCCGTTGCTTTCACATAAGTTGAAACCCCGTACATGCATTTTCTCGGCATGGCAACGAGGATCGAGAGAGAAACGGGGTTGCCATCAATGGCCATGACTCGCAGATCCTCGGGATAGGAGGCTTCCCATACTTCCGCCTGGAATGGACGCATACTTATTTTCCTTTCAAAACCTTCCATATGTAGACCGAAAAATGGGTGTTTCGACTAGAGACGGGCTTTAGATGTTCTTTGGACTTGCAAAGATAAATTGCCGTAAAGTCACAAAAGCGATGATGGCCTTTCGTGACGAGTTACGGAGGTGTATGGAGACTTCAAGTTCTTTATAAATTTTTTTCGATCTGTTGGTCTCATGCATGCTTTTCTCTCCTTTTCGGTCTTAGTGCCTTGGATCCATTTCGTAATAACTCTTACCTCTCGCTCAATCCGTCGTTCTTTTTTACTTTTCGACATGGAGGAGCCCTCAAATCTTTTCACTTTCTCTACGAACGAGACAGTTATTTCCCTCCTCAAATCTTTTCGGTTCCTCCTACGAACGAGCCAGTTATTTCCCTCCTCAAATCTTTTCGCATTTACTTACGTGAAGGCTTTCAATGCTTAGTCAAATCGCGAGGAATTCACGCATTTAAGCATAATGATGTTCGTGGATAGTATTGTTCTTTGCCCCTGGATTAACTCTAGGCGTTAAAAGAAGAATGTCTCATATGGGGATTTTGTAACAAACAGTACATTCATTCATACATGTCATTACTTCTCTTGAGGATTCGTAAGGGGCTGGCTAATAATGCTCGAAAAGCGATATTTTGAGAACCCATAATAAAAAACTAAAGCTTCATGTAAGGCTACTGATTCGGAGTTCCATCGGCGTTGAATTGGCTGATTGTAACATCAAGGAAAACCCCAATTGTAGTGATGCATGTCTCTTCCCTCGAAGGGCATCGGTTCTGCTTCTGCAAGACCGACTTTCCCGGGATGTATCTCCAACGAAATCGGATTGTACGAGAACTTGCTTCGGGTGATGAATCGTGAATGAGCATTTTCAATGCTTAGATGTGGCTCATCGAGGGACATGTCACCAAAGGAGATGGGACCGCTACGAGACATGACAAACGGCGGTGTTAATGGCATCCATATACCTCTTGTTCTCTCGTCGAAGCTTTTCATTTTCTCCCCTCGAAACGCAAGTTCATGACTTTCATTTTTAACCTTCAATCGGGTCCGCTTGTTTTGAAACCAAAACTTGACCTTCAAGGGCTCCATTCCTATCATCCGGCTCAATTCATTTTTGCGTCTCTTATTCACGTAAGAGCACTCCTTGAAGGCGACTTCGAGCACTTTGATTTGATATTTTCTTTTAAGGGTATTTGGGCCTGCCGCTACCATTGTTATTCTTTGTCGAGATCTTGAATTTCACTGCCAAGAGAGTTGGGTTTTACGGCTTCGGCGTTGGATCCGGTCTTGAAATCCAGCAGTTCGCTTTCGGGGATGTCTAGGTTGGTTGCCTCCGGTAAGTGCCAATGGCCTCTAAAACATGTTGGATTGAAATACCTCTTACCGCCTTTTGTTCACTCTATTCTCCGTTGTATGCTTACTCTCTCCAAATTCTTTCGAGTAATCGGGTATGTTCCAAAGCCTCCCTTTAAACGCGGATGAAAATCACTAAGCCGACGTTTTTCCCAAGATTTCGTGTTTCCCGCTTTGTCTTATTTTTTCAACGTGATGGGACCCCGAATCCATTTGCACCGATTTTCTTTTCTTGATAACCATGCTTGTCTCCCACTCGGTTTTCAACATGGTGGGACTCCAACTCCTTTCGTAACTTTTCGAATTTGTGAGGCTCGAGATCACGGATTGACGATAGATCCAGGATCCAACGAACGAAACGCCCGTAGTTTTACCCGAGTAACTAACGTGGCTCCGCAAGAATTCTTTGTTTCTTCTCTCGGAAAGTATGCTTGTCTCCCACTCGGTTTTCAACATGGTGGGGTCCTCAAATCTTTTCGTAATTTTTTCGGATTTGTGAGGCTTGAGATGGTAGGTCCGTGACTCACGGACGAAACGCCCGTAGTATCACCCGAGTAACTAACGTGGCTCTGCAAGAATTGCTGTTGTTTCTCTCGAAAAGTATGCTTGTCTCCCACTCGGTTTTCAACATGGTGGGGTCCTCAAATCTTTTCGTAACTTTTTTCGGATTTGTGAGGCTCGAGATGGTAGATCCGTGATTCATGGATGAAACGTCCGTAGTTTTACCCGGGTAATTAACTCGGCAACCACAATAATTATTGCTATAGCTTTTCCTGCCCTTTAAATTAGGATTTAACGCCGAGATAATTATCGCTTTCATACCTTCATCTCCAACCTTCTAAGCACTCTTTTGCATCCACTCTTTTTAGCCGATTCAACAACAATGGCTTCTTTTTCCCGCACACGCCTTCTTTTGAAGTTTTGGCCAAATGGGAGAAACTTTATAATCTCCTAGGCTAGGGCTACTTCTTATATAGCCAACCATCCGGAGGCCGAAACCGAGATTCGTCTTATGTTTAGGGATATGGACACCGCTTCTATTGAAGGTACCAAGTTAGAGGATGAATACGGGATCTTCCCCACCCTCTTCACTAACTTCCCGGAGGCTTACCATGTTGCTCATCAAAATGTTACTTTAGCCCACCTTGTGAAGGCACGCTATCAAGATCGGTCGGACAGACTTAGTGTTGGCCGGTCTTGTAGCCGACAATTATAAGAAGGCCCTTGACTACGGTAACGAACAAGTCTCCCGCTGATTCATGAGAGGGGAAACTTGGTGGGATGTTTGGCCATGTCCTGGACCATCTTCGAGCGCGATCCGCTCAATATTGTTTTAAAATTTCAATGCACATGGATGGAAGAAAGGTTGGACGATTCGACCCTGGATATAGCCCGCGGGAGAATGCTTGATCCATGACCTGGAATCGGCTGCCGAGCATCACGAGGACAAGGTAGCCAACCTCAAAGAGAAATGTGAGCTCCTCCTCTTTAAGTTGGCGGATCTCGATTCTCGGAGCGATCAGTGTAGGCGGAGCATCAACCGTATGGAGAGTCGGTTAAACTCTTTTGTGATGCTCATTAGGGCTCGGTTTGGCTTTACGTTCCCACCCGTTGATCTATTTGTAAGGCTTTTCGATGAATGAAATGAATGCAAGTTTTTACTCATTTCATCTTGGTCGTCGTATTTTTTCGCAAGATAACCCCTTTTACTATGCGAACATGTAAATCTCACGTTCCCGATGGTCAATTCAATTGGGCCGAGAGAGGCTCCCCATTCGAAACAATCTCTCAAAGCAAAGATTAGTAGCGAGAAAACAAACGATTGCTCAAATGTGAACAACTCGTGAATCAGTATTAATATTATAACTCGATTATGAAAACATCGAGTGAATCAAGCATAATATTTCTTTACGAAGTCGGAATTGACTGGATTGGTAAAGACACGACCATCCATCTCGGCCGAGAATCAAAGCACCACCAGAGAGCACCTTTTTTACTATATACGGACCACCATAGTTTGGAGCGAATTTCCCTTATGGGAGTGGGATTATTGGCAATAATTTTCTCAAGACCAGGTCATTGATATGAAAATATCGAGGCCGAACTTTTTTGTTGAATGATTTAGCAACTCTCTGCGATAACACCGGCCATGACATACAGCCTTAAGTCTTTTTTCGTCGATCGATTCAATTGGCTTGCTTTCTCTTTGGATCCATTCAGCTTCCGTCACTTAGCTTGAGACAAGTATACGTAATGAAGGAATTTCCACTTCAACTGGTAGAACGGCCTCCATTCCATATACAAGCGAATACGGGGTTGCCCCGGTAGATGTCCGGATCGAGGTCCGATACGCCATAAGTGCAAATGGCAACCTCTCATGTCAATCGCGATAATTTTTAGCCGTCTTCGCTAAAATTTTCTTAATGTTCTTATTGGCGGCTTCTCTTTTGCTCCATTCATCTCGACGGCGATATGGGGAAGAGTTCGGATGCTTGATCTTGAATTCCTTAAACAATTCGTCCATTAGTTTGTTGTTTAAGTTCGAGCCATTGTCGGTGATTATGGCTTCAGGTGAACCGTATCGAGCAATGATATCCCGGCGGATAAATTTCGCGATATTTCATGCCGTGACCGCTAAATAGGATGCGGCTTCGATCCATTTGGAGAAATAGTCAATCGCCACCAAGATGAATCGATGCCCATTGGATGCTTTAGGGTTGATAGGACCGATAACATCAATGCCCCACATAGAAAATGGCCATGGTTCGGATAATCGATGCAACTCATTTGGAGGGACATTAATCTTGTCACCATGAATTTGACATTTGTGACATGACTCCGGACATGCCGATTACAATCTCTTTTGAGCGTAAGCCAATAATAACTCAACCTCATAATCTTCTTAGCTAACAAGTGCCCGTTCATGTGTGGACCACGAGATCCCTTCATGTACTTCCATCATCGACGAACTGCTCGGTTGAGTCAACGCATCTTAGTAGGACGAGAATCGAATGACCGCTTGTACAAATTCTCTCCATTCAAGAAAAACTTCGAGGCCATCTTCCTTATGTACTTTTGGTCGATACGGTACTTTTTTTCGGGAACTCCTGCTTTTGAATATAAGTCTTGATGTCATGGTACCATGGCTTACCATCGGGTTCATTGAATATGCCGACTTTTTTAGTACCTCGATCTTCGGTGGGTCAACCTCAAGTCCATTGGCGACTTGTAACATTGAAGACAAGGTAGCCAATGCATCGCCGAATCGATTATGAGTCCCGGGACGGATATTCAAATGAGATATCTTCAAATTCCTCCACCAATTCATCCGAGATACTCATGGTAGGGTAGCAATTTAGCATCTCTCGTCTTCCACTTTCCAACGGTTTGAAGGATAATCAAAGCGGAATCTCCGAACACTTTGAGTCGGGCTATCCCCATTTCAACCGCACTGCAGACCGAGGATGCATGCCTCATATTCTGCTATGTTATTTGTGCAAGGGAATACCAATTTTGCTGCCACGGATAATGTCGACCACCTGGAGATATCGAACCGCGCCCGTGCTCGATCCCGATAAATTGACAGCTCCGTCAAAATACATAGTCCAAATGTAATCCTCTACCGACATGATTCGATCCTCGTAACGATAGGCATCATCATCTTGCCCTGGATTTTCAGCTAGGACATCTCGCTATGACTCGTCCTTTGATTGACTTTTGGGACAAATATTGAACGTCAAACTCGGAGATGAGGATTTGCCATTTGGCAAGTCTACCAATCAAGGCGGGTTGATTAAGCAAGTATTTGATGGGATTGCATTCTGTCACCGAAGTACTTGGTAATGCAAGGTATATTGCCGAAGTCCATGCGGTACCCGGACTAACGCCGCACATGTTTTCTCTACTTCGAAGTATTTCATTTCCGAAGTTGTGAATTTCTTGCTCGAGATAATAAATGGCTCGTTCTTTTCCATCGTCCTACTTCTCTTGGGCTAGCATAGCACCCAAGGATTCACTAAGGATTGTGAGGTAGAGGATTAAAGGTTGTTCCGGTGTTGGAGGAACAAGCACGGGTGGATTCATGAGATCTTTGCTTGAGTTTTCCAAAAGCTTCTTCACATTCGCTATCCCATTGGACTAGCGTATTCTTCTTTAATAGCTTGAGGAATGGCTTAGCGATTTCGATAAGCGAGAGATGAATCGAGCAATATAGTTTAGCCTACTCATCAAGCTTCGAACTTCTTTAACCGTCGTCGGCGGCCTAAGCTCACGAATAACCTTAACTTTCGAAGGGTCGACTTCAATGCCCTTCTCGCTACCACGAAACCGAGTAGCTTGCCCGAGCTGGTTCCAAAGACACACTTGGCGGGGTTGAGGCGTAACTTGTACTTTCGGAGTCTGTCGAACAATTTCTTCAGCATTTCGACGTGATCTTCTCCATGCCTTGTTTTTGCTATCATGTCATCGACGTAAACCTCAATCTCATTATGCATCATGTCATGGAAAAGGGCAATCATGGCTCTTTGGTAAGTGGCTCCAGCGTTTCGAGACCGAACGGCATTACCCGGTAATGGAACATTCCCCATGGTGTGGTGAAAGTGATTTTCAACTTGTCATTGACATTCATCGGGATCCGATTGTACCCGGAGAAGCCCATCCATGAATGAAAACAATTCAAACCCTGCGATCTGTCAACAAGTACGTCGATATGCGGGAGGGGAAAATCATCTTTAGGGTCGGCTTTGTTCAAGTCTCGATAATCGACACAAACCCGAATGCGGCCATCTTTCTTCATGACGGGGACTATGTTAGCGACCCAATCGGAATATTCGTAGTCTCAATGAATCCTACATCGAGAAGCTTCATGACCTCCTCTTTGATCTTCGCACTAATGCAGTGCGGCCCTCCTTGACTTTTGCACGACTGGCTTAGCCGAAGGATCGATCGGCAAACAATGCTCGACAATGGAACGGTCGAGACCGGGCATATCTGCATAGGACCGGCGAAACGTCCCGGTAATCCTTCAAGAGTTCGATCGGGCGCTCGGATATTTCGAGGAAAGGCTTGCCCCGATCTTAACTTCTTTAGGGTTTTTCGCATCGCCTAGGCCGACCGAGATAATTTGTTCACCGGTCAAGGGCTTGACCTCCTCATGTCGTTCGAAATCTTGACGAACTTCCTCATAATCTGACTGAACTCATCTAGGTCGTATACTTCGAATCCACTAGGTTTCCCTCCTCATATATCCCCCATGATGACAAACTTGTTGGTCGTTGGTTATCGCCATCGGGTTGGTTTGGGAGATTGGGACTATAAGCGGCGTGCTCGAGCTCACGCCTGTGAAGATCACATCTTCTAGCGCCATTGTACGATAGAGAGCGGTTTCCAGGGCTTTACCGGAGTTGTCCGTAGGAGGGATTAGAGCGGGAATGGTTAACGGCAGGCTGGAGGTGGATGATTGAAGTTTGGCGGAGAAGGCGGCCATCATTTCCTCCATCTCTCGGGATATCATCTCTTCAAAGCGCTCGGTCAAGGAGCCAAGTTTCTCGTCTAGGGCAAAGACTGACGGTGGCGTTAATGTCGGCCATCCTCTTCGCGGATCGATCGAGTAATATGTGGAGGATTCGTGAAAAATTACCTGTACGCGCAGTAACAAACCAAAAATGAGTACGGGGAGCGAGAATAGCGAGCCGGCCCATGGCATCCCTCTAGACTCAAACGAACAAAGTGATTATGACCAAAGAATTGAAACATGTAATTTTCAGTTTGTCCGCTTTTACGAAAAAATCCGTATTAATTTGCACGTTAGTCAAAATACGTCCAAATTTTACGAGCTTATAGTTGAGAAGATGATGAACAACTTTTATATTGACCAATCGGACTAGAAATGAGCGGATCAAATCAGTTTAATGTGTCTTTCCGAAAAATCGCATTCAGAAAACTGTTATAACGACAGGTAGTTAAAAAAAACGAAAGGCCATCTTAAATTATGATTTAATTTGAATTATGAATTTAATTCTGAAATTTTGTAGGATGTTAGTTGAAACATAGGTCTACAACTTTCATTTTTGGTACTTACTCAAAGCTCGATCATAGAATTTAGTAAAAATCGTACAACAGAACAAGCCAAATCGGAATTGAGGACAACCGATGAAATTGTAAAAACTACGGAAGCAAAGTGTGAAATTGGAAACAAGACAATGAGATTCATAAACAATCAACCTAAACCATGGACCAGCCCAAAATAAAAATGAGATAATAGGGCGTAAGAGACAAGAAATTACAGCTCATATGAAGAAAATGTCAATCACAAAGACATACGCATGAAAGGTGGATTCAGATTTTAGTTCTTTTAGCAAAAATGAAATGAAAGACGAACGACATGTCGCAGCCTCGCGCACGTTCATCATGACTAGTTGCCGCCTCGCATACATAGTGATGACTAGTCGGGTCCAATCATCTCGGCTTGGTTCGGTCGACAAGGGCAACTCTCATGCATCATAGCCTCACGCGCATGAGAACGACCCTTGAGCCATTTTTTGAAGAACTCGGGATCCAAGTGGGATAACCTTTAGCGAAGCCTTACCGCCAAGGTTAAAGAACCACATAAATACCATCCCGAAACTATCGGGTGACCCGGGTTCGGTCACAAGTCAAGGTGGTGTAGTGCAATTATATTAGGGGCATGCACGATATTTTAAAGGCAATCAAGACACCGATAGTTCAAAATTAAAATTCTCATCACCAAGCCCGCAAAACAGAGGTTAAGCACACGTACTCCTCCCCTTATAACTCCCTTTCCCGCAAAACCATTTAACACATAGAGATTAAAATTCAACCAAGATTGCCAAATCAAGTAATTTTCCTTTTCATGAACTTATCGGCTTAAGTCCTCTTTGGGTCCCCAAGGAGTCGCCTAAGCTGTCGCGACCTAAAAAATAAACAAGTTAAATTCCAGGCTAATGGATTATCGGGTTAATTAATTAACTAACCTAACTCGGACTCTCCCGAATCCGTACCAAATCGCCACTTAAGGTTCGAATGATTAACATGCAATGTGATTTGAATTTGGAGTCGCCACTAATCATTTTCGGTAGGTTGACTAGAAACCCAAATAAAATAGCGGGAGAAAACAATCTTATTTCTGCGAACCGGAGATTAAGAGTCCGGGGACTTGATTACGCTAAATTATTCTAACGCCCTTTCGGTACCATTTTCATGAAAAATATTTGATTTGGTAATTTACTTGAATTTCAAAGGTGCAGTTTTTTTTATTTTTTATTTTTCTTCTTTTTTTATGAAAGTGTAAAACATTGAACTTTGTGCGATATACACCATGGATGATTTAGAAGGAAAGAAAACGCGGCCAATCACGAGTATTTACAAAAATAAATTAACATTTAATAATGCTAAACTTTGGAGCACGTGGATGTTTAAAATAAACAATCAAATATTCAAATCAAATTATTACATCTTTGTAGATCAAGATGGAGACGATTACCTTCTATTACACAAAATCTTACTCACGTACACGTTATAGTTTCTTTCAAGATCTCGGAGCTTGAAGAACGTAATTGTCGTCGAAAAATGGCAAGCAGTGGCGTTGTTGGGTGGCGAGAGGCGAAGTATGTATCGGGACTCGTCGAAGATGATGCTCGATCAAAATTCTTTTTTTCACTCTCAAATTTTATTTTTCTGGTTTCTTCTCAAGGACTATCTCAATTCTTTTCTCCTCAAAAACTCTCTCAATTCTCTCCTACTCCCCACAAAAAAGACTCTCTCAATTCTTTTTCTTCTCCATCTTCATCTTTCTTCTTCATCTTCATCTTCCCTTCTTCACCTTCATTTCTCCATCTTCCATTTTCATCTTCTCTTCTTCATCTTCATCTTCTCTTCTTCACATTCATTTCTCCATCTTCCATTTTCATCTTCTTTTTTCTTCATTATCTTCTCTTCATCATCTTCCTTTCTCCATCTTCTCTTCATCCTCTTCTCTTGGTATCTGCAATCAGTCCTTGAAGTTTTAAGTATTTGCAATACGATCCCGAAATTTTGAGTATTTGCAATCTTGTCCCGAAGTTCGAGTATTTGCAATCTGGTCCCCGAGAAAATATTTCTTTCAAGCCCGAATCTTCTCGGTGCATTTTTCCACCCCATGCCTAGTCCGGATCCTGTTAAATTAAGCTCAAATTATATGCCAATGCTAAATGAATATGTGAGATGATTTTTGTTTAGAACTAAAATTAGTTCTAATTTTTATGCAAAAAATAAATTAGTCAAAATTTAGGCGTCAACAACACGTGCATTTCCTGTGATTATTTTCTGCAAAATTGCGTTCGGTGGAATCCTCTCGAACACGTACCACTTCGGAGGAACGAGATTTGTTCTATCCCGGGAGACGATCGTCAAATATCCTCGATGCGATTGAGGGGGCGAATTTTGTCTTAAGGACACAACAACGGTGCGTTGGGCTCGAATCAACTTTCTCGCATACTAGGTTGCATTGGCTTCAGGTTAGTTATTCATCGTTCGATTGCAATTTCTTGTATACGAACTTAGCCGATAACATGCCCATGATCTGTCCCGTCTTGCATAACAACTCCTATTAGCTATTGAAGCCTAATATTTCTATCTCATGACATCTTTGACATATTATCATTTAAGGGAGCGTGATAGAGACGGTTGACTTGAGAACCTTTTCGAGCCAGCTTAGTAGGTTTGTTCACTCGGTAAGGAATGGTCCGATTGAGAATTAATACAAGATTATTGTAGGGTCCATCCTTTTTCAAATTTATAGCTCATAACACATGTAAATCTCACAGTGACACAAAAACTTGTATACTAGCAAAGATTGGTCTGGTGCCCATTGCATTGGAGAACCAGCCCAAAAGAAGCCGATTCTAGAGTTTAACTAGCCCTAGATCAAAATTGACCCTATCTAAAAAGATTATGAGTTCTTACCCAAATTAAGATTCGCTTGAAAGATTGGAATATCAATATGGGAAGGAAACCTACCAAGCTTCTCACTTCAATTAAAGATAGAATTAATAACTAGTGTAATTGTTGAAATTATATCTCAAATTGAGCTTGAAAAGGAAACTTAACTTAAGTGGGTTTCCTAATATGAATAGACTTTCTAATTGGAATAGGTTTCCTAACAAGTGATTTTCTATTTTACGTACAGCTCTTGTCTATTTATAATAAGTGTCTTTCTTTGGGAAAAATTACCAAAAAAAGTTATATAACTTATTAGAACGGTGCCAATTTAATCATAAAGTTATGTAACTTATTACAATTATGTCAATTCAATTCTAAACCTTTTTATTTGTCAATTGAATTCTAAATCGTTTACATTTATGTCAATTTAGTCTGTTTGGCCAACTTTGGCCAATCAGTGACGTGAACGCCGACAATGCTCACGTGGCAATTTTTAATTTTTTTTTTTAATATTTTCTATATTTTATTTATTTATTCCTTTTTTTAGTGATTGGCTGGAGGAAGAATGAGAAGAGGTGAAAAAATAATACAAAAGAAAAAATAGGGGAAAAAGTAAAAAATAATTCAAAAAAATTAAAATACTATCAAATATTGTCCATGTCAACGCCTGGTGACCAAAGTTGGTCGAATAAACTGAATTGGCATAAATACAAAAGGTTTAAGACTCAATTGGCAAAAAAATGATAAATAACACAAACGGTCCCTAAACTTTAGCCTTTTTAAATTTGATTTTTTTATGTCAAAAGAAAGATGCCTAGCAGATTAATACTCAAGATTTACATCTTTTAAGCCTAGCAAATCTCAAATAACTAAATAACAAAGCAAATAACAAATCACGGTCTCGTAGAACTAGAAGCACACTTTCATTCCTCTAGAACAAATCGCCACCGTAAAATTTATGCGGCCAATCGCTAGATTCACAAATGAGCACATGCCGAGATCTCTTACTTCATTTACAACCGCTTGTGGTGCCCACCTCGTTCAACACCATCATCACCATTGTCGTCGTGCAAAGACACTAACATCAGTATGTTGAAAGAATACATATCAAATACCTATAGGGAACTCACAAATCTATATGTAAATCTAGTTTAGCAGAGTAAAACCGCAAAATCTTAATCTAGTATAAATCATGAGAAGAGAGCGACTTGATCTCGGAAAGATTATAGAGTCACATCACAAACATCATCCTTAGTAGCTTACGAATGGACGAATGGCCGAACTAATCTCCATGTCCATCTAAGATCAGCTGCAGAAAAGGGAAACAGAAATGAAGAGAGAGAGAGAGAGAGAGGGAAGGAGAGGTCTCTCCCTCACGAACTGTTTCGTAAAAGGGGACTCAGGCAATGGCTTCAAGGAAAAGGGAGGAGACCCTTTACAATTTGAAATTGAGTATGAACAAATAGCAAGAAATTGAAATTCTTGTGACCAGATCGAACGGAGAGTTATATTTTTCAAGTCTGCTAAATCCCAAATAATTGCATAATAAAGTAAAAGTTTGAAAGCAAATAACAAAGTACAACTTGCAGCTAGAAGTACATTTTCACATCTCAAGAACAAATCTGCCAACGTAAAACTTCAGTGTGATCACAAAATTCGGTGATGAGCACACATTAAGATTTCCCATTTCATTTGCAACAGCTTACGGTATGTGTCAAGTTTTAATGTCCTCATCAACAGTGCTTTGCAAAGACATGCTAAGAACACAAATCAATTATTTCTAGAAAACTCCCAGATCTATTTTAGATCTCATTTGGGCTCTAAATTTAACCTAAATCTAAATCGGGAGATGAGAGTGACCAAATCTCGGAGAGAACTTGTGGAGCCACATCACGAACATCTTTTTTATGGTTATTTATTGGACGAATGAACGAACTAACTTCACTTTCATCCAAAATTAATTGTAAAAATTTGTTCACGCACACAAAAGAAAAGCTCCGGAAAAGGAAAGAGGAAAATAGAGGGAGGGAGGGGGGTCTCTCTCCCTCGGGAACGGCTCCGCAGAAAGAAAACTCAGGCGAAGGCTTCAAGGAAAGATAAAGGGAGGAAACCCTTCTACAATTTGAAATTGAGTACGAAGAAATAGCAAGAAATTAAAATTCTTGCGACTAGATGGGACGAAAATAAGATCAACCATCGCAGATCTGAATAATCTCTGGTTTATGTCATGTCATGATCAGATCGGAGTAAAACTCGCACAGTCCACGACCCACGTCCCAAGATCGACAGTGAGATAAAACTGGAGAGCCATGGAAGTAGCTGCAACCTGCAGAAGGAAAGGGGCCCATGTTGACTCAGCGATCCTTATCTTCACAGAAGCACATGCAAGCATATCGCCATTGATCCTCACTTTTGTTTTCCTTCTTTTGGTTCTTCGCTTTAATGCTAGTTGGCACTGCACTCAGTCTCAGTGTACAGGAAATCTGGTGCACGAGTCGAAGGACTTGATTCTTATCGCTCGTTCCAACACAAGTTAGGGTTTTGTCCATTTCCGACGCCTGGTTTTGAGTGGCTTTTGAGTCTTATTGAGCCAATGGCGGCTTTTGAGCCTTACCTTTGGAGTAACTGATGTTGGCATTGTTAACTCTTTTGCCACTCTGAATTTATTTATAGAGTTTGTTTCTGAATGACGAAGCCGAGTAAAATGGGATTCTAACATGCGGGAGTAATGCTATGCTTCGATCACTCGTTCGAGTTTCACCTTGGATCTTTCATAAAATCATAAAATCGAATGTTAAGGAAGTTTACGAAGTGATGCCGCTTTCTTAAAAAAAAATTCAAAATAGACATTATCTCAAATAATGACATGATGTGATCAATTTGGTATAAAAAAAAGCCCCGAGCTCACGACCGGCCAAATCTTCGTTGGCCAGTTTGCACCCGCGACTCACGTGCTTATTTCGGCATATTTCTAGTTTGACCCAATTTGAGGAAGCCCCAATTCTTCGAATCTACTGAAGATGAAGCGAATAAACGTATGAAAACTTAAGGGGAGCATTCTTTTTGCACTTGCAGAGCAACATGAGTAGAGCACATGCAGGGCCAAAAACAAGAAATCGAGGACCTCAATAGGCAACGAGTTCAACTTGAAACAACCTGAGTTTGCAGGCAAGCGAGACTAAGGACGTTGTTGGACTAAAACCGAGCGGATCGAATCTAAGTGCAATGACGAAAACGGATCGGTCGTGTATAGCTACAAATACAACCAAGACCAATCAGAACGATCAGAAACACTGCCGCTTTCAGAACCAAGCACGGAGTAATCAAGAAATGGATTTGAATGCAGGAATTAGAGGAAATGGAAGAGAGAACCGAAGAGAAGAGTGAACGTGGGGAAAGTTGTAGGAGAATCGAGGCCAGTATAAGGAGAAATCTATGAAGAACCCCCACATGTGATTAACCATAGCCAAAAGCAAAAATCATACATGTATGCAAAGTCTGTAGGTTATGCTTATCTCTACAAGCGATACGTAGACCAAGAAACTCAAAATTTTGACCAAGAAACCAACCCAAATGACAATCAAATCGAAAAAATAAAAGTGGGTATCGAAGATTATTATATTCTAAATTAATTAGAATTTTTTTTTTTTTTGGTCCTTCTTTTGCCATGCATTTTTCAAATCTTTGAAGCATGCCAATCATTTAACGTTACGGAGTTGACTGCCGTGATGATTGGAGGTGTTGATCCCGACGATGAGGCAGTACTCAATAAGTGTTTCCATGTGATCATGCAAGTAATCGTCCTTTTATTGCTTTTATGTTTTTGCCTTTCTCTCTCCTTGAAATCGAAGGACCCTTGCCACACGAACAGAATGCAATTATTCTTTCACGAATTGCCAAAGAAATTTAGGTTTTAATGACTCGAATCCCTAACGGTCCCCCCCGCCCCCCACCCAACAATCTAGAAAGACAACAAAAGAAACAAAAGGGTGTTGCAAAGTAAATGCTGCCGTGCCACTTCTCAAATGTACTTTTTTTTCATTCAAAATAATTCGATTTTCATGGTAGACCGATTGCGAATGACATGAGAGTAATCAGCGCGTGAAAAATATTAAAATAATTAAACACTGAATGAATCCGTTGATCTTATATAATATCATAGCATGAGGCCTTGAAATTGTTTTCGATTCTTTATTTGCCTCCGCTTTATAATTTTCACTTTTAGTATTGAGTCGAAATCCAATTTAGACTTAGGAGGGAGTGTAAGAATATTTAAATAAATTAATCACGATTTTATCTAATAATTTAAATTTTTAGACACAAATAAAAGTGAGCTGTCGAGATCTCATTATTAACTAAATAGAAAAGGAAAGTAAAGGAAAAGAAACGGTCCCCTCTGTCGTCTTTTTTCTAGTCTTCTCTTCTTTCTGTTTCGTTAAAAGAAGCAATGCAGTCTTCTGCCATAAAAGGAAACACATGCAGTCTGCCTACTATGCAGGGTGCAGGAGGATTACGGAAGCAAAATTCGAGCGAGTACACGTGTCGACAACCCACCTCCCCCCTCCTTTCAAATCGGGTCAGATCCGTTCTGGAATTTGCATCGACTGGCTTTTGAGGTTTAGTATACCATTCTCTCGAGCTATACGAGTTCTAATCCAATAGTCAAGGCCATAAAAGAAATCGTTGATTAAGCTTATTTCAAATGAAATTAGTTTTTAAGCAACAAGAGTTCACGATTTGTAATTCTTGAGCTCCTCCATGTTTCAAAATAAAAGTTCTGATAACTTTAGTAATCGACCTTTTTTTATATCTCGGTGTGATAGTAGACTCCCATACGCGTAAAAAAATAGGGAGGGAGAGGATTACTAAGCCTGTTGTGTGAAACATTTTGTATTGATGGGTAGGCAAGATGTGATAATTTGTAAATAGGAATTAAGATGATACGATGACATTATTGTTGTGATTTATCAAAATCACGAAAATATCAAAAATAGTCTCCTTCACTCGGGTTATAAATGGTGCTCATCGATTAACCTGGAAACACAATATTATGAAATATCACTAAAATCCGAAATTGCCTAAAAACTTAAAATGCCTAAAACCCATCTAAAAGACTGAAATGCGAAAATACGCGTTAGTCCTTGTGAGTTTCGTCAACGGCCCGTTTCATGATCAATTTATTGTCTTTACCAACTCTAAGTACTCATTCTCTAGGAAAAGATTGCGCGAATCTACTTCATCTTCGTTGACTTCAATCTCTTCAATTCAATGGTCTCAGATTGGAATTTGCTTGTGGCGGTCTCATTCGTATCTGCTGCCCCAGAAATTCTAAACACTTTTCAAGCTATTCATTAAAAAATTCAAATGTAGAGAATTTTCTTCCTTGCTTGTTTCACTTTCATCCACAAAGAGAGAGAAAGCAACATGCTCTCCAAGACAAGCCCAAGACTTCTCCTCATCCAAGTTCCTCAAATTCTTTATAAGACACCTCGATTGAATTCACACCAATTTTAAACATGGTAGATAGATTATCAATCGAGATCGCATCATTGGAAAAGCAGTCAACTTTATCCTTCAATGCTATGATTTTGTCAATTAATTTCCGTTTCTCAAGGAGGCCTTCAACGGAATCATTAGGAAGACCAGGCGGCATTAGACGATAGTAACCTCTCAAATTGCAAATGCGAGATGCATTTCATCTAGAGCATTATCATATATCCCACTGATATCCACACCTTTAGTAGGTCCAGCTCGGACAGTCAAACTCACGTACCTCACTACAAGCTAACTTGTTAGAACATGTGATGTAAAAAGGGATTCAGCTAATAACATAAGCTGGGGTTCGGCAAGAAAGAATCCCATCAGTTAAAACCGTTGTTGGAACCTCCAATTCCCCAAACATGCAAGGTCAATTATATTTTGCAACATCTTGTCGATTCTTCAAGAATGTCCCCATGATCAGAACCATGATTCTAGAATCTCCATAAGCCCACTTAGAAGAGAAATCAAGAATGCTGAAAAGCTGGTCGTGGGAGATAGAGGGACCCAAAGAGGATTCTTCAACGTTGCCGCATTCAACAATGCTCCATGGTAAGCCAGATGTAGATTGCACTTGTAGATCCTCAACGTTTTCAAGTTCTTTCGAAATCCACCTTGAAAAACTGTCAACTTTCTTCAAGCCATCCTTTCCATCGAGATAATAGTTGCTTTGCAGCGAAAACATAATTAACCTCCTCGAATGCGGCGAAATCCCGAGTTGTCCACCTCCTACGCCGGCATCCGCGCCGCCGCCTAGGGGACGTCGCCAAGGGCGACCTCGCCGCCCTTCGCCAACACTATGGCTTTTACCATCGTGCCTGGATTCGCATCTTCTTGTTCTCCATCGGTTTCATCATAAAGCTGGATCTTCATTAAAGATTGGATCTTTGTCAAAGATTGCATCTTCGTCAAATATTGGATCTTGAAGCTCGGGAATCTTGATCTTCATTCCGAAATTGAGAAAAGTGGAGTGACTTTTAGGTCAAACTCCTCAATTCCATCTCTAGTTCAAATCCTCAAAAGGATTATCGTCCTCCTCTTCATCATCGGATGGATCCTCGGATTCTCGCTCATTCTTCGGATTGAACGTCCAACCTCACATCCGCAAGTTGTTGCTCCAAATCCTAGATTCGCCTTCTCTGTTCTTCAATTTCTACGTCTCGCAGGTCTCTTAGACACGATTGTTCGTCCGCTTGAGGAACGACTCCACATCCCCGGCCTCCACAAGTCCGTCGTCCCACGACCAACTCGATTCTATTTAGCCATTGGTCCAAGGCAACCTATGCTCTTATACCAATTAATGTCGAAATGCAACGAAAATTGGCTAAATAGGAATTAAGAATCGATAAAGATAAACAATTTGTTCACTTAGTTGTAATTTATCAAAATCAACAAAAATATCAAAAGTATGAAGTTTCTTTCACTCAAAGCGCTAAACACCTTTATATATGGTGCTAACCCTAATTAATCTAGGAAACACAATATTACGAAAATATTACTAAAATCACGAAATTGCCTAAAAATTTAAAATGCCTAAAAACCCATATAAACGACTCCAAAATGCAAAAATGCGACGTTAGTCAAGACTTAATTGTGAGTTTCGATCGGCGGCCCGTTTTCTTGCAAGTGACCAAATTTCAACCCATTCCAACTTTGCCAACTCTAAGTGCATCAGATGACATGAAAAATTATCTTATGCACTATAAAAATAGGTAGCCGCTAGCTTGACAACCCGACAAGATCTTGTCATTATTTCGACCCTACGATTTTTCAATTAATAAGTGCTTTATGCAAAACATCGTGACGGTATGTAGATCTACGGTCGAAATAACTGACGATATTGTTAGACTGTCAGGAAAGTATTTTCCATAAAAATAAGTGAGAAGAGATATATTTTAACATTTTAGAAGTCTATTGTCGGAGATGATTCCGCTCCTGATAAAGGAAGACTTGTCGATACCCTCAAGAAAGAACGTAGAATGAATGTTCAAATGCTCGCCTGGGAGGGAAACAAAAGTAGTTCGGTGGGTTGTGGTTGCCACTAATGATGCGAGCGGTGCCAAGATGGTGAGGACGTTACGGGCGAGAACTATGGCGACGGCCAACTGTAAAAAGAGAGGGGGCTGATAGCCATAAATTACAAATGCAACCACCAATAACAAACCAATTTGCGCGAAATGTCCGAACTCCTTGGTTATTACATTTTCATCCCTTTTTTTTCCTAGATTTGCAGACATTTGATCATTCACCCATTTTCTCACAACTTCGAATCTTGATATAAAGATGTCTAGCTCAACCTTTGTGAATTTTCATTTGGAAAAATGTATAGTGATTCATGAACTTTTGTTCAATGTATAATGTTTGTGAACTTTGAATTTGTCCAATGTGGTTGTTGAATTTTGATTTAATATTCAATGTAACCTATGAACTTTTAAACAATTTCATATACTCTAGGGATTTTATTGAATATTTGCTAAGAACACAAGGACCACGTTTTAAACAAATTAAATATCTAGAGATGACATTACACATTGAGCAAAAGTTTAAGATTTGCTTGTGCTATTATCCCTTCCATTTTTTGTGTTACCTAACGAAAGCACTAATATGGTAAGTCAACCAACAGGAGAAGATTACGTATTGAAATTACTTTACTATAGCTTGCAATAATAATCGGGACGTGTCAAGCGTCATCTGATGTATGCCGATAGGAATTTTGCGTGGATACATGAGAATTCGAGTATAAATATTTTCAAGAATAATGAAATCAATTTCTAAAAAAACTGGTAAACATTATGATAGGTCAGCCTCTCTAAACATTCAAAATGATCCCACTCGCCCAACTTTCCTCTCTCTCTCTCTCTCTCTCTCTCTCTCTCTCTCACAGTCGCCACCTAGAGTCACATCCCTAAGGGAGAGACTCTCCCTCCCTCCCTGTCTCTCTCTCCTTGTCTCATATCTATCTGTCTCTTCGTATTGAAGACTTTTTCGTTGATTTTGTGGACGACACGATCAACATCCTTTAACACGATGAACATCCTTCACGAAAGTAACGAGTTTTGTCTTATGAGCTCTGAAAATCGAAGCACAAGCGCCTTAGAAGAATATGCTTTCTATACATTTGCTTGTCGACTCTAGCTCCAAGTGCTTACTCCAATTAGTTGAATACTCCGCAAGTCTCCAAGACTTCTCTGCTATGCCTTCAACAATTGGCTTATGATTTTGTGATCATTGATATTCTTTTCAACTCTTTCTTCCCAATCTGGTTATATCTAGATTTGAGTGTTATTTTTTTTGTAAGATTTCCACGTCGATATCTCTATTTTGCGTGGAGACTCTTCTTTCTCAATCTAGAGTTATATCTAGATTTGAGTGCTCTTTTTATTCTATTTCAATCTATATAAATTTGAGGTTTACAAGGCATTTTATATGCTCTTTCAACATGTTTTTATTATCGTTATCTCTATTTGGTGATGTGCGAGGGCATCAAATTTAGATATGCACCGTCTTTTGACAAAGCCGTTGCTCTTGGCGAAAAAAATCTCATCGTGTGCTCATTCATTAATGATGATGTAAGATTCAATGATCGATCTCTAGTTGTTTTTTGATGTTATGAAAGATCCGTCTTTGTGGGATAAGCGAGTTTATGTGGGCTGTACTAAGTTGATTAATTTTTCTAGATTTCTTCCATGTAAAATGAAAATTTTTCTTTTCAACCAAAAAAAAAAAAAATTCCGTTCATCGACCAAAGTAAAACCTCACTAATCCATATAAGCATATCAAGCACGTCATAACTTTCGTATGATATTTCGGTGATTCGTCTTAAGTAGTTTTTTCAATTAGATCATGACAGCGACGTGGCTTTTTTTAAAAGGATTTAAGTCCAACATGGACACTACAATTGATGGGGAAAAAGGAAGAAGCAAAAACGACATGTTTTGGCCCTTTTGTTCTCTAAGTTCATTTAAATATAAAACCCTAAATAATAAAATTAAAATAAAAGAAATATAGCTTGGATAAAATTAGGATAGGATAATTTTATCCTTTTCTTTATTTGGTTCTCACCTAGAACAAGATAAAGTGAGACATAAAAGGGATACAACATGAATAAAATTATCCCATGGAGAAGATGGGATAAAGGTGGATATGATTTCTTATATTCATAATATAAAAATTATTTTTTCTTGAATAACAAACTTCTTAAATAAAATTAAAATAATAAATAAATATGAATAACAAAAATAAAAAAATAATTTCTTTTGTTTATTCTGTTGCGGAGCCAAGCAATCGAACGATAAATAGAAAGAACAAGAAAATAAATCGCACACGGATTCGTGTTGAGACTTATATCACAGTTGGAAATGAATCCACTCAAATCAAGCGTCGCGGAGATTATGGAATCGCTTTCACTGGCGCTCTCGGTGTTTTTCCTTACATCAAATAATGTATTTGGCTCCCGATTCTCGCGAAATAATTTTTCAATCTCGCAAAAGAAAATAACACAAACCTTAATACAAGATTTCTATTGGCTTCAACACTTGTAACTCGAAGACGAAGAAAATCCTCTATCAAACGCCCGTCCGACGGCACTTCAAACGTTCATCCTTACGGCCACGGCGTTCGTTGCTTTTATATATGTCAAAACAAGACCCACAAAAGACAAGCCCTGCATGCTCTATGCCATTGCCAGAGAAGTAAATGTTTATCTCAGTCAAAGAAGTCAACACCGAATATGCAAATAGATTTCCTATTCGGTTGTTATCTTGCCAAATTCATACGAAACTGACTTCCGTAACTTCCTTTATTCTTATCCTTTATCTTATGTTGACCGAGTCCAAGTCTGTGTTGGACTTTTCTATTTCTTGAGCAAAGACACCAACACACAATCAACTTTAATTTGTAAGTTGATTACGTATATATTTTCCTTTGCTCGATTTGGATGTCCCCAAATATTCGGTTCGAATTTCATTTTTCGGGCTTAAACTGGCATATTATAACAATTCCTATATGTATCGATAAATTTTAGTTTCTATCTACTTTACAATATATGTTTGCTACATACACACACATATCATATCTATATCATTATATATCTTGGGTATGGTAGTATAGCTTATTATTTAATAATTTTTTATTAAGAAATGATGAAACGGAATAAAAATAATGAAAAAGAGAGATATAATAATAAAAAAGTAAGTAAATAAAAATTAAATACAAGAACCCAGATTTTAAGTGAACAAATTCAAACTTGAAAATGATTTTTCTAATTCTCGAAGAATGTGGGCAATGAAATTTCTATATTAAAAAATAAAAATAAAAACCGCCATCTTATTCTCTTATGTATCTCTAGTTCATAGTGAAGTTTCATCACTTCTTTGCAGTGCTTTAGTTCATATCAAAACTCTATGAAATCGGCGAGAGAGTCGAAACTTATTCTCCTTCGTAGGTTTTTGGTTCACGTCAAAGTCCATAAAAGTAGAAAGAGAGTCAAAACTCATTCTCCTCATTAACTTTGTGGTTCATGCTAAAATTTAACAATTAAAAGTAATAAGAGAAGTAAAACTTTTCATTGTTACAAATGTGAATAATCATATTTCCTTTGTATTACAGTTGGCGGTGAATTATGAGATATTATTATAGTCTCCGTTTGTACATTTTTATGTTCATTTATATCGATATGTGTAAGTACTAAACAATGAACGTGATATGATATGAACATTTCCAGCTTTATTACTTGTGATTCACCAAACAATGAATAGCATACGGTAAAATCACTAGATTTCATATCATATCCTACACAAAATTCTAGAGGGTGCTCTTATGGAAAGATTTGAACTCGAATCTTCTCGTTCCGATATCATGAAAAATTTTGTGGGACCACGATCAACTGCTCTAAAAGCTTAAGCTATGAGATTGGAGAGAGACCGTATAAATATAAAGAACATACAAGACCCGTTCTTAAGCGATGGGAGACAATAACTTCAACACTTCCTCTCACGTGCAAGCCGAATTACGAGCGAGGCGCGTGAAATTTGACTAATGGGGGGTAAAGGCACAATCGCGAAAGGGACAACACTAACTCGATACCATGAAAAATTTTATGAGACTATGACCAACTGTAGATGAAGACGTGGTTTAATATTTTATTACTTTAACATTCCCCCTCAAGCTTGAGTCCGGTCTTATTACCTAGTACTAAGCATGGACATATTTAATTAGGGAGGCAAGTGGGGCCTAGAAAGATTTGAACTCGGGACCTCCCGCTCCGATACCATGAAAGATTTTATAAGACTACGACCAACTGTTCTAAAAGTTTAAGTTATTAGAAGAATACATGGTTCAATATTTATTTATTCCAACATATAACAAAGTAAATACCGGTCAAATCGGCGTCGATGAAGTCAAGATGATGACAGGTCTAACAAAGTAACACAAACAATTGCTAGGGGTGAGCATGGTTCCAAGGTAGAGGCTGGAGGCAGGAGAACCAAACAAGCGAGCCTGGTTCGGTTCTAGGTTCCGATAAACTAGGTTCCAGTTCCCGGTTCCACATTTTTAGGAACCGCGGGTTCCGATTCCGGTTCCTGGTTCTCGATGGAACCGAACCGGAATCGGAATCGGAACCGAAACCCGAGTGTCTAAAGTTCTAAATCCTAGTTTTAGCTTTCTAGTTTTTATTTTCATCGTCATCGTCTCTTAGTTCACTTTTTCCTCTCACCTCAAAGACGCTTGATTTTTAGATCCGAAACTCTTGTTTTCTTGGCTATCATCGTCTTCCAAGTCTCCTCTGTTTCTTAATACCTTCTTGACTATTACTATGGCCGATCGTGTGAAGGCACAAGTGACGAGCTCCTTTGCAACTATTTTACTAAAGGACGGTTCATTAAAAACAATATATAATAAACCATCTCGATTTACTTGGAAATCGTAAAGCGAGCTCAAGGAATTGGTATAAATCTGCGACCACGACCGATTTCAAGGCCTTGGGGAAGGAGAAAACTTATTATCCCTCTCCCTTTCTCGAGCCATCGAATATTTGAACTTCGAAGGTATTCTAGAGAGTAACAAAAATGATATTTGATGTAATCTAATAATATTAATTTGTTGTTTCGTTTAATTTTAGGTCATTAAATTTCGAGTCTCGTGCGATCGGAAGGAAAACTCGGGATAAGCCGTATGCATGTGATTTTTCAATTGGCAATTTATGTTTATTTCATCACATCATGATTTGTGATTAAGATAATTGATTTCTTGTGAGAATGATGGAATTCGTGTTTATGGGTTAGAAAGATATCAAGGTTGAGTTTGTCTCGAAGGAAATTTGGCGTTTCGCGGGTACCTTGGAACCGGACCTGGAACCCTGTGACGGGGGTAGGTTTTAGGTTCCATGATATGCGAGAGTAGGTCTAAGTTCCAAAAATTAAGAAACTTATCTTAGCGGGTAGGTTCAGGGTTCCAAGTGGAACCTACCCGTAACTGGAACCGCTCACCCCTAAGCAATTGCACTAGATTTGGACGAGCCGCAAAGAAATTATCGGGTCCAGGACATGAATTGTAATGGTCCTCGTAAAAAATATTTGCCAGGTTCACCGTAGCTTTCAAAAAACCCCTCCACCGAATCGGCTCAAATTTTTTTTTTTAAACTCGTGATCGTCGTGTATATTCTCTTGGTCAATTATACATAAAAATATAAAAAAAAAACTAAACTTTCGCATATATCCCAATTATATTCCAAAAAATTTTTTGCCTCATAAAAAATTCTCAATTTTTACTTTTATCACAATTCTACCACCGTTAGCCTTCCATCCATAATCACCATTAGTTAATCCTACATGGTATTTTCATGTTGTTAATGAATTACATCTCAAAGAAAGTTGATATGAAAAAATCCTCAAACTTCTCTTCTATTGTCTACTTCCGATACACATTGTCGGAAGATACGGAGCCACTCAAGATGGCGCGTTTCGAGTTCTCCCGGGCACTCAATAGCCTAAAGAACGGCTAGACGTGGAGATTTAATTATTCGGACGAACGATCTCAAATCTCATCGTTCTCGAAACATGTTGTTTTCTAATTTCGAAAATTCATTAGTAAGTTCGGCGAAGAAATTCGAGCTACGTAAAATTAACAAAATGTGATGATGATTATGCATGAAAGGTTGACGATGGTAGAATTGGAACAAAAGTTAAATTTGAGAATTTTTTTATGAGCAAAAAAATTTGATATAATTGGGACATATACTAAAGTTAGAAGTTTTTTGGGTATTATAAGTCGGTAAAATTAAGACAAAAGTAAAATTTAAGGCTTTTCTATAAGACAATTGTTTTTCGATATAATTGAGACGGATGCTTAAAATTGAATATTTTTTTGGGCATTAAGCCCAAAAATATATGTTCAATTTTTTTTTAAATATGTCCTCTCTTATTGGTTTTGCTGATTGGATTTTTGGGCAAGATGCGTTTTTTTTTAGGCGACACAAATTACGGATTACAAATGAAAAAAAAGTTATGGTATTAAAGTCAGGATCATAGAAAAGTTATAGCAGCTGTGTTGTCAAGATCCCTCTCTGATCTATCGTTATCTCTCTCTCTCTCTTCGCGGAGCTAAATAGTCGATCGTGAGAAAGACTCCCAATCAAATGCTCAACCAACCAACAAAATACTCCGTCTGTTTCCACAAAAAGGACAAAAGAAAACACAAGACTCGGCCAGTCCCCACCCTGACTTGTCAGGTTCCCCATCTTCTCTCTCTCTCTCTCATTCACTTTCCCAAGCACTTGGATGGGAGTGAAGGGAACATTGACTAGTTCTTCTTTTGTAAAAAATTTTAAAATATCAAAATGGAATGCTACCATTTCCTTAAATAAAAATTTAAAATAGATTTTATTATAAATACGGATCTGAAATACTCTTACTTTTTTAAAAAAGGACATCAAATGGATATTTTCACAAAATGGACATGGAGTGACCATATAGTTTTTAAAAAAATGCCTGATTTCATAGGCAAAACCGCATTTTTGTCATTTATATTTTTTTTCCTTTTTTATTTTTTTTTTTCTTTTTTCTCCGTTGGCCATCGATGAGGCCGTCCTCATCGGCATCGGGAGAGGGTCACCTCGCCAGGTGTCGGGCGAGGGCGAGGTTGTCCTCGCGAGGATTTGACGAGAGTCGTCCTCGCCCAACACAAGTGAGAGCAGCCGGCGACCTCCCCGATCCTCGACCAGGCTCGGAGATGGCCTAGGGAGGGAAGAGAGAAAAATAAAAAATAAAAAAAAAGGAAAAGGAAAGAAAAAAAAAAAGAAAAAAAATCAAAACATTAAAAATATATATAGTTAGAATTTTTGCCACTGCAATGACCTTTTTCGATGGCCAGAACAGTAACATGCTCGCCGGCCGGACAAAATTCAGGTCCTTTCACCACGAGTTTTTATTTGAAATTTTAACATTTTGGTTTTAATGCCTCTGTCCTCACTTAAAGTAGACATGTCCCTCTTTGGGAGGCACTTCATTTGTGCATGGTGTCTCCTCCTCCAATTATTGCTCCTCCCTCTTTCCCCAAATTAGGAGACACACACCCACTTGCAGTAGAGAGAGAAAGAGAGAGAGAGAGAGCCTTTGAGGACAGTTGCGACTGACTGTACTTGAAGCAAAGGAGGTTCCCAAGGAGCAAGCATGGAAAATGGCGGGAGCTACCCCGATCACCACACGTACTCGCCCACCCCCCAAGCGCTGAACGGTCACTTCCCCGCCCACCTCCCCCACTGCCACTGGGACACCCCTGACCTTAGCTCCGTTGGTCGCCACCCTCAGCCCGTGCTCCGCCCTCTGTACGCCGGGGACGGAGGAGGAGGAGGAGGAGAGCTAGGCGCGCCGCCCGTGCGGGCCGACCAGCACCTCACGTGCCTGCAGCTGGGCAAGAGGCGCTACTTCGAGAGCGACGGAGCAGGGGGCGACAGGAGGTGCAAGACCCACCACGGGGGAGCGACGGCGGTGGCTAGGTGCCAGGTGGAGGGGTGCCACGTGGCGCTGGGAGGCGCCAAGGAGTACCACAGGCGGCACAAGGTGTGCGAGTCGCACTCCAAAGCTCCCACGGTGGTGGTGCTCGGCCTGGAGCAGCGCTTCTGCCAACAGTGCAGTAGGTACAGGCCAAACGCCACACTCTCTCTTCTCTCTCTATCTCACTACTGCAAGCGGGTGCGTTTTTCGACATTTTAACTTTGACTGGGGCATTCGGTGAACGCATCTGAAACATTCGATGGCTCTGAATTCTGAATAGTTGATGATCTAAAATGCAAAATCAATATCAAGATAGAGGTTAGCCAAGTAGGGGCGACTGACTTGACGGTGGGTGGATGGTGTGGGACAGGTTCCACCAGGTGTCGGAGTTTGACGACGCCAAGAGGAGTTGCCGGAGGAGGTTGGCCGGGCACAACGAGCGCCGGAGAAAGAGCTCTCACGATTCTGTTCCCACCAACTCTTCTCAGGGTATGTCTTTCCTGAATCTCATACTTTCCCATCCCTTTTTCTCGATCTTCCGGTCTCTGCCTGTCTGTGCGCCCTTACTCGCTATCTTAATTGCTTTGCGGAAAATAAGCTATTCGACAATAAATAGGATACCAGATTTACATGGTTCGGCTGTCATGATTTATGTCCCCGGAAAGCATCTTCCGAACAAAGACACTGCTTATATATAGATAAGGGTCAGATCCAAAAAATGGAATCTACATAAACTAAGTAAATATTCAAATTGAAAATCTACTCGAATTTGGAAAGGACCTTTTTTGGTCTTAAACTCAAGACATATTCTCAACAGTTATGCCCATCTAAAATAACATTGCATTGGCAGACAGATTTTGGCTTGGCTAACATGAATGAATGTGCTTTAGACTATCACGGTTTTTTGCTGATCCACAATGTGAGAGAATTTAGTATGAAAGTGACTTCACTTGCTCGGCTTCTATGCTTCTCAATTCCAACCCTTGCTTTTTGCTCTCTATTTTGCCTTTACATCTGTGATTTATGCTACATCTACTTTCCGGTTCGGCTCATGGGCGAGGTTGACTCCGGAATTCAATCAAATCTCTTACCCTTTTGCAATGAATGGAATCCCAAGAGAACCCGGCTGTTAGAGCGCGATCCAAAGTATTCGCTTGCCTAGGAACCCAAGCCAATCTCCAGCGTTCCCGGATCTGCAAAAGCGCCTTCAGATCAGAGACATAGCTCCTAATATACCAGCTCTTTTCGTCATCCAGATTTCTTGATTCACGTCGTTGGTGGGACCTTGTTGTTCCTGGCCTTCTAATATCCATATGGATGAGCACTTATAGAAGTGCACTCAATGCCTGATGTAACGCCAAATGCCCTAGCGAATGTACTGATTGATGCTTCGAAGAAATTGCGAGGTAGTAAGAGGGTGTTAGTCTATGTATGGGTTTTTTTTATCTCCATATGCTATTTGCAGAGGAAGAACACAGGATATAAGAATGTCATTCTGATGTAAATAGAAGGTTTGATCTCCTCTGCCTTGTCATGTGAAAATTCTTGCTCATTTGAATTACTGACTGCGGTAAATTGTTTAGCGGAAAGCCTAGTGAATTTATCGAGTTGGAAGTAGTCGGCAAGTCGGATACCGCCAACAATTTTGATCGTATGTCGTAGCGTTGTAGTCAATCTAGTGAGACTCGCCTTTTCTTTCGTAGTCATCTCAAGCGTGTTATTAAAACTTAACAAGAATAGTAAAAGGAGCCTTTTTGGATTGATCATCTGCTTCCATTTTTGCATCTGAGAGTTTGACTTGATCGTGTTGAGCGGCACCTGGTGTTAGTAGCACTGCTATGTCGAGATTAGACTGGTCGTGATATTAAATTGGTGATTTGTTCTTGCATTAAACAAAGTTTAGACTGGTCGTGATGCTCAAAATCTAGATTGGTTGTTATGTTAAGTGGGGTAATCGGATCTTGCATTGCATAACCCATTCTTATGCTCTTTTAACTCCTCGGATTGCTTTCGCTCTAACCAGAGTTGATCGACTGAGATTAGGTAGTGTACTGCTTTATTGCGGATTCTGAACACTGGTTGCTCTTTCGAGGACAGCGAGTTCACATCTTTGTTACTGCTTTCGAAACAGGATGTGCTCTCTCTCTTCTGTCATCGAGAACGGATCCGTGGGTCTCTCCATCTGAGCTTTCCTCAAGATCAAGCGCTGCGCTGCGCGAGCTCATTGCTGAACACCGGGCAACCATCTTGGAGAGGCAGCTCATCTTGGATCGGGACTGGCACTTGCACTATGCTGGAGGGGACCTCGGCGAGGCTCAAAACGGCAGCTCCACTTCACTTTTCCCCAGCGAGCACCAAATGTTGCCTGAACAACGCTGCTGGGACAGGTTCCAGGAGGAACCAGGCACGCAGGTCACTCTAGATCTCATGCAAGCGCCGAGCTCCGCGTTCGGTTTGCTGTCCATGAGGCAAAAGGCTAAGGATGAGGAAGAGTGTTCAGATATATGGAACTCTTTCGCGAGTACCCATGTCGTTTAAATTCGACTCACCCCTCATGTCCGTTTCCTTTCGCTGCAAGGCAGAGGATGTACCAAACGAAGAAGGACCTCTGTCTGAGCTGTATAGAATTTTGTATTTCCTACTTTAGTTTTTGTGTCGTGTTCCATGGAATTGATGCTTTCTAACTCAATCCACCTATTATAGTGTTTTTAGGGCCAATGAAGTTACATTTCTTTGTGGTATATTGCACTGCAATACCTGTCGACCTATGTGTTGGGGGTGTTTCATCTCAGGAAATGAAATTTTTTTTTTTTTTCAGTTCATTCCGTGAGGTGGACATTGATGCATCTTCTATCTATATTCAACTTCGCTCAACTTCCAACCGCGGTTGGAATAACTTCACAAAGCAGCTTTGAGCCAACTCCTAATAATCCCTCTTAAAGAGCATACGCCCTTTCTTCCTAAAAAGAATAAGCAGTTGCAATCTAAACTCTCACATTTAATGTCCTGTCATTGAAATTACATGAGACAGTTAACAGAGTTGACAATGTTAAACCCTTAGATCTAGCCTACTCAACTCTCCCCCTAGCCTTCAGTCTTTTAAATTTGTTCTTCACGGGCATAGCCTAACCAGTTTTATAAGCTCCACCGACTCATCATTTGTCAGCAGCCATCCAAAACGAAATAGCAAAGCCAAAAAACATCTTCAGGAAATGCATCCCAGCAGTCGCTTCCATGCTTATGATCAGAGTCTTCCATCAAAAGCTTCCTTGCTGTTACTCCAGGCTTTTCACTAAGAGAATGATTAAGAATGTTCCACTACCTGAATGAAGAGAAAAAATTAGTAAGCTTAAGCCTTGTGTTCCATCCACAGATTGCAACAAACAGTGCCTTGTGGATTTTGTGGCAGCAACAGCTCTCGGGATCCTATTGTCAAGGAGATGTGCAATAATTTGACGAAGCATACAGCTGTAGAAGGCATAAGGATGCACATGATTTTCATTAATTGAAAGTGCAATGCAAGGATGTCAGGACACACACTCGAGATGAGATCAAGTTGCAATGCCACATCAGTGCATTTACAACGCATGTGATTTTCACACAGCACTGAGCAGAAACATTATAGACCCCGTATCTTTTTTATAGAAGTGCAAATGAAGAAAAATTCCAAACAGGGATTTGCAGTTCCAATGGAACTGAAGTGTATATTCACCATTGCAATAAACAGGAAGCAAAATCTAGAATTCTGAGATTACTTTTTGTTTGTCTGTTAAGGTCACAAGAGATCTAAGTACACCAGGACTGATCTTATCAGCAAGTGCACCTTTATCTGAAATGAAAATGGACTTCTCCTTTACATAGCTCTGCAATCTCTTTGCCTCAAAATCCAGCTGGGATTGTTCTGCATCACGAGAAAGGAAGCTGGAATTGTGGTACCGTTACAATAAAAAGAGAGCACAAAAAAGAAAATACTTCCAATGTTTTCAGTATCTTGTTAGCAATTTGCTCAAGTACCAGCACTACTAACCTTACTCAACCAAAATCTACACCACGTGCCTGAATGTATAACACCATTAAAGTTATTGAACTCCTAAAGATGAAAAACCATCAATGTCCATATAGAAAGCTCATCCAACAACGTTATAATGGGAAAGATGGATTGGTGTGGCCCCCTTTTTTTTTTTCCTCCCATCTGGTAAAAGCATGACATTAAATCTGGACAAACTTTGTTACCCTTGGTGAGCTGGAACAGGATAGCCAAGTTGGATGCACCAAAGAACTTGATTTTCCTACAACTAAGGTGTTCTATTAGTGCTGTTGAGCAAAACGCTCCTCCAAAGAGAACTCACAGCCATAAAAACCTTCGCACAGCGAACGCCAGAAAGGCCACCATAAAAGACATTCCACTTCACGTACTCCTAGTCTTACATGGATGACAATTTGACCAATCCAAATCAATAGAGTCCACCTCCATGTCTTCTATAGTTTTTTGACTTGTAAGGATATGAAGGTTCTGTGACTTGATAAGATTTTCAAGTTCCAAACCACATCAATAATAGATTGACAAATATAAAAGTTAAAAAGATTGCAGATACTCCCTTGATTTACACTAAAGAAAATAGCCTGGCCAAATATGGTGGATCTATGCTGTATCATAATATTATTGAGCTGCCCTTAACTAATGCCAACTAAAAAATAATTTTACTCCAAAAAAACCAACAATATAACTACTGACTAAGTAACGTTATTTTCCAGCTATACTACAGGTGTAATTGTCTCAAAAAATTAACAAGATATACCTAAATTGGACACAACAGTTTGAATTGGTATTTTTGCTTATCTTCGCATCTTGATTAGGACAAATAAGTGCAAATGAAGACTAAATACTAAGAAGGCCTCTAGTACCTGCAGTATCAGAGTCAAAAACTACATCAGGTGCCACACTTTATATCTACTTGAGAAGAAAAGTGCATCTTCTAAAATTCAAGATTTTTTAGGATAGCCTAGAAATACGCTTCATAAATTCCTTAACATGCAATGTAAACACACAGCAATCCTCTTTCTTTATGTTGGCTGATCTAGAAAAAGAGAAACAAACGAGCATTTAGGGCAGTTCACTGCAGATTACAGATAAACGTTTCATAGAGGTAACAGCATATGAATGACGTTCCAATTTGGTACACGTCTTTATAGAAACAATAGACACTGTATCATGTATTAGCTCCTTTTGTTATGAGCTCATCTTCTATATGATAGGCACTGCGTCTCTTCCCCCATTAATGAATATATACATATCTCACATAGAAATATGTAAACAAGCAGATTATTGAGCAGCTGCCAAGCTGATTTGAGACCACGGATATTGCGAAAAAGTGATAGTAATGCAACAGATATAAAGGACACCCGAGTTAGATAAATAGGGTGGCCCCAGCTCCAGATTCTCAAGTTCTCATAGGCAGGTCAGTTACAGTGCTTCATCTAGTGTTCTTTTATCGTACTCGAAAATCAACTCTTCCAATCAAAAGGTCTCTGACAGCATATACAACCATGGCATCCACTTTCTCTCCCAAAATGCAGTCGGTGTCGATACGTTTCTCCCAGGAATACTTAAGACCCAACCTTCAAGTTTTTCCATCAGATTTTTCTTCCAATCTTGTATACAAAACACAGAACCCTTCTTATCCTTGATGGGAGCAAGCCATCCTAGACAAAAACCTGCTACTGGTTGTAAACCTCCTCTACATAACCATATATTCAAATAAGCACCTTCATCTTGGCTAACATTCCTCTTAAAGTTCAAACTACATTCTTCCTACATCAGCTTATCCAGGACATTTGCCCCACAAGTTACCCTGTTGCCAGTCACTTGAATAAAGAACTAACTACAGAAGCAAAGTATAGCATAAATTCAACTATTACAACTTTCAAAGACGGTATTTCTGTTCAACAGCCAGAACATTAGAACTACAAGTTAAAAATAAGCACTCAACTAACATAGCATGGAATATACAGAAACTTGAGACCTTCATATGTGAGCTAGATCGATAGCTAGAAATAAAACAATTAAAAGGCTTTCTAGAAGAAAATCATATAAAAGACAAAAGGCAAGGCAAAAACCTTCTTCCAAAATAGAATGTGCCGCGTGAAATGGAATGCTTGCAAAAATATCAGTTCCAGGGAACATCATCCACGTGGGCTCCTTTGAGTCGTAATTGCCACATGTTGTACACACCTCATGCACCAAGGGCCTTCAATCCTGAGCCACCAATATCCTTCATAAGCGACTCAAAAGGAGATGGAACACTAGTTTTTGTTGTGCGAGCCTTCTTTCTTAATGCCGTGAGTGCTTCCCTATTTGCATTCCGCAGTTTGTCATTTTCCACAAGCTGCATTTTCATCAGTAAAAGCATGTAACATGCCATCCGTAGCTTTGACAATAGTAAAGAATAATAAACATAAAAATGTTGATCTTTTTTTCCCCCTCTTTTGCATTCTTGAGATAAGCAAACGATGTAGAAAATACAAGCTGGTCCAAATTTATTGCCATATCCCTATGTTTTTGGAAAATGGAAAAAGCAATGGCAGTAAAATTTTCACAACGGCTGCAAAACATCAAGCCGCTGATCACTCTAACCACCTGATTTCGAGCTAAAAGCAGTCTCTCTGCGTCAGTTTCAAGCTCAGCTAGACTTTGCTGGAATTGTTTCATCGTCTCATCCATATCTCAAAGCTTTGTGGCAATATACACCTGAAATAATCAAAGTTCAAATGGTCGGACAGCTCAATGAAAAATGGAAAAATTTAATGAGAATAAGATGTGTTGCGACCCTCCCGAAGGTGGTTTAGAGGTATTTGCTTGAAAGATAATCCGAATGGTTCATCAAGAAGGTGATGCACCACATGACAATCCAAAGCGTTCATCAATTAAGAGCGTCGGCTCTCCCAAGCCCATAGCTCGCGCAACATTGGGTTTTCCATTTTTTGCTTTTTAACAACCTAAGAATTTTCTAGAAGTCCCCACTAGCCATTTTTGGGGTCGGCTAGAACCCAAACGAGACGTGGGAGAGTCACCTCATTTCCTACGCAACCAAAGATGTAGGGTCGAGGACTTGATTACACTAGCTACTTAACCAGTACCCTTTCGGTACCTAAACTTGATTGTTTGTTAACTAAGGTTTCCAGACAGTTTTCTTATTCAATTATGAGTCCCAAAGTCCTCGTCCACCAAGTGTAATGCAAATGTTTTTGTGTTTATTATGTTCCTAGTGTGAAACCTAACCAGTCAACTATGAAAATGAATAACAACACAAAAAATGTATAAAAGGAATCACAACAAACACATCAAAAATAGCAATGAAGAACGAGTAAATGATACAGTGTGGTAAATCAACCCCGATACGAGTCGGGCAAAGAATATGACATGGCCTCATTATTAAGCCCCCCGGACAGCAACCCTCATGAGCTACAATCAAATCGAATCCATTCTAGTCTAAAACAGCAATCTACCAAAACTAAACTATAACCAAGGCACTCACTAAAATATATGAATATCAACCAAGTGACACTAAGCTAAATCTAATACTAAGATCTAATAATCAAGAACTAATTTCTAACCATTTTCTAAATGTTTGTTTTCGAATTTTTTATTTTATTTTATATCTTCTACTGCTTTCCTGACTTTTCTTTCATTCCTGTCACCTTCATTAAGTGAACAAGCCTAAGCCCTTGCAGTTTTTGGAACCTCCATCAACAATCTCTAAAGATGAAACTAAACCCAAAAATCTATTACCATAAATGTTGTTTCCTACCATCATCGCCAAACTCTATCACCATCACACCAGAACCACAGTCACTTGCCTCTAGTCACTTACCTCTATTAGCTGCCACCTCCGGCCAATGGCCATGAATATGGATTCTATCAAACAATGCAAAGTATAAGCAAGGTAAATGGACAGAAGTCAACTCAAACTTTGAAGTCATTTCATCACTGGTAGTCTCCACAGGACATGGGCAGGGTCACATGCAAAAGAAAGACAAGGAAAGCAGAGAAAGGGACATGCAGATTCGATTATGATGAAATATGACAGGAATCAGCCCTAAATTCTTTAACAAACCGATTGAAAACAAGCAATCTATATTGACATGCGTTCAGATCCAAAATATCATGGATGACTTTTCAGTTGCGTCTTTGAGACACTTCATCAAACAAGTGACATACATTTCATTGACGAATGAAACAAAAGCATAATGCGCTCGGGTAAGGACCAAATCCATATGAAATCACTTCAAAACGTCTGCAATTAACCGATGTAAACTTGACTAGGATTGATTTGATTCTAAACCAGAACTCGTCTTCTTTTTCTTTGTCGAAAGAGGGTGTAACCGAGCAGATTCAATCAACAAACAAATGGACATGAGGATTCATGTGCCTTTACTCGAATTTGGCAAACTTATTTCAATATTGGTTCAGTTTCCGATATGACTCGAGTACATATGGCAATCAGCAAGTAAGAGACACGCTCAAGAATGAACTAAATGACTCCAATCTGAGTTGAGCATTTCATCGAACAGAAGGTATGCATCTCGGTTCTGAGTCTAAAAGCAACGGTGAAATAGCAATTCACAACCAAACCATCACAGCAACAATATAAGAGATTCGAATTATCAAAAGGGTGAAATAGCAATTCACAACCAAACCATCACAGCAACAATATTAGAGATTCGAGTTATCAAAATGAATTCCAATAGCAGTTAAATCTCTAACATACAGAAATTAGAATTCTTGGTCACTGTTCAACACACTGTTCAACAGGAAGAACATCCGAAGACTGAACATGAGTTTATGTTTAACATACCTAGAGCCTTAGCTTCCAACGATGTGCAGATTGAAGAATAATGTTCTTAGATTCTTCAGTGGTGAGGATCGTCCACGACGAAAAGAAGATCGAGCAAGAATGAGGCTCTTCGAGGTCTCAGGCCAGTATACAGAGTAAAACGTGGGTTAAACCGCACAACTCGAGAATAGTGGATCGCGTCAGCAGAAATCGGCTACTACAGCCTGAAATCAATAAAGAAAGCCGTCACTGGCGGTTTACACCAGTGGACAAGCCTCGAACAAAATCCAAGTCCTTCAAGCTTTCTTCGCCAGAAAACGAAGCAGAATCGGTAAGAGTCGAGCGCAAGTATGCAATCTGAAAATCAACGGCGTCGGATTGTGTTGGATGGCAACTGAGAAGGTTCATTTCCTCCGGAAGATTTTCGTACAGAGATAGATTATCTTCGGCTCTGAGCCGTTGTTACCTGGTGATGGACCATCGGCGGTGATGTTGCGGCAGTCGGAAGTTATGACAGGTGGCGATGGAACGGAAACCAGTTTGTGGAGATTGTCGATCAGCGCGAGAGAGTGAATGAGAGAGATGGGTTGCCCATATTCCAAAATGGGCCTTGCTCCCATGGGCTTGTTTGGGCTGAACAAAAGAGTTCGAAACAAAAATGGGTTTGATCCAGATCCGTGGGTTGCATTTGTGATTTGAATCCTAAGGGCCCAACCCTTTTTGTTTTTCAATGTTTCATTGTGTTTTATTATAAGAAATTGCATACTTGATGTATCGGCAAAAAATTCAGGTGTCAACAAGATGCAGACCGAAAGTAGAAAGATTATTTCCGTTTTAGCAAATTTAAAGGATACATAAATATAGCAAGAATAGCAGAATATCAAGACTCGAGAATACCTTAAATAGAACAAAACAGAGATATTGTGTTGTTACTTTCATGTTGAGAAGTCAAGCAGGTGGTTCGGGCCGAGTTTGGGCAGATCGCATATGGGGTTGGACCAAATTAACCTATATAAACCCATTTCAATTGGAACGAAAATAGGAAAGTAAATGAAAGGAAGGTGACAAAGTGAGGGCGGAGAAGACAAGTGCGTTGGCAGTCAAATTGAATTTTGAAGACATTCACTACCCCTACTAATGCAATGAATTTGCTTGCCTTGGATGCCCATCGTGACCTATGTAGCATCGACACGACAGAGAACACGAGACACGACACGTCGACACGTGATTTCTCAAAAAATTGATAATTTTGACACATTATATATTAAATATATATTTTTATATATACATAACAAATTATCATTTTTATGTACTCCAAACATCACGATAGTATAGGTCTCCAAACCTACAATTGCCTAAATGTCATAGCTAATTCATATTTGTCATTTAGATATGATTGCTTTGCGGTAAAAATGCTTGGTCACCCTAGATAGTAGCTTCAAACTCATAAGATCGCAACATATTCCAAAAAATTGTTGTTGGAAAATGTTAGTCAAAACATAAAGAGAGAAAAAAAAAAAAGGCATCACAAGGTATTGGAGATATTGACAGCCCTGCCTCCACGAGCATCAAATAATCAATAATGGAAGTAATGCAGTTTAAAATATGGGCAAAAGCCGGCCGCCTGAAAATTCCTTAATTTTTGTTTGTTGGCAGACGGCATCGCCCGATTTTTTAAACCCTATTTTCTTTTATTTAATTTTATTTTTTTTATTCTTTCATTTGATTTTGTTAATTGATTTGATTAAAAAGAACCCCCACTCGTCTCTATTTCGCGCTGCACCTTTTAAAGTAGCCATAGATTGGGCAAAATCAACTACTCTCCACGTTATTCTAATTCAAGACCATGCATTTAAGTTGCAGCATTCCGTCTACCTCTCAAAAAACCTGCTCAGATGATTAAACTACTGGAACTAGTTCAAGTTTCTAAAATAGCAGTGCAGGATTCCAACCCGCAATTTGTGCCTGGGACAGGTTCATTGACAACTTCTCAACTAAATTTGTGTACGCTAAATCAGCAGCCAATCCCACCCAGATCAAACTGCAATTAGATAAGGGGGAATCACATTGGCTTGCACTCTGTTTCCGGACAAGAACTATCCACCAAACTTCTCCTTTTCAGAAATATACAACTCATTTCCTGTTTGTCCCAAATTAATCATAATATCCAGCCCTTACTGTCCCCGTTTCATGGTACCTCTCCAATCGTTATCTGATGTGCAAAAATTTCAAGTGTGCAGCATCCAGTCAGAGAAAAGAACATCAAGAAACCAGAGAAAATGCGCGTTTCACAGCAGATCTTACAGTTAAGCCTCAGAGCACAGAAAACAAACTTACTAATAGGCACGTCCTCACTCATCAAGTTTCCCCACAAATCAGAAATTTTACCACATAAGCCCGAGGCGAGCTGAGGTGGGGCGAACGAGAGGGCAAGCTGAGACGAGGCCCGCGGCCTCGAGGTGGAGAGCCGCGACGCGTCGAGGGGAGGCGAGCTGAGACGAGGCCGGAAGTCGCGAGGCGGCGAGTGGAGGAGACAGACGAAGCGTCGAGCGGAGGAGACAGACGAAGCGTCGAGCGGAGGAGACAGACGACGCGAGACAGAGCGCAAAGGTGCGAAGATGCTGAGGCGTGGAGAGCCGCGACGCGTCGAGGGGAGGCGACGGACGATGCGATGGAGGCGAGCCGAGGCGTGGCCAGCTGAGACGAGGCCGACAGTCGTGAGGCGGCGAGCGGAGGAGACAGACGACACGAGACGGAGTGCCAAGGTGCGAAGACAGGACGCGAACAGAATCGAGAGGAGAGACAAAATTACGGTTGCGTTTTTCTTTTGCCCTTAAAAAAATTTGAACATGCCGACCTTACCCGTCCCTCGCGTGTCCATTATGTCGACTGCGTGTCGGACCTCGAGCGTGTTGGGACGTGTCCGGCGCGTGTCGGACATCGACACGTGTCCGGCACGCAATAAAACCTCCCGTGCTACATAGATCGTGGCATACGATTTATTGTTATTTAATTCGACAGAATTTAAATTGACACGTGCCAATTTTTTATAGGTGCTGACTAGGTACAAAACACATTCACCACAATTGCATATCCTTTTTCCAAATTTCAAGCCTTCGGAAAAACAATGCCATTGACACTAGACGAAGACATTGCGCCTGCAAAATAAAAAACTAACATTAAACATATTTAAGTTTGATGATTTGGCCAAATACCGAAAATATAATCTTTTATTAACCAACTTTTTTATCACCCAAAATACTTTCATCCTCATTAGCCAAAAGAGTCCGGTTCTACTTATTCATAAATAACTTAGTACCATGCCGAGATTAGTTCGAGTTGTATGTGAAAAATTGGCAATGCAATAGTCTCTAATTGAATCGGTATTCAAGCGATTAAAGCAAATTCTAAATGCCCAAAAAAAAAAATTAACCGTCGTAATTAACAAAGGCCTAGTCATGTATTCGTAGCAATGAAGTTTTAAAAAGGAAAATCAAAGAATCAAAAGATTTAGCCTCCTTCAGCAATCTAAAATCTGAAAAACCCTTAAACGACATCGGCTTGATCCCCAGCGTGGTCATTGACGCTGCCCTGTGACATGAAGATCTCGTAGACCAACCCAGCCACTCCGCCTCCTGCAATGGGCCCAACCCAATGAACCCAGTGGTCGCTGAAGTCTCCCGTGACTGCCGCTGGCCCAAAAGACCGAGCCGGGTTCATGAACCCGCCGGCAAATGGCCCGGTCAGCATGAAGTTCGCTCCATACACGAACCCGATTGCCGTGGGGCCCGCTATCCCATGCGGTCCCTTTCGCGGGTCTCTCGCGGCGCAGGCTGTGTAGACGAGAGCAAATGTCCCTATGAACTCCGTCGCCGCGCCGCCCATGCCCGTCACGTGCGGAGCTAACCTGCCTGTCGGTATCGCCTGTCCAAACAATATTCTTTACTTATAGGTACGTAGAAAATGCAGATGTGTATGGAGATTTAAATGCAAATCAAGCATATCTTAAGTTTGGATAAAATTATACCAAGTGTATTAGACATGATCTAATTTTACGACAAAATGTTTCATTCGCTCTCTTATTTGTGTTAGGCTAGTTTTAATTGAGAATAATAACATTTCCTCCAAAAAAAAAAAGAAAAGGAAAAAAGGCCCAAAAAAAAAAGAGAGAGAAGTAAATCACCACTGTCCGTGGTAGAAGTTCATTAGGAAGAAAGTCAAATTATACCTGGCCGGCCGTGAGGAGCATCAAGAGGATACAAGCTACAGCGGAACCCAAGAGCTGAGCCAAGCAGAAGCAAACTCCTCTCAAAATCCTGACGTGACCTCCCATCACCATCCCGATCGTGACTGCCGGGTTGACGTGGCCGCCGGAGATATGCGCCGACGTGAACACCGCTGCAAACAGGGCAAAAGCATGCGCTACAGCCACCGCCAGGGTGTGGCAATTCTTGCCAGCGGTGCCTGCTGTGGGAGGCGCCGACATGCCTGGTAAAGTCAGTTTCGAACATGTAAGCAAAATTCTTGTAAAAGTTAGCAAAATCCATCTTTCCATTTCCATAGTGACTGGCCAGGCTACATCGAAACCCCAACATGATTACCTATGCTTGAAATGAATTGTGGTCACTTGGATTATGATAACATAAGTTCGACGACGGTCCTACCGGTAGTAATCTCATGAAATCCATGCGATGCGAGCGCTAGGAGGAACGTACCGGCGGAGATCGAGGAGCCCAGGCTGGCGAAGACGAAGATGAAGGTGGAGACGAACTCGGCGAAGTAGGAGCGGAGGGAGGACTTGCTGAACAGCTCTTCCATGACGTCGAGGAATTGGGAGCCCGCTCTCAGAAAGGAAGAGACTTTGATCACTCTCATGGTTTTTGGATTTCGCTGTTTAAGGCCCTTTTGTTTCTGTCGAAGGAAGTAGTTTCACTGCACGTAGTGATTCGATTGGAGATAGTGGGGGCTCTTTCCTGAGGTTCTGTCCTGACACGTTCATCAGTGTTAAAGAGGTAACTGCCTGACTTAACCGCTTTCCTTGATCGTGGATTAGAGGGCCGATGTTTTGACGTTAAAAGTTGTTTTTTTTTAATAAAAAAAATCTCTTTTTTTTCGTTTCTTTATTAGGTTGATGAATTTTAATTTATATATTTTTTTTGCTGCAGAACGCACAGCCACAAAGCGCTCACGCTTGAATTGAACGCTTATATTGTTTAAAATAATTAATGAATGATAAATACTTTCGTCATGAACAACTGTGTATATCTAAATGTTTTCATGAATGATGCTATTCGGACGATAGTAGATCTTGGGAAACAAAGAGAAGATGGGTACGAACGAAATATGCAGCAACAAGAAGAAGGAAAATGATTGAATAGAGAAACTCCTAAACATTTGAAGATTTGGGTCGATATTAATGGTGACTTAGAGAAGATAGTTCAAAAAGAAAACTTTCCTTTATTTCTTTATAATTAATTGAGGTCATAGGATTCTATCCATTTATTCATTCTATGCAAATCTAAAGTAATTTCATTTTTTCTCACTAAAAATTAAAACAAGATTTTGAACCAATCGACTAAGCATTTTGTAGGGTTTTTTTCAAAATTAATTTTTTAAAAAAAATTAAAAAAAAATTTAAAAAAAAAAAAAAAAAAAAAAAAAATTTAAAACCACAAAAAAAAAAAAGAAAAAAAAAAAAAAAAAAAAAAAAAAAAAAAAAAAAACAAAAACAAAAAAAAAAAAAAAAAAGAATAAAAAATTATTTTTTTTTTTTTTTTTTTTTAAATTTTAAAAAAAAAAAAAAAAATATACTTATTTTGTTTATAATTTTTTCTTGTGAAACATATATTTATAATATAATTAGCAATAATTAATGTAAAAATTATTAAGATATATAATTAATAAATAATATTGTAATTATAGAATTAATTAAAAATATTCATAAAATAAAAAAAGATTTTCATAATATATAATAATCGTCAACTTACCAATTATTAAAAAATATTTTTCGTATTTTTCTAGAGGGTGGGCCTTTTTTCATATTTTTTTAAATTTCATATTTTTAATTATTTATACTTATAATATTTATTTTATTTATTTATAATTGGTAAGTTGATGATTGTTTTATATTATGAAAATATTTTTTTCATATATCTTACCAATTTTATTTTATGAATATTTTTAATTAATTACATAATTACAATATTATTTATTAATTATAGATCTTAATAAATTTTTACATTAATTATTGCTAATTATGTTATAAAGATAAGCTTCACAAGAAAAATTATAAATAAAAGAAATATTATAAGTACTAATAATTTAAAAAATGAAATTGAATTATTAGTATTCTGAAATTTGGTCTTTTTTAAAAATTGCATTTTTAAAATTATTAGGACTTATAATATTTTTTTATTTATAATTTTTTCTTGTGAAACTTATCTTTATAAAAAAAATATTTAAAATAAAATTGGTAAGATATATGAAAAAAAGATTTTCATAATATATAACAATCATCAACTTACCAATTATAAATAAATAAAATAAATATTATAAGTATAAATAATTAAAAAATATGAAATTTAAAAAACATACAAAAAAAGGCCCACCCTCAAAAAAAATACGAAAAGTATTTTTTTAATAATTGGTAAGTTGACGATTATTATATATTATGAAAATCTTTTTTTATTTTATGAATATTTTTAATTAATTTTATAATTACAATATTATTTATTAATTATATATCTTAATAATTTTTACATTAATTATTGCTAATTATATTATAAAGATAAGTTTCACAAGAAAAAATTATAAAAAAATAAGTATTATAAGTACTAATAATTTAAAAAAACGAAATTGAAAAAGAAAAAAAAAAAAAAAAAGGGCTTTTTAATTTTTTTAATTTTTTTTTTTGTATCGTACATCTATTTGTACATGAATTCCCGGTCAAGATATTGTACTATATTCTATTATGCAGATCATGTGCAATTAAAAAAATCAAACCCATTACTATATCGATGTCTCTTGGAATCCTAAACTCGTAAAAATTGAAAAAGTCTCAATTGCGCAATTGTGACTTCTATGGGCTTTTTTGCCGCAGAATGCCCAATCTCCAATCTCACCCGCTCTTGAATTGGGCGCACGCATTATTAATCACGACTGTAAATAAATGTGGTAGAAATTTGGACTGCCTAATGAAATGAATTTATGCTTCTAACAAATATATAAAGAACACTGAGACACGTCTTTGTACCGATGTTTAAATTCACACAAACATTATTTGGCCAACGATACACATTCAACGAATTAGGGCACATTTATTTCTCCAAAAGTAAATGATTCCAAAAATATTTTGTAAAAGATTATTGCTTTTTAAATCATTCACTTTCAACGAAACAAACAAAGCTTTAGTCACATGTAAATTTTCACAATTCTGCCAATCCACCAGTGATTCTGTAAGCCTTTCCACCTAGATAGGCAAGCGTATACCTCTGATTGTTACCTTTCTATCCGTTCGGTATGTCGATACGCGTGAGAAAAGAAAAACCACACCACATAAACGGTTGACATAATTCATAGATTATGGAAGTAGCAGTTTGCAAAAGTTCCAATTAGGATCATTAAGCAATTTTTTTTTTTTGGTTAGATAGATCATCAAATAAGTTGAAATGTAAGAAAAAGTAGCAGAAGAGTTCCTATTGAGTTACCTTATACATGCTCCAGCAAAAGGTGTCTTCAGGAAAATCATTAAACAGGCACGGGCATAACTACCCATTTGACACATTCATAACCAGTTTCCTAGGGGACTATATTCATACCGCTTTTGTGGATTTTGAAGGGAGCAGACGGGGGTCAGAGCACAATCCCAACGTTCAAAGTAGACGTGCTGCATCGCCTACTTTGTGAGCGCATGCGTATTATTATCAATGCATAGTTGAGCTTACAAAATTTATCTGATCGCACCCCGGATCACCTGTGGTACATGACTAACACATCTCTGTTCTTGAACAAAGAATATTACAAAGCGCAAAGCAAAAAGAATAAATAGACATTTGATCCTCACAGAAGGGTATTGGGATTACTTATCCCAAAACTATTCAGCCTTACTTGCCTTGTGTGCATTTACCAACTGCATTTGCACATCCTGGGAGACAGCTGAATGTTCTTTGTATTCCATTGTGAACTCGCCTTTGCCCTGCACAAGCAGCAGAGACATGTGAGACGACGGTGGATTGTGGCATTCGTAAAGGAATTCAATCAACACAAAATCCACCTGTGTCATCGAACGAAGAGCCGTGGAGTAGCCAAACATATTGTTCAAAGGGACCTGGGAAGCAGGAACAGAGAGAAGATGAAACACGAGTTTCTGACAAAGTTAAGGAATAGCAATTCACATATTGACCGTGAGAGATGTGTTGACGATTACTACGTAAATGTATCATATACAATCAGTCCACAAACCATTAATGATCAAACTTGCAAACCCTGAAACGCGACCTATCAAGGCAAACATAATCTTGAACTAGCCTTCACAATAGCGATCTAGATTTTAATTATTCAAAACCATTGTTATTTTTTTCAAAAAAAAAAAAAGGTAGGCATGCCGTTGTCGAATTATATGAGAGCATGAACTCCAAAAATATTCAAAATACCTTTTTAAGGCAAATTCTTGCCCAGATAACATAATCATGTACATTCATTGTTGCTTTTCTTTTAGACAACGTATATACACATACTAGTTCAGAAGCCACTAGCCTGACAGGCCAAAAACAGCCCAACAACATACAAATTTACAACATCAAAATTAGAGGCACTGCATCCAACACTATAATAATTCAAAAGTTAGAGGCAATAATGTTATGCATACCTGAGCTATAATTACTGTTTCATCTCCATCCTGGTCATTGCCTACAATCACACCTTTCCTCCTGTAATACAACAAGGTCAAGTACTTATTTAGCTTTGAAAACATCGAGGAGAACATAGCAACATCGTGGAGCAAAGATAGATGGGAAGGCTCACTTGTTGATATCACCAGCAACAGTTCCCTGAAACTCTGTCGGTACTTTTAACTCCACCAGCATTATCGGTTCCAGGATTACAGGTTTTGCAGCTGAATAGCACTGTTTCACAGAATATATGATTAGCACCATGAAATAAAGTGAATTTGTCGTGATCAATTTTTCCTATTTGCTTTTTTTTCAAAGGGTAAAGTAACATGTTAGATTTCTCCCAAAGCTGTGAAAAATAGTTTGCAGTAAACTACTGGATAGAAGGTACCTGTCTAAATGCATAGATGGAAGCCAACTTAAAAGCCAGCTCACTAGAATCCACAGCATGTGAAGCGCCATCCGTCAGAACAACACGAATATTTTCAACAGGATGACCAATCAATGACCCCCTGCATGTAAAAAAGAAGCAAATTGATTAAGGAATCAAATGCTATTTTCATGTTCTATCGGCAACAGGACTATTGGCATTTCACAAATTCCAAACAGCTTTCGTAACAAATTTGGGCTAAGGGGAGAGACAAACTCACGAATTGGCAGCTTCTTTGAAGCCTTTCTCAATTGCAGGGATAAAATTGGAAGGTATGGCCTGCCCAACAATCATGTTTTCAAATTCAAACTTTACAGGCGACCCTTGTGGAAGAGGTTCAACATACCTGTCATTTGAAAACTTTAACAATCAAACAAAGCTAGACAGCAAAATACACAAAGGAGATTCAACTGCACTGACACATTAACTTCGTTCTCGCACGGGTGTGGTAAGATTACTGAAATCCACAAAATTAGCCTCAAATTGAAAGGAAAGGTAATGCTGTTTAATTCTATAGTGGCTGCTATATACACATGCAGCGGTTCAACTCAAGTATCTTAACTAAGTGGATCACATAAATTATGAAATAAAAGGCAGTAACATATTTTTCATTCTTAAGCATAAGCCAAATTTACAAATAGTTCTAAAAGTCATCAATCTTTCAAATCACTATTTAGACCTAGTTAGATAGTCAAGGCGAAAAACCTCATTAAATCTATAGAATCTCAAAAGCGCCATCTCCAAGACAAAAGCATTTACAACTAAAGACTATCTTTGCAACTTTCTTCATGTGTGTGTTACTGAGACCCCTCACTAATTAATAAGCAGCTTTCTGAGATACATTATCTGACTGGGCCACACGTTACCTAACAGGATACGATTCACTATAAAGACCGGACAAAGATACATGTAATAGCCTCAAAGTTGCAAGGAGAAGCCATCAAACTAGAATATTAGTGAACAAGTGCCAAAAATTAGCCAAGGTTCTGCAGCCCTCCAAAGCCCACAAAGAAGTATGTTAAAACAATAAGACCAGGACTTCCATTTCAGGAGTTAGTGAGAACAATGACCCAAAAACATCTCTCGCTGGATTATTCTTTATTTAATGGTAGACAAGGTACAATAGCTATTTCTTTCTAATATGCTGCCAAAGCAAATAGCTTAATAAGTTTCGAAATATGTAAAGTCCAATCTACAAAGCATATCCTAAAAGCTTGATTGAGCAATTTAATATTCACTTGAGTTCTGATCATCGAGATAGATCTAATAGCAGCTACAGATAACTGAATAGTTTTCAGCAAAGAAATACGAAGGAAGTCCCTCTCTGCAATCAATCTAGCACTCGGCACAATAACAATGTGTCAGTCATTTGCAACAAAGCTGTAAGCTTAACCTTGTAGCAAAGCATGCTAAGGGAAAACGCAAATGCTCATGGAACATTAGACGCAAAAACATAACAGATAAATAAATATATTAAAGAAGAATATCAAAGACATTATCCTGTTGCAAAAATCAAGAACTGAGATAAAAAGAACCAAGTAAACCAGACATGAAAATCCAACATTTGCTTATTCAGGTGCACCTTCACTTACCCACATACTCTACCATATTGACCCTGTCCTCCGGTTTGCTTCTTATGCAAGTAATCAAATGCAGCACGCTGTGTAACAGTTTCTCTGAAATTCACTTGAGGCTTTCCAACAGTTGCCTCTACCTGTTATGGGAGATGAAACCTTTACTAAGTACTTATTTAACTCTCAACAGCAAAGGGTGAAGAAAAGAATTTTGCATGACATGGAAGTGAGGACACACCTTGTACTCCCTGTGAATTCGTTCAACGTATATCTCCAAATGCAACTCTCCCATACCAGATATGATGGTCTATTATAGAGAAAAAATATATATTTCATCTAAGGAAACAAATTGACCCCAAAGATAATTTGAAACTGCATAGAATACAAACCTGCCCACTCTCAGCATCCAACCCCACACGGAAGGTAGGATCCTCCCTTTGGAAACGGTTTAAAGCTTTTGAAAACTATTGAAAGGAAAAACAAACATGTAAATTGAGGATTACCACTCAAATACAGTGAAAGAAAACTTTTGTAAACTAAGTCATATGCTACTCACTTGTCCCCCAGAATCTTTTGAAACTGGGTTAACAGCCAAGGACATCACCGGCTCAGGCACATTCATGGAGGTCATTGTGTATTTAACTTTCCCATCAGTGAATGTATCGCCTGACAAATGAAGGTAAAACATCTAATATCAAGTCCCAAGGGAAAAGAACAAAGGACAGAGACGCTCATACTCAAGCTAAAGACCAAGTGTTTTGGCCTCATGTTAGCTAACTAAGCTTATCACATTTAATATAATTTCAACATAATTCCAACCTTTCTTTTACATTTAACTACAGGAAATCAATATTTTGCTCGTGTGACAAATTTCCCTCCCCCTTTTCAGGCAAATTAAAGCTTCACAAATCAACAATCAATGCTAGCTGAGCACTATCATGCTGGGGAGGCACAGAGAGAGAGAGAGAGAGAGAGAGAGAGACCTGAGGCGCAATCCACTCCAAAAACAGCAACAATTTGCCCAGCATGTGCCTCTGGAATATCCTGTTGAGTAGATACTCAAATAAGATCAGTCAATGACCAAAACTGACCTAGCGTACGAGTTTGACTTTTCTTACATCGACCCAAAATAGAAGAAGATAATAGCTAATTATGTAACTAGAAGTCAAGAACTTACCTCCATCTCATCAGAATGCAGCCGTACGAGGCGAGGAACCTGCTCCAGAACAATTAGGGAAGTTCATAAGTCCATAACACATGTAACTGGAATATTGAAGGCAGTGGCGGAAATTGAACAAATAAAAGTGATGAGCAATACATCCATGTTCCAAATAATGAGTAACATTTGCTTGTTGCACCGTAACAACCTTAGCAACAGATTGCACCTAATATGAAATAGGGCTGGATATGATGACTTTAGCAATCTAGGGCGGGTGATTTCCGTGAAGCTCCCAAAATCACGATAAAAAATGCAACAATCTTAAGGATGCATTATTCTGGTTTATAAAAAGCATTTAGCAGATAAAATTAGGACAAGCCACCACTGGCACCTGTTTTGGATCAACCATCTAAAAAATTCCATAAGTCACACTAGTAGAATGATCACAGACCAACCACAGTGGACTTAAGAGTAGTTCAAAACCAAATGATTATTATGAACCAAAATATTCACTTTTGGAGAGATATCGATATTGGTAGACGTAGTTACCACTGCTTCACAAGTTCATTCGTCCACACAAATGGCAAAGCAATCTTAGATAGATTCTCAAGGTTGCTTGGGATACTCAGAATTGGTTTCTCAAGAATGCCGGAACACATGAAACCTGATTCCTGCTGGACTAGGCACAGAGGAACTAAGTCTGGAAAGAAATAGGAAAAATCTTCCTTTATGTGTTAGGTGGAATTCATGAATGTAGAGGAACAGGAGGCCTTTTCAAAGTAAAGTTCACTCTTCAGAAGCTAAAAGCTTTGCTCTACACCTGGCTATTGGCTGGATTCCTTCATAGGCAGGAAAACTTTCTCACTTCGTTTTCTTTTGTCGCATTTTCTTTTTCTGTTACTTTCTGATATATACTCAACTCCTCCAGACTACCGCTCCTTTACTTCCAAAAGTTTTTATAAAAAGATAAAGAAGCATCTCAAAGTGAATATTTTTCCACCCAACTGAGGAAACTTATCATGACATATACAGCATACAAAAGAAATAAAATCCAGAAAGTATCCTCTAAGAATTCTCGACTCACCTTCACCTTCTTTCCAGTATTTACATTGATGATAAAGTCGCCCTTCCGAATGACACCCTCGTAAATTCTTCATTACACAAAAACAAAGTCAGAGGTAGATATTCACTAAAGCTTACCACTCAAGGTAAAAGCTGATAAGCAGCCTGTAAAATTATAGCCATTCTGCAAGAGAAAAACTTTCAATCACAACATACCTTAAATATGTTAACTGACCGAATCGCCCTTCCTCCAATTTAAAGGCCAATGCTACTAATGGTCCATCTGGAGTTCCAGTCAACGTAACCTACTTTGACAAAAATACCTCAGTAAACCAAATACAAATAAAACAATTAACAATTCCAAAATTAAAAAACAATTCAAATTTTTTTGCACATTTGGAATACCTTTTCTTCCTGCTTCTTTTGATCAAGAGCATAATTACTGACTTCAATTGGACAAGGCAAATAACTGAGAACACCATCCAAAAGAGGCTGAACTCCCTGGAGGCAAAGATTGGCGATAACAGGGTGATCATCTCCAAAAATAAAGTTCACAATATATGGCGCTGTTATAGTAATTAAATATTAAACCATGCCTTCATCTAGTACCTTAAGTTTTTAGAACAATTGGCAGCGATTCTACAAAATGTCACATGGTATCAAAGTAGGAGGTATTAAGTTCAAATCTTTCCAGCCCCCATTTGCCTCCCCAACTAAATATGTCAACACTTAGTACTAGGCAAAAAGACCAGACTAAGCGTGACGGGGAGAGTTAAAGTAATTAAACATTAAACCACGCCTTCATCTAATAACTTAAAATTTTAGAACAGTTGGCAGCGGTCCCACAAAATCTTACAGGCGCAAACAACTGATTCTAACCCAAAGCATTGCAAGATAAGGGGAACAAACTTCATATACATACATAGTAAATTATCATGCCCCCGCCTGAATCAAGTTATGAGACACCACCAAGACATTACACTTCACCATCATCAGTATTCTAATTTTGGAGGGGAAACACGTCAATGAAAGTGGCACCCCTCTATTTCTAATGTTTATTGTTCGAGACGACTCCTGCATGGAACCAGACCTTGACAATAGAAACTTAAGGAAGAGGAAGGTTATTGAAATTTGTTGGTCATGGATGTGTGAAATAGATGCTGAGAGTCGGTAAGGCAAATTCAGTTAAAGATTTGACACAAAGCAAGATGTTGCCTCCACGATAAAAGAGAAACAGAAGGATCTTTCAAGGTAACAGATCTTCTTGCCAACTTGAAAGCAATCCCTTTTAATAGGTGAACTACTGAAGAAATTGGGCAATTTGTCATGGAATTTTTGTCAGGCTCTATTAGCTTTTGCTTCCTACTTCACCTTCTGGTACATCTTGTATACATGGGATCTATCAATAAATGCTGATTTTATTCTCCTGAAAGCAGATATATTAACAGGCACATTCTTCCTTAGCACATCCCGTCTGGCAGGATAAGGTTTAGTTTGTCGTTGTCATCATTGCTTTTGTTCTCCTCCATGTGCGATTCAAATCCCAACACCCTCCTCAGTATTAAATGGTTGATACTACTGTGAGAGGCAACAAGAGGACTTAGGTAATGGCAAAAAGCGCAATTTCGTGAATACCTTATTTTTGAATGCACTACCCATGAATACAGGTACAAATTTTCTGGCTATGGTGGCCCTGCGTATGGCTTCCTGCAATATGTAGTGTGAAAGTGTTATATGTTGTCAAACAACAAGTAAAACACCAAAACATTGGTTAATGTTGTATTAGAGGATCATCCCACTTCAAGGTTATTTCATATCCTACACAGTCATGAGTCTTTCAAATAACAGTGAAAAAAGCAGAAGCTACCACACATCTTTCCAGTCAGCATCCATAGAATAAACAACGAGGCATAAATTAATACTTGGAAAAACAGAACTGTAAATATCACACACAATGGCTCATAATAGGCTAGTCAAAACCAATCTTAACCTAAAAAGAAAAAATACTTCAAGTAAATTAAAAGAGCTAAACCTCAAGATCAGCAGATGATATAGGCTCATCACTTAGAAACGCTTCAGCCAGTTTATCATCAACTTCCGAAACCATCTCAATTAGTTCGCGCCTCTTTTCTGTGACCAGATTCTCCATATTGGCAGGTACCTCGGCAGTGACAATCTTTTCACTGCATTAAATAATAACTCAATCAGCAAATCAAACAACTGTATCACAACAGACAACCTGGGGGAAGCCCCTGGATTCAGAAACAGACCCATTGGAACCATGAAAATAATAGGCTTTCAACTGTACTAGGTCAACAAGACCCTCAAATTCTTCTTCCAAACCAATTGGGACCTGAACAGCAGCGCTATGGTGCCGAAGTTTAGACCTTGCCTGAGATAAGAAAAATCTCTTGATCATTCTGTCTAACAGCTGAAAAACATTATAGATTCATAATTAAGCAACAAGAGAGATTTCCTCCTTGCAAAAAAAAAAAAAAGTTACATTAACTTGGCACTGTATCTACACAAAATGAATCCAATGGCAATACGCACCCTCCCCCCACCGTCTCCATGAAAAGATCATATCATGCCTAAGGCATTTTCATAGTTGAAATCTCCTTTTACGTCAAATTCTACAGGAAAATATCAATTACATTTGCAACTTATGGTACAAAATGCTCTTTTTCCAGACACAGTTTCCATTAGTGAGACAACACTATATTGTTCAACAGAAAACATGCACAAGACACTATAAGATTAACCAGTTCCCTGGTTCAACTTCCAATTTTCCATAACCTAGAATTGCCAAGGACCATAATGTAAGAAGTACTACAGCTCAAGATGAAGTACAAAAGAGCATCGAAATAACACAAACTAGAGATTGATCTTTTCATCAGGATTAATCTTGCACAACCACAATTTTAGTCATGGAGTAGACAAATGACAAAGGAAAAGATGATATTAGATTTGCTATCATCACTTTTTTTTAACAATACCTGGTTAAGAACTTTCCAAGGATCTGCTCCCATTCGATCAAGTTTATTTATAAATGCAAGTCTGGGAACCTCATATCTTCTCATTTGACGGTCAACAGTTATAGATTGACTTTGTACGCCACCAACGCTACAAAGGACAAGAATAGCCCCATCAAGAACACGTAAAGCCCTCTCCACCTCGATCGTAAAGTCAACATGCCCAGGTGTGTCAATTATGTTAACCTGCAGTTCAACATACAGCAACATAACCAGCGATGAGACAGACAATCCATAGACTAAAAGATGACAGTCAATAACACAAAAATTTGCATCCATTAACAGAACCTAGGGGACAGACGTTCCATTGAATATAAGATAACTGTGAACAATTTACAAAATTTGCATCAATTTAAAAAACCTACAGTTCCTGTCATCAAGTTCAAAGACTTACCAGATTAGAAAATGGTAAAAAACAAAGCAACATGTCCACAGATGTGAAAAGACATTCCATAGAGACAAAGATAACAAGGTTAAAAAAAAAAAATACACGATCTTTTCTTACCTTGTGAAGAGAGAAGTTCATCTCCCACCAATAAAGAGAGAGAGAGAGGTTCATCAATACATGGTGTTTTAAACAATATTCGATGCTGCATCGGTTTACTATACCTTTCTTGCTCTTTGCGGGTTGGTAATTCGTCGACTATGGGTTTGCGGCAATATCATTAATGAACAAGCAACCAAGGACTTTGGCATGCCGAATGTCACCCCTTTACCCAACCAGAAGCAAACTCTTTCCATGATTCGAAGGTTTAATTAAACTTGTTGAGAGTTTAACCTTTCATATATTGGGTATGCTGCCTTCACACGCATCTAATAACATAGAGACGAGACTTCTGATATTCGATTATTCCTCGATGAGACTTCTGATGTTCGATTATTCCTCTACTTGAAAAGGTGGTCTTTTTTCAGGAATCTATGGGCAACTTCACAAACCCAAACAAGCCCTTCTAGACTGTTGGAAAGTCCACATAATATTTAATTGACATATGGATATATTTATTCTTTTTAACACGATAGATGGAAAGTCCACATATCTACAATATTCAAGAAACAAAAGAGGTACAAATGGAGTAATAGCACATTTATGAGCTTAAAAGAAAGAACCAAAATTCATAGATAAAAAAGCTTGCCCAGTTTAGACTGACATGTAACGAAAGAGAAATGTCACTGAAAAATCACACGTTACCCAAATACATTCCACATGTTATGAAGAAATAATCTACAGAACTTGCATATTCAAAGGATAGATCTTGTGAGGACTTTTTATTCATGCGGAAGTAACTACACTCACACCAGACACTGCCAAGACATTCCATTTTTTGTATAAGAACCAAGTTAGATTTAGCAACCATTAAAAAAAACTAAGATATACACTAAAAGGCGCAAAATTTATATGAACGGGTGCACTTGAAGGAACGAGAGAACCACTTTCACAGCAAATGTCTGAAGAAACGAAAAGACAGAGGCAATTGTTCGCATCCAGAAAGTTAAGCTGAAGACAAGCTACATTCTCCACTATTAGCGCAGGTAAGTTGACTCTTAATGATTTTTCTAGTAAAACCCAATATTACACAGAGGACTATGCATGCCAAAGTGAAGTCTTTGTTGTGACATAATAATATTCAGAGACATACAGTTCACTATCATTTAACTAAAACTCCATCAGCACCACATAATCTAGTGCAAAATTTGGACAGGATGCAAAAGATTCTAAAAGTAAGTTTCATCTGTGAAATTCACTACATACATATGGTCAGTCAAATTTTCCTTTAAAAGAGGCGGGACCCATGCCTTTGATAGGGATGCACAAGATTCTAAATGCAAGAACCAACGATCAAATATTTATATGAGATGTCCCTCAACTTTCTTAGTCTTATTTCTATTGTATAAGATCAGATTAAATTGAATGAAAGCTCACACTTCTTTTCTGTTTGAAAAAAGGATCCAGACTTCAAACTTCTCTCACAAACTCAAACTAAGAAGGAGAAGGCTCATTAAACAAGAGAAAAATATAAACGATGTAACTGACTTCTCTTATCCTCATATTTACAACATGTCACTATTCCATTTGCTTATTCGTACGAATTAAATTTAAGATGTTGAGATAGCTTACTCATTGGGACCTCCAGCTATCCAGCTTGCTCCTTGGTACCTCCAGGTATCCGATTATGATTACTGTTTAATTCGATCTCTTCAGGACTGGTACAAAGTATACTACGGTTCAACCTAAAAAAAGCCTGCAGATTCCAAAGTATCCCTCCAGGATTCTAGCTTTTGATTTACTCCGTCCCTAGTTTCATGTTCATGCACTAACTCATTAGCTAAACGCAAATGTCATTCTTCCTTTGCAGTTTCCCAACAGACAATGAGCAACAAATTCAACAGGTACTTGCTCCAAAAAAAAAATTTAAAAGATACTTCCCACAAAAACCAGACAAAGATCAAGACTACAGCATCTACACAGAGCAGGAAAGTAAAGCCACTATGTTTACTGCTTATAGACAGCTTCGTCAATTAGAGAGACCAATTATTTAACACTTCAAGCTCTCATTAGCAGGATCAAACCCCACAACAAATTTTCACATGATTCGATCACCAATCCCCATAATCAAGCTCACATCCTAACAACGACCTGAAAACAGAAAGAAAAAGGCTTGCTTTCTCACCTGATACCCCTTCCAAGTGCAGTACGTGGCGGCAGACTGGATGGTGATTCCCTTCTCCCTTTCCAAATCCATCGAGTCCATCTTCGCGCCAACCCCATCCTTCCCTCGGACCTCGTGGATCTCATGGATCCTGCCAGTGTAGTAGAGTATCCTCTCGGTGAGCGTCGTCTTGCCGGAGTCGATGTGGGCAGAGATTCCGATATTGCGGAGCCTGTCCATGGACTCCTTCCACCACGGCTCCTTGTCGTCCTTCGCCGCCGCCCGCGCGAGGTTCCCCGACGAGAAGTGCCGGAGTCGGGAGCCCCAGAGAAGGAGCGACGCCACCGGCGATTGCAGGTGGTGCGAGGCCGACGGAGAGAGGGGAGGCGAGGCGCAGAGTGTTGTGTAGAGAAGGCGCGACGCCGAGGACTTCGGGAGTCGCGCCATGGCGGAGATGACGACGGTGGGGGTTTGGTCTCTGTAAAACCCTCGCAAAACCCACAACTGCACCGGTGAGCTTCGAAGTGAAAGTCGTCTGGGCTTGAAATCGGTTCAAGTTCTGTTCCGGACCTTTTTCTTGGGGCGGGTCGGGGCCTTCACTATTCACTCGCACGTGCTTCGCCAGATCAAATCTTTTTGTCTTTTTGTGTGGTAAGTGCAAAAGTGAGGTTATTTCTCAAAATCATCCCATTTTTTGCCTAAATGATTCAAATTTTTCAATATACTTTTACTAGGTGTGATCAGTGTTTTGAAAACTCAAACCTTTATATGTAATACATATAACAAGTGTTTCGAAGGCAACATGTTAACATAATAATTTCTGCAATACTAACATTTTGTGCATCTCGACTTGAATTGTGAAAATGTTAAAGTTAAGGGAAATTGAAAAAATTAGCAATAGTGATGAAATTACATAGTCATGGGAATATGACTATATAATATGTTAACATTTGTACGATTATTGAAGTTTTTGAAATCAATTGTTATTTAATCTATGGACACGACGTGACATGAAGTGAATGGTGGTTTAGCAACAAAAGATGAGCATGAATGGGGTTGTCCTCTTGATGCTAGGAACCCCTTTTGGAACTTTTCTTTGTTGATAGATATGGTCGACAATTGTTGTTGGATACTAAATCCTTTCTAAAACGATCTAATTGACACTTAAACAAGCGGAAACATGCCCATAGATCTCTAGATTCACCGATCGACGAAGATACATCACGAGGACATACCTTATTGATCACCGGTTAAAAGCCCTTTGCGATCTCGAAGTTTTCCTCTGTCAACGACAATCGACGATCGGGAGGAGTGTTCTTCGTTCTCTTGTTCGTGAGTGTGAAGCGAACAACAACCGAGAGAACGTGGGAAGAACGTCGATTATTGACGTGAGAGCGAACCAACGTGATCTTTCACGTTTGTGTTGATAACCGCTCGAGGGGGTGTGGTTGCCCGCATGGGCGCACACCGTAACCCCTGTGGACCCCACTCTAATTTAATCTAATATCTCCCACTCGCCCATGTAGGGCAAACAACTCCTATTTGTCACGTAGGACTAATAGCTAAACCTTTTATCTTCGCAAAGTTCATATTGGCAAATAACCCGTGCACCAGCATACATTGATAGCTCGTTGTCACATATCGTTAGGAGTATATGTGACTCAAAAATGGGCATGACCATTGATAGGTTTCGAGTATCTTGTACCTAGATCGAATCACATACATATCTCTCTCTAGATCTCATTTTAAAGTATAACACGTTATATTCACAGTTATGATCATACTAAATAATCATAATCGACCGGTCTGCGAATATAATCGATGATGTGACACAAATCTCTAAATCGATCTTCCTCATCCATTAGACCTCTTAATCTCGTTTACTCGCTTTTCTAGAAATGTCCCTTTAGATCGAATCAATTTCTTGACCATAGGTAACACTCTAAGATAGCAAACACTAAATAAAGATCTCGAGAATAACGAAAAGTCATGAGGGTACAAAAAATGAGGAATTTTATCCTCAAGAGTCTCACACGACATATAAAAGTTGAGATCTAAACTTTTGCCAACTCTCATTGGTCGACTATGCATACGTAATATGAAATACGTATTACGGTATTTTTCTCCTTCCCCATGGAGTGTATGTCTTTTTATTTTAATACCGTCATGATTTTTTTTTTTTTGGCCTAACTTGAGTTCACGTAACAACTTCAGGCAAAAGTTTTTCATTAGAACTCTCATCCGGCATTTAAGACGGATAAAGTGAAATATGTGGGTTATTTCACTTCCGGACATTGTAATTAATAAGTCCTCATCTTAACATCATGTTAAGGCGATATTAGTATTTTAAGCTTGAGCTCTCAATTATCACCTAGATAATAAGCTTAAAATTGCCTCATCTCTATTCACTATATAATAAATAGAGGCGGTTACCCGTGTGAGTGGGCTAACCTCTCATCTATCCGACATACCTTTTCAACATATCGTGCACCAAGCATTAATATGCATGAATATCAAATAAACTTATAGACTTCAATATTGATAAACAACATCATCAATTATTGACGTTCAGGAAAAATTACAAATATTCAATACATTAATCTCTACGCAGTCCTAGAGTCTTTATATAACCAAGAAACGCATATCTAGGAATTGGCTTTGTCATGGGATCTGCTAGCATTCTATGCGTAGATATATACTATAGGTTCACTTCCTTTCGTGCTTCCATGTCCTTGACATAGTTATACTTAATGTCTATGTGTTTGGTCTTACTATGAAACTTAGGATCCTTAGTATAAGCTATTCATTGCTGATTATCACAATAAACTTTCACGGGTTTTGCAGCATCTCTTGTAACACTCAAATGATCCATAAATCTTCTAAGCCAAACACCTTCTTGTGTTGCCGATAATGCCACGATTCGGCTTCCATGGTGGATAAGGCTATACCTGTTGTTTCTTTTGCTCCACGATATGGCGCCATTATTCGGTAAGAATACATTTCCGAAGTGGATTTTCTCTCATCCAAATCTCCTCCCCGGTCGGCATCGGTGTAGCCCTCAAGGTGCGGATCACTTCCTTGATAAGTTAGCGAGTAATCGGCGTTCTTCGGATACCTCAAGATTCTCTTAACGGCAATCCAATGTGCTTGACCTGGATTGGATTGGTATCCTAACCAATCCAACCGCATAACAAATATCGGGTCTTGTACGCATCATAGCGTACATGAGACTTCCAATAAGTGGCATATGGAGCGTTTTTCATACGTTCTTGCTCTTGTGGAGTCTTAGGACACATTCTTCGGCTCAACCCGACACCTTTTGCAATAGGAGTATCAATGGGTTTGCAATCTTGCATACAAAATCGTTCGAGAATTTTATTGACGTACGTCTCTTGTGAAAGAGATAATGACTTTTTCGAACGATCTCTCGAAATCTTAACTCCGAGAATGTATGTAGCTTCACCCATATCTTTCATTTCAAAATTAGAAGATAGCCAACTTTTATTGCCTTCACAAACTCCATATTATTTCCAGCAATCAATATATCATCAACATATAATGATAAAATTACAAAGTAACCTTTGGATCTTTTGATATAGACGCAATTATCTTCATTAATTATATCAAAATCATATGCCATATGGCATTATTGAAGCGTATATACCATTGTCTTGAAGGCTGCTTAAGGCCATATATCGATCTCAAAAGTCGACATACCTTTTGTTCTTGACCCTTTTTAACAAACCCAACGGGTTGTTCCATATAAATTTCTTCATCTAATTCTCCATTGAGAAAGCGGTCTTTACATCTATCGATGTAATTCAAGATCCAAACTAGCCATTATTGCTAGAATGAGGCGAATCGAGGTAAATCTTACCACGGGAGAAAAAGTATCTTCATAATCGATTCCTTCCGTTGGTTATATCCTTTCGCCATAAGGCGTGCCTTATGTTTCTCAATTGAGCCATCGCTTGCGCTTTATTTTGAGAACCCATTTGTTCCCAATGGCTTTGCGTCTATCGAAGATCAACCAGTTCCCAAACTTGGTTTGATTTCATTGACTCCATCTCTTCTTTCATTGCTTTCATCCATTTTTCCTTATCGGGCAAGATAGAGCCTCATTTACATTTCTTGGCTCATCTTCATCCAATGGAGCAATCATGAAAGCTTCCCTTCAATTTCAAGCGTCGTCGAGGAATGCTTTTGCGACCAGGTTCGTCGTGGAGAAGATTGTACCAAGGGTACTTCATCCTCCAATACGCTCCCACTCGGACAAGATAATGGCATTGATTCATCAAGTGGTTGCAATGGAGATCGGTTTGTATTCAACTCCCACCTCTCACATTGCTTCCACTTGGATCATTATGTCCAACGTCTCATTATCTTGATCCAATGTTTCAAATAGGGAACAATCTTCACCTATTTTGCCCTTTTGAAATTCATTCTCTAAGAATGTGACGTTCGTGATTCGAATTGTGCATTTCCACTTTCTTGCTCACCTATGAACACATATCCTTTTGAGTGTTGAGTAACTTATAAAGATACTCTTTTTGCTCTTGGTCCTAATTTTCCATATTTATGCGAGGACACATGAGTATAGAGCAACCCCAAGGCTTGAGAAAGCTTAAACAGGTTTTCGACTTCCACAATTCATATGGGGTAGAAGCGATTTGGAAGGCACTCGGTTAAGTACATAGCAATGATTATAAGCATCACCCAAAGGCAATCGGTAAATGAGCTTGTGCCATATAGACCTAACCATTTCAAGTAGGGTTTGTTTGTCTTTGACACCATTTTGTTCGGAGTGTATGGAATAGATAACTGTCTATCTATTCCCTTTTCATCACATAAATTTTGAACTCATGGATAAATATTCTGTCCTCGATCGGATCTCAAAGCTTTTATTTTCTTATCTACGATTTTCTACTAAAGTCATAAATTTCTTGAAGCAACTTAATGCTTCGATTTATGATATATCAAATAGACATATCCATATCGGTATAATCATCAATAAATGTGATGAAATAAACAACACCATGCTTGCCTAACATTCATTGGACCACGGATTGTATGAATTAATTGCAATGGGAATTCAGCTCTTGTCCCTTTTCCAAATGGCTTTCGTGTTGTTTTTCCCATTAGGCATTGGTAGGCAATTCAATTTTTCAATATTGTCTAATAAGCCATCTTTGGCTAATCTATTCATTCTTTGTTGGCATATGACAGTTAGCATGCCTGTATTGCATCATTCTCATTAGAACTAGAAAATGCAAACGGGAATAACATACATTACACTAGTATGTTCAATATCCGATACAATAAAGCCATCGTGAAATATCTGAACCATAAAAAGTTGTTCCTAACAACAAATCCACACCATTGTTGTGAAAATTCATACTAAAACCAAGTTTGACTAATACTAATACGAGACAAGATTTCGACGAATCTCGGAGCGTCTGAACATCATGTAGAAATAAACTGCGTCACCGCATGATAAGTTGGCAGTGCCAATTCCTTTCCTTCTACTCTGGAATTATTTCTCACATAAATACATCTTGCTCCACTTGGAATTCGTGAAATTCCACGAACGTATTTCTATCTCTCTACATGTCTGGCTCCAGTCTGTCCACAAAGGATTAGATTGGTTAAAAATACGGAACTTGATACATAACAAACACTTTTAAGTGTGTTAAGGGTTTCTACCTTCTTCTCCCCCCTTATTGAGTGACCCTTTTTAATGATTATAACATTTCATCCTAGAAATGTTTTTCTTCACTGGGGCGTTTCCTTTTCCATGCTTCTCAAACTTTGGTTTCTTGCCGGATGGTTCAACTCTTTTGTCTTCACTTCATGAACTTTCCGGGACGCTTGCGCTAAGCCGAAGCTTCATGTGAGCTAGATCATAACATATACTTGATTGTGTTTTGGCGCCGGAAGGCGGTCCTCCTCTAGCTCGAATGGCGCACAACATCTCAAAAGTTACGCTCATATTGTGGGTCGGGTTCACCTTCATGTGTTCCCAATTATGAGGCAAAGAGCGAATCACGCCGCACTTGTTGTTCATCGACAATACATGACCAGATCCTTTAGCTCACTAATCATGTTCGACATCTTCCTCAAATGTTGCTTTATATTGCCCATGTGGCATCTTATAAGTGTCGAACCCGATTGTAAGGTTCTGCTTAGTGACGAAGTCTGTCCAAATCTAGCCTTCAATGCATCCCACATGTCTTTAGCATTTTCATGCTTCGAACTCTCGCATAATGTCATTATCCATACTACTCAAGAACGTAATGCGAGCAATCGAGTTCTTTTTCTTCCGGCACAAGGCTTCTTTTGTTCTTTTGTGGCAATTACCATCCTCCGGCTCGGTCATGGTCGGGTTAAGAAGTGCCTCTAGTTCTTCAAGCACATCGGATTTTCATACTCGATTTCATAATTTTCTCCATTTAATTTCTCACCCTTGTTGAGCTCAAGAACAATATTCTTAGATCTTGTTGCCATAGTATTTGAGTATAACATTTAGCACGCGTTTAAAGTCTATTTGTATGCAACAAATGCAATCATATTCATGCATCTTGATTATACTTTGGTATATAGTTTCAAAAGAATTCTAAAATCAACAGTTCACTAAGTTCCCATCATCATCCAAATTTTCTTATCTAAAACCAATACCAATACAATCATCACTTTGTGTTCATCATACGATTCGAAAACTTGTGAACACTCCCACTCAAAATATATACACATAATTGTATTAAACATATAATATGTTCTTAATAGAAAAGAAAAGTAATATTCACAATGAACATTGAATCAATAACAACAAGTTCCAAACAAAAAATCCTAACATAACATAGAAATAAAATCTAAAGGTAATCGCGTGTCGTGACCCTTATAAAGGTTTGACGATTGACCGAGTAACTTCCTTTATCCAAGGAAGGGAATCTACAAGTTCTTTTGGAGGATTTTCAACTATATTAGGTGCCCATATCGGCACCATAGGAAATCCTCTCCGGGAACCTTTGTCTTACGCTGGGCGCATTTTGCTTGCGCAGACCCATTCATCCCAAGTGATGATGTCCTCGTTGCTCGACCTTTATGAACTCTTGTAAGAAATACGACGAACAACTTATAAGTAGTAATGGAATCCATCCAATACACTTGAGTCATCGATCCATGCCATTCCTCGAGTATGGAATCCCATAGAGCATAAAAGGCATCTATATAGGTTATAACCCGTCCCGCCCAAATAATTTCTTGGATCTTGTTGTTGGATCGTTATCGATGGGATATAATGTCACATATATTATCCCATCTCGTAATGAATCAATTGTTGAATCTTCTCATTAAGGGCTTGTATCTCGGGTTCCCTTGGCATTCTTGGCGTTTTTGAACTACGCCTTACCCATAATTCCTTAGGTCCAGGTCTTGATGACATTGTTCCTGCAACGAATGCAGAACAAAGTGGATTACAAAAAATCCATCAATCAAGTAATAATTACGAACATATCGTAAATAATAATACCAAAATTATGCATCATACAAGACCTAATAGATTGACCAGTTTTTTTTTGTCAACGGTCAAAGTCAACGGTCAAAGTCAACGGTCAAAGTCAACGGTCAAGGTCGAGTCAACGGTCAAAGGTCGAGTCAACGGTCAGACCGGGTCGGTCTGCGAACAGTGGCTCGGGTCGGGGCCGATCCGGCGGAAACCAAGTGGGCCGGCCCAAAACCTTTTTTTTTTTTGGTCATTGTGCGTTTGGGCCGGATCGGCCCAAGGGCCGCGGGCCGCAGCCACGTGCGCGGCCCGGGCCCCCACGTGCTCCGCATGTGCGGCGCGTGACCGCCGCACGCAGCGCTCGCGCGGCGCGTGCCAAGGGGCCGTCCGGCCTCCTCCGGCGACCAAAATTCACCCACAAAAACTTCTCTTCGAGACGAACACAATGGTATATTTATTATTCAAATTTGACGAACAAAAATGGATAAAAAAAAGGACGAACGCCACGGCCCCGCGGACTCGCCCCGTCGCGGCGCGTGGCGCGCTGCGGCGGTTTCCGCGGACCCTTGGGCCGGCGACCACTCAAAATGATCGTCCCGACGAGCCCGTTCTAATGGTATGTTCAATTTACTATTTCGATGAACGAATCATAACCAAAACGCTATGAACAATAACTACGCGATTAGGGCAAATATCCTTAAAAACACAGCAAATCAACACAAAAACGATCGGGAATCAAGTAACACATGTTCGATACCAATGTTGGATACTAAATCCTTTCTAAAACGATCTAATTGACACTTAAACAAGCGGAAACATGCCCAATAGATCTCTAGATTCACCGATCGACGAAGATACATCACGAGGACATACCTTATTGATCACGGTTAAAAGCCCTTTGTGATCTCGGAGTTTTCCTCCGTCAACGACAATCGACGATCGGGAGGAGTGTTCTTCGTTCTCTTGTTCGTGAGTGTGATGCATGAACAACAACCGAGAGAACGTGGGAAGAACGTCGTTATTGACGTGAGAGCGAACCAACGTGATCTTTCACGTTTGTGTTGATAACCGCTCAAGGGGTGTGGTTGCCCGCATGGGCGCACACCGTAACCCCCTGTGGACCCCACTCTAATTTAATCTAATAATTGTTGAGGAGAATGGTAAAATGGCTAGCTTTGAAATGAAAAATAATGATTTGGTAACTAGATAGTTATGATAAGGGATGGTAAGTCTAGTAATATAGTTCGGAATGCGAGTTATAGATTTTTGACAGTGAGGGTGTAAGTTGATATCGATAAAAAGAAAAAAAAGTATGGATGATTTTGTAATCTTTACTTGATTCTATAATCTAAACACTTAGACTCGTGATGACAAAACCATCAACTTATGTCCGCATATGAACTAAATACATCAATTCATCTAAATGTTCGAATTTTCTGTCTCTAGTTCGTGTTTTGTCTTATATCACGTTCGTGCTTGTAAATTAATCACGTCCAATATTGGATGTCTGATTGATCCATGCATTACAAAGATAAGAAGAACGAAGAAAGTATGGAGATAGTATGTTTTGAGGATGCAGGTGCTGTAAGTCCTCAGAATTTTTTAAATATTTCAATCTTATGCTTGAAACTTCTTTTTCTGTATAATTGGATCCTTGGGATGTTCGTTCTTTTTTCAAGTTGATATTTATGTTAAAATAGAAATGAGAATATTTATATATATTGGGAGTATGATTCATACTCTCCAAAGATAGAAAAACACTTGAGGTAAGGGTTCGGAGGAGCAACCTCGGCGGGATTTCAAGGGGCGGCGTCTCCTGGATACCATGAGACTTTTACGATTTAAGCCCATAATTTTTAATTTGTAGTTTGGATTTGAGCTCATGAATTCTTATTGTTATATATACTCTTTTTCGAAGCGATGTAACGAGAAGTGCGACGTGCTAAATATAGTGAAATTCTCCGTTGAACGTAACCCTAATTTAAGGTGAACCGGAATAAAATATCGTGTCTCGATTTTCTCTTTCTCACTACGTTTTACTTCTTAATGGTTGTGCACCAAATCCTAACAATATGTACTGACACCTTAGTGCCACATCAGCAATAACTAGATAAGTCAATGCATGCGTGTAATTTTCTTTTATTGGCCATATAAAATGTTACATAATTGAAAAACAGACTTGAGAGAAAGGGAAAGCTACAGGGGGCGATTTTTTGTGGTAATAACTTTTTTTTGTGCTTTCTTTACCCATACTAATATGTTATCTATAAATTATTTGTAATTAAGCATTGCAGGAGTAGAAAAGGCGCACTTAATACACCATAAAATGATTGAAATATATTTTCATCTTTGCCATCAATAATAGTATTTTATCTATTTATGATTATCAAATAAGTTATCCCAGAGTATGATTATCATGATCTTATTCATCTTTAAAAATGTATCATCAATTGAAATGGAGCTCCAGAGCGACTTTAAAAATAAAATTGTCTTCAGATTATACTAACATACTAATGAAATAAAATACTTGTGCTACACTTTGGTTATTTTAGATAATTAATTATCCGATATTTACCGGACACTTTACTAGTAATCCGGTTCGTGAACGAACTTGACAAAGCAAAATAGGGCAAATCGGACACGAAATGAGGGCCGCCATACCAACAGGTCTACCCGCTGACCATGCTTGCAAAACCATTCCAAGCTTGAAGGTGACAAATACTCAAAACTTGACGAGCCGTCAACGCCTTGTCGCCCCACCGGCTCAACGTGATCCCTTTGGGCCTCTCGAGTTCTTTGCGAAGGAGTACTTTGACTAACTTCTTCAATCCCATGTAACCAAAGGATGGGCTCCGCCACCTCTCCACTGCCAGGATATGGAGATCGACCATGCGTGACACGGCGAGCCCGTACTCGTTTCGTCGCATCGTCCTTAATACTGACGCCGACAAATTTATAGTTGAGATTGGCAACAAATGCATGGAGCGACATGGGGACATACCTCGTGTGGACGATTTGAAATACGAGGCAACTGCGAGTGACACACTACTTTGGGAGCCATCCTGTGTCAAGGCCGACGATGAGCTGGTTTGACAAGAGTAAATGGGCATGAAGAGGAAGTGAAGAATCCAGGTGTCGTTGCCTTAGCTAAAATCCATAAGCTGAGGGAGGCGTTTGCCCAGTCTACACAATTAGTGCATAATTCATAGTAAACTTCTCAATGCTCAAAATTTAACACTTTCGATTTAATTTGAGTTATTGATGTATAATTAAATTGTGAGGGCTGGAATTATTTCTAGATACATGAAATAAATCAAACATCATATTTACTTTTCCATTATACAGTTCTCTTTTTAAAATCACATAAATTCACCGCGTTTGATGGCTAGACTAATTAGATTTGACACTTGCAAGCTTACAAAGGGACTTTAGGCACGTTGACACGATAATCAGTCGTTAAGTAAAAACTGTTTTCCAGAAGAGTCCTCGTATACATTGATAAATCATGGGATTTGCCACAATGATCTTACCACCTTTCATCAGTTAAAAAAAAAAAAAATCCAAGAACACTATCTTGACTTGATATTATCATGGGCTTCTGGTTTGGTGTTGAGGCTTGATGGAGTGTTTGGGTCTCAATATCGATAAACGAATAATCTTCTTTTAAGATACGAATCGCAACATTCTATTTCCAAACAAAAATTGAAGATAACAACTCAGTGAAGTAAATATTCTCTTTTGACCCAAAAAATTAATTTAAATATTCCCTTGAAAAATGGCTGTGTTTAATGCACTAAAAATGTCGGTCATATGCTGCTCTTCAACTTCAAGGCAGGATTCTGACCCCAAAAAAAAAAAAAAAAAAAAATTCAAGGCAGGGTAAATTACAGCACCTACAATGGCTGCATTTCCAAATTGGTGCTTTCTGGATCCTTGGACGCAGGGGCAGGTGGCTCAACTGCGGATTCTTGGTCGTCTTTAGAGCTCATCTCTTGAACGGGAGGAGGGTTAACAACAGGCACAGGCATCGCGGCATTATCAGAGAGATGATTCTTCATCTCCCGGTGTTCCTGGCACAATGCGCACCAGTGCATGCAGCAGTGCACTAGACATGGATCGCATGGTGAATTCTGCACAGCTTTGGTAAGTCAGCAGCAGCAACCAGAAGTAATTCCTTAAAAAATCTGATGTCAAACAGTTGCAGTTTTCATCAGAAGCAACCTACGTGGTGAACAGAGACTTAAGGATGTAAATGTTTATTATAGTGGAACTTTGAGAAACTTCAACTATCAAAACACAATGTTTCAGTTAAAGTAATTTCAAGCTCGTGCAATAAGTAAAATTCCAAAGTAAACATAGATGATTGAACCAGTAGTTAAACCGATCAATCCTAATCTCTTCAATTTCGCTGACCTATAAAAATATCACCCAAGAAGTGTACAGAAACTCACCTTCAGATGATACTTATTCTGTAATGACTGCCGAAAGAGGCCAGTGTAGATGCCACAGATCCACCAAGCAAAAAGCAGACTCTCGCACATAAGAAATGATGTCTTAGGATCAATACCGTGAAACATCGCTGTCGCTGCAGCAAGAGCCAACCCACCTTCAACACATATGGCATGGCAAACACAACCATTTGTCCAAGGAATATCGTCTCTCAATGTTTCTACATTGCGACCAAACAGCACACAAGGGCAGAATAGCCCTGTCCAGCCTGTAGATTATATCATAGTTTAGAATCATAACTGCACCATAGAAAGGATGTGAAAGAAAGAGTGAACCAAAAAACTGCAGCTGAGGAACAAAATATTTATGAAAATTTGCTTTTACATGAAAGCATATGTCCCTCTTCCACAATAGCAACAGGTAAAATCATTATTTGGACAAAAAGATCACACCATATCAGACAGTTCCCTCCCCAAGCCTACTTACAGAATGGTCAGCTGTTAAAGGAACAAAAAACTGGACATTGCAGTGGTGATGAATTCATCGGCCCATTTTTTGGTTTTTCCTTTTTGACCAAACCAGTGAACCTGCTCGTAGAGAAAAAGGTAGGCAGGGTTCTTTCTTCTTTTTTGGCCAAAGGCGGGAAACAGCTGAGGACTAAGCCAGAACATACCATGACTTTCCACTCATATTCACAGAAGATAATGACAACTGCAGATCGCTACACAGATCTGGAATGGTATTCTTGCATTTCCATGGTTTAAAAAAAAAAAACAACAAGACGAAAGTCAATAATGTAACTTTTACTGCCTCGTTCAATGCTTGAGGTACTAAACTCGTGTTTTAGTCATACAAGTTCATGTTATTCATCCAGAATGTGCTTAAACCAATTCTTACGCCCTAAGTTTTGGGCCTCCCTGGGTTTCAAGGAATTGCTGGGCTTCATAAATAAAAAGAACATGACAAAACAAAACAAACATTAAGGTGATTTTCATGGACACTATCTTTGAGATGGCGCAAGGCACAGGGGGGTTGCAAGCCTTGACTTGCTCTTCGAAGATAGTACCACCGCATCAGATCTCTCACTATAGTAGCCCAATCGTAAGGGGGGTCAAGTTGTCAACCTATACTGGAGGCAAACACTCATGAACATGGAAGCGACAAAACTGGAGGTCTCACTTCCTAATCTTCCGCCTAATATCAAAACTAACCCTGTGAGCAGAGAGATGCAGTACAAATGGTTGCCATTCACAGTTACAGCAATACACCATACCCATAGCCTATTCATTCTTCTAATGTTCAAATCAGATTAAAATGGAATGACGATTCAGATTTCAACCAGAAGCATCTGGTCTACTCCTCAAGTTTTTGAAAAATGGGATGTTTTGATAAATGAAATATGCAAATTAGGTAGGACATAGAGATAAAATGAACTCCATATTGACCATCCATGTGTTAAAATGCAAAGAAGATTCTTACAGCTTTCAGGATCATCAGCACAAGCACAAATGCCAGTTGTCCAATCTTCGTCAGCTGGGGCCTGGTAACTTTCAGGTAAGGGTTGCCCACATTCAGAACATCTACGGACATTCAACTGCAGCGCAGAACATAAAAATCAGAACTGAACGTGACATCACATGAACGAAAGAGTCTAGTAACTGATCATGCGATCGCAAATTCCAGACAGTATATGCTATGGGAAGTCAATAACCGTGTCCAGGCAGTGCGGGAGGAAACTTATGATACTGAAATGCATAGTAGTGTCTCCAAGGCCTAAAACCACCTGGATCCAATTTCACACCTCCCGGTCCTTATTTACCACCTCATAACGCACAAAAGGATCAAAACATGATCCCAAAATGAGAGTTCACGATCTTGGAGTTGCAACTTTTAATCGTTCCTTTCTCTTTTCGGGTTGTAAAATCACTTTGCTCCCCACCCCACTGAGAACAGAGCAGCACAGTCGAAATCATTGTATGAACTTGACTCATAAACAACAACCATTCACATCCACATTCCCATTTTCCAATCGCCGAAAAATTTCGATCCACCCCGACACGAGCGTTAGATTCACATTCAAACCACCGCACCGGAGAGACCAAAGAAACGTACGGGATTCCAGAACCGGTGACTCCGGAATCTGAATCCACGCGACGAGGAAAACCAAGTCAATGAAATCAAATCAGACGGGGAGAGAGGATGGGAGGAGTCGACCTGAGGGATTTCCACGGGCTGGTTGAGCTCTCCGGGAGTGATGTCCTCCAATGGCGCGTGGTCTCTCGTCAACTTCACGTATCTGGACTGCGCATTCCCATCCGACATGGTTCGATCCGTTTCGGAGTTCCTCAGGTCTCGCAAAAGCTGATGGAGTCGATCGACGATGCATGCACAAGCCTCATCGATTCACGACAAAGGGAATTGCCAGAAGGAGGAAATGTCGCAACTTTAGAGAGAAGAGTGCTGAAATGGTGGGAAGGTATTGAATGCTTCCTCCCAATCTCGATGAGATTTTATTTCACATTAATTTTATTATGGATTCCCTTCCTCTTTTATCGGATATAAACTTAGTCAACTTTTATTTTATTTTGACCCAAAAATAACTTTTTATTTTATTATTCTGCTTTTAAAAAAAAACGTTTTATCTTATCCGAAATTTGCAGCACAGTCCCTCTAACTTCTCTTATTTGCGGAAAAAAAACCCGAAATTTCCCAATATATTCATATTAACACTTCAAGTTAGATCCCTCTTTGCGTCCACGTAACTTTTTAACTTTACTTTTGTGATTACTGCATGCATAATAAACGTCCGGCATAATCTTGCGACATGTGTACGATTAATCAACATTAATTTATTGACCTTTTTATGCTCAAATCTCTATTAATTTGATGATTTTTTCATGCTCAAATGTATGTCTCCTATTCAATTTTAAATTTAAAAGACTGGTGAATTGAAAGTATTGTTAAATGCATTCTCAAATACATTAGACCAATAAAATAAATCAAAATAATTTTTTTAAAATAAATTTGTATTAACCTTCCTAAACATTTATAATTCTTGACTGATCTCGTTCATAAAGATAGAGTATCTTCAAGTATACAACTTGTTCAATTGATAGAAGATTGTGAAATAAGTATATCTTATTGCATGGAAAGTGCTTATAATTTGAAGTGTGGTTTTTTTTCGTTACTTGAACAATATGCATTAGTTTTGATTTGGTGGAGAATTACACGAGAAGAATTTTAAGGACAGGTTATTTAATTACGTGAACAAATCTCAAAATATATTAACTAAATTTGAATGTTATAATAAAAGAGTAAAAACTACAACTTCTTCGAAACGTGTAGGGAAAAATACCAAAAAAGTGCTCAACATATTTCATTGATACCAATTCAATTATAATCTTTCAATTGTGCCAATTTTATCCTCAACCTTTTGCATTTATGCAATTGAATTCATCATGTTAATTTTGGCCAGGAAATCACCGACGTGAACGCCGTCCTTCTTACATAACTTGACTGGCGTTGACGTCTATATTTTGTAAATTTTTTTTAAAAAAATTTTTTTAAAATTTTTCTTTCATTTCTTTTCTTTAATTTTAGCCGGGGAGAGTCGCAATGCCCTCGCCGGCCTTAGCCGAGGGCCACCTTGGTCGCAACCCTCACCGGGACAATCAATCCCCATATCAATGATTTTCAACTCAAATTGTTGGAATGACTAAGTTTCAAACTAAATTGGCTAAATTAAAATGTTTATGATTGAATTAGCATCCGTACAATAAATTTGATTTTGCTAGTTTGTAAGAGGACAACTTTAGCTCCTTCAAGAGAAAAAGAAGTGTTGGGAGCGTACACGATCAAAGATGTGCGCGGGCACCATTGAGATGGCGAGACCGTGGTTGAGATAAACAAGGGGTGGTAGCGAAGTGGGGAAAGAAAACATAGAGGCAAACATTAGATATATGTCCTAAAACAACCATGTAATAGAAACATGTTAGGGATTTTAGTTGTACTTTCAATTAATGGCAAAGATGTGTTCATTCATCTATCAAATTATTTAGTTGAATGATTCCATAAGATCGATTGTTGATCGAACCTATTCTCAAGACGTTAAAATTATGTGTGACCGGTTCATAGTTAGATTGCATTTTTAAAATGTTACCGATCAATGGATCATGTAATGGCTATTAATAATCCTGTTAAGATCGGTATGTTCTTAACTTCACCATTAAATATTAGATATTTAAGAAAATGACGAGTCACAAGTCATTAGGTATTATGATGCGTGAGTTAGAATACATGTGCTTGCACCGGATAAGTTTATTGAATGTAACACCCATTGAACCATTAGCAAGAAGAAGGACGGTGCAGTTACCATCAAGCTCACTAAGGAAAAGAAAGACACCTCCTATATCTTCCCCTCCTTTACTACTATCTTATATTTCACTTCTTGTCCAACTCGATCCAATCGGTATGGAGTGTCCTAATCCTAAGGAATTTGTTCGAGTCCTTTGATGCAAATGGACGTCCAATCCATTATTACAAGGATCCCACACGACATTGTTACTAGGATATTGATTGTGCTTCCTCCTCATGCATCCAACGAGAAGAAGAAGATGATAGGCCTTCTTCCAAAAAGAAGAAAAAGAAGGACTCCCTCTACCATAGATACCGTAATGGAGATCCTACGGTGGGACCATTAGGGCAAGACGATGATAGATAGTAATACATGGTCGAGTATGGCTCACACAAGCCTCCTCGAATTACTCCACCACGGTCCTCTTGTCCAGATGAGCCCAAGCCAGCACCTTCTTCTCTATTCTCTCCACCATTTCCAAATAAGTCAATCACTTCTTCCTTCCATAAGCCCATTTAGAAGTGGGTCAAAAAGTACTCTTATCCCATCCAACTCCCTTAGTCTTATACATGTGCCCCAAAATCAAAACCACCCCTAGTTTTGCTTAGCATTTGCATGTTCCAGCCTCAAGACTTTCCACTATTATAGTCTTCAAGTCAAGAATCCAGCCCTTCTACTATCCTAGTATCCTCCATTGGAAAAGTTCTCTAATCCATAGCAGAGGTATTACCATGCGCCTAAGATACCCGCATCCAATGATGTTGATATTCATGGAAGGCGCAAAGGCCCTACTCCCCGCTGAAACTGCCCTAAACCGGCAAACGTAAAATGCACTTACTCGGAATGTAGCATTGAGTAATGTTGCAACTCGCCTAGAGCGAGTGGATCAAACAATTACCCTATTTAAGAAGATGATAGAAGATTTTCAAAAGTGGTTTTATTTGCTTGAAACAAAACAAATTCCACCCAGCCATTATTAGGAAAATCAAACCCCCGAAATTGAAAAGCTAAAATGCCGTATCCGGATCCTCCAAACTAAAAAACCTCTTTTCACTACCGAATCTCTCCTATTTCCTTCTTCATTTTCAGCCTCTCAAATAGAATCTCCCGGGTTCCTCCTTTGCTATAGTCCTTAATACATCAACACCGCCTTCAAGGGAAAATGTCTTAGCTCTCCGAGCACGATTGAGGAAAATGGAACAAGAGAAAGAATCTAAGAGAAAAGCTCCAGCCCAACCTACTTTTCCCACACCCTCGGCTCCACCGTAACCACCTCCATCACCACCGTCACATCCACCTAGTCAATCATTTATGGTGTCTAATCCTTTAGAAGGGTTCCTCGGACAACAAATCCCTTTAATCTCTGTTATTAATCCCGATGAGCTTGTACAAGATGAATCTTCTGAATCGATTCTCCATAGTTCGATTCATCTTAATACTCTTCCACGCTTTCTACTCTTTGAAATAATGATGGCAGATCCAATTGTTAAAGAAGAAGAAATGGCCTCGAAACTAGAAGCCTTTCAAATGCCAAATGTCCAAACCCATACGGGACATCTTCTTCCTCATCAAAGGCATACTTTACCCTTGATGACATTCCATATCATAAGTGGCTTGAGCGACTTGAAGAATTTCACGCCTGGTCGATCACTAGGCATCTCATCGAACACAAAGACTTATGAAGTCCTCCTTGAGTTCGCTAGTAGATTTATTGGATCATTGAAGAATTAGTGGAAAGTTGCACAGAACAAGATCAAATTGGTTTTCCTTACCATGACCATTAATGAAGCCATTCAACTTATCCATCTATTCTTTGTTGGCCAACCCAATGATATCAGGGAACTCGGACAAAAAGTTTTTTTTAACAAAAATACTTCTCCATGGCTAGAAAAGATCTTGATCGGCATTTCAAAGAAATTAATCGGCCTTTTTACCTACTCGGCGGAGATCCAAATCTCAAGTCTGTATTTCTTTCTTCCATTTCGAAAGAAATCGGCCAAGTAGTTAAACAGATTCTACAATCAAGGCGAAGAGCTTTAGCATATACCACGATTAGAGAACTCCAACAAGTAATTCATGTTGCCCTTGAAGAAATATGCTTCAAAAGAGATCTCTTCAAGACCTACCTCCGTGAGAACCGAAATCTTGACAGAATTTGTGACAGACCGGATCTCAAGATTAAGTGTTCTAAGGATTGCAATGACCCTTCCTATTCGGGTCATAAGAAGAAGAGACACTTCAAGAGATTCTCCTTTGGCAAAATAAGATGTGGCAGAGGCAAATGGAAATTCCTTCGAAAAAGAAAGCATTCTTCCCATTCACGGAAGAAGGCTAAATTTGACAGATGCTATATTCAGAACAAAAATGGACATTTTGCTAAAAATTGTCCTCAAGCAAAGCGTCAAAGCAATTACATGATCCATTAGATTGCACAAAGCACATGGATTTCCTTGAAAGAAGATGATGACATTGAATCTGTACTCTTCATTGATGATGAAGCATCATGAGACACTCTTTTTGCTCTCAAAGCCTATTCCTCTAATTCGGATGATCAATCTCCGAAGCGATATTTTCACCTTTTTCCCTGATTTACCTTCCGACTCATTCCATGTTCGACCTTCTGTTTTGCATTCTCCTTATGTTCCCATTCGGATCTTCATCCCTAATCATGACAAACCCATTCAAGTGATAGCCCTTATAGATACTGGCACATTGCGTCCCTTATGGATGTTAAAGTACTCCCTGAGGAATTTTGGATGCTTTATACAAAGTATTTCAATTCTACTTCTAATGAAACTTTCACAATCAAGTTCCATAGCAAACCGGTCACGCTCCACATCTTCTCTCGGTGCTCTATCATTACAAAAATCCTTGGATGCAATTCTCCCGATAAGGATCTTATTATTGATTGTATATACTAGCTCAACTTTCACAAGTCACGATTGTACCCTTTGGGTTACAATTTAAAATCAATTTCGAGAGTTTGTGAACATTCGAGACTTTTTATCATCCAACCGTAAATCCTTGATCCTATCACTCAAAGCCTTATATCTTGTTGCTCCGAGTCTCACTCACGGTTTGCCCAAGTCTGTTCTCATCCTTTCTAGAAAAATTCAGATTTCTTTGTGAGACTTCCATTCAAGATAAATGAGGATATCAATCCTATCAAGGCCAGCCATTCGGCATGAATCCGGAACATCTTGCCCTTACTCGAAAAGAATGTGCTTGAGTTGTTTGCTCGAGGGTCTTATAGAACCGTTGGATTCTCAATACGCTTGTGAAGCCTTTTATGTTAATAAGCGAGTAAAACAAAACCGCGGCAAGCTTTAGTTGGTAATCAATTATCGCCTCTAAACCAGTTTCTCCAAGATAATAAATTTCCCCTACCTCACAAAAATTTCCTTTTTCTTAGCCTTGCTCAAGCTAAGATATATTTCAAGTTTGATCTTAAAGTAGGACTTTGGCAATTGGGCATCCATCCCGAAGATCATTCGAAAACCGGCTTCTATATTCCTAATTAGCATTTTTAATGGATAGTTGTCCCTTTTAGACTTAAAAATGCTCATTCCCTTTTCCAAAAAGCTATGTGCCGAATCTTCCAACCCATTCGGAAAATGCTTAGATCTATATTGATGATATCCTTCTTTACTGACCCTAGTGAAGAATCTCACCGTAAACTCTCCACTCGGTTTGTTGAGAGCCTTTAGAAACATAGTATCATGCTTTCTATAAAAAAAAAATGATCATTGCCCAAAAGAAAATAGAGTTATTTGGAATACGTTTGAAAGACGGAACCTATTGTTCGGGCCCTCATATTACGGAAGAATAACAAAAATTCCCCTCAAAGAACTTGACGGTCAACCAAGTGTAGATATTTCTTGGGATAGTCAATTATCATAGAGACTTTGTCCTGAAGATCTCCAAAGCACTCCATCCTCTCCAAAGAATGTTGAAGAAGAATGCACCTCCATAGGGACCGAGCGCCCTAAAGCCATTGCTTATTTGAAATAAACACCGCAACATTTTCCTCCATTGCAAATTTCATCCATTGGCAAACGAATCATCCAAACAGATGCTAGTGATAAGTATTAGGCAGCTATCCTCCTCGAAAAGATCAATGGCAAGCGCCACATTTGTGCCTAGAAAAGTTGACGTTTCTCCTCGGCAGAAATTCATTATCATTCCACATTCAAGGAGATCCTCACAATTAAGTATGGCATCAAGAAGTTTGAATTTCATCTCATTTGACACCATTTTCTCGTGAAAATGGACATGTCCTCTTTCCTCAAATGCTGAAGTTCAAGCAAAAGCAAAAGCAAATTCCTCATCCCCGGTTGCTAAGTGGGAAGAATGGTTCTCAAAGTATTCCTTTGACACTAAACATCTTGTAGAGAGTAAAAATATTCTTGCAGATTTTCTGTCCGGACCCAAGCAGCCGGTCTCCTCTCGCTCAACATGTTTGTTTAGAAGGAACCTATGCGAGACAATTTCCGTCTTGTTGATTTGAGAGAAAACCAATGGAATTCCCACAAATACCCTCCATATGTTCCGGACCGCTTCGAGTTAATCAACTTGATCCAAATCTCAAAACCCATTTATGGGCATTATCATTACCAAATCTTTAAAGATTATGGTGGTTTAATGCTAAAATCCAATAACCTTCACTCTCAATACCACTTTATTTACCCTTTGAAATGGACACCGGACTTTGATTTCCCCGAGGAACTCAAATGGATGTTTTGATACATATTCAACCTATACACCGTAGCCATTGAATTTCCCACAAATAAAATTATTAGAATTTTATCCAAAACTCTCATGGGAAACTACTACGATAAAAAAACATGATTGACATGCTACTTTAGTTTCAGCCCCTTTACCCTTAGCGAGAATTGTTCAAATCACAACGTCGTGAAGGAATACCAAAACCAAAGAAACACACTATCATGCTTTTTCACGGACCGTGTGTATTTATTACCTTTACAGGAGATGTAAGATACGATGCAACTCAATATGGAACAACAACATTTAAGCATCATTCGACCAAACAAATTGCTCATGTCTATAGAACTTTGCCAAGATCTATCTCATCTAATCTTCGAGAATATCGAGAGCTCTAGAGGATTTTGTCTCAAGAGAACCGCACTATCCCTCAAGAGTTATGGCCGTTTGATACAACATATGTTTCATGGGACCAAGTTCACATGCATGACAAAACTCGTTAAGTTTTGAAGATTTTTCACCAAAATCAGCCAAGTTCTTCAATGGATATGGATTCTCAAGACCCATGGGGAGGACCACTCTCCCAAGACCCATACGCATCATATGCATCCAGCTCCCAGGATATTCCGTCTAGCTCTCATGATATTCGGTCCAGTTCCCAAAATGTTCCATCTAGCTCCAATTATTGGCTCCGGCCCAGATCCGGGAGATAAATGCCAAAATAGACAAGTACTAAGAAGAATGACTTTTGCTTGCCTATAAAAGAGAAAGAGATGGCCTAGACAGTTCAAATTCGGATGATGCTAATTATTATCCTTCGTGAAAAGGATGCCCGCCTTGTCGGCTACATGTGTATTTGTAATAATTAGCCCATGTTTGCCAAAAGTTATCAAGTCATTATTGTTTATTATTATTGTCTAGAAGTGTCGGTGAGTCCGTGTAGCCAATAATTATACTTTTGTTGACAAGTCTTTTTTGCCTATATAAGGCCCTTCGAGTCATGGAACCAGGCAAGGCTTGCCTCCCTTTAGAATATCAATGTGAAGTTTTCATACGATGAGTTTTTAAATTTCCTATCTTCTTCTTACTGGAAGCACGGTTTCGAGACTTTTAGAGCTATTTTGTTAATTTGGTAATATGATGTGATTCAAGATGCTCTTCACTTGCCACTCTTAGTGGAACTTGTGAATAAAAATTTCTAGCACCTTAAAAATTGAGCTTCAAGATTGAACATGCAAACTAAAAAGCGGTTCCCGAGTGTTGGCCGAGAACCCGGTATTGGGGATAGCATATCCGTTTGAGGTTACGGCTAGCTTCCGAGCGTAGTCAATGTATAATCATTCATTCTTTGGTCTTGTGTAAATAATCCTTATACCGGAGATACAGTGTTGACTTGTGTGTTGAATGGCTATGGTTCACAAGTGCGCATATTGGCGGTTCGATGATCCGTCTCTATACTTGATGGTTATAGTACGTTCACACACAAAGTCACATATTATGCGCAAAATGAAATCTGTCTCCTTGTTACGTGCAAAGTTGATGTCCTATGCGATCTAATTGTGACATTGCATTGAAATCATCGGTTAGGGTTGTAACCGAGAATGAAAGGTTCATGTTTTATATAAATGCATGTTAATTAGATTTGTGCATACGATCGAATTTGTGGCTTGACAAATATTCCATGGCATTTGTTTGATCGGGATATGGTAAGACATAGGGATTAAATTACATTGTAGCCAAGGCCGATAGGTTCATTATGTTCTTAAAGCATTCAAACTGCCTGGGTGTAATGCACGGGACGTCCCAAGGCGTCCCCTTGCGTACGGTTGTTTTAATTTGTTATTATAGACAATAGAGGGCACATGTGAAGCTCACTATACTAAATCAAGCAAACGGCCATACAATCATAAGTGCATACATAAAAAAAGGAAAAAAAAGAAATGACAAGCACGATGCCTAAGGGTATGGCCTTACTCATAAGGTTACTTAACCTATATAATAACATACAAACCACACATCAAAAGAACATATGATTTACATATTATATAACATTAGTTGGTTATTTATATTTCCTTTAACACATCCACGATATATACCGGGAGGAATCAAAGGAAGAACTACTCCGAGGTACTATCCGATGTTACCATCACCATCTTCCTCACCCATCGGAACCTATGTATCTAAAAAGAGGGTAACAACGAAGGAGCAAGCTGAAACTCAACAAGTAAAACGTCTAGTCGAACGACTAAAATAACCGATTCGCAATTCATTTAAGAGAAAAACCAAACAATCAGCAGAACATCAAGATTTACAATAACAATCCACCATAGAGTACATGTATAAAGACTCTAGCTAATCAAATATAAATAAAAGACGGCAATCCAACCGAGAAACTCCACCAACGGCTTCCTAAAGCTCATGGCCAAAAGCACCCACGTGATCCATCCCAAATTCCCGCTATTTCGACGGCTCCCACATTGTTTCTCTTCACAATTCCAACCGCCCAAGGTCTCAAGATGTTAGACTATTCACCACACCCAAGATGTAAACCTCAATGGTCACCAAATCGCCTATCTCACCCCGGCTAAACATCTCCAAAGACCCAATCTCGATTCGTGTCTATCCATGAACAGTTTTTTGCTTAATCCTTCATTTCCGTCCGTTCAACGATGTCTCAAGCGCCTCAACCCCTCATTTCTTTATTCCGAGTTATAGAAACACTCTCTTATAAGCATATCAAGAGACAAATCAAATTGGGTAACTAATCCCCCATTCTAAGCTCATGGCTAAATGCCCACTCAAGGATTCCAAGTTCAATTCACTTCGATTCTTCGATAAACAAGACGATCCGTTCGCATATCTATACTACCCATGACCCAATGGCGCTATCGCAAGCAAAGCGGATCGTTCATGGAAAGGCGACTTCCCTCCATGCAAGCAAAATTCCCACGCCAAATGCCCATTTTCAAAGCACCCCATATCGCCGGGACAAACGATTATCGGACAAGGCTAGTTGTTAGGATAGAAGTAATACTAGCTTAGGATTGAAGTTCAAAGAAGACCGAGCCAAATTTGCCGACGAAACGAGCTCAAACCGCTCCCTTCATTCCTTAGTGGGTCGCAAGGCCGAGCGAGTGAATGGGTGAGCAAGCAAGCTCGTGAGCGCAGAGGAGCCGAGGTTGATTTTGTCACCACCGGGCTTAAAGGTTTGAGTGAGATCTAGAGCTTAAGAGGAGAAGTTGAGCAAAGAAGGCGAGGAAGAAAGAGAGAGCTCTTGGGGGTAAAGGGGGGTTGTCCACTAGAGGAAGGGGAAAAAGTGAGGGGAGAGAGAGAGAGACCCTTTTATAGGTCGGGTGGATGAGCAACGTTCATGAAGTGAGGCTTCGCATGCGAATCCTATCTAATTTCCATGCGTAAAACTCCACTAGAACTAGAGCAACTAACAAAACTATCGATCCACCAATTTTAGTTATGTCGTCTTCTCCTCTACCCACTAGAATTATTCCACATTTCGACGTGCCGATGCGCATCACCCGGACCGGGAGGAGCGTACCATGCTCTATCCACCATACATCCGATATGGGAAGTTGCATACGATCGTGGTGGTAGACGTGGGTCATCCGGATGGCTATATCGAGCATCGCTTTACCACCATATACATTCGAGGTTTAGGGGTGTAGCATGGTCCCAGGCCCTTTCCTTTTCACCGACAAACGTAGCGACATGGGAGATAGCAATGGGCAGTAGCGGCAAAGAACGAGAGCGGGGAATAGGGGAGCCTCAAGGCGAAAGTGGTAGATATATATATAGGCTTTGGGGAGTTGGAGCTACTTTTCCGAGGCCATGCGATGGTCGATATGGAGGATGGTGTACGCCGATGTTGGTGGCGTTGTTGATGGGAAATTGTTGTCATTTGAGGTTGTTTCCCTTGTTTGTTCCTGTTTTATCTTGGATGATGAAATTAAATGGCTTATTATGTGACTAATATAGGATCATAAGCCCTATTGATAAAGCCATACCCTTTAGGTGCCATGCGGCCGTCATTTTGTTTCGCATGCACTTGTCTTCTAGTCCAGTCTAACGCATGCGCCCTATTATATGTAGTAAAAGATTATAACAGAGCGAATGGAATTAAGGACCGTTCTCGACCTTTGGGTAGCCATGACATATTACTAAATGTCACTTATGGCTTGTAGGACCTAGAGGCCGATTTGGACAATCAATTTTCTTGGAAGTACTAATGTGTTAGTACATGTCTTCATCGCCAACTTAATGATGAAACTAGGGATGTCACACATCTTAACCAATACATGACGATTTAATTCAATTCTTATTTTGGGTCATGGACTAGTTGCAAATAATCTACATGCACCCCTTAAGTGGACATATATTGACGTGTAGCTTCTCTATTTTGTTTCAATTAACAATGTTTTGTAGTAATATATAGTATGTGTATAGTTTGCACATGAGATGTACGTGCAACACTAGTTGTGCTGACCAAAGATTTTTGAATAATAAAAAAAACAACTTGGTCTGAAAGTTTTTCGCACAACTTGGTGACCAAGTTCAACAACTTGATCACCAAGTTGCTTCCATCCGTATAAAGATAGATTGGGTGCTTTCGGTGGGAGACGAAAAGAGAAGTGTGCACTGTGTGGGCGTGCCTTTGTGCCAGTGTATAAGAGTTGAGAGAGAGCAGAAAATTGTTTTCTTTGTTCTCGTTCTTGTGATAAAAAAAATGGAGAGTGTTGGAGCATAAGTATCCACGACATTGCCAGCTCAAATGAAGAATATCCGAACCAATGTATTTCAAACATACTTTAAGGGGTAATCCGCAAACCTCTTTCGTTTAGTTTTGATTTTTAATTAAAACACACGAACTGACACCTCTCGTCAAAGTGGATTGGGAGTGATATTCCCCAGTACAGTAAAGTGGACAGGTCGTCATCACCTTCCCCAGCAAGGTATCAAACACCATTCCTTCCGTCACCCTGCCAAAAATCCTTCATTTCCAAAGGTTTTTCGACACACCCTTATCAATCTCTCTCTCTCTCTCCCGATTTTCTCCAAAATGGAACAAGGGCCGGTGCCTCCTCCGCCATTGAAGACCCCTTCTCCTGACATCTTCCTTCCCTCGTCATCTTCTCCTTCAAGAAGCATCGATGATAATACCAACCTTCCGGTTTCAGCCAGTCATTGCAAGCCTCCTCCTTGCTCTGCTTCTGACCGTGCCAGCCGGGGATGGGACTTGGCCCGGGGCTGCAGCCAAGGGAAGATGGCGGCGACTTTGCGCTCTTCCCTTCTGGGTCTTGTTCCTTCCGAGCTCGAGATCGATAAGGCCATTCGTGCTCTCCTCGAGTCTGTGAATTTTGCTCTCTTCTACCTCTCTCTCTCTCTCTCTCCTCCTGATATGATTTTTTTTTTTTTTTGCTTGCGACTGTGTTTGATTCCTTTTCATCTCACACGACCATGTCGCCTGCGAATTCCCGGAGATTGTAAAGATGTTCGACACGGAATAGGATGAAATAAGATTGCATTGGGATTTGAAGAAAGGCTGCTTCCCTGTTGCTGAAAGAACTTTGGCTCGTGCGTGGCGAGTCATTTTGATTTGCCCTGCTAAGGGTTTTATCCGAGATTGTCTTTTCGTGCTGTCCGAGGCTTTGACAGAGTTGTGGATGGATGGGAAAAATAGTCTTGCAAAAAGAGAAGTAAACTCGCTGATGATTACCTCTGTCGATGAGTTGGTCGCACTGCGTCGAATTAGGCAAATGAGCAATGCTCCTCGTTTTTCTGTTTGATGCAAAGTTAGGTTTTGGTAATCTTCTTGTGGCTGATTCATCGTAGAGGAACAATGGGGCGAATTTGATGAAATTTGATTACACCCTCTTTAGTATGGTAAAGTATACTATCAGGCTTCGAGCTACTTTTTTGTGAATTGCCAGTCTGTGTTTTGGTCAGTGATGTCTTGGTTCCTACAACAACAACAACATCATCATATCAAGCCTTATCCCACTAAGAGTCTCGTATGTCAAACAACAATTAAAGAAGCACGTTCCCATATCCAAAAGCTGGTGTTCCATTTGCTGTATTTTGCTATGAAATCTCTCCTCCACATGTTCATACATGATCTCCCTCTGATTAGTTTTTGGTTGAACCAGCCTCTGGCAGAGTGCTTCTTCATCTGGCTCGGAGCAAAACTGGATGCGGCTTTTTGGATGTAGGGATTCAAGCATATTGATGTCTAGTGGATGGGGGAGAGTTCGGCATGCCCTTCATCTGCTGCAGACGGAGCCAGCTATTAAGGTGCCATATTCTTGAATGGATGTATTGTGCTATCCTCTAGTAGGTTGGTTATTTTCCCAGGCCGAATCATGGTTTAATTCTGGATGAATAATGAGACTAAAACCTGGGGTAACCAAGAACAAGCAAATTAGATTTACCAATTTGTATTAGAATTAGAATTATGCAATACATCCTGACTCGAACTATGGCTCAAACTGAAGCTTGATCCTTTCTTTTTATCATCCTTTGTCGTTATGGTAGAACAAACCTTATAATCCTTAACCGAGTTTAAATGGGAGGATATATCTGTTTGTAGGGATTGGTTATCTCGTTAGTCTTGGATAAAGCTTTCTGGAGCGCTATTATGAACAATCAGTCGGTCCAGAAGTTCCAGGAGTTGCTCCTCTCAGGTTTGCATGGACTTAACCAAAACAAGATTATTGCTTCAGTGGACTGATCTTAGCATATTGCTTCTATCGTTTAACATCTTGTCTTACGCCAAAAATGTTTATCATAGCAACACGGCGGTACTCAGAACAGAAGAAAAAGTTACTTTGTTGCAGTCTTGAGATGCTCATTAAAGTCTTGTAAGTTCCTCTTTTTTGGTAAGTGGCACAACACAGTGGCAGTTAAGACCGCAGTCCAAATGGGTGCCAAAAGTGGGTAGATAGGGATAAATATCAGTTTGATCTTTAGATAAATATGATCGAGGGAGGGCATAGGGTCTCACGACCAATGAATCAGACTAAAGTGGAATAAGATCGGATAATGGGTTTAAGTTCATCTTCTGATCATGTCTGTCCAAAGAAGTATCCTAGTTGCTATATCAAGCGCAGCCAAGATTGGGAAGTAGTTCAAGAGTAGCGCATCAAGACTGCTTTTGTAGTGATCAATATCTGCTTGGATGTTTTGGAGCATATGTTGATTTTCTTACTCACTAACAGTACCATAACTTGATTCTCTGCAACCTTTTCCATGCGAGAAAGAAAGTTCTCAAAACTGTATGCTTTGTAGGTGATACTAAAAGCCCTCAGATTTATGAGGAAATAGACTGGGGTACGAACAATCTGCAGTGGCTCTTGGACATCTTGAAGGACAAAATCATGGTACTCCTTGAAAAATTCAAGCTGCTTTTGATCGAGACGTTTCAACATTCCCAGCCTCCCACGCCAGAGGCTACGGCCGAGTTGGAGGACAGAGTTGGATCGTCCTTGCTACTTTCGGTCCTAATCATCTTGGTCGTAGTGTTGGCACGAGTTCAACCTTCGTTTCGATTCTAGGCAGATTCTTGACATGGTGCACTCAAGATGTGATAAAGGTGTACCGAGTTTGCTGTTGAACTTGAGTTCCCCTTAGTACTTGTATATGAATTCGTGTGAACAGCTTGCGATAGGTAAAAGTGTTGCTGCTGCACTTAATTTTAGTTTTCCCAAGAATTTTGGGAAGGAACCTTTCTCATTAGACACCTCGCCCCAGATGAAGCGCTGAGTGAAGAAGCTACCCACAGCTTGAGATATATACAGAAAATACTGAATATTTGTTGCATGAACGGCCACAAAGTATGCACTAGCAATAATAGTCCACTGTTTTTGTTGAAGAGGCGTGCTGTTTACATGCTTTCAGACATTTCAAAGTAGTATCTCTTAGCAAACAGAGATTCGCAATTTCATGTTCATTTGCGTCAAACTGTTGGCAATCCTATGCATGGTGTTTTAACTCAATGCTGATGGTCAAGTCAGCGAGCATTTTCTGTTCCTGCTAAACACGTAGTCCTTGTTCCACAAACACGGACCGAAATAATGCACATGGGTTGCAGCCGAACGATGCCAATTGAGAGCCTAAGCACAAGGCAAAATAAGGGAAATCGAAACGAAGATAATTTCTTCAAGTTCACCTCAGCAATCACAGGGGTAATTGTTTCGCAGATCCAGGTCTCCAAGAGAACATGGACTGAACATTGCCGATGGAAGAATCCACGAGCCAGCGGGGGAGAGAGAGACTTTCCTCAGAGTTTGGTCTATATCAGCGTTGAAGCATCTTGTATTCCCAATGGTGCTGCTGCTGCTGCTGGTAATTGCGGGGTATTCTTTTGGTAGTAATGTGTACAATGCAGACGAATGCAAATATTAATCAACACTTCCCATTTCACCCTTGGAAAAACAACTTCATGTACCCCAGAATGAGCATCGAATGCTTCCAAAAGATTGATTGGCAAACGCTAGATTGTCTCATTAAAAGAACTTCAAGCCAATGCATTTTTGAGAAGGCAAGCCAATCCCAAATTCACTCCACACTGCGAAACGCAGCTCAATAGTGCCAAGAACCAGACTACTTACATTCATCAACATAAAGATACTCGACAATATTATCCAATTTGAACATTCCCATATTGCTCGGGGCCACAAGAACAGATTGCTAAAACAAGAGTAGAACAGGATGACTTGATACTCAAGTGAGATATCCATTTCTGGAGTGTAGGAAAAAATAACTCCATGCGATCCATGTTGTCACCAAGAGTTCATCTGAATCAGTTAGTAAGGCTGCAACAAGTGATGACAACCTCAGGAGATGTTAGACCACTATGACAAAAATAAAAAGGTTCTCTCACACATCTGAAGATCAAGGTTCAAGACATCCACAATTTTGGGCCCATTAATTCCCGCTCTGCAGCAGAACCTTGGGTTGCAAGCTTCTGAATACGTGATGAAAATTCCTCAGCCTGCAAATAGTAAAGAGAGATCAGTCTTCTCACTCAGGAGAACATCAAAGACGATTTTTTCTTCTAGCCTGTACCTTATACCTTATGTATACAAACTGCGGATGGTGCAAGCACCATATTGCAGCCATAGTATTATTATTCTTTCAAACGTTCTGCCTCCTAGCATTACCAAGCTTTTGAACATGACGGTACATTACATCCCACTTAAACTAGTCCGGTTTTGTTTCAGCGAAGAAAAATAATTAATATATTCCAAGGATATTATCCAGCACCATATAGTTAGCCATGAAACAACGGGCGAATGGGGTCAATGTTTTGAAGCAATTGTAGATGAAACTTAAAACTTATGATGCAGGGCCCAAACCTTCTCATCAACCCACATTAAAGAGCTAAGCTGATTGTTTAAAATCCTGACGACAACATCCAGTGGTGTCATGCCGTCGACGTTGTCGAGCTCTCCACCCTGGGAGAAGCAGAACAGATACATCATCTGTCTAACACGAAATAGCATTTCCAAAACTCAAATAGCTCCTGTCAAAGCAACTGTCAAAGTAAAGTCTCCACCTGGCTGGAATTCAGAGTCTGGATGACTGATTTAATTTGTTCCGTCATTTGCTCCAGCTCGCTCTCTATCAACTCAGCTTGTTCATACCTGCGACGCAAACAAGATCATCATCACCTAAAAGAAGTTAAAATAACTGATGTAAGACGCTCAAAAACCAAGGGAGTCATAAAATTGCCAGCAATAAGTTAATGTTTCCAGGCCTCTCTCTCACATAACAAGCCAAAAATGCCTGTAAGATGCTCAAAGGCCAAAAGAGTGATGGGGGTGCTACCAATTGATTAACGGTTCCAGCCCTTCAACACCAGTATTAACTCAAGGTCAGACCATTAATGAGAAGTATCAATTCAAGGTCAGGAGGTTTTTGGCCAGGAGTTTGGATAAAGTTCCAAAACCATTAGGTCCAATTCTCCAAATCGTTAAAACACACAAAAATTGAGATCTGAGTATGCGATTCTGTGTGAGCTTAAGCGTTATAGCAAATAATGGTTCATGCATTGAGCCCACAATTGCGTAATGCACAACTATTTTTATCGATGTCAAATATGATTGAAAAGACCACTAATCATTAGGAACTGAAATAACAAAGGTGGCAATTCAAGGTGTGGAGTTGGGACAGAAGTTGGCAAGGTTTGTCCTATGACTAAATCACAGCAGATGAACAATCCTCCAGCCTCTTCAAAAGACAATATCAGCTCCTATCGCAAGTGTTCATCAGATGATGTAAAAGGACTATTTCTTGTACAAATAAAAGTCCTAAGTAAGGACGACTTTCTCCGTTTAAAAAGATCAAGCACTCAATAAATATTGCAACAAGACAGATGTAATCAATAAGGGTCTAACTTAATGAAAAGGGTATATCCATCAGATAAAGGAGAACAAAAGAAAATTCAGTTCTGACATTGCATCTCTAGTGGACGCAGCTTCATCATCAAGCAATAAACCGCGTTCATCCTTGTAAATACGCTCAGCTTCTTCTTCAACACTCTGCAAAGCCTTGTCAACCTAATGCACATAGGAAAGTTAGAATCATCCTTCCTCCAAAATTACACCCAGATAAGTAAATCACTGACTCACAGAGAAGCAAATATGGGCAATCCTGAACTACACACCAATCAAAAAAAAAAATCCCAAACAAAGCCTTAATGCACATTATTTCCTTAATAATGCCGCCTGTAGTAAGTGCATGAAGTTAAATTCACACCATCACCAAAATTTCTTGCTAAGATGACAGAAGGTTGACTAACTATGCGATCGGGACACACAAACCAATCAATATAGAACGCGATGGAAAAGAACATACTTTCAGCTGGCTTCCACTAGCTGGAATTTATTTGCATAAGTGATATTCTAAGATCTTAAATAGCTTTGCCATTCCTAAGATCAAAGAATAACTATATCCCACTACATATATTTTTTCTTGTCTGTAGAGAAAGTTGACCAGAATAACTTCCATCAAACAAACCCAAATCACAAAGGTTCTTTCATGACTACATGTAAGAAATCCCATTTATCTCACCAACAAACGCATCTTCACAACTAAGGACTAGTGGAATCTAAATACCTTCTCCAAAACCTGCTCGAGATTTTGTCCGATACTAAACTATCAAAAGAAATAGCAACCCTGCGAAAGGAACAAATTTACCTCTTGCTGGTGAGTTTCAATTAATTCCAGCTGTCTCTCCAGGCTACCTTGGGTTTCAACCACTTTTGCCACTTCTATCTGGATCATTTTCATATATCAGGCTACTGAGGAAAAATTCCCAAGCAGATAATAAAATTAACTTAACAAAGTTGAAACTGATTTGAGTAAAGGTAAGAGGTAGTTCAGGCCATCTTATGCAGAGAAAAAAAATCATTTACCATTCAATAACTCTATCTTTGGGACTTCTGACATAAAAAGAATACATCTATAAAAGTACAGAATCCATGATAAAGATACAATTGTTCAGAGATTCTGAAATCTTCTGACATGATCCAATTTTCAGCAAATTCAAAGAAAGTACAGTACTTGTTGTAGAAAATGTTATATGTTCTTCTTTGGACAGATAAAAGCACATGCAGACTAGTTTAAAATATTTTCTCATGTTGAGCAATTATAACCTCAAGTCTAAGAAGAACATCACGATTCTGCAAAATCCTCTTGTCCCACTCAGCTATGGCATTTGCCTGCATCCGGAATTTCCCTGTTCGCTCTTGTAGCTCAGCATTCCACTCCTTAATAATCTGCGAGAAGAAAAAGTAAAAGCTGCGTGTGAGAAAAGAAGACAGGGAGGGTTGGAAATAAGATAGAAAATTTAAGGTGGCTGGTCATGAAGAGTTTACAAGATCCAAAGGATACTTCAAGTGTCAAATTTGGATCCACGAGAATAAAGAAGTTCTCTTTAAGTGGACGAACTGTCCTTCCATATCAATACAACAAAAGATGAGATCCATCTCACGAATGGCTCGGTTTCCCTCTTTGCTTTAATTAAGCAAACAAAATTTGATGACAACGAAAGGAACCAAACTAAGCCTTAGGCATATTTGATGGATCCACGTTCATAAAGCATGAAAAATTGACAATAATTTGACTAGAAATGGCCTGGCAAAGTCAATGATATGAACTTCATTGGATTAGTTGGATCTTTCTCCTAGTACATAGTTTCACATATAAGCTGTACCCCTCCACTGCTCTTAAATATAGCTTTAATTTTTCATAGGAAAATATTAGAGCAACAAAGGTAATTGCAGAGGAACTGAAAAAGGAAACTTCAGACTCCCTGGAGAAGACGGAGCATGGTACAAGCGGACAATTATTAGTTTCCAGAATTCATCTCTATTAAGAAGATCCCTAACAGTCAATGCGTAAATAGAAGATTGGTATGACGCACTGTCAATAATTTTGACCAGAAATGGCCTGGCAAAGTCAGTGAGATGAACTCCACTGGATCATTTTCATGTTTCTCCTTGTGCTTAGTTTCATGTATAAGCTGTACTCCTCCAGTGCAATTTCGTATAGCTTTACTTTTTTATAGGGAAAGAAAAATACTAATAAGAAAAAAGAATTTTTTTTTTTTTTTTATAAGAAAAATGGATTTAATCTCCCTTAAAACAGATAACCATGTGTTGATGTTTCTTCATAGAGACGTGAAGGTAATTGCAGAGTAACTGAGCAAGGAAACTTCAGACTCCCTGTAGAAGATGAAGCATGCTACAAGTGGGTAATTATAGTTTCCAGAATTCATCTTAAGAAGATCCCAAACAGCTAATGATGTCAATACAAGATCAGTCTTACAAAGAAGAATGCTTTTAAGTCAACATTTCAACACCAAAGAAGAGCCTAAACAGACATATATCCTTCTTCACAAGTACGGATGCAACTCTCATAGATTCCTTGAGCAAATATTCCTAGAAAAGTCCCCAATGACAAAGACAAAATGATGCACCTCTGTCTCATGGGGAAACCCAAATTCACTAAAATCTTGCATAGGACAATAGAAGTAAATGGTCCATTAACTTTGATCATGGATTGGAAAAGAGCATATTCATTTCGTTGTATATTATTATAAACTGCAAGGAAAAAGTGTAGCAAATACCTCCTCAACAGTCTTTCCAACAATCTCTGAAGGTAGTTTTGGTACCGCAGCCACAGCGCTGGTGCTTGATGTTGTTCTAAAGGAAGTAAATAAGACAAAAGGGAAATAAGCTGAAATATTCTGATTCCAACAACACATACTCTCGGATTGACATAATAACTTCAAAATTGAACAAAAGGAAATGAACTAAGTAATCTCAAAATGATGCCGATCATCTCAAGCAAAATATAGTGGTTATATAAAATAAACTAAAAAACAAAAGATGGATAGAAGATAAAGGAAAGTGTTTCTGAAATTCCTACAGTAGTTTGTTTTCACCTATGAAAAATTTTAATGACGGATAGTGGAAAAAGGAAAGTACATTTGAAATTCCTTCTTTATTAGAAAAACAAAAGCGGGGTGGTCTTCAAAAGATTCTAGATGAAACAAATAGTTAGACAAAGCAAACTCTTTTTGGCTAGTAGATAAAGCAAACTTACATAAACAAGAACTCTTCAGAAAAAAGAAAGGAGTTGATCTTTGAACAAATAGTGCAAAAAGAGAGTATTAATTTGCCATGAGTATGAGAAACAATACCAGGATAACCATAGAAATGGAACAAGAAAGTGTCATGCCATGTTATGAAGTAAAAAGTACATTACTTAGCTATCAAGACAGTAGGTACAGACCCGCTACTCGAAGCTACAATAAGAGATGGTGTCGGAGCTGTAGTCGTGCTGGCAGTAGAAGCTGTTGTTGCTGTGGTAGCAGGGACACCTTAAAGAGAGGTTTTTAGAAATCATTCAACACGGCATCTTGTTCCTTAAGCATAAAACCAGAAATGCGCAACAATGTATCAGCTAACCATGTTAGCTTCTACATGAATTAAAAATAAAAATACCATGTCACCCCATATTTATTTGCTAAAAGACGATAAGAAGATGCTAGCATCTACTTGACAAGTCAAGGATGCCTATATTATGAAGACAATCCAAGTTCAAATAAACAGGACAAGCAGCATGGGGAAATCAATGCCATAAAATAGAGAAGAGATGCTATGAGATACTGCAAAAGGTGCAAACTCCCTAAGTAAGAGTTTTTAGGTACATTGATTTATTAACGTAACATCTGCACCAGAATTATATTCCAAAGTAGAAATGGGGATATAAATGAGGACCATGTATAAAAAAAAAAAACTTCCAGCAAATACCGTGAGGGCATTTCTTTCATGTATACTTCCGACAAATACCATGAGGGCATTTCTTTTATTACCAAGCTTATGCAAAAACATTATAAAGGATCCGGCAATTGGTAAGTTGTAATATCTAGTTCCAAGAAATGAATTGGTCTGACTTTATTCAAGATTGCAGCAGCAAGTCATGACATGACATGAATATTTATCCTTGAAATAATATTTTTAAAGACTCCGACTTGTTCTAAAAGGTAACTGTACAGCTAAGACTCCTGTAAGAAGAACTAGAGAACGACAAAATAAGTGTATGTCCCAGCAAAAGATTGCATGTTTATAAAAGTGAAGAAAAAAAAAATCCATTCCCTGGAGCCCACCTTTGTGTTAAGCAATATTGCTATTAACATAGCAACCCCCCAACTTCTATAACCCACAGAACCAGAAAAAATTAGAGACAGATAAGAAAAAAAAAAGTCTTTCCTCACTGCAAGCACCTTTAGAAGAACTATGCACAAGGATGCTCAGGTATGTCGAAGGTACAAGTGACAACTGGACAAAGAACAATGCTAATAAGAATGTCCACAAAAGTAGATAGATTACAGTGATTAAAAGGTCCATTTCCTTCTTATTAGGGATTCTTTAGCCTATTGCTTCGTATATGAGCCACTAAGAACATCTTTTGATTCTTCCTGGCGATTTTTCTTTACATTCAAAACACATTATCATGCTTATGCACAGAATAATGTACTGACCCTCTACAAGTATCTCCAATTTCATCAGGAGAGAACCTTGCTGACTGCGCCTCAAAACAATTAGGCAACAAATTGTCAGGCTTATAGTCGCAGTATGTCATGAAATCATGTGTCTAAGCCAGACTCAAGCCCCATTTCAATGCTACACTGATCTTGAGGATGACATTAAGATTCACATGATCAAGCAGAGTCTTGTTTGAAAATCTTGGTCAAAAGAAAAAAACAATAGAAGACCAATCGCCTGCTAGGCAGCTTAGCCAAAAACATAACAAAGAAAAAAGCTTAAGAGCCTGTACATTCAGTAATCCCATTGTATCATGTGATTCTATGATATAAGAACAAAAGGTAACTTAGTGAACAGAAGATATGTGCTCAACACATTATGGTATGGCATAACTTCTTGCCTGTTTCTTATTCTTATTAGAAAGCCACAAACCCATATTTTTTCAATTCGGATACCTTTCAAGAGATACTCATTAGCATGCAGAAAGCACATATAGCAAAAGTATACATAGAAAACACAATATTCTGATACAGAAATCCTAGCTAATGAAATGGTGAGAGGAAATAGGATCCACAAGCTCTTAATCTGATATCTCATTAATAACCAAAACAGACAACAAAGCATCGCCCTAAAAAAACTAGAATAACCCATGCCTCATGCTGCAGAGCATACCTACAATTAGCACTTTCGATGTATTTACTAAAAAATCCCAACTTCTTGATCATGCTAGTTCAAAAACAGTGTCAGTAACAACTCACTAAAAGCAGGGACGGTGGTGGTAGAAGGAGCTTGAGATGAAGCCGGTGTTGAAGGTTTGGTAGACAACGAAAAGCTTGGAACCGAGCTAGCAGTCGCTGAAGAAGCAGGTGTCGCAGTCACTCCAAATCCCGCAAAGGAACTAGCAGGTGTCGAAGATCCTGCACTAACTGCCGACGCAGTCAAAGTCGCAGCCGCTGGCGAGGAACCCACAGCAAATGAAGACAATGTCGTCGAAGAGGACACCGAAGAGGAACCACCTGAGAATGGAGTCGATGCACTAGTGGTAGTGGTGACAGTAGAAAGCAATGGCGCCGCAGATGGGGCAAAAGAAAAGGACGTAGGCTTCGCGGAAGGTGTAGTCGAGAGCGGGGCTGACGACACAAAACTGAAAGAGGGCTGTGAAGATGAGGAAGATGGTATAAATGAGAAGGTAGAGGTTGTTGTGGATGTTGCAGTGGGTGTTAAAGAAGGCGGACTAGAGCTGGAGGTGGGTTTGGCAAAGGAAAACCCCGTCGAAGCAGAAAAAGGAGATGACGTTGCGACTGAACTAGAAGAAAACATGTTAGAAAGTGAAGGAGTAGTCGCTGAAGCTGATGAAGAAGCTCCGAACAACGTAGCTGTGGTGGTGGCGGCAGTGGCGGCGGCGGCCAAACTCGGACTCGCGGAGGTCGCAGTTTTGCCAAACAGGGGAGAAGCCGTGGACAGACCTGTCCCCAACAAAGGCGAACCAGAACTTGCCGCTGAAGCAGTTCCTCCAAACAAAGAGGCTCCAGAAACAGCGGCGGAAGACGATGGCGTCCCAAACAAAGGCGGCGGAGCGGCGGTCGCAGTCAAAGTCGATGACGACGTTGACGCCGCAACAAACAGTGTCGAGCTAGTACTCAAGGACGTCCCGAACATAGGCGAACCAGAAGTGGCCGCTCCAAACAAGGACGAACCAGAAGTGGCCGCTCCAAACAAGGACGAGCCAGAACTCGCCGAGGATTGAGGCGTCGCAAACAAGGACGAACCTGAGCTCGCACTGGAAAAAGGCAAAGGCGTACCGAACAGAGAAGTAGCGGAGCTCGCCGACGAGCCAAACAATGGCGAAGGAGAACTGGACGCGAACGGCGACAGACCGGAGCTCACGGGAGGCTGTACCATCCCTAAAGGCGACGATCCTCCGGACGCGGCCGACGACGGCGTACCGAAGAGCGTCGGCGCCGAACTCGCCGGCGCGGAGCCAAATCCGGAGAAGAATGCAGGAGCAGAGGATACCGACGAAGAGGAAGAGGAGGGAGCGAAGCCGAAGTGAGCGGGAGCGGGAGCCGGGGAGGAGCTAGGGTTGGAGGCGGCGGCGAAGGGGGAGAGAGAAGGGGGGAGGAGAGGGCGAAGGAGGAGGAGGAGCTAGGGTTTGCGGCGGCGGCGGAGGAGGAAGCGAAGGAGAACCCGGCGGAGGATCCGAACGAGAAACCCGACATCGTCGGAGCGGGTACTTTTTCCTCCGCAAGCTCGGGCGGGTGTAAATGGGAGGGGTTTTGGAGAAGCGGTTGCGCCGTGGGGTTTTTGGTCTTGGAATTTTTTGAAATTTTTTCAGAATGCGTAATCTAGATTCTAGAGAGTCGCTAGCTAGTTTGCCGTGTTTGGATTAATTTTGTACATTTTATTTATTTTTTTTAACCAGATTTTATTTTAATTTAAATGTTGTGATTTATTTATTTTGTTTTTTAATAAATTCGACCATTTTAAAACTCTCACAACAATTAATCATTAACAAATAAATTCACATGCAATTATTTTGTAATTTTTTTAGGAACGATAGTGTAGATGTTGATTAAAAAAGTTTTGTTGCTTCTATTTAAATCCAAACAAATGGCCCTAAGAAAATCAAATATATTTTATTTCAAAATTTATGCAAAGTGAAAATGGGCTCGGATGTTTTTTTTTTTTCTTTGGAAGGGTCGGATCTTTACTACAAAGAGCCAAGAGAAAAATAATCACTTCACGCTCCTTTCATTTCCTCGGGTTTTATTAGCCAAAAAAACATAAAAAAATAAATTAGGTGAATTATTGAGTTTCATATTTTCTAGTTGCATATAATCTAATTTATAAATGCAAATTTCTTTCTATGCCGTTTCTTTTTGCTTCCAAAACTCAATTGGGGCCGCACTCTCGATCACATAAACAATTATTTAACGAATAAAACAAAGAAGAATAATTAGATGTGCGTTGCATTTTTCATTTTGAACTAATCGGCTCTAGCAATGCTGCAAAAAGAATTAAATTTTTTGCTTTACACGCTTTTTAGCTCAAAGGTCATTTCGATATTATTATATTTGTCTCGTACGATGCATTATTGTTGTAAGAGCGCGCAGTGTGAAATCGATACCTTCACTCGGGAGATCGTTAAAAGAAAGCCTAAGTCGGAGTCCATCAATATATCTAATTAGACTCTTCTTCACTCAAAAGGTTAAACCAATGAGTTATGAGTTAACTAGGATATATTAACCGCTCAACACCACATCAATCTTGCAATGTATAACTTCTCCAACACAACTCATACGTGCATCTCAAACACTTGTCAAATGATGATAGACCTTGTATTAAAATTTAAATTTTTTTCGCTGCACGTAAGAAATTGTAACTTTCTCCAAGCAATTCGATAAGATTTTCCCGTTTATAATAACTATTCATTTTGTACGTTATATCAAATGCTATAGTACAAAATACAATTTGTATTTCGACTTCTCCGATACCTCGGTGGCACAATCTAGATAGCACAGCTTCTCTACCCCCGCATAAATTCATCCATATATAATAAGGGCATGTTTGGTAACATTTATGTTCCAAAAAAATGATTCGATTAGAATTAAATTTTTTTATTATATTCCTATATGAGTTTTAGATAATCAAAACACGTTTGATAACTACATAAAATTTATGTTTTCAAACGGAAACGTGTTTGTAACCTCGGACAAAATTTATATTATGGAAAATAATTTCTTTTCCCAATTTGTCATTTAAACTAAATAATTACATAATTACATTTGATGACTTTTCTTAGGCCTTACAAGTGCGATCCTCTTGCACCGTGACGTTTTTTTTATTTATCAAAATAGGGATACTTCGATTTATTCCTTGGAAGTATAATATGCTAAAGTCGTTGTTTTCTTATGCTTCTCTTGAGGCTATGTATATGCCAAGAACGAAAGATGTGATAATCGATTATCTTTTATTACTAAGAATGAATAAAATTCATCTCTCGCTACATAGGTGGCTTAATTTTATCATTGGATACCATGTGGATGGTCATTGATGCGAGTATGGTACTCGATAACAAATCATGCAAGGCTTAGGAAAATAAGGAAAAATCCCAAAAAATACGATTGATCAGTTGAATGGAACAATTTCCTATTTTTTTAGATTTTTTTGATTTTTTCAATATTTTTTTAACGATTTGCCCATGAGGGCAAAATCGATATTTAGGAGAAATCGAAAGGAAAAATCATCAAAAATAGGATTGGCCAGTTGAAATTATCCATCTCCTAATTTTTTAGATTTTTTTGAGATTTTTTCTGATTTTTTCCAATTTTTTTTAGAATTTTGTTTTACAAATTTTCCATTTTTTTATTTTTTAATCATTTTATTTTACTATTAAAAAAATTATCGGGACCGGGTCGGGTAGACTCAACTCACGCTTTGCGAGAGCCCAACAAAAGTGAGAGAAGACGTCGTTGCCTTTTTCATTTTCCCAATAGTGTTTCTTTTCTTGAAAGCGAACTTTTTTGGGTTCTCAAAAGTGATCCAAAAGTGTTCTTAGGAGCAAAATTCAGAACCACAATTATTTGCGTTACCAAACATGTTGCTAATTCTATTTTGTTCCGAGAAGCGAAACATTATCAAACGGGCCCTAGCTAGCTAATGTGTTAAGTACTTTGCTTGTAAAGTATGATCATAAGGATAAAACTCAAATAAATTGACTAAAAGAGAAATCATGTAGTAAGCGTTACGAAATGCTTTTGAGGGGTTGAAAATAAGCATGGACTCGAAGGTTTTCAAATTGTCAACTTTTCGAACTCTTGTTGAATACATGGACAAACAATAACAATCTGGAAAATCGAAACATTTTTGTAGTCGGATGAAAACAAAGCAAAATAAGTTCTCGTATTAGCAGCTTGCGAATAAGCTCGTGTCAAAATACGAAATAAGTGTCGAAAAAATCATAAATCCGTTGCATTGGTGTCAACTTAGTTCCAAAATTTTTATTGTGCCGATTTAATCATGAATTTTTTAACCTATAGTCAATTCGATCATTCCAATCAATTTTGACCTAATACTACCGCCGTGGATTGCCATGTTACGATCAATCCGACGGAAATTTTTTTAATAATAATTTATAATCTTTTTTTTATTTCTTTTTTGTCTTTTTTTTTCCCTCTTTCCTTCGGTGCCTCACGAGAGCTAATGCGGGTGAGAGTCTAGAGATGGCCATTTGGGCCGTGGGCCGAACCGCCCCAACCGGCCCGTTGGCGGACCCACGGGCCCAAACGAACCGCCTCGCGGCGATTCCGGTTTGGGAAAAATGAACCGGCCGGACCGGCGGTCCAACCCGGCCCTAAAAAAAAAAAAAAAAAAGGGCCCTGCCGAAAGAGCCGTTGGCTTTTGCGGGAGCAACGGCCATTTGGTGTTGCAAACATTAATTTAAAAAAAAATTCATAATTTTTTTTATAAATCATTCCTTCCTCTTTCTTTTTTCCAATTCTCTGAATCCCGCCTCAATTTTTCAAAAATGGCAAGTGGAGGCAAATCCGGAAAGGGTAGATGACGATGGGAGATTCCGAATATCCTATTCTGGATGTGATCCTCGTGAGTATGCATGTTGGGAAGACGATGACGACAATATCAACGTTGTTCATTTCGAACGTCGAGACGTCCCAACACAAGAAAGTCTTCATCCGCCTACTCGTGCCGAAGAAACGTCGACGGCAAATGAGCGAAGGTCGAGAGAGTACATCCGACTTGTGGAGACTTCGACAAGGTATATGACGAGCGAGGTAAGTATAATGTAAATTGTAAATATTGTTCCCAAACATATAAATTTAGCAAGGAGATGGTATGGAACATTCCGTCCCGACAAAAACATCCAACGCAGCATCCCACAACTAATTTTGAGTGCGCCAATCCTAATACTCATCCTTTATTCCGTTACATGATGCACTTTATAAACAAACATTAGCTGAATATGTTGCCCTTGATCATGCCATTTACTCTTGGTGAAAATTTTAATAAGAAATATTTGATAAACTGCGTTGGTTCGTAAGCAATACTCTTAAACGCGAACTTTTGCATCTTTATAAAAAAAAAAAAAAATTAGCAAATATTTTGCGAATTCAATGGACGTGTGCATTTAGGTAGTGATATTTGGAGTTGCAATTCATTCTTATATGGGTGTTACGTGTTTGATAGTGATATTCAAAAAACTTGTTGGTTTTGATGAAAAGCATTCGGCTCATAATATTTATAGAATAATTAAACAAGTTTTAGAAGAATATTATTTGATAAATAAAGTTTTTTCAATTGGTTTTGATAATGTAAATACGCTCCATTCCTGAATTAGAAAATATTTGAAACCCTCTTTGGGGGACAATTTTTTCACTTTAGATGTGCTTGCCATGTTTTAAATTTATGTACAGATGGTTTACAACTCTCGAGTTTTTTCTTCCATAAAGGGTGCATTAAATATTTATGGGTGTGTTTTATGAAGGTGGGAAAATTTTGTAAACAATATGGGAGAAGGGCAAAAGATTTCCAAAGATATTTTCGTTGAATTTACGTATGAGTTGCTTCATCAACTTTTGATTACAAGATTTATTATGTACGTTTATGTGAAATATTCCTAATTACTTTACTTCACAACATTGGCGTTTGAAATTTTTAGATTTTTGAAAATTTTTAATGATGCTACTAATGCTTTATCTGGTATTTATTATCCTACTCGCATTTATTTTTAATAGAATGTGTTAATATTGGTAGTGTTTTTAATGTATATGAAAAGATAATGAATTAGCTCACTATTTATGCAGAAATGGTTGCTTATTATTTAAAATTCCTCTTGTCTATTTAGTTGGTATTGTTTTTGATCCACGTATTAAATTAGATGGTTTACTAGATTATTTGAATGTGTATTATTATGATTGTTTACATTTGAAAGATATGATAGATGTTTCAATTGTACAAAGAGAGGTTAGAGAATCTATAGTAGCATTAATGGAGAATTTTGTAATAGATATGGTTTAAATGATGGTGGATCTTTACCTTCCTCGGAAACGAAAGTTTTGGGGTTTGATATTAAGAAAGCAGGGTAGTTTTATGAAATAGAAAAATTTTTGTAAATATTTTTAAATGGGGGGGCCTATTTCGCCGGATATTAGAACCCCATCTTAATTGCGTTGAACAAGCATTTAGTCGGAGGATTAGTTTTGGACCTCGCCGTTCAAGATTAAGTCGGTGGAGCTCAAGCTTGGTTGACGATTGGACGAAGCGATTTCGACACCAAGAATGGATCAAGAACACGAATTTTTTTAGAAGGATTTTGGGAAAAAAACAGGAAAGGAAAAAAAAGGGTGCGACGATTGCGTGAGGTAGTTGAGGTTATCAGGTAAAGAATCTGGGCTTTGTTCTTTCAGAGATATGTGGCTTATGATAATTCATTAGTTCGCCTTTCTCTTTTTTTTTTCCAAATTTTATTACAATATACAATTTGATTATAATTTATAATTTATTATATTTCTTTTTTATTTATTAGTTTAAAATTAAATTTAAAAAAAAATCCCGTTCCGTCTGCTTAGGTGAGACCGACCTTTGCCCAAACAAATTCCCCAACATCTTTCGTTTAAACACTTGTTTATCTAATGAATGCCAAAAAAGGCACTTTGAAGGATTGATTGATCATCATAGATTGTTTAGAATCAATATATAATGAATTCTTCCATTCTAATGAGTTATCGGATTTTACCGAGTATGTTCCTACCTAACAGAACGTAATCTCGAATATGTTAACTATTTCTTAATTTTTTGATCGATTGGAAGAGGCAAACGAAAAACCTTGGTATTTTTTTGTACTGTTATTAATCTCTATTGGACCTCTCGTTGGGATATGAATCCGAACGAAGTTCGACCATCGATTGGAGAACAGAGGAAGAATGAAGTTTGTATGATTCCTAAGAAATTCTTCGGTTTTTTTTTTTTTTTGTAATCGAGAATCCGCAAGTTTGCGCCTGCGTCGCACTCGGGGAGCTAGCACAATATTGGCCATGGCCCCCACTTAAGTCACGGAGTTGAGTTGGGAGTTTCGAACCGGTGATCTAACGAGGGATAGCACGCCTCTCACCAACTCGGCCATACGTGGGTGGGTTATTCTTCGGTTTTTTTGTATCGAGTGATATCCAAGAAGGCATTTGGAAGTTTGTTTTGCTCAAGGACCAACTTTTGCGACAATAATTAATAACACACAATGCATACCTTGTCTAAGGAACCAACTAATTCGTGTTTCCAATCACAAATCGAGAGGAGTTGTGGATATCATTTACAATCACCAAAAAACTTTCAAACCGGAGAGTACCGTATAAGGCACGTTTGAAAATGCCAATCATAATATTCATTCTTAAGGGTCCAATACTCTTTTGAGTGTCCACAAAAAAAATAAAAAAAAATCACGAATTGTAAATAAGTGGGTAGCTCGTGTTAAATACGAGCTCTATCTAGATATATAATTCGATGTAGGATGTGACTTAATTAATTTTCAGTTGCCGATAGCCGAAAGCTTCATGATAAGAGAACAAGCATCATAAAGTCCGATGATTACAAACAAATGAGTAACTTAACTTTCACAAGCTTCCAATCTCGCAATCTAATTAAACAAGATTGGCGAGCATATTGAGACAATAATTTTTAAGACTTTCTCAAGGGCCGATGGCAGACTTTCTTTGCCGCCTTCTCAAGCTCGAATCGGCTTCAACTCCACCATATGTGGTGCCGTGAAATGTTGCTAAGCTTCGTCTCGAGCTATATTGGCCCTGTTTGGTTTAAGATTTGGGAATAAACATTGGAGGTTTTAAAGTCTATTGGCCAAATGCAAATGGTGTTTGGTTCATTTTGGAGAGATGCAATTGCATCTCAAATGCTTCTCCAAAAGTCTTTTAGCCTAAAGTACCAAGCTAAAGGACTTTCGCCGTTTTTTTTTCTTTTAAATTTGTCACCTTAACTTGCCCCCATCGTCGCCCATCGCCACTCGCCACTTCGTCCATCGATTGCCCTTTTTTTAAAAGTAAAAATACTTTATAAAGTTTATTTTTCACCAAACAAGATTTACGTCAAAATTATTTTTCAATGTATTTTTAAAATAGATTTTACCAAACACTACTGCGATTTTGGAAAAGCGCCTTTAACCTAAAGATATTTTTATTTTTATTTTTTTAAAATCTCTTGACCAAATCTTTGAACAAAACAGGCCCATTATCGGGATCTAGCAACGATCTAGTGAGACGCGGCCATGTACGTGCGAACGGTTGGGTCATGTATGTTCTCAAATTTGAATTGCTTAAAGGCGGGTCATCCATAGTTTACACTTCCCACCGACGCCGTTACATTTTTTTGTTTTTTTTGGTCGAACCGACGACGCCGTTACTTGTCTTGCCCAAAACCCGTCAAACGGACGTTTGACACCGTCAAGACACGTGGCCAATTTGCAATGGTTGGGCTACTATAACACTTGGTATTCGTAGAGCACCCAACGATTTCTCTTTCTGCGAGAAAATATGCGGTGGCCACGTGGACAGCCAGGGAAACACCTCGACGCCACGTCTGCAATCTCGAGCGTGGGCAAAATCGGGAAAACAGCACGCCCGATCGTTCGACGACCCATCAACGGCCTCTCTCTCTGCTTTTAGCTTCCCCTCCAAGCTCTTGTTCAAAAGAAGACTACGAAAAAGAGCGAAGAACATGAAGTACGAGAAGAGGCTGAAAGCCGCCGCGAGCATCGTGCTCGCGGCGGACGCGGGCGCCGCCGACGCTCTGATCGACGGTTCGGAGCTCGGGATCCGGGCAACCTTGAAGCCTCACCAAGTGGAAGGAGTCTTGTGGCTGATAAGGAGGTACAACCTCGGCGTCAATGTCATTCTCGGTTAGTGCCGCTCTTTGTTTTGAACTTGTGTTTTAGCTGTATTAGTCGGTGAAAATGTGGAAGAATCGACTATGACGATTGGAATTTCTGGTGTGCAGGAGATGAGGTATGGTGTTTTTCATTTTTTCCCTCTCTGCTGCATTCGGGAGCTCATTGTTTCACCTTGCGACAGTGAGACGTTTTCTTCAGAAGTATGCGTGGTATATGAATTATTCCCGTTGCGTTTGTTACTGTGGATTAGAATCGTGGTCCATTTTCTTTAAGAGGTATGTTCAATAGACGAATGAGTCTCTCTAGTCCACGAAGTGCTAGAAGATGCTAAAGTCAAAAGATGTTTTAAGGGGCGTTCATGTTATATTACAATACATGAGGTGTCAATCTTGGGAAACAGAGTCCAAAATCACTTCGTCGGGTGACAGTACTTTAGATCCTAGCATATAGAAATCTGACTTCACCACACAGGCCCTTGGAATTTGTAAGGCACAAACCTATGCATTGATTACTGACTAAGTGAGTGACACATGGGGTCCTAGGATCTCGAATCACATATATCAACTTATGAATGCGGAAATTTTGTTAAATTGTGCCTTGACTAAACTAGACCACTCTCTTGCCATAAGAGACAGGGTTGGACCGTGGGAGTGTCAATTATCATTCTACATCAGCTCATGTATTTTTCCCTTGTCCCCTTCTTCTTGTTCTTCTTCTAGTCTCCTCCTCCTCATTATTCTGATCACTACCGCTACTGTGGCTGCTACTCCTTTGATATTCCATATCTTTTGTGACGTCTAAATACTCGAGATATTCCCTAAAAGGTGTAACCCATATTTTTATGTCATTTTCTTCAGCTTTTCTCCTTCCCCTTTCCTTTTGCCCTTAATCTCCATTTGAACATCACATCTTGTCACTAGGACCTAGGGTCCATCTTTCACTTCCAAACCATTTCAAAAAGTTTCCTTCATTTTAACCCCATTTGAAGCTACGCCAGCTTTTCCTTGAGTGCACTCATTCCTAATTCTGATCTTTATTTTTAGTGTCTACATATCTATTGGAGCATTCTCATAATTATTACTCTGATTATGAGTATGTGGTGGTACTTCACCGCCCAACCTTCGATGGGCTTATTGTTGTCCCATGGATTTTTTTTTTCCCCTTAAAGTTAAAGTGGTGTCGCGACAAAATTAGATGTCAACAAGTGATATTGTATGCTTACTCAATACACAAGATGCTTTTAGTCACTTAATCTATCCCACTATCATTTGATGGGTGATCTGCTTCTCCAGTTCCTTAACTTTTGCAAAATGGATCTACGCTGTTGGAAATGCCTGCTCTCTTTTTTTCGTATCCTGGTATCTGATTTTCTCCACTGCTTCATTTGAGCTTCTTCCTTCCCTACACTTGCACTCCGTATTTCTTTTTTCTTTTTAAGAAAGGACAGAGGTCCATATTTTTTTCTGAATAATTTTAGCTTCACATTTTCTCCTTTCATCCATTTTTACCATGTCATGAGCAAGCAGCATGAGGGATATCATCGATATTCACGGTAAGCTTTGGTCTGATTCTTGCTTCGTTTGGCTGCTGGATACAGTTTACATTCTTTGTGGATCAGAGCAATTTGATTCTTCAGCCTCAGTTTATGTTGCTAAGTAAATAACCAAAAGGCTATCTTCTTTTGGCCGTAGACCTTTTATCAACTACTTCACTGTGATAAGTGCCATCCTACAAGTGAAGAAGCCAAATGGGCTGGCGATTCTGTGAACACATTAATCCTTTTTCTTCGCATTTTGATCTTTCCTTTCCCTCTTCGCAAGTGTCATTTTCCATTGATCTCCAATCAGCATCAATTAAGTTTGCAGAACAATGCTCAACTCTCATGATTGTTTCGGCTTTCAAGAATTGGTCTTAGTTACAAGTAATTCGACGGATATGTTTAAAATGATCTCTCGCTTGAAAATCGGGGCCTTCCTGGAGTTCAAATTTCCTTCGAATACCATAATGGCGACCTGTTATATTGTAAACCCTCTTTCTTCCATAGTTATACTGCCGCCTGCATTGTTCTAGCTGGCTTTTATTTTAAATCATGGATATTCCTCCAAATCAACGGCAAATTTCAAAATGAGAGGATATCCATTGTCAATCATGAACATGGATACATCTACTGAAGAACGGTGTTTGATTTTTAACTCCCATACACTATATTATAGTATGAAAACAACAGGGGGCTTTAAGAAAAGATTTTACAGTATTCTAGGTTGTGCCATTCTTTGGAAATGTCATAGGCTAAGGACCAATTAAACAGGAAATCTAGTTTTCTTTAGGTTTAGTCTCCATGACGGTGCAATGCACAGAAGTGAATTTATTGAAGTATCAACTAAGTTGGTGATAGCATGGGTGGTGGTGCCGACATGATGCTCACTTGGCTTTTAATGTACATTCATAATACCTTTGCTTAATTAAAGCTTCTCTTTTTTCTCCCGGGTGGTAATCTGTGTGATGAAAGTGCGCCAAAGGACATTGTTGACAATCCTTTAATTTGTAGAAGAATTATAAACGTGTCAAGTCCTGTCATTTAAGAACACTCATATCTAAACTTTTTCACGTTAAATTCGTTTCAATTTGTGTCACTTTTGAGTTTGCAATATAATCGTGTTACAACGTGTCAATATGTGGCAAAAAATGCCACCCTACTCCGTATGATGTCCCTCACGCCGCAAGAACTTCACCTTTTATTTGCTCATATTGGATGCGCTCAGTTGTGCTTGCTAAGACACTAATAAATGGTCGCCAATCATTTCATCCTTGAGTATAATAGAGTAAGGACTTCCATATCTTCATGGCTGTGCCCTTTATGATAACCTAACTTAGTTGTTCGCAGATGGGTTTAGGGAAGACATTGCAAGCTATTTCATTGTTGAGCTATTTGAAGGTTTCTCAAGTGTCGTCTGGGCCATTTTGTGAGTTAGAAGGATATTGCTTTCTTATGATTCTGAACTAGCTCCTTATTTCTGTTAGTAGTCTGATTATATTTTCTGTTCTGTCCTTTGATGCACCGTAGTGGTGTTATGTCCTCTTAGCGTGACTGATGGCTGGGTGTCAGAGATAGTCAATTTTGCCCCAATCTTGAAGGTTCTTAGGTACGTTGGCGAGAAAGAAAACCGTCGCAGTCTGCGTAAAATGATGTATGATCATGTGAAACAGCATCATTCATCAACTGATGTGAGTTTGTAGAAGCAGAACAAGAGTAATTCACTTTAATTCTTCTGGTTTTAACTTAAATTGTGTTGCTGACTGTTGGTGGACAACTGTTTGGTTGAAATCTGTTTGCAGGCTATATCTCTACCATTTGATGTACTATTGACAACATATGAGATTGCATTGATGGATGGGGAGTTTCTTTCCCAAGTACCCTGGCAATATGCTATAGTTGATGAGGCTCAGCGTCTTAAGAATCCTTCAAGTGTATGTCTTACCATATGAGAAATGTGTAAGATTATCTGCAAACAACACCTGATCATGAGCATGGCAGCCTGCTCTAGGCTAGAAAGGTCAAATGGGTGGGTTTGGGAAAGGGCCCTACACCCAAAAGATGTGTGATTGAAACCTGCCTATTCCAAATATCAGTATGCTATTTTTCCGTTGTGGATGGGCTTGGGTGACAAAGTTAGAGGTCCCACCTTCCAGCCCATTTGAGCTGGTCTACTGCATAGACATTGTATTGCATGCTTTTATGCTGAGTATTGCTTGACATTTAATGTATTAGATTTGGTACCTCTACCTTTCCTTCACTATGGGTAAAGTTATAACTCCATATTACTCGAACTGAGTAAGTTATTGGAGATGGACTTTTTTCATGTGGATAATGGCAATCTGCAGCCAATATCTTTGTAATTCTTCATCTAAGCTTTTCTCTATATTTACCATGGGAAGAGATGTAGCTTTTCCTGCATTATCATTCTTATTTTTCATCCTTTCCAAACTGTGGAGATATAGCATTTTCCACGTGTTATTATTACCAGAAGCGTCTAAATGCTAAAAACTTTGTAGGTACTCTATCACGTCCTCATGGACCGATATATTATTCCAAGGCGATTGTTGATGACTGGCACTCCCATTCAGAACAACCTCACTGAACTGTGGGCATTGATGCATTTTTGCATGCCTTTAGTCTTTGGTACGCTGGAGGAGTTCCTTTCGACATTCAAGGCGGCTGCAGATCCTTCATCAGGTTATCTATACTTATGCGTGAAATTTGATTTACATTTGGTTTTGCTTCTTTCTAAAACGATGTTTCTTGTGGGTAGTCTTCCAAACTCTGATCCAATTACATCTATGCCTCAATTTTTGGCGAAAGAGGGAGGGAGAATAGCGGAAGTCCCTTTCTATAATGTTTAATCATTTGAATTGTACTTGTCAAGTGCTGGTCCAGCCTTCTTAACTAATCATTGGAAAATGCTCATTGCATAGATATCTCAAGTGAATGGTCAGATTGAAAATCAAACCGATGGAGAGTTTAATGTTGAAAGATGAAACTTGATAGCGGAAGCTACCAAAGCCTAGTAGCCTCCTTCTTGATGTAAAATGAAAGATTGTTTAGACATTCACTGCACCTTTGGGTGTTTCAGTAATTAACTCCATATACTCTAATGGTGGTGACTTGAGAGTACTCTATATGTAAGTGATAAGAGTCCTGTTGTTCAGCTCTTGTTGGGGCTTTTATTTAATGATGTAATGTGCTAACTTTAAAGGCTGTGACATCACCTAACTCTTTAAGAAACCTGATGGAGGTTGGACAAATAGACTATTTTCACTAGTACCCAAAGTATAGGGAGTAAAATCACCAAAGGCCAAAGTAGGGGTGACTTAGGATGCGTTTGGAAATGATTCGGATCCAAAAAATCAATTTTGATAAGAATTGATTTTTTCTAATTCTGTTCCCTGTATGAGTTTTAGAGAATTAGGATGCGTTTGGTAATTGTGCAAAATTTCTATTCCGAGGAGCAATTTCTCTTCCCAATTGTTTTTTTTATTTTATTTAAGTCAAATAATTAAATCTCGTCACTATAAACTCAACCTATATAGCATCACTAATAAATACTATTCGGAATGTTTCTTATAGCAATGGATGTGTAAATACTTCTAGGACCCCTTTATTGAAGTAGTTCCAATCAACATTGAAATTTGTGCTGCAACTAGAATATGGGTTTATGCTTGTCTTAGTTGAGAAGAGCTGTGGTTCTGATATATTGTATTGAATGGAAGAGTTAAATACACGAAAGTGTAAATTACTATTGTAGCAGCCTGCTATTAAAACAACAATGCTCTTAGTACTGAAAAACTTCTTTCTAGGAATGGAAAAAGATTTGAAGTCATGCTTCTATGTACGTGAACTGCCTGATATATCTGTACAAGGGAAGCAGAAAAACACTGCCCAATATCCATTCAACTATAAATTTTTTGGTGGGATCAATTAGGTATTGGTGAAGTTTTATTGGCCCACTGCAGACACTTTCTCTGAAGATGAGCTTCATGTTACTCCTTTCTGAAACCACAAAGTGAAAGGAGATGCTTAAACTCAAATAAAGAATATGGAACGTGAGTCAATCTGTTGTGGTGAAACATGTTTTGCTGAAGCATGGTGAAGTTGCAAAAGAGAAAACTTCTTAAGTAGCAAAAGAATAACTATGCACATGCTCCTTGATCATTCCTCTTTTGTTTTGTTGGCGTGACTTCTTCTCCATAATAAGGCGCCTTTGCCAATATATCCGTCTAAATACTATTTCAACGGCAAAATGTGTTTTGTCGTTTATCATGGTTAATAGGCAGTGTTTTGTTTTGTTTTTTTTTTTTTTTTGTGGTTTTTTTCGGGATAATGACACAAATGGTCCACGAATTTTGGGCCAATGTGCGATGTGGTCCCTAAAGTTTTAATTTGTCCAATTTGGTCCCTTGACTTTACTTCAATGTGCAATGTTGTCCATGAATTTTTAATTTGTTCAATGTGGTTCCTAAACTTTTATTACATATTCAATTTAGTCCCGGACTATATGAAAATTCAAGTTCAAGGACAATATTGAACATTTTCATAGAGTTCATGGACTAAATTGTACATGTACCAAAAGTTAAGGGACCACATTGAACAAATTAAAAGTTTGGGGACGACTTTGCACGTTGAGCTGAAGTTTAGGGATCACGTTAAACAAATTAAAAATTCAAGGATCACATCAGTTTGGGCCAAAGTTCAGGGACCATTTGTGTCATTTTCCTTTTTTTCCCTGAATTTTCATGTTTTTCAATGAGCCGCATTTTTATGGAAAGATACGATACGCCAAGGCTTCATTTAGATGGAGGGAGGCATAAGGAAATGGAAGGAAGTGATAACAAGGAGAAATACTTATTTTCTTTGGTTGAAAAAGAGGAATGAGACAGGTTCAAGAAGAAAAACAATTTTCCTTGGGACCTTTTTTGTCATTTGTCTCAAAATTAGAAGGAAATGAAGGAATAGTTTCTTGCACATGATTGGCCAGGAATTTATTCCCTAAATTGTGAAATGAATTGTAGTTTATTTTTTCTTCTTTTCCTTAAATGTCTTCTGTCTTTCTTTCCCTGCTCACTTCGATTTCAAATGTACTATTACTATAGCTGTCGAGGTGTTAATTTGAATTGTCTACTTGGTCTTATGCAGTTCATGATGAAACCGAGGTCAGGAAGCAGGTCAGAAGTTTGAGATGTATTTTGAGAGCATTTATGCTACGCCGAACTAAATCTAAACTTATCGAGGGTGGGACATTGGTGCTGCCTCCTCTTACTGAGATAACAGTGTAGGTCGTCTACCTGGGTCAGTAGAATTTAAACTCTGATATGACACTTTTTGATGTTGGTGTCCTTTTTCGATAAAGTATTTGATCCTGGGATGTACTAAAGGGTGCTATAATACATTCTTTTGGTAGAATGGCTCCGATGGTTGACTTGCAAAAAAAGTTGTACCTGTCAATATTGAAGAAAGAGCTCCCAAAGCTCCTTGCACTCTCTTCTGGAGCTTCCAGTACTCAATCCTTACAGAATATTGTAAGAGTGATTTTTATGATTTTTCTCAAGATGAAAGTTGCTATTTACCTTAGAAATTGTGCTGAATGCAGAGATGCGTTTCTATAATCATGGATGTTCAGCTGTTCTGCTGACAATTAGGATAATATTGTGGAATATTTAGTTGGAAAATAGAAAGGAGACACTGGGGCATTGGCCAAAAGCAGGATGAGTTCGGATCGGCGAATATAGAAACTCAATCATATTAGAATTGTCCACTCTTGAACCCATACCAGACTAGACTCCTGTGTCTAGCAGGGGAACTGAAGCTCAACTCAGGGTGCTAGCCTCTGGTCGGCAGTTGTTTCTAGCGAATTAATCATATTCAGATCCTTTTCTTGAACAAGGAATGCCTAAGAATTTATTCAACTTACAGACAAATCCTAGAATATTTTTAACTTGGTCCAAAGCTTGACCATAAACCTTAAGCTCTTATCAAGAAGCATTGTCAGGTTTCTCCTCACAGTAATTCCATTTTTGGGAGACTACTGTCTCTCCCACAAACACTAAGATGGATCCTCTTTTGGCTGATGTCCTTATCAATCGAGATGAAAAAATAAGACATTTAGAAGTATTGTCATCCAACCATTTAGTATAGTACCATCAGTTTGTGATATAAATTGTCAATGTTAATAGTTTGATATTCTGGCCGTAAATTAGGTCCAGTACTTCTTTTGGCTGATGATGGAAGAGGAAACCTGTTGTTCCTGTAATGTGTTCATAACCAAAGTACAGTATCTAGTTCATAGCCTGAAAATTAGCACTACTGCATTCTTTTGTTCTTTAAGATCAATAAGAAGCACATACCTTACATGCATAGAGAAAATTGTTTTTGGTCATATGATATCATTTGAGGCAGTTGATTGTCTAAAATTCTCTGTCGTTGAATCATCTTTTCCACCTGAAGTACATTTTGTGTAAAAGCTTGGCCCTAAAGCCATTCCTGAATTGGATCATAGACTAGAGAATTTCCTATTTCCCCACATGAATGATATCTTATATATTGTGGCGTCATAGTTCGAGTTCTAAATCAAGTTGAGGTCAAGTGTATTCCTCTTGCTGTTGTAGCGCTGTTGTTCATATAAATTGTATTCCCAATATGGGGCCACAGTTACTGACTATATTTGATGTGTCGAATTTGCTGAAGTTATTCCTCTTTGTATTTCTCATTTCTTGCTTGTCTGTAGGTAATGCAATTGCGAAAAGCCTGCAGCCACCCGTACCTATTCCCAGGTATTGAACCTGAACCATATGAAGAAGGTGAACATCTGGTTGAGGTAGGATCACTTCTAAGCAGATTTTTAAAATTCTGTATGAAGAAGGTGAACATCTGGTTGAGGTAGGATCACTTCTAAGCAGATTTTTAAAATTCTGTCTGTTTATAATGGAAATTTGTTCCATGGATGGCAAACATGTAACATCAGTAGTAAGTTTGAAATATTGATGGTAAGTAAAACGGGATCGATAATGTGTTAGTCTGGTCAACGGTTTGTAGCATTAGCAATTTTTCCATCGACAAACCTAATTGAAGATTTATCACTTATTTTGAGGTTTTACAAGTGTGCTCGTAATAGTTTGTACATTACCAATGAAATGACAATTTTTCCATCTGCAAACCCAATAGTAGATTACGACTTGTTTTTAGATTTTAGAGTGGGCACATAACTGTATACAAGTTACCAAGGAAAATGACAATTTGACTATCCAAGAACACAATAGTAGAGTATTGTTTGTTTTTATAGTTTATAGGTAGGTGCATAACTGTTTGTAAGTTGTCAATGAATTAACAACTATATCAATAAATCCAGTAGTAGATTGCCACTTATTTTAGATTTTGCTAATGGGCACTTACCTGTTTGTAATTCACCAAAAAACAATTTTACCATCCACAAACCCAATAGTAGATTATTAGCTGTGATTCAGTTTTGAGTAGTAAATGTATAACATAGTTGGTAAGTTACTAGAACATTGACGATCGTTAGTCTTTAGTATTGTTAAGTAAAATACGTCTGTATACCTGGTTAACAGGTAGTAGCTTGCACGATCACCGTTAATTAGAAGTTAAGAATGGTGTTCCAAATTTATCACGGAAAGGAATATTGATCCGTTTGGCCCAAATGGAATTTAAATGCTTCCTCATTTCTACTTGCCCAGATAAGTTCTCTGCAGAGATTGGGTCCCTTATAGTTGGAAGGCTCAAAGAAGGAGGAAGAGAAACGAGGAATTGTTTGCTTTCTTAAGCTGTTGAGTCTGGACTGAGCCACAATGTGGAACTGTCTGCTTAAATTGGCTTCCATAAGTAGTTTCGAGCTTTGTCTGAACTTTCCTAGTTCTAATCAATTATCTTTTGTCTCTACTTCTTTCATAAACAGGCTAGTGGTAAACTGATAATATTGGATCAACTTCTCCGCAAGCTACATACCTCTGGTCACCGTGTTCTTCTTTTTGCCCAGATGACCCACACGCTTGACATTCTACAGGTTCTATTCCTCCTAATACGGATTTGTCATATACAGCATCTGTTCAGCTAAGAGCATTTTTCAAATGCAATGCAGGATTATCTGGAGCTACGGAGATTTTCTTATGAGCGTCTTGATGGATCAATTCGGGCTCAAGAACGTTTTGTTGCAATTAGAAGCTTTAGCCAACAATCAGTAAAAGACGATTGGAATTCTGGACCTAATCAAAATGGTGCATTTGTTTTCATGATATCTACAAGAGCTGGTGGAGTTGGTTTAAATCTGGTAGCTGCTGATACGGTGAGTATCTCATTAAAAAGCTAATTGCTCTGCTTTCTCCTCCCAGTAATATGAGAAAAAACATATGCTCTGCACCCTGTATGTCATGGCCAACAATTACCATGAAACCCGTGCTTGGGTTTGGCTATCTTCTTGTTTGAGTCAGGCCCCTTCAAGGCTTCTACCCAGTCATTAAAACATCTAGTTAAGCTTTGGTTTTCGGTAGCCATGAAGGACTCACATTCAAAATTGATACACTTACTACAGTGGGATGGTACGAGTCGCGAATCAAACTAAGTGGTGATTTGTGTCAGGCTGCGTGATTGAATTTAAAGGACTATGTGTGATGCTGTGGTGACAACAAATAATAGAGTGCATGGACTGCAATTGTGATAATCTCTATTGCAGCATAACACAGCTTTGAATCCGCGACTGTAAATATTTGGTTTTCCTTATTTATTTATTTTTCCTTTATCTGGTCATGGTTTGAGTATCCCAAGGCAGAGGTGGACTGCGACTTTTCAAGCCAAAAATGAACTTAGCAGCGATAGTTTCATCCTTCCTTTTACTCGGGAAGTTTTTTCTAGATTTTGTCAGAAGGAATACATAATACATATATTTGTAAAGTTTTGAGAGGAAAGCTGGTAGAAGTTGATGTCAGTGTGTGTTTTCTCCATAACTTTTAGAATCTGAAAAGTATAAGTTGGAGGTAATGATTGTGAAGAAAAATCTTGACACTGGTGATGATGGATTTGATGCTATCACAGATAATAATTTTAGGGTAGCCATTTAGGAGGAAGTTCGAGTTGTGATTGATGCTGAGGAAAAGATATGTGAGACTATGTCTGAGTTATTCAAAAGATTGAGTTGTTTGGTGAAGGCGTGGTTAGATTATTTCCAAAAACCGCCCCATCCGTCTATGTGTGAACAGGAATTTGGCCTAACACTAAAGCAAAGCAAGTAGAGACGTTGAGGGACCCAGAGAGTTCTGAACACTGAAAGTTCTGCTTTGATACCTTATAGAAGTCAAGTTGAGAGATTGAGACTGAATAGGTGATGTTTTCTGCGGCACCATTTGTTTATTTGTAACTACAATATATGGCCATCATCAAGCGTGACACTGTAGTCTACATATTAACTTGCACCGGTGATTACAAGTACTCCTCATAGTGGCCATTCACTCAAATTGAACATCGCTAGTTTAATTTTTTGAATAGGTTATATTTTTCGAGCAAGATTGGAATCCCCAGGTAGACAAGCAGGCTCTGCAGCGTGCTCACCGGATAGGTCAAATAAGTCATGTATTGTCCATAAACTTGGTCACGGCACGTACAGTTGAGGAGGTAAGATTTAATGCTTTGATGCAAGCAATGATGATCTGTACTTACTATCAAGTTTTCATGAATGAAAGGTTATTATGAGGAGAGCACAGAGAAAAATGCTCCTCAGCCAAAATGTCGTAGGAGATGGTTCTACAGAGAAAGGAGATGAAAGTGAAGTTGTTGAAACCGGTGATTTTCGCTCCATCATATATGGGCTGCAAATGTTTGATCCTACCGAGATTAATGAAAAGTCGGGTGAAACTAAGCTGTCAGAAGTGAATGCTGTGGTTGAAAAGATAATCGCAATGCGCCATGAATTGGGCAAGGATGAGAGGAAATTTGAGATTGATCCTGCCAATGCATCAGATGCCTGCAAACTTATTGCGGAAAGAAGTTCTGCTTCTGTTGCTTTTGACCCTGGTTTTGATGAGTCTTCTTATCTTTCATGGGTTGAAAAATTTAAGGACGCATCACAGGCTAGTATTGAACAGACTGAGCATTTGGAGCCCAGGAGGGCCTTAGAGGACAGGCATTTAAAAATTGAGGATGCAAAGAAGAAGGCAGAGGAAAAAAAGTTGTTAAAGTGGGAATCCCTTGGATATACTTCATCATCTGTCAATGAACCTATTTTTCCAATCGACCGCGACATATCATCGGATTTGGGTTCTCTCCATTTTGTTTATGGGGATTGCACACAACCATCTAAAGTTTGTCCTTCTGAAAATACCATCATATTCAGGTTGGATACTTTCAAATTGGAGTTCTACATTTATCCAATTGTTTTAAATATGATATTACACGTGAACCTTTTGAATTGTTGTAAGTGGGCTCTCCTTTTCATATTTTCTCAACTTTTCCCTGTCATTTTCAATAAAAATTTTATATATAAAAGCCCCAGAATAATTCATAATGTGCCTTTAGGATTCATTTCAATAAGGAATGTGTCATTTCACGTAAGAATTGGATTAACTCTAAATTATTTTTCCTTGAATTTTTTGTTATGTAAGGTTACTATTTTGTACATTTATTACTTATCTAATGCAATCAAGAATTCACAGAAGATGATATAATGTCAATTTTTGTCTAGAATGCATTTCCTTTTTGAAATTAATCCAGAGTGCATTCCAGATTCTTAAAAAGCACTGTACTTGCTTCAGTGAGCTTGCCACAGTCTCACTCAGGTTCATGATTCAATTGCCGATTTTATTGGAGTGACCATCTTTTTTTTGTTTCATAAGACTTTTCAGAGGAAAGCAGATTTCTCAAAAGTTGAAGCTCCAACTTTGCCCGATTGGCCTTGAGATTCACTTCCTAAAATGCCCTCAGGAAACCTCTCACGTGAGCCAAAGCACAATTTTTGAAATCAACACATGAGAAGTGCTGGGATTGTAATCTTAGTTATCTTCTGGACCCAATAGTCTTCCAGGAAAAAAAAAGGTGCTCTACCAATTATAGAGCCTCTCACGTCTTCAATCCCCAAATGCCATACCTTGCTGATGTTTATTCTGATAGTTGAGGAATGTCGTGCTTCAAATAGATGATTTCTTAATGGTTGAATCACTTACTTCTGGCAGTTGCATCGACAACTCTGGGAAATGGGGCCATGGGGGGATGTTTGATGCATTGGCGAAACTTGCTTCAGATATTCCTACCGCATATGAACGTGCTGCCGAATTTGGGGACTTGCATCTTGGTGATCTTCATCTCATACAGATTGATGGTTAGCCATTTTAGATCTTGGTTCGCTTCTAGAATACTTAGCTTAGTACATGATATGTTGTCGTCGAGCAAAAACGAAAATTGAATGGTCTTCAGTTAATGTCATGTGAGGTGTTTGAAAGTCTTGTTGGTGCAGTGAATAAATATTTTGGTGCTATAAGCATTCATTCACGAATTATAGATACTTCTTTGTTTGTCTTGAACTTATCCCATAACCTTGCGGACTTTACATAAGGTCTCAGATGCAGTCATTTCCTCATCCTAAAACTTTTTGGGTTGAATCCTTTAACAGTCACTTCCTCCACCTAAAAATTGTTGGGTCGAATCTTTAACATGGTAACAATGTCAAACTTCAATTCCCTATGCTCTTTTTGTGTGGATACTTATTTATCTTATTTGTTGCAGTCAATTCTAGTGTGTTCTTTATCTAAGTTTCGTCGGGTTTGCATGTGAGAAGTGGATGTAAAGTCGTCCCAGTTCTTGTTTATGGGTTTATCCTGGCCTCATATGCACGCTTGTCCGTGATTAAGAGTATGGTTTTGGGACCTATCCTTAACTGTTATGAGACTTTGATTTCCTTTCTGTTTCATATAGCTTTCTTTTGCTGAATAGGGTGCACCGCAGACCACGAACACGAGCAAAATGTGTGTGATGATCATACTAAATGGGTGGCTTTAGCTATTGTACAATCGTATAACCCAAGGCGTAAGGTTCCCCGAAGCAACATCTCTTTGCCTGACATGGAACGTTGCCTCTCAAAGGCATCCTATGCAGCTGCTCAGAATTCTGGTAAAGCTTCTGTTCAATGGTTTGGTGCTTTATAAGATGACATATGATCCTCTTCTGCTTCATCCTTCTCCACACATCTTAATTTCATATGTAACAGTACTTTTAACTGAAAGCATCTCCTTTTTTTTTTTCAAGATTAATCCTTGCTCGTGGAGCACACTGACAAGTGTGTTGACGTTGTCGTAGCATTGAGAACTTTCTGCGTAACAATTCCAATTTTTTTGGCTCATCCGTTCTCTCTTTCCAAAAGCTTCAATTCACATGCCGCCTGTTGGCTATCAAGATGGATCAGATCGCTCAGAATGGTACACCGTGGAACGCCTTCTTCGGAAATATGCCGCCACCTTTGGCATAAAGATATTTGTGTATGTCCCAGCCTTTCCTTCCCCCTCTCTCTCTCTCTCTCTCTCTCTCTTAACCAATTCTACCCTTTTTGGGCAGGTACTATTATCGACGTCAGTCATGAGACCGTTGCTGTCATTGACCTCATATCACTGCTGAAAGCTACGGTTTCCCACAGTTTCTCTGCTGGAGTTGTAATGGTTGAATTAAATTATGGATCCTCATCGTGACCTCTGATGTCAGTTCCCAGATGATGGAGGTGAGCGGTCTGGTTTAACCTGTGAGAGAGCCTTCTTTGATCCTTCGTATGTTTATTTTGGGAAACTCTCATGTGTTTATTTGTTGTCTCCACTCTTTTGCAAACAAGGAAGATGCCAGAACATATGTCGATAGATAGTGCCACTTTCTTTCTCCACAAGTCAACAATGTTCTTCGTTTGCCTAAATAGAATTGAGCTAGTGATAATGGTCTGGGATGGTCCGTGAATGTCACCGATGCTGTCGAACCACCTATTCATTGCCTAGATCCAGACTCTTCTGTCCAATTAGAGGGGCTCAAGATACGCCTTTCTGGCTGAAATTGATCTGATCTGAACGACAAACATGCATCAGAGTCTCTAGGGTTCTGTCCTCAAGTAGCATCACTTCCTATCTTGTTGAAATATTTCCTTTTTAGGCCCGCATTTAAATAATATTTCATTAACAGGTGAGAGGGATAGAGGGGTATTTACTTTATCAAAGCATTTTTCCAATGTGGGGAAATCTTTTTAACTGTTTTGCGCATTCGTCCTCACTTCTGGCCAGACCTGAAGCAAACGGGTGAGCATGGATACATTCTGTTTGCAAATATGATGCATTACGCTGGGAATAGAAAGATTGAATTAGAGCGTGTAATTGCTCTCGGCGTCATACTTATCTAGCAAAGCACTATTTTGCTGTGTCCTTTTCTCGATAATTTGACTCATTGTAGGAACTAATTATACCACACCTCTTCATTTTATCTTTTCGCGCACTTGAAAAGAGCTCGATCTGCATAACTGTTAACCATAGTACAGCCTCAACAATTTTTTATTCAAGTGTTGAATTTCGATGGTCGAGCTCGAGCCCCTCATAATGGAAACGACAATTCTTATGAAGCTCCAACGGTAGAGCAACTGTTTGCCTATGGAACGGTGGACGGCACCGTTGCTTGTTGAATCAAGTGTCCTACCATAACTGCCCCAATGTCGATGTTCTGTTTTGAAAAGTTCGTGCATTGGCTAGAGCCCTAAGACTTCCAATTCAGTACGAGGTGATGAAAAGAACTCGTAGAATGTGAGCTTTATATAATGTAAACCAATGAGCGGTAAGTGAGAAATGGTTGGAGTGTGTACAATAGGGAGAAGGGAAAAGATTACTGCCTCCAAGATGAATTGCTTCTTCCCATTGGCGCAAGGAGTAAAATAGATGGAGTCATCACATTCCTATTCCCACGAACAAGAACGCACCGAATCACATAAAACTAATCATTCATCCTTGTTCGATGCCCCTTCTTTCTTTGAAACCCAACTCTCCGCAAGAGCAAGCCCGAGCTCTTATTTATATGCTCATGCTCCACCAAATGATCCGCCACACAATCCTTTCATATTCAAGAGCTGCTTCTTCTACTTCTTCTCTGGGTGCACGCGATGTCGAAAGTCGATGCTAATGGCTCCGCCAAGTCTCGTGCTGCTTCGACCAAGCGGTCTCCCACTCCGGGAAAGGCCACAATCCTCGCAATAGGCAAGGCTTTCCCCAGCCAAGTGATCCCACAGGAATGCTTGGTGGAGGGGTTCATTCGCGACACCAAATGTGAAGACGCGTCGATCAAGGAGAAGCTTGAGCGCCTCTGTAAGCATAACTACTTTGTACCGATGATCATCGAACATCGCAACCCCATTCTCCTCGGTCTCTAGTGTGCGTACGACGAAAGTAAACGTGATTAGAAGAATGCGTTTTTTCCTTTTTTTGGTAAAAGGATTAGAAGAACGCGTTTTGTAGAAGGGAAAGAAAATATTTCTAAATTTGATTTCATTACATGCAATGCTCTGCTCTTGTGATTAAACACCACGAGAATTTTCCCCTCTGCTTTTGGCAGGTAAAACCACCACTGTGAAGACAAGATACACAGTGATGTCCAAGGAGATCCTAGACAAGTACCCTGAACTGGCCCGGGAAGGCTCTCCCACACTCAACCAAAGGCTTGAGATTGCCAACCCAGCAGTCACGGAGATGGCCCTCCAAGCTAGCCTCTCCTGCATTAAGCAATGGGGCCGGCCCCCGGGGCACATAACCCACCTCGTCTACGTCTCCTCGAGCGAGCTGCGCCTGCCCGGCGGTGACCTCCACCTCGCGACCCAGCTTGGCCTGAGGAGCAACGTTGGTCGGGTGATGCTCTACTTCCTCGGCTGCTATGGCGGTGTCACTGGCCTCCGTGTTGCCAAGGACATCGCTGAGAACAACCCTGGAAGCCGCGTCCTGCTGACTACATCCGAGACCACCATCCTCGGTTTCCGGCCCCCGAACAATGCCCGCCCCTACGACCTCGTGGGGGCCGCCCTGTTCGGGGACGGCGCGGCGGCGGCAATCATCGGGGCGGACCCCTTGCTGAGCCACGAAGAGTCTCCCTTCATGGAGCTGAGCCACGCGGCCCAGCGGTTCCTCCCAGGGACCCACGACGTGATCGATGGCCGTCTCTCGGACGAGGGCATCTACTTCAAGCTAGGACGAGACCTGCCTCAGAAAATCGAGGCCAACATCGAGGAGTTCTGCAAGAGCCTCATGGCGATGGCCGGGCTCGGCGAGGGGTTCAACGACGTGTTCTGGGCAGTCCACCCGGGCGGGCCGGCGATCATGAACAAGCTGCAGAACACGCTGAAGCTGAGGAGCGACAAATTGGAATGCAGCAGGAAGGCACTGATGGACTATGGGAATGTGAGCAGCAACACCATATTCTACGTGATTGAGAACATGAGAGATGAGCTGATGAAGAGAGAGGGCGGTGAGGAGTGGGGGCTTGCGCTGGCATTCGGACCTGGCATTACATTTGAAGGCATTCTCATGCGCAGCCTTTGCTAGGAAACGTCGGATTGTCCGAAGTCTAATTGGGTTTCAGCGGGAGATTGCTAAATGTGTCGGGCAATTTGTTGCCTTATTCCAATCTAAAGTGGGAGAAGTAAGGGGGCATTTGAATTTGGGAATTTTAGCATCTTCGAACTTTATAATCCCAGTGAGATATTTATCTTATTAAATCGTTTCTTGTACTGCATTACTTTGCAATAGTATTATAAATTTACGGATCACAGGACTCTTCAGTATACCACTATCAAGAGCAAAAGGATTAATATCATAAAAAATCTCAACTTGATACATCCGTGTCATATTTCACTTTAAAAACGATTTGTGTAAAAACAATTCCTAGACCGGTACATCTATATCATATTTATCCCATACCGATATATTTGTGCCACATTTATCTCCACGTTAACTTTTTGTTTCATGAAAAAATTGAAATTGATACATTTGTGCGACATTTACTCCAAATTGGTACACTTATATCATATTCACCCCAAAAAAATTCAAGAATACCACAATTTCGGGTAAATGTGGCACGCTCCTTGGGGGTAAATGCAACACATACGATACAAAAATTAATTTGAGGTAAATGTGCCACGGATGTACGGGTTTGGAGATTTTTGTGACATAAAAATTAGTTTAAAAGATAAATGTGAGACATGCGTACAAGTTTGGAGATTTTCGTAACATAAAAATTAGTTTGGGAGATAAATGTGACATGTGTATACCAATTTGAAATTTTTTCGTGAAATTAGCGCAGGACAGAACAATTAGAACTTTCATTCCTGTCATTGTAACGGTTAGAAGGGACAACATATATCCACCCGAACCTGGAAAACTAAAATCTCCGGTATACATATCACTCTTAGACGCCCATGATTTTCTTTGAAGATTTAGACACGTGTGCGCGCACGCGTGTGGCACCGTTTCGTTTTATCTCCAGAAGGGAGAATATTTTCTGAGTTCGATTCGAGAAGTGGAAATTATATTTCCTATTTTATGATTCTCAAGATCCAACGGCACGCAGGCGTAGTTCGGTGGGTGGTGGAGATGGGAAATTACGACACTTTCCTATTTTAACGGCCATCTTTCGACTGCTTATTAAGCCCACGCAACCTCAACGATAACGATAAAAACAGTTTCTTCCTTTCTTCGATCAGTCACTTGCGATACTCTCGTCTTCCTCATCTGTCTCAAAAGCTTTCCGCCATTATGTTCTCTCTTCACGAGATCGCCTTCTACGGCGATCGAATCGACACCTGCGTCACCAGCGACCCGTCTATCGTCACCCGCTGGATCATCAACGTCCAGCGCACCCACCTGCTCTGGCTGAGCCGGCTCGTCGTCGGGCTCGACATCGAGTGGCGCCCGAACCTCAAGCCCGGCGTCGTCCACCCCGTGGCTATCCTGCAGCTGTGCGTCGGCCGAAGTTGCCTCGTGTTCCAAATCCTCCACGCCGAGTACGTCCCCGCATCGCTTCACGTGTTTCTCGCCAACCTCGACTTCACGTTTGTTGGCGTCGGCATCGAGGACGACGCGGCGAAGCTGAGCCGCGACTTCGGGCTGGCCGTGGCGCGCACGGTCGATCTCCGGACACTGGCGATGGGAAAGTGGCGGAATCCGTCTTTTGGATATATGGGGTTGAAGAAACTGGTTAAAGTCATCCTGCGCAAGGACCTCGAGAAGCCCTAGGGAGATCACGCTGAGCCAATGGGACGACAAGGCTTTGACGGCTTGTCAGGTCGAGTACGCATGTCTCGACGCGTTCGTCACGTTCGAGCTCGGAATGGTTTTGCAAGCATGGTCAGTGGGTCGAGCTCGGGTCGGTTGGTGCGCCCGTGCCGGGGCGTACCGCGTGGTCATGCCCCCTATTATGATTCGTCAAGTTGGCTCATGAACCAGATCACTGGTCAAAAATTTTGCAGACATCGAATGATTAGATTGAAATTTCTTTTTGGAAATACAGTTTTTTTCTTTGTTGGCATTTGCACGAGTTGGATCTTTAGCGTGTGTATGCTGGTAGTGGTGACTTGTTCGGTGCACGATGCACGGTCAAATCTCATTCAACATTCATACCAACGCAAACTGAAACATGTACGTGATTTTCAAAAACAAATTTAAGTAAAGTAAATTTGATCTTTTAATCGTAGAAAACCCAACTTGCTCGATAGGAACGAATATGATTTGAAAAATCGAAAATATATTAAAGATTCCAAATATTAAAACATAGTTGAATTCTTTTCTCGTGCATTACGTGGAGGAGGTAGGGCAGAATTTGCTAGAGTGAAAATTAAAAGTAAATTGGTCTTTAATCAAAGATGAAGCGAAAGATTTTGACCTCAGATAGTGTCTGTATATATAATTTTAATCATTGATTTTTTTTACTTAGATCTTGGCACAAAATAACCTTAAAATAGCTACTGATATTGACACGTAAATGCACATATACTAGTTTTTTTTTTATTGATAAAGTTTGATGCAAAAATTAAGAAACACATTTTTCTTAAGCTTAAATATAAACAAACATCCGACCAAATAAATAAATAAATAAAAGCTTATTTTGAAATTATTTACAAAATAGGAATTGTACATCAGGGCTACAAGCTATTACTAGAGAGAAGTGCTTAAGGATTATGACGACCGTAGACATGCTAAGCAACACCCATAAAGTCAAACGACCACACGTCGTTGTGACCGACCATGGAATAATTTCAGGTAACTCCGCTAGTTCTTGCCTAACGGGGACGGCCCCGTAGTTCTGTAAATGCACCAAACACCTTCTAAATGGTGAGAGACAGAATTCAGCCCTCTTCCACTATTTTTCTCAATCGGTCTGAGAAAATGCCGAGGGGCCCCGAATAGATGTACGTCTTCTCAATTGCTACATACATCAACTAATGTATTCGACCAAAAAAATAATAATAATGTAAGGCTCTGATCTAGTTTAAGTCTCTTTATGACATCAATCAAGAAGTTAACAAAAAATAATCTAAGCAGTACAACTTACCGTATAGAGATGGGGAACATTCCCCTATAGCTTTATTCATCTTTGGTTGCAAATTCCTGCCTCTTGTCCTCCCCGACATCCACAAGCAATGTTAGAAGAGCCTCGCACACTTTAGATGCATCGGCCTCGGATGGGTTGTCACTCAATGTCGAGTAAACCATCCAGGCATGATCCAGCTTGCGTGTGGGCCGCACCACCACAGATCCTGGAACCTCTGCATCCCGCCGCGTAACGAGCCCATCGCTCTTCTCCCCATACCTAACTTCGAGGAGCCGTGCACATGCAGCCATGGCAGCTCCAAGGGGCATCACCACAGGAAGCTTCGCAGGCTGACCAGCTGAGAAGGAAGGAAGTTCTGCATGAGCAACATGAGATAGAGTTGCAATAACTGCAGGCGTAATGCCTGCCTCCGTGTGGAACGAAACAACCGGAAGTTCTCTTGGCAATTCGTGCTTAGTCAAGAATTCTTTCCTCTTCTCGTATGTCAAGTCTTCCAGAGCTCGCATGTCACCCTTCAAAAAGATGTATGAGGATATGAGATATACACTAGCCATTGCGCAGTTGCTTCTTCAAAGAGAATTTGTTGATCAAAGAGAAAACAAGAATCTTATTCTGTTAACCGCGGGCCACAGCCAATGCTCACCCAATTAGCATGCATTTATCATTAAGAAATTCACCAAAAATTCCACTAATCAATTCGAGAAGTACACAGAGAAGTACACAGCATTGTCCTAACATTGCCTGTGCAAAGGCTCTGTCTGTCGGTGGAAGATGGAATTCAAATTACATGCAGATGGAATGGGATTACTATGCTTGTACTCGTACAGATGGAGTGTAAAGCACTGGTCGTGGGAAAAAAATATATGCCGTTGGTTTAAATGGAATGAATATCGTATATACTAACGAGCTCACAGTACCTTCTTCGCATTATAATGAATGTCAAATTAATTTGCTATGAAAGACAATCCTATTATAGCTGTGGAACTTCCTTCCCATAATCAGGTAACCTTAGGTGACGTCCAATACTGCAACCTACTAAATTCAAAGTTACAACCATAAAATAAAATAGGAAAAACGAGAGAAATTTGATATAATAACAAATGTGTCTTAATCACGGCCAGCCCATTTCCAAACTCCAACTGTGACTTCCCCGACTTATAGGTGTTTACATCCACACTATTCTACTTGTTCTTAATATCTGGCAAGCTTCTTCATAACTTTCCTTTATCCACCACATATCCTACCATTCAGTGAGAACATTGAACAGGACCATCTGATACCCAGGCTCCCAGCTTCCGGTTTCAGCTCATGAGCATAAAAAGATGTTTGTAAGATTGCCAATTATCAGCACCTTATACATATACTCATATGTACCCGTCCAAAGAGATTACCGTATTATTCTCCCACACAATCCAATTGTAGTCTCAATGATCTGTAATTCGCCGCAGACATATTTAAAATTTGCCAGCACATAGGGGAAAACATGCCAAGGGCGTGACATATGTAAAAGAAGATCGAGAAATTCTATCAGCACCTAAAATCTTCTCCTCCTCTTCCATATTATTGTCTCCAGTCATCTTCCATTATGTCTCAAGTTTGGAGCCAAAATTAGACTTGTCTTTCCCTCTTTGTACCATTTAGTAGCATTTTCTTGAAATTGTCTCTGGCGTCAGCAGGGGGTAATGACTGGACTGTTTTTAAGCTATTCGGTTGCAGATTGACAATGCTTAAGGAAGAGGAGGAGGAAAAGGTTACATTGAATGCTTCCAACTAAAAGACAGTTCATGTAAAGCAACGAGCAGTCAGTGTTGAGTAAAGAACCATCCGGGTTAAGTAAATATTTCGTTCTCGAAGTAAGGCGACTAGCTCGTACACTCGAAAAAACAACAAATAAAAAATGAGAAAAGAAAGCACAAATGATAATGGATAAGGCACTTCTTACCTTGATCACTTTACAGATCAGAATTTCCATGAGTTTCCGTAAACTAACATAATCACCAAGTTGTCCTTCCCGCAAAATGTCTGAAGCTACTGGAGTACCACCATACGGACTCTGTGCTATGGCCAACCCAGCTACCTTATCCTTCAACTCTGGCCAGTACAATGACAAAGCAGCTGCGGAATCTATTCCACCTTTGCTGTGTCCAAGAATCAAGACACGTTTCTTGGCACCCCAATATATTTCCTCGATATACTCCTTTAACTCTCTAGCATTTTTCTCAACCGAAGCCTGAACATTAATACCTTACCACTCAATGGGACATCAAGAACATAATAACACATACAATAGAAGAAGAATCATCACAAGTACCTCGCTATGAATCTTTGCAATATGACAAGTAAGGCCCATCTTTGAGAAACTCGTCTTTGTATTGACAAAATACATTGGTCCGTGGTTACTAAAAAGACCTGCCAATTACATAAATATGATAGGAAATAAGCAGAGATTCAATGCATCAATCAATAAGCTAAAGGCCTATTTGATTCTTGAGAATTTCGAAATTTCTACTTTCATTCTCATTAGAGAACGAAAATAGACAACAGAATCTTATTTGGCAACACTTGGAAAACATATAAGAGAAATGCTTTAACTTTTAAAGACTCAAGAGTTCAAAATGAAAAGGTAAAAGAAATTCGTGCTTGTTGCCCTCCTAGATGTCAATAGAGAGAAGGTGATTGAGGATGATGCATCTGCAGTTGCAGCTCAGTCCTGAAACAGGTACAAAGTACATCCTATATGTAACAAGTGTGTGGAGTTAAGCCACAAGTGGTGTCAGAATGAGAACACTGTTCTTTCAACTCCTCAATGCTAAAGGTGAGCTCCAATCTCCCCTCATTTGAAGATGAGCAGTGCAATAGGTTCAAGGCATCACTATTTGAGCAACTAACTCCTCTCAAAAGTGAGTAGTTCTCATTTCTTTTTCTTGAGAACTAGATCAAAAAATATATATGCAAATCCTCTATCTCAATTGTGTTGGTGCAACTGTTCATTAGCCTTCATATTTACAGATCTGAACCTTCATTAGAGCTTTGAGTTTGCAATCTGTGAAACTTCAACACAGCTTCAATTGAAGTTCTGCAGAAATTTCAATTGAGCTTCAACAAGTTTCCTATAAAAGGCAATGGGCTATTGCATAACTAGAAAGGCAGTGCTACTGATGTAAAGTTTCGTTTAAAACTAGTGCACTAATAATGTGACAAACTATGACTACCTGTTTTAACAAGGAAGTCATATCCATGCACCCCTGTGAATCAATTTTGTAAACCCATCTTTGTATGTCTCACATTATATTCATAAATGAAGCATGCCATGGATCATATTAGAATTATCTAGCCATTGCTCTACATGGGCGGGAAGGATGAAATGACACCAGAGATCAATTAAACCTAAAATCCATAGAGAAAGATTGATGCCAAATTTGATGTCCTTCTGGAGCATGTCCTATAGTGGAAGCGCAAAAGTTGACATTAAAAGGAAATTTCGTGATATGAGATCACGAAAAATGAAAGAAAACTTAACAACCATTTTCATTCAAACCAAAACTCAGACTCACAATGGGTTATCATGTTATTAGTCTCGTGTTTGGTTATTTACCCATAGCTATTCCTTCAGAAGAACAGCATGGCCAATGATCAGTTTCGACAGCAAGAGTTGGATGGGGAGATAATAGAGGACTTGAAAGAGATCATGAAACTGGTTAAAGAAAATATTCTAAGCTTTATTTTTAAAGACTTTAGGGGCTTTACTTTCAAAAGCTCTGGCACACAAGTGTAAGTTTTGAAGGGATGCCATCTTAGAGAGCACGTATAGCTTTTTGTGAACACTGGTTTTAATTATTGATTGATCTAAAGCTGCTCTCATTACCAAAGAAAAGAAAAAACTATATATATGTTTAACAACATTCTCATGGCTCTACCTAAAATTAGGTTTACTTTGAGAAACACTAATATTCACATTCTTGTTTCGTTCAAGAATAAATTTCGTTTCTTTTTCTCTTCGATAAAGACTACAGCAAATTCTAAGTTTGAGAAATTAAACTAGAAGCTATGCCACAAAAGCTCACCTCATCTCCAACATGGAAACCATAATCTCAACTATATTCATGCAACTAAAACCTTTAAAATGAAAGCCCTAAAACATCTATCTACCTTGCTCATTCTCTTCGAAAAACTCAGCTACCTTCCCATCCAAATGCATTGGGAACAATCGTTCATGTTCAAGTATCAAGTATGAGATTCTGCTTCTATAAAGCTTTGCATAGATTTCTTAATTATTAAACAAGTTTATTTTTCTTTGGCATTTCCTCAAATAATGAAGGACAGTATCAATTCTCCAGCTGATTTGGGACATCCTTCTATCAAAAGACAAATATAAGCATCTATTTTCTCTTTGGACTCCCAGGGAAACCAATCTTTTGGGTCATCTCCATCAGAATGTTCACACATGTACTGAAGAAAATAGTCAAATCCATTGGTTGCTGGCGACAGCTTTAGTGACTTTCACTTTAGATTCAAGCAATCAACTCCGTTAATCGCCCCGCCAAAAGGGCTTCAAAAGAAAGAAAAAGGTGCGTGGATCTGTAATATTAAGCTTAATGAGTATACTCACCCACACAACATGTATCGGTTATGATATAGTTCTCAAGAAAAAGAAAGTACAGAGAGGGAAAGAGAGAACTACTCAAATTTTAAGAGAAGTAGATGGAACATATGGTTGCTTCAAAGAAGTGCTGAAATTGATCTCACCATTAATATAGGAAGTGCGAGATCAGCTTGGACTTGGAGGACTCAAGCGTATATATAAAAAGTGTTTTAACTTCAGATACCCATTTTTTTAGCTTAAAAAATGTAAAAACAACACAACAATTCCAAACTTTACAACTGGAAATAGTTTCCTTGTGCCATCTATAAACATTTTCCAAAATGTCACCGGACTAACCCCATAGTATGTTCACAGGAATTCCGCAAGAGCCTAACAGGCCCTTGTGCTCTTTAGAATATATGTCTAAGGATGACAAAAACAATAAACTAACCCAAAACTCTCCATGTCCTTACTATGGGTTATTTCCCAGAAATCTCAAAATTATGTCACCAATATAAAGAGAATAAACCAGTCAAGATCTCACGAAAAATTCATGCGGTAGCAGCAATTTGTACCTGGAACCAACAAGTAAACAACCGATTTTGGCAACTTGTGTATGCCATGTCTGACAGAGAGAAGAACAAAGTAATCAGTAATTGCGGCATGCAGAACCAAGCTAGCCAATGGCCCACAGTCCAAATTAAATATTTAAATACCTGATGTCATCTAATATTTTCATGAACTTTTCAGTTCCATCTTCAACAGGAGGCAATCCGGCATATCGTTGAAGCCATCCTATATCATCTGCAGACCCACGAACAGTCCTCCGCGCTCGTTGGATAAGACTGAGGTTAGGATAAAAACAATTATGACACCACAACACTACCTAATCTAAAAAATAAGAAGCATCAGAAGTTGCCAGCCTGCTTAGTCAACAAAGTCCCTTGATGTTGGCAGCGAGGACTAAGAAAAAATTCCCAGTATCACAAACCTAAAGTTTGAAATTAAATTGACCATACACCTAATGCATAGCCCAACCATTGAATCAAAGGAAGGCAAAAGAAAAAAACGAATTCCAATAACAGTCTTTCAGGTAATAGTAAAACATCCAACCAACTTTACAATGTCCCAATAGGAAAGACAGAGATAATAATTTTGTGTGAATCACTACCTTTGAAACATGGAAATTCCGTTGGACCCCGTGTAATTTGAAACAACAAGGGCATCCGTATTTGCAGATGAACTCCCAGAAGAATCCCTCGTTATTTCATCAACTGCAGGAGGGGCATCAATTTCATTAAAAGATGATCCATGTGACACTGAACTTTCACGAAAAGAAAGTCGATTACTAGCAAGTTGTCTTCCATTTCGTCCAGAAGCAAAATCCACTAACTCCTGCTCACGTAGCAAAGAATGCTCAGATTCCCCAGAAGTAGATTCCACTGCAACAACACAAGAATCCATCATCAAACACAGAAAGACTGAAGATGTAGCCTCAGGATTGGGGAAAAAAATACTGTATAAGAAGTGGGATTACTAGAAGATATGAAAAGGTAACAAAATATTAGAACACATAGGGATGAAACTGACTCAAGGTGGACCGCATCGGTTACGTGCTTAGATATTTTATCTAGCATATGTCCAGTTTAACTCCATTTTTTCCAAGTCCTTAGATGCCGACTACAACTGGCACATGCTTTTGTTAAGTTAGTAGCCGCCGTGTATAGCATAGTAGTTTGAAATTTTGACCTTAGAAAAGGACAACTTGTAAACATTTTCCCATTAACTGAAATTATCTGTCATATGGTCAACCCAAAACAATAGCGCTGCAGATACCCCCGCAACAATGGACAACGAATGTATCCCAAGAAAGATCTATTTTCTTTTGCAAGGAGACTTCAATGAAAGGATGAATGTTCTCCGGCCTAAAAATAAAAATCGTAGTCTTCGAGTCCTTTCTCTCTAGCTAATCATCATAGACCTTCAATTCAACAGTTAGAAGGACAATGATCAGGCAGTTCAATTTCTATTTCCACCTTTAGAAGCTCCCAGTACTAAAGAAGGGAGAGAAACAACATAAGAGAATTTTTCATGGAATAATACACTGGCGCGTGTGCACGAGAGAGAAGCTACATGAAGCAACAAAGCAGAACATTGCATAATGTAGAGAAGACTACCAGAATAATCTGAAAAGCAGCCAGTTATGTATGAGGTTGTCTGTGCAAGATAAGAAGCAGCTTCATTTAATGAAGGCATAGAGGTAAAAAGCTGAGGTAAGAGTCCATCATATCCCAGAGAAGAGTTCTGTCCCTGCATAAAAGAAATATGTTCATTAAATCTCGAGCAACTATCTAATTTAGGAGGTCAATAATATACTGTAGAGAGAACAAACTCACGATTTCATATATGCTTTCACAATGTTTAACACACTTATATATACTTTACAAACACATCTATTGAACAAACATTAGTTAAAAACAGCGGTGGATAGAGAATTTCAGTAGGACAATCATTTGATAAGCTAATAAGGCTTCATTCCACACACACACCCCATATTTTGCGATCAATTGGATTCAAGGCGAGACACCAAGGGCTGCACATAGTAACCATTCTCATTCTCCGATTCGATTCTAAGAACAAAAATGGATGAGAATTGCGTTTGGTAATGCAAATAAATTTGATTATGTTCCCAGAATCGGTTTCGGAAAATCAAAATCAGTTTTAAAGCAAAATTAAAAAAAAAAAGTTAGTTATGGAAAAAAGAATCACTTTTGAGAATCACAAAACAAAATGAAATCTCACATATCTTACTTTTCCCTTTCAATTCTCTCGTCACTTTTCCTTTAACCTAATAAAAATAAAATAAAATTCAAAAATTTTAAAAAAAAGATTTTTTTTAAATCACAAATTTTTTTAGAAAATCCCTAAAAATAGAATAAACTTAGATTAAGTTAGTTTGACCTCATTTTCATAAATTTGGGCCTAAATTTTCTAGATTTCATAGATTTTACTCTTTTGTAAAAAATGTCACGAGAAGATGATGGCATCCAACTTGTGCGGGATAACATATATATGCTCGTAGCCATGCGTCATAAAAATATAAACATCCGCACGTGGAGTTGAAGCCAAACATCCACTTGGATATAGGACAGAAGCTGCAAAATGATAGTGAAGAGTGAAGGACTTGTACTTAGAATCAAGGAGAATAATTTGGTTTTTTTTTTTTTTTGTCGGTGGATAATTTGATTATTTGGCTACTATGTTTGCATGTATTTTGTATAACGCAACATTTAAAGAAAAAATAAGTTCTTAATATGAGAAGCTGTCCCATGTTTCAATCGAACTTCAAACATAATGTATTAAAATTTGTGTTTCATTTATGACATGCTAAAAAAAATAATATTTTTTGAATTATTTTAGTGTGCATTGGAAATTAGTCTTCAATTTATGATGAAATTTTACAAAATAACTATATAGTTATTTGACTTAAATGAAAAAAATTAGGAAGAGAAGCAGTTTTTTGAAATATAAATTTTGTGCAATTATCAAACGCGTTTTTATTTCGGGAACATAAATTTTGGGCGATTCTACAAATGCGTTTCGATTTTCTAAAACTCATCCAGGAACGGAATCGAAAAAGTCATTTTAATCGAAATCGGTTTTTGGAACGGAATGGTTCATCGCAGCAGCCCAATAAGACAATTCAACACAAAATTCGAATAAGCAGTCCCAAGTCCCAAACTCTATCATCCAGTTTTGCAGTATTCACTGCGCTTGACTTGCTCCCAAAGTCTGAACAACACCAATTAACTCAACGACGCTTGAAGTGGAGGCTCTTAATTTGACAAGTAAGAGAATTTCCCATTTTCTGGGAACACAAAACCATAAGCAGCATCCGTATAAAACCTAACACAACAAAACCCAATTTCACGAAACCTCGTCAATCAACGATTACCAGGAGACGCAACCTTCAAAACTCCGTCATTCAGATAGATTGATGAAGGAAAAAACAAAAACAAAGACAAATTCCAAAACAAACCACAAAAGAAAGCGCGAAAAGTTCGTACAACAAGCGAGTGGAAACGGTACTCACGAACAATGGCGAGCTTGATTCTCCACCTTGAGCTCTTCCAGGGTCCATCATTCATCAGAAGAAGAACTGCGATCGCATCACGGAAACACCATAATTCGACGAAAGACGAAAAGCAACCTGAAGAACTAGGGATGAATCGATGAAGATTGGCTTGAATTCGACAATCACAACAAGAGCGTGCGAGAGAAGATATCGAGTTCGAACTTATTCAACGGAATAAGCAGCATTTCCAGATTTCTCCCAAGGAAAAGCGTCAGCAAGCCCGTGGCAAAGTTGGTCGAGGTTCGATGCTTCGGCGTCGTTTTAAGAGCATAACATTTTTTTTAGCTTAGCTTAACGCGCCAGCCATGGTGTCATTGTCGTATCAACTTAACGTCAAGGAGTAGGACCATCTCTCTTTATCCATTATTCCACCAGTTGAGCTCCATATTCCTTTCGACCAAAAAAAAAAAAAAAAAAAATCCATATTCCGATTACCTAAAAAAAAAAACCTACATATTCCAATAAAAAATAGTCCACATTTTCTTTTGTTGAAATTTGTCGATAAATGATTTACGCTTTATCTTACGTGAATTTATTTCAAATTTCCCATGAAAAAAAACCATATTAATTCAGTCCGTCGGAACATGACGTCTTATTGACTTATCACCACCCTCTTTAAATCCTCCAAATCTTTGCCTAAGATCTCCTTGGCCAATTTGGTGAGTTCCTTATAACCTAGGATGGATCGCGCGACCCTCTCTAGTCCATCATCGGTGCACGTAGACCAATCGTGCACGACACGCTAAGCCCATAATCGCCGCTCGGCTTCCACGCTTTCTCTCTCTATGCCAATGCTGGCGAAGGTGTAAGCTGAAATTGGCGAAGAATGCATAGAGCGATGTGGGGACTCATTGGAAGAGCTAGAAATAGATTACGGGCCCGACTCCTAACCTCTCTCGACCGCGACTTCTAATTAGCCATATGAAATGATATCCAAGAACATCCATGTTGATAGCCAATTTGGCTAATCAACCACTTTTAAAATTGCTTGGGGCTTTTGTTTATGAATCTAATTAAATTCACAGAACCCTATTAAACTTCACAAACAAGATAGGTGACCCCAAACAAATATAGTTTCGTATCATGACATTTAATTCCCATCATCAGGTATGAATTTGATAGGATGCACATACATTTTTACGTAATAAAAGTTTTGGATTTGACACATGATGTGGCGCTTGTGAGCCACCTAATTGTGGCTTTGGAGTAATATCTTACACTCGTGCTTTTCCCCAACCCGAATAGTTGGGAGTCTGGAGACCCCCCCACTTTGAATGAACCATTTTACTCTCAAGTATAGTTAAAAAGGAAATTCATCTCGATAACAGGCTAACGGATCATCTTTTCAATTTTCCTGTTTGGAATTTTTAATGTACTTAACTTTGCATCACGTGATTAATTTTTTTTAAAAAATGTTTACTAGTGAAGATATGAAAAATGAATAAAATTTAGACTACTAGATTGACAGTATAAAATGAAAACTAAGCAGTTAAAATATATAGACTATAACACAAAGACACATATTAAAGTGTTAATTAAACCAAATGCATTCATTAGAATTAGCATATGATTCTCTTCACTCTTACTTATGTTTAGGTTATATCTAGACGGTACGCTAGTACAGAACACATAAAACATATATAACTTATTAACAAAATAAATAATTAGCTATCTTCCAAAAAATATTTTTTTTGGGAAAAGAGGTTATTGGTCTTGTCTCAAATAGAAAGAAGAAGAAGAAGAAACCGAAAAAAGAAAGAAAGAAAAAGGCAAGAGATAAGCTTAAATCACAAATGTGGGGCACATTTGTCAAAATAATGGGAGATTTCCCGTTGGTTATTAATCAGATTATTAGTAAGTATTATTGCTTAGCAAAACGATTGCTTGAGAAATTACCTGGAAGATACGAAAATTCGGAAGCCAACGAATTAGTTAAAAAATTCATATGAATATAAAATATTGCAAGAATTAGCCAAACAGAAATAAAAGTACCACCATCAATTGAAAATGGAATTATGATGGTAGAAAGTTATTTGGCTAAAAAAAAGGAAAAATTTGGAGACAATTATTTATTGTACATTAAAAGATCCATGTCAATGAAATGACAAAAAAAAAAAATTAAACGACAAACATTAAAATATGTTTCGTCTTATGATGATTTATATGCAGACAATCGAGAGATTACTATTGAAATATCTAGATAGACATGAATTGAACGTTAGAAGTGGTAGAAGTGAACGAGCGATTACTATTGAAAAATCGATTGATGGACTTGGATGGTGAAAGATTACCAAAACCGACTAATGGCAAGTACTCAAAAAATTCTTATCCAACTAATGTTAGAGAAGCAAGATATATAGGAGAAATGAAAATACAGCGAGATAGTAGAGATGTAAATATAGCTATGCTAAAATGTCAATGATTCCAGAGCAAGTAGCTTCTGACATTTCTCCTGAAATTCGAAAGGTGTTCATCCAATGCCCTGTTAGTTGCGACACATTCCCTTCTGATGGATAAATGCCTGCCAACTTCCACTTGTCGTCGATCATAGTCCTGCATGGTTGCGACGACCTCCCGAAGCTGTTGCTTCATAGAACTCCCTTCACGCTGAATTTCAAGTTGGTTCGATTCTATCTGGCGTTGAACATCAGCAAGAAGTGCTTCGAGTCTTCCTTTCTCCTCTGTAAGCTCAGCCTTCCTGTCAACGGCAGCCTGATAAGACCTGCGACGTTCTCTCAAAGTTTCCTTTCCTGCAGTCAGCTGGTCTTCCAGTTTGTTGAAATTTTCTTCAACGGCTGTCGACGACTCAATCTTGTCACAGTTCCTTCTATAGACTTCAGTGCCATGCACAAAATATGTGGCAAACTCTTCACACTCATGCTGAAATTCAGGAGTCTTGGTGAAGCCATCTTCGGCAGAGCTCAACTCAGCAAGCAGATCTTTTATTCTGTCTTCGAGGGCTGAGTTAGAAGCAATCTGGTAGTATCCTCCTTTTGTGAGTTGGTATAACTCCTCCCATTTAGCCTTAGCTTCATCGACAGCCACAGGTGTCGATGGATCAGAAGACTCAGAACTAGATGGGAGGGGCTCTTCACATCTTGGTTTTATTACTCCCAGGATTTCATCGACTGCGTCTAGATCAGCTGACTCGACATCTGAAAGATCAACAGTGGATTCTTCAGCTGGTTCTGGTGCTGGCACACTTGATGGATCAACCGTGCCTATGTTTGCTTCCTGCAAAGGTGTGGAAGCTGTCGATGTCGGCATGGCCATTGACACAATCTCTGAAGGTAATTTTGGTACAGCAGCTCCAGAGCTGGAGTACATTAGAAAAACGAAATAAGCTGACATATTCTGATGCCAACACCACATACTCTTGGATTGACAAAATAAGTTCATCATTGAACAAAAAGGAATGAAAATCAGTAACATAAAAGTGATGCTGATGATATCAAACGGAGTAATAGTAATCTAAAAAAGAGAAGCGAAAGATAGATAGAAGATAAAAGAAAAGTGTTTCTGAAATCCCTATAGTAGTTTTTCTTGTACCAATAAAAAAAATATTAAATGATGGAAAGCAGATAAATGAAAGTGTTTTTGAAATTTTTCCTGCATTAGAAAAAACAAAAGCAGGTTCTTCCCAAATATTCCAAATGAAACAGAAAGTTAGATAAAGCAGACTCTTTAAAGCAAACTCACATGAACCAGAATTCTTTAGAAACTAACAAAGAAAGGAGTCAATCCTTGAATGAATAGTGCAAAAACAGGGCACTAATTTACCATGAATATGAGAAACAATACCAGGTTATCCATAGATATGGAACAAGAAAGTGTTATGCCATGTTATGAAGTAAAAAGTACATTAGTTAGCTATCAAGACAGTGAAACATACCCCCAACTAGAAGCTAGGATAAGAGATGATGTCGGAGCTGCAGTTGTACTGGCACTAGAAACTGTTGTTGCTGCAGAAGTTGTAGCAGGGACACCTTGAAAAGAGGTTTTCAAAAATCATTCAACATGGCATCCTTTCTTTTAAGCATAAAACCAGAAATACACAAAACTATATGAGCTTCCTGTGTTAGCTTCGACGCGAATTAAACATAACAATACCATGGCATACTCTATTTATTTGCTAAAAGATTATAAGAAGATGCTAACATCTACTTGCAAGTCAAGAATGGCTATATTATGTAGACAATCCAACAATCAAGTACACAGGACAAGCAGCATAGGGAAGTCAATGCCATAAAATAGGGAAGAGCTGCGATGACATACTGCAAAAGTTTTAGACTCCCTGCATAATGAGTTTTTTTGGTACGTTGTTGATGATTTAACGTAGCATGTGCACCAGAGATATATTTCAAACCGGAAACGGGTACATTAGAGAGCACCATTTACACTTCCAGATAATACCATGGGAGCATTTCTTCTTTTTACCAAGGTTATCCAGAAGCGATAAAAAGCATTACAGAATTAATTTATTATGTCCAAAGAAATGAAAGGGTCAGACTCTATTCGTGATTGCAGCAGCAAGTCATATCCCTTATAGTAATATTTTCATAGACTCTGACTTGTTGTAAAAGGTAGCTGTACAGTCAAGACTCCTGTATGAAGAACTAGAAAGGAAAATATAAATGTATATGCAAGCAAAAGATTGCATGTTTTTTTTTTTTTTTTTGGTCGGAAAAAGTTTCATACAAAGCAAAGTGGCGAAAAAAAAAACTGTTCCCTGCTATCCACTCTTGTTTAGCAATTTTGCTCTACATATAGCAACCCCCAACCCCCAAAACCCACATAACCAACAAAACAGTAAAAGAAAAATTGAAAGTCTTTGTTCACTGCAAGCACCTTTAGAAGCACTATGCACAAGGATGCTCTGATATGTATGGAAAGTACACAAGTGACAACTGGACAGAGAACAATTCTAATAAGGACGTCCACTAGGGAAGATAGGATATTGTAATTCGAAGGTCCATTTCCTTCTTATTCAGGACTTTTTAGCTTATTGCTTCATATATGAGCCACTAAGTATATCTTTTCATTCTTCTTGCCGATTTTTCTTCGCATTCACGGCACATTATCATACTTGTGCACGGAATCATGTATTATCCCTTGACAAGTTTCTCCACCTTCAAAAGCTAACTGCTCCTCAAAACATATAAGCAACAAGCCGTCACGCTATAGTAGCAGTTCGTCAGCTAAGCACGTGTGTCTAAGCCATGCTCAAGGCCCCCAATTCAATGCTACGCTAATCTTGAGAACGACATTAAGATGCCGAAGATTAAGCAGAGTCTAACTTGAAAATCGTTCTTAAAAGACAGAAATAATAAAAGACGAAGATCTCCTACTAGGCGGGCTTAGCCAAAAACATACTTAACAAAGGAAAAACCATAACCATGGTACTGCGTTATGACTACAATATGGGAACAATAAGCAACCTAGGGAACACTAGATATGTGATCAATACATCACGGTTAGGCATAACTTTTCGCCTGTTTCTTCTTCTTATTAGAGGGCCACAAACCCTGATTCCTCTAAAGAGATATTCATTAACATGCAGAAAGCAAATGTATGCACAGACAATACAATATTCTGATACAGAACAGCTAGTCAATGAAATGGCTGAGAGGAACCGGACCGGACTCTTAATCTGATATATCATTACACTAACCAAAACGGACAACAAAGCAACGCCCTCAAAACTAGAAGAAATATGCACATATAGAATAAGCATGCCTCATGCTGCCGAGCAGACCGACAATTGGCAGTTCTGATGTGCGCACGAGGAAATTCCAACTTCTTGATGATGCTAATTCAAACGCAAAGTGTCAGTGAAAACTTACTAATTGCAGAAACGGCGGCGGGGGTAGGAGGTGCTTCAGATGAAGTTGGTTTTGAAGTGTCCGCAGACGACAAAAAGCTTGAAACCGAACCGGCAGTCGCAGTAGAAGCAGGTGTTGCAGTCACTCCAAATCCCGTAAAGGAACTAGCAGGTGTCGAAGATCCTGGACTGACTTTTGCCGCCGTTAAAGTCGTGGCCGCTGAGGACGAAACCACAGCAAATGAAGGCAATGCCGTCGAAGAGGACGCCGAAGCAGAACCATCTGCACATGTTGTCGATGCACTAGCGGTAGTGGCGACAGTAGAAAGCAGTGGCGCGGCAGACGGGGCGAAAGAAAAGGACGTAGGTTTCGCTGAAGGTGCAATCGAGAGCAGGGTGGACGACGCAACACTGGAAGAGGACTGCGAAGATGAGGAAGATAGTGTAAATGAGAAGGTTGGGGTTGTTGTGGATGTTGCAGTGGGTCTTAAAGAAGGTGAACTAGAGCTGGAGGTGGGTGCGGCAAAGGAAAACCCCGTAGAAGCAGAAAGGGGAGATGATGTTGCGGCTGAACTAGAAGAAAAATTGTTGGATTGGGAAGGGGTAGTCGCCGGTGCCCATGAAGGAGGTCCGAAAAACGCAACTCTCGTGGTGGCGGCGGGCAAACTTGTGGCTGAAGCAGTTGCTCCACATAAGGACGCTCGAGAATCGGCGGCGGAAGACGACGGCGTCTCAAAAAATGGCGAACCACAACTTGCGGCTGAAGCAGTTGCTCCACATAAGGACGCTCCAGACGCGGAGGCGGAAGAGGACGGCGTCCCAAATAGAGGCGCAGTGGCGGTTGGAGTCGAAGTCGATGACGACGTTGACGCCGCGCCAAATAGTAGCGAGCTTCCCGATGATGGAACATAGGTGGCCGCTCCAAGCAAGAACGAACCAGAGCTCGCCGCGGATTGAGGCGTCGCAAACAAGGACGAACCTGAGCTCGCACTGGACGAATGCAAAGGCGTACCGAACAGAGAAGCAGCGGAGCTTGCCGACGAGACAAACAATGGCAAAGGAGAACTGAACTCTAACGGCGACGGACCGGAGCTCGCGGCAGGCTGAACCATCCCTAAGGGCGACGATCCTCCGGACGCGGCCAACGACGGCGTACCGAAGAGCATCGGCGCTGAAGTCGCCGGGGCGGAGCCGAATCCGGAGAAGAATGCAGGAGCAGAGGACGCCGACGAAGAGGAAGAGGAGGGAGCGAAGCCGAAGGGAGCGGGAGCTGGGGAGGAGCTGGGGTTGGAGGCGGCGGTGGAGGAGGGGGCGAAGGAGAAGGAGAAACGGGCCGGGGAGGAGGAGGGGGAGCATGGATTTGCGGCGGCGGAGGAACCGAAGGAGATCCCGCCGAACGAGAAAGCCATCGTCGGAGCGAGTACCTTTTTCTCTGCAAGCTCTGGACTGGAGGGTGCGAACGGGAGGCGTTTAGAAGCGGTTGCGCCGTGGGGTTTTTACTTTTTGATCTTGGAATTTTTTGAATTTTTAGATATCTTCAAAAGATATTTAAAATATTTTCTTTGATTTTATTTTTATTTTTTGATTATAAATATTTGATTTGATTTTTTATTGATTTTTTTAAAAAAGTCTCTATCTCAAATAAGATTCTATTAAAAGTAATCACTCATGTCCTTATAAAATTAGATAAAAGAATATTTTCATCGTCCACAAAATATTTAAAAATAAATTATTATCGACAATGAAAATACTTTTTATTGACTAATCATTTTCAGCGATAACAATCAACCATTTCCACGGAGCTTATGTTTATTGTGACACGTTTGCCTTGATCTTTTTTTTTATTTATTTTATGAAACCAAAAGTCCCACACTTTTACAAGTATGACACATTTATCTCTGTTGAGGTTCCATCAATGAGCAACATTAAATATTTGCCTACATGAAAGTTGAAAGGCAAAACAGCATTAACATGACGTCCACATGGCTTAAATGAAATAAAAACGACATTTTTTTGGGCTAAAAATGAAGGGTAAATACATCATATAAATACAAACTCTTGATTTTTTTTTATGTCATAATAAAAGTTTAAGGTAAATGTACAGTTTGATGTTTTTTTTGTCAAAAACAAAATCAAAATGAATGTATTATGATGCTCGTAGTTTGAGATTTTTTGTGACTTCTTCCTAATTGAAAATACGTATAAGCAAATGAGGAGATCGCTATGCATTTTTCTTATATTATTAAGTTAAATATTATTTTCAGGCGATTTTTAAATATTCATTTTAGCTCACCAACTAAATGGCGGGCAACCGAAAAATCCCATTCGTTCACAAACGACGGGAAAAAACGTCAATTAAAAAAAAAAAAACTAAAAAAGAAAAAAAAAATTCAGCGATGTGGTTACATTTAATCTATTTGAGTCTTGAGTGTATTGATAAAGTATTTTAAAGCTAGCCGTGGATAGGCATGTGTCTTCCATAGCAATTAAACTCGTGCTAATTAAAGCAAATATGTAATTGAGCATATTGATCATTAAATAAAAACTTGATTTTCCAGCTATAGCCGATCTTAACAATTTCTTTTCCCAAATAAATTAGTTTTTGCTTCATTTGTTAGATAACACTTGTCCGTGTGCTTTCCTCTTACTTTTTGCAATAGTTTTTGGGAAAAGTTAAAAAAAAAAAAAAAAAGGGCATGAATGTACCTTTGTTTTCTCAAATAAGGGCCTAAAGTGAACATTATTTTAAATAAGGGTTTGAAGTGCCCTAATTATTTCAAAGAAGGGCCTGCCTCACGAGCATTTTCATCTTTTAGGTTTTTTTGATTTTTTTTTCTGCTTTCCTCTTTTACTTTTCTTTGCTTTTCTTTTTTCATCCTGTTGCTGCTAAGCCTAGGACCGGGGTTTTCTCCTCCAAAAGCTACTGTTACAGTTCCTCTCCATCCTCTTCCATGGCCTTCACCACCCCACACCCTCCTCTCTTCTCCAACCTCAAGCACCATTTTCTTCTCCCGGACTCACCCTCGCTAGAGGCGACGACCGCCTCGACGCAGTCCCCATAGACACGAAGCGGCCTCCGCTAACTTCCAGGTGCTTTTTGTTTGCATATGCTTTCCGCTTCTGCCGTGATCCATGCGCTCCAACTCAGTCGCAATAGTTGGAGCTAGTCTTAACTCTAAGCAACTCAACCGATGGCATTGCATAGACGCCATGTGGGGAAGCGACTGACATTCATACTATCACACTCTCACAAGATTGCTGCCGGGGTGTCGATCTCTGCTTTCCTCACCGCATGGTCGAAAATCGGCCTCAATGGCATTGACGGCGAAGCCAGCCTCATCACCAACCAAAGGACGTAAACTTCCAAATGCCATGCGGGTCCATCAGCAGCGAGAAGCTTTTGACATAGAGGTTTCGCCTCAATGGTGAGAGCATGGCATGCCTCAAGGCCAAGTTTGGCAGTGCCACTCCTACTCGCGTCGAGGCAGTGACCGCCCTTATTTGGAAATTCCACCGTGGAGGCGGCAAGGAAGAGGCCAGATTGGGACGAGAAGTACACCCATCAACAGCAGAGGCACACGTGGTGAACATCAGCAAGTAAGATGAGGCTACAACAATTGTCTGAGAATGCCTTGGGCAATCTGAGGCAGATCACTGTTGCACCTGGGACGGACGCAAACAAGGGAGTTGAATTGTAGGACTTTGCAGGCATTCTTAGAGAATCAATAAGGGCAATTGATGGCGAATATTTAAGCATACTTCAAGGCGAGAGGGGATTGGACAAGGCCTTCGAGAGCCTTTTGTGGGAAAAATGGAGCTCTCTACAGGTGCAGCAGCTGGCCGAGATTTCCTTTCTATAAGGTGGATTTTCGCTTCGGAAGGCAATGCAAAAAAAAAGGTGCTTGCGGTTGGAGAAAGAGTTAGGGGCGCGGGGTGATGAAGGCCATGAAAGAGGAGGGAGAGGAAGCGTAACAGTAGCTTTTGGAGGAGAGAACCCAGGTCCCTGGCTTAGCAGCAAAAGGACGGAAAAACAGTGAAAAGAAAAGTCAAAAGAGGAAAGCAAAAAATGAAAAGAAATTCAAAAAACTAAAAGGACAAAAATACCCTCGAGAGGGACCATCTTTAAAACGAAAGTTTCAAATCCTTTATTCAAACAACGTATCACTCTTAGCTTTTATTTAAAAAAACAAAAGACTTCTGTCTTATTTAAAATTTCCCTTTTACTTATTGTATCTTGAAGTCTCGGAAAGAAAATTACACTATAAACCTTGACAAGAGAGTGTATGGCATTTTGAAACATCAATGGGCAAAGCGTCGGGACTTGAACAAATAGTTCAAAAGAAATTGAAATATCTTAAAACCTTATATGAATAGAACATTTCAAAATAAACAAGGAAATACGTAAAAATATAGTACAATTAGTAGTACTATATTAAAAATTGATATTACTCGTAAATTGAATTGCAATCGCCCTGAATAGATTTCTGGCCTCGCTAGCACTTTTACCCTTTTAAACGAAAGGGCTTTGTTAACAGGTGCCTCCGGAACACTTGTGGAAGAAATGAGGAAAATATTCCATTTTCAAAATATTAATTATCCACGTCATGGATATGTAAGATTGAAATTGCTATTTCTTTCTGATAATTTGAACGGAGATGCTTCTTACCAAACTCCTTACCCTAATTCCAACCAGCTCATCCCCATTGAACTCGAGGAAGAGCACTCATCTGCAAAAGTGCATAAGCTAATGAAACTGACATCGATTATGACCAAAGATAGTCTTGACCCGTCCGTCCAAATAAGACATGTTGATTGCCGAGGACAGATGGATCCAGTCATTTATTCGACTATGCGTCGAACCTAAATCAGCAGTCAACATAAGTTTTAACAAGAAAATTCCTCGAAAACTTTAAGCTACAACTGTGAGAAGATAGGCACGATGGTTTTGAAAAAATTGCAGACTGAACATTACATAAATGCCAACCCAAAAAAATGCACGAAAAGCGGATGCTGCAACTCCATATTCAATCTGGTTCATCTGATCAAACTACTACATGTGATATTCATTAGGCTGAACTTTGCTTTAGTAAATTGATAACAAAGGGCCTAACACGACAAAAAACACTGCATAACTAGAAAGAACGAGCATATTCTGCAGCTTACTTTAGGTAAATTAAAATGAAAACCTGCTGCCGACGCTAAGAAGCTGAAATAGCATCAAATAGCATCTCCCTTCCAAGGACAAGGGCCTCAGGCTTCATTTCTTTTGAACCCAGTGGAGCAACCCCAAGGGGTGGGTTACCTCTAGGCCATTTTGGATAGAAAAAGATGGTACCTCCAGACAACATCTGTGAATGCTGGCAATAGGGCCGAGCCTTACTGCTGAGCACACTGTACTCGTGGCATTGAATGTTCATCATCATCGTCTTCATCCTCATCCTCAAAATAAGCCTCACGCTGACGGTGACGGTGCTGCCGCCTTGTCTCTTCCTCCATGTTGACATCATGTAATGTGGTCTCCTCACACTGGTCCATATTCGACAAAGTCCTGCCCTGCCTCGGCGGTAGGACTTTCTCCAGAGCCTGGCATTTCTCTGAGGACAGAACCCCTGAGTCCGGGAATTCTACATCAAAGTGTATGAAGAGTCGACCCTTCATGAAGGGCCTCTGGTGCTGAGGCATTCCCTCATCATTGATCACTTTGGATTGACCTGCAAAGCAAAGGAAATTATTGAGCAATCAAAGCTGGTTCATTACAGACTCTGAATGCAAGATTAATCATCAGGGAAAAATTTACCAGGCTTAATAATCTCTCCAGGGTTAGATTTGATGAGAAGCTGCCTGCCATCAAGATGGGTCAGGACAAATTGAAAACCGCAGAGTGCCTCAGCCAAACTTAGTTTATGCTCCACGTCAAGATCATCGAATTTCCTCTTGAACTTGGGATGCTCCTTTTCTTGCAAGACAAAAACAATATCTCCAGTAATGGTGTCGGGCTGCAAAACAGGGATGGGAATGCGTGAGGTCTCATTTTTAAATTGCATATCAAGCAAAAATAAAGTAAAACAACGTGTTGCATCAAAAAACAAAAAGCGAAACAGTCATGGGGGAAGACTATCTCAATCCCCAATCCTATCAACCATTAACCAACTTCTCCGAAAACTTAATCATCGGACAGCTACCACATTCTTGATACCCCAGCATCCAAGTTCAGCCAACCAAGCCAAAGGTAATACAGTGGAATACTAAATCAATTAATTCAACACAGAAGACACACTTAGAATATCAACATATTGAGATGACATACAGCTTCATCTGCTTGTCCCTCAAACACAATTTTCTGGCCGTCCTTCATCCCCTTCTCGACATGCACCTCGAGCACCTTCTTCTCTTGGGACACCTTGCTTCCTTGGCATTGGCGGCACCTATCCTTCTCACTAATAACCTCACCTGTATCAACATGGGATAAAGTAAAGGGGTTAAACATATACCTTTTTTTTGGCATTTAGGGTTAAATATAGGGATTTTCATATACTACACAGTATGCATAACCCATTTGAAACACAACCGATCTTTATCACCATTGCTAATTGAAAGATTGACTATCCATCCACTCGATGCTCATATATGTGGGCTGTGTAAAAAGTAAGCCCATAGGCTGGATAACAACAAGCAGTCCTAAATGACAATTTGGAAAAGGGAATGATTGCAATAATCAAATTGAGTGCAGATTTCTTGCCTGTGCCTCCACATTCAAGACAGACATGTTGCATTTGTTGAATCATTCCCATTCCCATGTGGCGTGTCGTGACCTTCATTCCTGTACCTTGGCATCCATAACATCGGCTAGTGGCTCCACTTTTTGAACCTTTCCTGAAAGGGGAAAGCTTGTTAAATCTCAAGCACACTAAACATCCCATTAAACATTACCAAATGACGCTAAAGGTTAAAAAATAGTAGCCAGAATCCTTCTTTTCTCCTCCAGTTGTCTAACAACACTAAGCTGCACAAGTATTCTTTTTGGGATGATAGGTGGGTAGGGGGAAAAAAAATAGAACCTACCTTGGCAATCGATTCCGATTTCTGGAACCAAATCGGCTGGGGCTGGAGTAAAGCCGGGAATTGACTCTACCACTTATTATTACTTTAAACAAACCCTTTAGTAATATAATCATAATTCTATGATAACATGTCAAGCCAACAATCTTTAGGGTAATTAAAGCATTGACGTCGAATCTAGGCTGCCCAAGTTTTAATTCCCATGTCCAACATATCTATTTTTCTTTAAAGAAAATAAAAATAGGTTAAAATCCAATTCAAAACCAATTCTACCCGAGAATTGACGGTTAACGATATAAAACCAGAATTGAATCAATCAAGGCCAGTTCCGCATTTTTCACCCATGCAACTAGCTGGTCCCCCAGTGAACTGGCATGAAACTGGTCGGGTTAAGGCCAATTTGGTCTGATTTCAAAATTGAACCGGGATGGTTGCTCGTTTTGTATTTTTATTTTATCCTTTCAGAGTATCACCATCTCCAAGAGCTTCTATCCTCATCACTCATTCTTAAGGCATTCCATGCACTCAGATTCCACGAGTATAGACCCAGCATTTAGCTGTAAGAAGATCATATGCAGCTTAAATAGCAAAATTTCAGACAAAGTGCTTAGTCTACAGATTAAAGAGAGTGTAGTAAATAGATCCAATGGTTAATGGCTGGAAACTCTTTTCATAAGTTTCAACCAGGAACCGACTCTTTCCCCCACATTTGTAGATGCAATACATCCCTTCAAACATTAGATCTAGTGAAAGGAGTCAATAATAGAGACATACCCTTTGCATTTGGGGCAGAATATATTCCTGGAAAGAGAAACTTTCTTCATAGTCCCATTGTACAAGTCCTCCAAAGAAACTCTCATAGGATGCACTACATCCTCCCCTTTTTTCTGCCTTCTCCTTCTAGAACTACTAGCACCTGACATAAAAATTGTCAAATCATCCATCAAAACAATTCCCCAAATAAAAGCAAAAATCCAGAGGCATAATTTCTTCAAAAAGAGCTTCAGCTTAGTTCACTCACCACCAAATCGTCCACCAAATCCTCCACCAAAGAAAGAGTCTCCATGGAAGAATGATTCAAAAATATCAAATGGATCATGACCAGCACTACCCCCTCCTACTCCCTCTTTAAGAGCATCTTCGCCATATTGGTCATACATTTCTCTTTTCTCTGGATCACTAAGAACTTCATAAGCTTGAGCCAACTCCTTGAACTACTCCATATTAGCAAAGAAAAACAGAAATGAATAGTAATAAATGAATCTTCCATAAAAGTGCAAGTTACTTCCAGTCCTCCACTTTAAAAAGTAATTACGCCACTACAATGCTACCATCAAATACTACCTTAAAGCACTCACAAAATGCATACAGATTACTGTCCCGCCGGACTACGAGTAAATCCAGTAAACCTTCTATTCCAACATGTGCGAATCTGTCATGATCACTTTTTATGGATGGCAATTATTGGACGTTAGCACCTTTCAAATGTTTAGAGAAAAAAAAAATTCCCTCAAATTGATGAAAGTTCTGAATATCAGATAGGACTAAAGAGATATCCACCAAAGGAAAACTAAAACATATAACATTTTCCTTCTTCAATCAAGATAGGAAATCCATTATCTATGTGCAAATATAGCTATTCAATTCTTACTTTCTTTCACCTTCTCTATTTCTCTTTTTTTTTTTTTTGGTTTATGTTATCCAAGTTCTCTAACTTTCTTCCGGTTTCAGATGAGCAGATGTGACCATTGAAGACATTTGCAATAAGGATATTGTGGATGTGACAGAAACCTAAGCATTTGTAAGTTTAACTTGTAAACCCTTTTTGAGTTGATCATGTTCCACAGATAAGCATCTTCATGGTTAAATTTGCTTAATTAATTATGATGTTTGTGAAATGTGTTTTTTTCATATGCACTTTCTTCTATATTGAATGGGAGAATATTCCAAACCTTTCAGTTTCTGTTGGTCCTGAGAGAGAGATTATTCATTCATTTATTGGGTAAAGGCCTTAATTTTATTTATTTATTTATTTTTTTTTAGGGGGGGGTGTTTAATCATGCGTGCTCTATGAAGCGAGATTGGTCAATTTTGCATGAAGAGACTGTTTCAAAACACCTCCCTAGTGAGACCTTGTGGGCAAGGGACAAAAGATTTTCAGACATAAAAAACCACACATGAGTATCATAAAGATATGACAAACAAGCTATTTACCTTTTCAGGATCACCACCTTTGTCAGGATGATTCTTTATGGCACTTTTTCGATATGCCTTCTTAAGTTCATCTTGATTGGCATTTCTTGGGACGCCAAGTACTTCGTAGTATTTGGTGTTATCACTCTTCCTTGAAGCACGCCCAAACATGATTGTATCACTTTATAAACACCAATCTGGAAGCAGAAACACTCAAATTTGTTACCAGAGGCCTTAATCTATCTTCTCAAAAGGAAAGGTTACAGGGACAAATCTAATTCACAGAGAATGATTACAACTTTTAAGCAAACAATCAGCAATGCTTGCCACCAAGTGCACCTTGCCCATATTAATGTTCATTAACCATTCTGATTAATGCGCTCCATGTGATACTAACCAAAAATCACTTGTAGTCCCAAATAAACTAACAAAAGATCATTTATTCAGGTAACTCTATCTCACATTACATGTTCTCAAAATTATTAACCACACCCAAAATTAAATTCATCATTTTGTTAATAAAAGAACAACCAAAAAAAGATCCTAAACTTCACGCGCCCGATAGATAAAGGAAATCTTCAAAGGAAACGGGCATAAAGTTGTCCTGGCTCGAAGTCGCATTTGCTTACTCAATTATAAATAAGCTTCTTCTCTCTGGTTCAGCTTCAATCCTCCATAGTTAAAGTTCACAGTGAAGAAACAGAACAGGCATTAGCTTCTTCACTTCCCTATTCTCCTACTTGACTGACCCTTAACATCTTGTACCCAACAGATGTCAGCATACAAAACGTTGTACAAGCATCAAAATGGTGAGTAATCTCTACAACTCCATCCACTAGGTTACACCACCAAAGCAGCTCCGTGAAACACGAAGAGCTGACCTACCTAGCGAATCCTCTTACACGCCACCAAGATCAGGGACTACTCGAAGCGTTCAAGTTCCATATACCGCCGGTAAATCATACAATCTACATATTATCCTTTCCCGGAAGCCGAAACCAGAACGTTCCGCTGAATAATTTGAATTCATCAAGCGAAGATTAAACAACCACAGCCTCGACATATACAGTCCCACCGCCCGATTCCACCAAAGAAAGAGGCAATCGACCATGCACAGCCTCAAAAAAAGAAAAACAAAACCAAAACCAACCTCCACGCGCAACTAAAAACACAACTGATCGCGATCGAACGATTCTACGGATGAACCAAACAAGCACAGAGAGATCCACACCTGGACGACCGGTAGGTTGACTAAGACAGGGAGAGACGCTCACACGGATTCTGCAAGGAGAGAGAAAGCGAGGGAGGCAGTTTTATAGAGAGAGAGGCAGGGGAAGAGGAAGAGTCCTTGCTTGCCTTCCTCGAAGGTCGAAGCCTATCGGGATACAGAGGGAGAGAAACGTCATTTACTAGTGGCGGATTACCTCTCGTACGAAGTTTTCTTTTTCTTTTTCTTTTTCTTTTTAAATAAGGTGGTGCCTACCAATAAAAGAAAAGTAGTTTTTGAATTCAGATTGGTGCGCGTTTGTTATGATATTTACGATTCAGTACACACTAAAAGCAATTTTAGTTATCCGTGTATTGTTTTATTTTGGCATTACATGATCTAAGTGCATTCAGAATATTTCTTTCTTACCATGGAACGGACTCATAAATAATTTTTCGCGCATAAAATTACTTTGTTGAGTTTCGTGATCGATGAATAACACATCGTTTAACTCAAAAAAGTTATGTCCAAATCCATCGGATAAATTGCGAGTAGACGACCGTGAAACCGAAAGATTAGTGATGAATCGGGTCAATTATAAAAAGAATCATAAACTTATGTCAATTCAATCTTAGATTATTTTTTTCTTAGATTATGTCATAAGCTTATATCAATCCATCCATTTTGCCGATCAACGTTGTCGTGGATATTTTTAAATAATTTTTTCTTTCTTCTTCTTCTTTCTTTCTTGCTCCTCGCCGGCCACATTAGGAATAGGAAGGAAAAAATAAAAATAAAAATTAATAATATATAAATAACAAATTATTATTAAAAATTATACCCGTCAGTCCGCACGGACCAATAAAGTAGACTTTAATTGATTCAACTCGACTTATTTGGGCTGAAAAGTTGATTTGCATCAAAATACTCTTCTTGCAAGGAGAACGAAAGGATAAAAGCAATTTACCACATCAGAGAAGAAGAATATTTCCTAAACCTGAACTAAAGCTTCTTAAGTTCTATTCGAAAATCTGACTGATTTGCCCTCAAAACCGGTCCGGTTCCAGCTTCCTGCTGAAACCATCCCATTCCTGATTTCGAGCAAAAAACTACTCGGGAATTAGATAGATTTCAGAAGTCTTAAAACCTTAATTTTTCTATTGGCATCTTTTTTTCTCTCTTTTTCTGAGTTCCTTCCAATCTCAATTAGACACTTTATGGCTCTCTCGCGCTCGCAACTCGCCCTCTATTGTGCTCGCTTGCAGCTCACCCTTGCTCGTTCGAGCCTCACAACCCTCATTCGTTCCTGACTTGCCTTCGCTCGCCCCCATTCATCTTTTACTTTAACTCGTTTTGTTGCTCATATTATGTTGCTGTAAATAATGAAACCAAAAATGGATCATAAGGAAAATAGTCTTTCGGATAGATCCTATAACCAGACCGAAAAAACAGAGTAGTCAATGTTCTTATTTAGGATTTTATCTATTGTACATCCTTATTTATTATAATTCCAAAAATTAGGAACCGATTTTAACAAGGTATGTTCTAAGTTCTAGGTTTCAAGTTTGGAATCTACTCACCCTCGAACCGATTGTTACTAATTTTTACTTATGTCTCCCTCTTAAACCTGCAAAAGACAATCAAATCTCAACCATTATATTCCAAATCCAAAAAGTCAAATAAAATATCATCTATGACGAAAGGTAACTGGGGAAATCCTGCTTTTTTCACCGTGAAACAATCTCGCATCTCGCTGAGGTTGAATAACATCGAAACAGGGATGCTCTTAGCTCCATACTCGCAGCCCTGCACCCCCAATTTACACTGATGCTTGGCTTGACAATTTGCCGGAATTCGTCGCTGAATTGCACACTCACATTGTGAATGTTTCGATGCCTTTCATCGGACAGAACATCAATCTCTTTTCATTCCACCAATCAATGCGGAATCTATTCGGTAAATTGGAGGGGCTAGGGCATAAAAGATTTTACCTGGCGTTTAGGATGTTTTTTAGTTGCATTCATGCCTTTTAGAAAGAGCCGCAAAACAATCAGACCAGACCAGACAGGTGCAAGTAGCTTGACCGCCTTACTCGTCTGAAAGATCTCCTTCTGCCAATAGCTACTTGAATCAAGGTGTCACAAAGGAGGAGGTGAAGGGAAGAAACCAAACGATCGAGTTATCATATTAATATCACCAGATCGCTTGGAATTACCCTAAATGAGAGTGAAGCATGAGTTCCCTGAGCAAGCTCCAAACCTATCACGATTGACCGAGAAACGGACTATCACAACGAAATCCTCATGCACAAGACTCTAGTTCCTCGATCACGAATTCTTTACACAGTGCAACAGATATATCATCTGCAACTACAAACCGATCAGTGCTTCGTACCAGCCATTAAGACTTTGCCCAAAATCAGCAGGCTCGAGGAATTTTGCATCCTATCAGCCAAAGTACCAGGATAGTCTCACTCAAGAGTTCTCTAATTGGGTGACAGCACACAAAGTCCCTGCTTTGATGATTAACTGCATTCCTGTTTCTCTACCAAAAAGGGGGATAAACAAATGCAAAATCCATCATTGGAAAGTATGGAAAAGAGATGCTGTCATCGCATAGCCAACAAATCGACTACTGTAGTTAATCATGATATATTTTACAAAAATGGCATGAAGAACAAGATTCCTCCCCGCAGTTACCGAAATTTAACTTATACAATGTCATATACACTTTAATTTGACAAAATAAATGCCCGAGCGAATCACAAAAAGGGGGAAAAAATCATGGAAAAGAAAGCTGGGGGTTTGAATATATGACTTGCCACAAGTGGAAGTTTTGTTGACATGGAGAAACAAATTTCAGACCGCATCTGTGCAAAATAATGACGCCACAAGTCTTGCTGATGCTCGACCAAATGCTCAGAAGTCGAGGGAGCTCAGTGGCAGCGTGTTTCTGATTGTCCACATATCCACTTAAAAGAACGAAAGCCAATTTGGAGAAGAGAACCGCTTGGACTCCTGAGTTCCCTCTCACTCCATCAATCGTTCACTGACTTTACATTCGTGGATGTGAATCTCAACATATCCATCTTCTCACGAGGAAATTCAATCGGAGTTGGAATCATATAAATCACTTGGGCAAGGGGTCATGACCTCAGACTCAAGTAACTGGAGCACCCTGTGCATGGTTGGCCTATCCTCTGGGCCAGATGAGACACACTGAATTGCAATCCGAAGCAGAGCATCAAGACTTTCCATCTGCACACCCTCGCACTGTGGATCGACAATCTCTCGTTGCCTATTTTCCGTGAGGAGGAAGTTTAACTGCCAAGAAAAATGAATGAGTATTACAGCTATACTTATCATAATCACACACGCATGCATGTAGAACACAAGCACGTGCTTTGGCATCAATCTGGGTGGTTTCTAGAAGCAGTGGAATTAGTTACTCCAAAAGACCTGAAGGACTTTAGATCTCAGACGAGAAGTGTGTTCCAATGAGATATCAAAAGAAAAGGGCATCCAGCTTTCACTTATTTAATTTATGGGACTAGAGGATCCTGAAAGTTTTGAGGAGGAAAGGAGAAAGTAGACATCCAGATAAAGTTGATTCTTTTCTTCAGATATGAACAAAAATTCAGGTCTTCAAGAGAAACCAGATCAGGTAACAAAAACTAATAGTCCCAATATGCTACAAAATTCCAGTAAAGCTACCATAGCAGGCAAAAGGATCTTTGTAGTGTTCCTCTTCATTTACTAACAACTACAGTTACTCACATTCAACATCTTGTCATAATGGGGAGAACTGAAGCAAACATTTTATACACTCAGCAGAGAGCATCAAATATAGATTTCCATGGTTTGTTGACAATGGTTGATTCAATGCATGTGACGACACAAAGCTCTTTGCTATGCCTTAAAAGTTTCATACACCCAAATAGCACACTCAGAGAACATCCTTGCATAATTCTTAAAAAGAAACAAGAGATCCATGGGGAGTGAACTTCCTGTGTTCAGTAGCATATCCTTCAACTTATCTCCAGAAAAAATGCAGTTACTCATTTCAATCTCATTGTCCATGCCTCAACTAGAATCCTATGCAGCAATTCAAGAGAAAGAGCCAGCAGAATACCATCACTTTATACTTACCCAGCCAACAATGTTAAGGCCTTTCTCTATTAGTGTAGCATCAGTCGGTCGCTTTCCACTCAGTACTTCTAGCACCAGGACTCCAAAACTATAAACGTCGCTCTTTTCAGTTGCTCTACCACTTTGCATATACTCTGCACACATAGTAGTCAAGGAATTCAGGAAAGGTTAAAGTTGATAACCTTAGCATGAAAGAAATAAGCCACACCAGAAAGATTACCTTGAGAGAGTTAACCTACAGACTAAGACTAAACCACAGTTAACAACACAGTGCATAACTTACTGGATTCTATTATGAGAAGTATGAATCAATATAAAACTACGAGTAATCACATCTCTCGGTGCATCTACTCTGGTGCTGGTTCCTTTTTGGCCCTTGTAGTTTTGTCACTTGACACACAGTAAAGCTTATCTTCACAAAATTGGAGACCATCAGCGGTCCAATCACACTCAAAAAAGTATGACAGAACCAAAATGAATACAACAGGACTGGGGACTAACCTAGCAAGGCATGCACTTCAAGGACTAAATGGCAATATTTTCCTACTGAATGCTATTGCAACTATAACCATTGTCTTACAGTTGGCTGATTCATTCCCTTGCAATTCATTGTGTTACAGGCTGCACTCTCACTGCCCCATTAAATGGATTTCATGTACTTAATGGAAAGGACTAAAAAAGGCCAAAAGATAACAGTGTAGGGGGTGAAATATCACAATGATGGGCGAAACTAATATAACATACCATTTTGCTGAAACATTAAGTGAACTTCTAAAACCATAAAGTCTTGATCGACCACAATGATTTCAGTCAGAACTACCATCAAGGTCTATTTAGTCAGTCAGTCTCCTCATATTGGCTGCTTTTATTCACTTTGTCAATTTGTCTTCATGCCAAAGATCCAAGAGAACCCAGTGATTAAGACGACGCCAATGCCTTGAATGCTTTCTTGGTCGATTATTTTGGTTAACTACAAAAGCGTTCAGTTATTAGGTCACTTCCCTCATTTTAAGGCAACTGCATGATCACTATCCAAGAATGACATGCTTTGAGCAGCAAAGAGAGGAATTCGCTTACAGTAATAGCACCAAATGAAAGGACCGTGCCTTTCAAATAGCAAAGTCAAGGTATCTAACAGCTAGAAAATTCAAGATTGGCAAGTAGAACGTCCTTGAATGCAGCCATTCACAGTTAGATGTTACATTCTTACCTGGTGCTAGGTAACCAAATGTTCCAGCAACAATGGTTGTAATATGAGACTCCTCATCCTCCAATAATTTAGCAAGCCCAAAGTCAGATACTCGTGCCTCCAAATTACCATCAAGCAAAATGTTGCTCGACTTTATGTCACGGTGAATGATTCTTGGGGAGCAATCATGGTGCAGATAAGCAAGTCCTTTAGCTGCTCCTACAATGATATTACAACGTGTCTCCCAGTCTAATTGCTCTGATCTTTCTGCATAAGCAAGCATGTCAATTACTTTTTTTTTGGGTCATAAGCACATCAAGTACTTGAAAAGTCCCATTTACCCAATAAATGAGCAGTCGTACCAGATGCTTATGCTAAACTAAACTATAGTTTACAGGACAATAATGAGGCACCAACAACTTAGATGCAATCTCTGGCCTAAAATAGATCGCCCTCACTCACCCTGCTCTTCCCATCACTTTCTATACTACAACCAATAAAAAGCAGAGGTGCTACTGATCAGCTTCCTGCCTTAATCAGAAGGTAATACCATATTCAGCAAGTCAAGGCACGTCACATCATCAATAAGCATTTCCTGCCTACTAAACTAATATAATAGCAAAACCAATAGTGTTATTTATGTGAGAAATAATGCACAGAAATTGGGTGCCACTAGTACACAAAAAGCAGAAGTAACGTTGTGAGTGTGATGCACTGCAGCTTTCTGTAAAGAGAACGTAGAAAGAGATAAGTACTCACCGTGAAGTGCTTCATCAAGGCTACCACCAGGTAAGAAGTCATAAATCAGTAACTTTGCCGTAGGAGAATTACAATATCCCCTTAAATTCACCAAGTGCCGATGTTTTATGCTTCCAAGAATCTCAAGCTCCCTTTCAAAGAAGCGGTCAAATCCTTCATTGATTTTGACAATTTTTTTCAACGCAAACACGTTACCATCATCCATTGCAAGCCTGTACACTGTTCCAAAACCCCCACAACCTATTATGTGTTCCTCGTTCAGTGTCTCCAATTTTCTTATAATGTCTTTCGAGGAATATGGCAAGTCTCCATGAAACATGACAACTGATGCACCTGAAGCAGCAGGACTATGTTTGAGATTACAAAGGTCAACAGACTTACAGCATAGGAATAGCAAAATAAAAGATGCTCAACAAATATCTTGAATTTTTTGTAACAGTACGCACCGCCATTTATATTTATAGCAAAACCTTTGGTGTCATTTTTGCCAAATTTCTTGTACAGAAAACAACCCCAGAAACACATCAGGGCCACCAAAAGCAGTGCACCCACAGTGGCAGATGCACTTATAAGCAGTCGGCCAGAGTTCTTCTTTACACCTAGACTTTGGCCTGAAAGACATAAAACATCATGAGGTAAAAAGTAGAATACATTCAACTTTCAGAAGTTCCAATCAGCACATCCAGTAATACCAGATGCAGGAGACTGGGAATTCGTAGAAGGTCCTCCATTACATGCCGCATTGATCTGTTTTCCACACAGACCCTTGTTACCTGTAAAGCTGCAAAAGTTTTTTCGTCCAACCAGTAAACTGCAGCAGAATGCTGTAGATTATCATAAAAAGAAAAGGAACAGATATGAAAGATCATTTGACTGCAGAGGTAGGTACTTACGAGCTTTCTGGAAAGTTGCTGAGTACACCATCAGATGGAATTGCTCCACCAAGAAAATTAGCAGACACATTGCTTCACAAGTTCACATACAACCAAATCATAACGAGAATGTTAGAGTGACATTTTTCAATAAATTATGATCGAGCTTCTATTGTCTACCGTCAACAACAAACTCACAAGGTAACAAGTTTATTCAACTTTCCAATAGAAGGAGGGATCAAGCCGCTAAGAGAGTTGCCTGAGATATCCCTGAAAAGTCAAAGAGAGAACTAAATAATCCAAGAGAGAAGAACTATTGGCACATTTTAGATGACTCGCGCACTCTCTCCCTCTCTTTGGGGGTGAGTGAAAAGACAGTTGCACAGAGCTCAGGCCCATTGCTAATAAAATTCACCTACAAGATCCTCAATAAGGAGAACAAATAACTCACAGATTTCGTAGATTGGAAAGATTTCCCAACTCACTGGGTATTAGACCACTTAAGTAGTTACCCTGCAGAAAACTGACCAAAAGAAAAGCTTGCTTGAACATTAACGGGACATAAGCAGGATAGTACTCGAAAAAAACTTCAACCACACATGCAGGATGACTAAGAATTTCATTTAATACAATTCTGCAATGGGTCAACAGCAGCTTGAAAAGAAGTCCCATCTCTGTAAAATAATCAAAATGAAAAGCCAAGAATATCCAGATTCTATTATAAAAACAAAAAACAGGAACGAAAAAACACAGCCATCCTGCAAATGATGGGCTATTTCAATTCCTAGAGAATCCAAGCTAGAACTTACATTCCCTGCAACTCTGTGCAGTTTCCCAACTCAGAAGGAATTGCCCCATAAAAGTTGTTGTCGTGAAGAGATCTTTAGCAAAATACACATAAGAAGCATTAGATGTATAGGGGTAGAAGAAGAGATGAAAAAGCAGAAGGAAATTCACGATACATACAGATTTCTCAAGTGCTCAAGCTTCCCAAGGTCAGGTGAAATGGATCCACTCAATTTGTGATAAGAAAGACTCCTGTGATCAACATAAGGGAAGTTTTTCAGCAAATCAATATAAGGAAATTTACTTTTTATTGATTCAATCTTTTGAAGCAAACATATTTAATTTCCTAAAGAAAGGAGAGATAGATAAGGACAATTTATTATGCCATCAACGCACTAATGAATCTTAAGGACTAGTTCAAGGTAATCCAATAGAAAAATGAGGCAGGTTTCATTTCTTTGAGATGGCACCAATGGGAGACCAAACCATATGACTAAATGCATCCAGGGAATCGCATCATTTCCGCCAGATATGCATGCAGAGAAATCATGTTTAACTTAACAGCTACTGGCAAATTCCAGATGTTATATCATCCAATCTCAACCTATTTCTAGTTAAGCAAAGTTCAGCCTAAATCGTAAACCTTTTTCAGGTTATGGCAGTGCCCTAAAAGCAAAACTGTTTGAACCACCACAAACCTTCTTATTAGTGAACAGAACCTCAAAATGATCACCCGCAAGCTGTGCATCCCATTACCACGCAATATTACGAAAACACCAAAGACTACGAGTGCCAAGCCTTACCCTGATTGGCATCAGGAACATATATCCTCTCCTGCTAGCTCACTCGATTTTTTATAAAGTCCTCAATGAGATATAATAATTCAAAGTGTTTTCTCATAATCTCCTTACACATCCAATTAAGGTCTCAAATAGCCTTGCGTATACAAGATATAAAGGATATTTTTGAGTTTTGACAGAGTTGAACTTTAGTAGAGACCCTTACACTTGGCTACCATTTTCAGGCTATACTGACCATCAGTTTCAAGTCCTTTTGTCTTTACTCTTGTATTAGACAAGCTCATGGGTTATAGGAGGATCTATTGGGGGTTTTCACTCAAACTATATTATGCGAACTACTAAACTCACAGCATATTTTAACAATATACAGAGTGGTAGGTAATACTCCATCATTTCTGAGTAGTGTATATAGGCGGAGGAATCATGTAGTTGCTTCTTCAATTGAACTTTGAGATAGCTAAGTACTTCATAAAAAAAATAATACATGTTAGGGTCTTCTTTTCAATTTGAAAAGCTCAAACTTCTTCAAAGAAAACCTGCACTCTTGCTCGAGAATTTAACATCTCTTGCTAGTATTTTCCGATGGCCTCACCATCCTACCAAGCACTCATTTTACTAATGGAAAAATCTAAAGCTAAGAGACATTATAGGAGCATAAGACTTTCTAAGGCAATATAGTTAAGCAATGATGATAACAACTTCGACAAAGAGAAGATAAGCAGGTACGCCATTGATAATGTAAGTTCCCTAAACTTGACATATAATGGTCACGTCACATGTCAAGAAGAGCTTGTAGTCTGTTCTATCTCCCTAAAAATAATTACAGAAAATAATAGAAATCCATGTGCAAGAGGATTAAAGAAAAATTCTCCAGATAGGTTTAGGGCTTACAAATCTATTACATTCTTCGATGCAGGATCACAAGTCACTCCTTTCCATTTACATGGATCAGAATCCTCCGGTCTCCACTGAAGAAGGATGCCATCTGAACTAACAACAGCAGATCTAAAGCTCAAAAGCGCCTCACCTATGAATGTATGAGTAAGATGTCTCAGTAAAAATGCTCATGTAGATCTAAGACGATGCCTACTACATATTCCCACTCTCAAATAATCATGAGCACATTAATCCTAAAAGACACTTTTCTATTTGCTTTTTTATGCGTGTAGCTTACATTGCAAAGAATGAAAATTAGCCAGAATGCCATAGAATGAAATTTCAACTACCACAAATTAGACATGATAAGAAATGTACAACTATGAGAGATCTGATCCACAGGAATGGTATTTTTTTTTTTTTTTGGTCGAAACAGGAATGGTAGTTCAACGAAGCATAATTGAATGATTCTATCTCTAGTGAAAACGATATCAAAATGGGTGCAACTTGCAAGTACAGGGCAAAAACAATGACACTCTAATGACAACACTTTGAGTAGAGATTTTACATCAGCATTCCAAATTTTGATAAGTGAAGAAGTCAAACCAGCAGTTCACCGTACCATCAGGACTGAGAGCTGTACTTTTGTTGATTGAGCCATAAAGCAGTAAAAGGCAAAGCAACCATACTCCTTGGCGATTCATTTGACAAGTGCCCATCATGGCACTGGTCAAGCATAATAAAGCTACTCCAAATCATCTGATGTGCCAAGCTCTAGAATAATTGAATTGTACATATAGCTACAACTGCAAAGATGCGATCTTGAAGGAAAGAAATACGATAAAATCCTGAAGGACAGAAAAAGAAGGAATTAATGAAAGGCATTTAGAAACCTCATTAGTATTAAGTTTAATGAGTTTAAATTAAGCTGATGTGCAAATTACTCCTAGCAGAAAACAGAGATTGTCCTAAACAAGTAAAGCAATTACATTGTTACAAAATAAACGCCCACACAGACAACCAATAAGCCCTTCAGTCATTTAAGTTACTATAATGTAGTAAAAAGCAAGGGGACCGATGTAAATCCCTATTGAGTAATCCCATCCCATCATGATATGAGTGTCTGGATAATAGCACTAACTCCATCCTTCAGATCCACTCTGAGACAAAGATACAAAATTGCTTTCCCAAGATGTCTTAGTAACTACAATAATAAGTACCTGGCAGTAAAAATTGTAACCGGGGCTGACAATTTAAAATGTGCTGAGTACATTGAAATACTTTTGATGCTCTCAGGGCATGGCAGAACCAGGAAAAATGAAGCCATATGGAGTTTCATAGTTTTCTTCTCATTTCCGGAAGTTGTCGATGTTACCGATATTCACTAAACAAAATTGTACTGCGACGACACACCTAGGGGAGCAGCTTCATCACATACGCAGTATCCAATCCATTCCCAAAAGTAGAAGAGCTTCAGACAAATCTTGAAAAGGCAAAGAAGTCACGATCGCACGGTGCAAGAAAAATGCCATATAAACCAATTCCAGGATCAGCCATGATGCCAAATCCCCATAATAGCATCTTGATAACAGTCGCCACATTTCCCCTAATTCAGCGCCAAGAACTTCGAAACGAGTAACCAGCACTAGGAACCACCATTATTTACCCAAATACACTAGTTCTCCCAGAAGCTACTCAAAATGCTCCACAAGCAAGAAGCTCTAAGCACTAACTATAGCTTCCAGACGCATGCCATTCGACGCGTTTCACTTTCACCACCAAACACGAGCCACGAGCGCGCAATCGAAGCAAAAGACTAGAATCGACTAATTGAACCAAACCAAAAGGAACGACTACCCACACATCCGAGCCGAATCGAGCTCAGCTCTCGACATCGCAAAAGGAAATTGAGCAATGCATACTAAAATTAGAGAACGCCAAGGCGCACCTCGAGCCGATCCGGGCTATGCCGATCCGGGCGATTCCGGAAATGCAGGTCTATAGCTGCGAAACGAGGACGATGAACGGCAAAAAATCGTCGCTGCTTCTGAGATTTGTTCGATTGTGAGGGAAGAGAGAGTGTGGAGAGAGCGAGAGAGAGAGAGAGGCAGTGTGTGTGGGTGTGTGGATGTGTTTGGGTGTGGGGAATAGATGCTCGGAATTTCAAAGTGGGCATCAGGGTAGCCAATGAGAGCAGAGTGGTGTCGCACGTGCGACGAAGACCTCTGGTACGTGCGACCGACGCTTTGATTGACGTTCCATTTTTAGTTCTCATTTTTTGCCCTTTTTGCCAGAAATCGTTTTATGAAAATCAATTTTCGATTTGGCCAGATTCATTTTGATTTTATAAATTAGCTCATATGTTTTATCCGTTGTCCCAGAGCGCCTAGACACCCAACCCCACCGCCTCTCCACATCGACAGCCTGTCATGTCCCCCCTCTCTCTCTCAATTATGCAAAAATCAAAGTACATACGGGTTCGACCAAAAAAACAAAAAATTACATACGGGTCGGGTCGAGAGGTAAAATCAATTAGTGGGGGCCCGATGGGCTGGGCCTCCACTATGCCCAAGATGCACTAACGTTGAAAACATTATCCAAAAAATTTTAAGTCCTTTGCACTTTTATGAACACAGTCACAAAGCTTTTAATTTTATCAATTGAATTTTAAATATTTTCACCTTTTTCAATTTCTATTAATTTTTACCGAAAATTGCTAACGTGGACGTTAACCGTTCTACGTGACACGAGCAATGCCGGGTGAAATAATTTTCATAATTTTTTATATTATTTTTTTTTATTATTTTTTTCCTTTTTTCCTTCGTTTTTTTTTTTTTTTTTCAGCAGACAACGAGGGTCATCGAGCCCTCATCGCCCATACCAAGCCACCTCGGCTGCTGGCAAGGCCATGATGATTTGGACAATGCCAATCTTGCTTGCAGTCACAATGGCCAGGCTCAAATCTGAGGCAAGGCCGAGGTCGAGAAAGGGTTGCGACCCTCGCCCCAATGGTCAAGGCGTTGCGGCCCATGCTAGCAGCTAGCGAGGGCATCGCCGCCCTCATCCGCGATTGGCGAAAACAACGACCCTCAACGGCCACTAAGAGAAGAAAAAAAAAAAAAAAAAGAAAAATTTAATAAAAAAAATCAAAATTATAAAATATTATCTACGTCAACACCAATTATGCCACATAGAATGGCTGGCTTCCAAATCATCGATTACCTGTCAAAATTGGTCCGATTAATTTAATTGGCTTCGATACAAAAAAAAATTTAATTTGACAAAAGGTAAAAATATTTAATTGGCAAAATTAAAAAATTTAAGATCTGAATTGATAAATTTTCCATAGATTTAAGATTTTTTGGAAAATTTTCCCCGCTAATGTTAAACCACTACTGTTGAACTAGATGGATTCTCGAAATGACGTAGCATCTGCCAGAAACAAACATATTTAAGATTCAGTGTAGAAATTGAAGGTTATGTTTGCTCTCTCGCTTAAAATGGTGCCTCTAATCAAGAGCAGTACGATATTGCTGGCAGGAAGTTTTTGTGGGCACTAGGTTTAAGGGTTCTTCAACGAAGCACTTGGCTACCACAAGTGAATACGCAGAAAGCAGAAGCATCTCACGCATATCTCTGCAGCAGCTTGTTTGCTTCGGCTCCTGCCAAAAGCTTATCCTTCAAAACCCTGTAACGCCCCCACTCGAACACCTGAACACATCTTCGGTCAAGACAGATGTATCATGGACACGAGATTGCGGCAATGCAGCTGCCACAGAGGAATGTAAGCTGTGGTAGTGATCGTGCGTCAGTCACTGAAGGGGACGCCAGTGACTCCAAGCGCCAAGGGGCAGCTCGCCAACTCTGCCGGTCTCTGAATGAGGGCTTCATAAGCAGTTTCACATCAAGGGGGCGCGAGCCTATCTGAAGCCGAACCAAGGCGCCATATTTGGCACCGCAGCTGGCAGAGACGGGATACAAGATGCTGCCACAGAGAGGCACAGTTGGATGACCTGGCGGCAGCTCCTTGTTGCATAATAGACAAAAGAGGCCGTGGAGAGGAATCGAGATGCAAAGTGGGACTAAAAGGTAGAAGCAGAACTCCTCCAAATGATAAATGGCAAGAACATGCTGCCAATGAACTTAATGAACAATATCCAACCAATATTGATGTTAGATATATAAGTAGTTGACCTGTTTCAAATGAATGTTAGTGGACAAGTTCTCAGAACAAAGTTCAACAATCAATGTGTGTGAATTAGACGGTAATGTGTAACCTTCCCTTTCTTTCTGTCAGGGAGGTTTCTTGGAATGAACATCCACATATCTAGGCAAAGTAAATGACTTTTAGCTGTTTAATTGTTGATAGTATAATGGTATTATAATCGGTTTGACTTTCATCACCTCCGACCTTACAGAGTAAAGAAACCGTACAATCAACAATGCACCCGTATGAAGTAGATTCAATCTTATTCGTCAACAAATGAAGGAACAGAAATGTGATGATCAAAACCTGTTCTTGTCATAATGCCATTCCACACAATTAGCTGATAGAGAGAACAAAGCGATTTCGAGAGGCACCCTTCAAAGGAAAAGGATTTAAGAGGATATAAAGGCATATGCTGTTGTTCTTCCCAAGCTGTACAGCAGCAATTAGCCTATGCTACATGTAAGGGATCAGTGGCCTTAAACTAGGAAACCGGAGAAGCTAAAAACGTTCCCATTGGTTCATTCAAATGGCAATGGAAATAGGCTCATACCAAAACCTGCCGATGAGGGTTAATTGATGATGATGACTGTTGCAACTAACTTGACCATTCTGTGCAATGGTCGAGCCCACTATGGTGTCTGCAAAGCGATTCTTTTGGGGATGCTACGGTTCTGTATCAATAAAAAAACCATGCCATGTTATTCACGTATGCTTTCCCATAACAGCTTCCTTCTGATTCATCATCATCTTCTCCTGAAACTTCTCACGTTTAGCGGCCCTGATGTCGAGTAGGCTAGGTGGCATTGGTTTGAGCGAGCCATGCAGCTCGACTAGCTGGAAAAACTCTTGCTTTGTTAAGCTTTTCTTCCGAACCAGTTCATCAACCACAGCATCCATAAGCTTCCGATTCTGCTGAAGGATCTGATATTGCAGAGAAATGTTAACAGGACAAGGACAGAGCAAAGAGGGGAGCAGAACATTTCATCAAGACAGTATGTTACCTCCTTCGCACAATTGTAACATTCATTCACAATCCGTAGAGCCTCCAGATCAATTTCCTGAAATTTCATAATTTGCTTATCGTATGCACAGTGATGCACAAACTAGCAAGAATTGTAATCTAGACTAGATGACTTATTTGACCTAATCTACGTGTACCAGTAGATATGACAGTTTTGAGTCGCTCTCAGAGGTCATATAACAGGAACAGGCAGCCCACAAAGGGAACATGCTGAGGGGTATTTCAAAAGGAAGAGTTCCACTAAAATGTAGTATTCAGCTATATTTATGATATAACTCCATCATTCAAAGCAAAAAAAAAAAAAAAAAATTGAATCTCTCTAAAGGGAGATTTCAAACCACGCACCAAACTTCAAACATTATGCATCAAACTTTTATAAGTTAAAAAAAAATTAGCTACATGAAACTATATTACTTTGCCTAGTGTATCTACACTGTAAGGTTGTGTCACGTCCAATATGATATTCATTGCATGCACTAATAGAGTCTTCAACCCAAAAATCATGATACCCAAATTGTTAACTAAAATCTAAAGAATAAAATAGCTGCGCTTACGTTAATATGATCTGCAACCCACAAATTGGAGACCCCATAATGTTTCTCAGAGAGACCACCGAGTACATAAGTCCTTGCTGCTGACCTAGCATTATCTGCTGTTTCTGCCCATATGGTGCTCAACTGGATCATTTAATCGAGAAGCTTGATCAATTAATCAGCTGAGATAGCTCAATGGAAATAAAGGCTACAATAGAGAAATATATGCCAGACAAAGAATTAGTACAACAGCACAATAAAGGCAGCCAACTTCAACTGATAGTCACAAATGACTAGCCCATCTATCTTTCCAGAGCCAGTTCAGGGTGCAGAGCAATTATGGTTGTAACTGTTTAGCTTCTGATGTGCTACACTCTATTTTACATTGCATTTTTCAGCTATGTTCAATTGCTTAGGTTATTTTTGACAAAATGACAATTCAAAATTCAAAACAAGAATATATTCTAAATGATGTCTACGTGGAGATCACAGAAGTTTCTATCTTCACTTCCACTTACAGCAAGCATATAATGGACCCCACGGATAAACATGCTTTATCATGGAAAGCTTAAAATAGTGAAAAATATATGGCACAGATGGGGATGGTTTTAGCATGATACATGATCAAATGATTAGTCATATAGCACAGAAACTTTTCTAACCTGACCCTCGCCATACCAAAGCTCATCGGCAGCACGTGGAGCTAGTTGAACAGTGATATGATCTAGAAGTGACTGCCGACTGCATGATAATTGGAACCAAATTAGATTAAAAAGTGCACGTACTCCACAGTTAAACAGTTCAAATCACAATGACTTCTAAGCCAGATAAGCTTTAATGCTGTTACAATGATTCATAAAAGTAGCAAGTCACATCTTGGAGTTAAAAGAACTCATACCTCAGCATTCCTTCTTTAAACTTCATATGATCAATTTTCATCCTCACGTAACCCAACTCCCTACCTGCTCTAGGAGCAATAGTGACCTGCTCAGAACAATAAAGTATTAAACAATGTTTCCCAATTTCGCAATACATATATAGCAAAGCAGTGAATGAATGGACAAGAAAAGCTGCACACGAATTGTATCCAACTCAATTTTGGAAAGATAAAGAAGGTAGCACAGCTAAAAATGTCAAATTGGGTCTATATCTAGAGCAATATATGGATAAAAGGAGGATATTCACCTGGACCCCTTTCAAATGAGATACTACAACTTAGTGTAAATCACAATGTCCAGACCCATTAAGTACTCCACATACCTTATGCACACAAATATTCTCCTCCTATTAGCTTGGGAGTCTGGGATTCATGTCCGAATAAGTTCTCTAAAGTCCTATGCAGTGACACAAGCAGAATACAGCAGTGTCCAGTATCGCATCGGAAATGAATACAAAAATTCAAAAGGAAGGTCAAGCTAATTCTTACAACAAAGGGAAACGAAATTCCAAATTTAAATCGGCCTTCTATTTGGCCTCGTCAATTGCTGTTCTATTGCCATTGTCACATACAGTGGACACGACACCAAGAAAAAGCTACGTTTGTAAAGTTGGAATTGGGATATCAAACACAAAAGGGAGGCAGGAAAAGATAATAAAACAGGCTAATGACGAGTGAGATAAAGACAGGATGAGTTTAAATTGCTGAGCGATCTGCACAGATATTAATGGAGAAGAAAGGTGCTTAAGAGCCATACAAACTCAATATTTCTCAGATCAGGGAAGTTGATAGCCACAACAGCCATAGCCGCTTCATTAATAGCCACTTGCTTCCATGTCTCAGGGCTCCTCTCTTTCCTGTCTAACGTCCCTCTTTCTTCAATTTGTGCAGCTTGCAACAAGTCATCAGTAGTGATCTGCTTGAAAGCAACAATAATCCCATTCAACATAGCAATGAAAGAATCCAGAAAGCTAGCACAGAAGCAGTAATTTCTAGCATCAGAGTAGAAAATTGCGTCTACCATTAATAATAAGAGAAACTATATGCCCACTCACATGTCGAGCTTGGAAAAGAAAATGTTACACAACTTTATCTAAGTGAGTAATCTTAATTTCCTCGGTGATCAAGACTAAAGTGCCTATAGGGAGTTCCATTAGAAATTATCAGGAAACCCATATCAGAAGCATTCATTGACCAAAAAATTGACAAGATGCACTTTTAACAGTTGTAGATTTTTCCAAAGAGAAGGCAAGAGGAAGTTATCGGTAGGCCAAGGAAAACAGGGGCATGGATGGTGACTAAGAGACAAGCAAATTCTGTTTTTTTGATACAATAGGATATTCAGTAAGAACGTGAACTCTTGCTAGTACCAATGAAGGAGAGTTATTTCTGTTCTGCATTTATGTGATCTTCCAGTAAGCTAAGCTAAGCATTATCTTTTGAGTACTGATCGACAATTTCTATCCTTCATCCAAGAATAACAAACAGAGCAATTACAAGCTGTTTTAAAAAAGTCTCAGTGTGATACAGAGTATTTTGGGCTTAGATGACGACCTCATCTCTCACAACAAAAGCACTATCATCATAGGACTGTCTCATTTTTTAGCTTCAAATGAACTCAACTACTCAACAATTCCAATGGGATCGACCATTTTTCCCAAAGAAAATTTCCCTAAAGCACTCTCCACCAATCAACTGCTTCTGGAACTTGTAGAATACCTAAATGGAGTTTGCAATTCAATCGTGGATGCTGTCTCAACATCCATTCCTCGCTCACAAAGGTGACTCATCATATAGTCCTTATTCGCAATAGTTTGCACTATTGATTTCACAAGGGAACGGAAACCACAATCAAGACAAAATAAGAAGTTTCACTCCAATTGAAGTATTACTTCAGTTCTGCCATCGCGCATCATATTAATAGCGGCAACTTCCACAATGTTAGCTAGCTCTGCACCAACCATTCCATCAGTCATGCTAGCAACAGCAAGATAGTCCACATCCTCAGCCATTGGCTTCTTCCGAGCATGGACCTACATTGAGACCATTCAATGGTCCAAAAATTAGATTAGCCAATGAGATAAAGAGTTGATAAGAAAAGGACTTCAAATGACACAAAAGTGATAATAGCTCATCTTCGTTTAAGAAAGTTTCCAGGTGTAATAATCACCTTAAGAATTTCCACACGACCTATCAAGCCAGGTTTTGGGATATAGATCTTCCGGTCGAACCTTCCAGGTCTCACTAGTGCAGGATCAAGAATGTCGGGCCTATTTGTAGAGGCAATTGTAATAACCTCCCCTCTACCTTCAAACCCATCTAAGCATACGAGGAGCTGAAGCACATTCATGGGAAACAGCAACAAGCATTAATTCTCAGATAGGACTTGATATATCTAATGATTCATAGATGTACTGCAACAGCGACATAACTCAATGTCACAACTCACCTGATTCAGAGTAGCATCACGTTCTTGTCCACCAGATCCCTTGATCAACCCACGTTCCCTTCCGACAGCATCCAGCTCATCAATGAAGACAACAGATGGAGCCTACAAAGATTGACATTTTAAACTACCCAGCCTTATCAGCAACAAAACTAACAGCTCAGAAGAAACTGAACCAACTATCGAGATCTGAAGATCACGGTATCATGAAACGAAGTATAATCAAATCCTGCTATAAAGAAAGAAAAATCAGCCAAAACACAGCTGAGTAACGATGATAAGATGAAACAAGCGACACAGGGCAGATAAGATGAGTAATTCATAAATAAGCACCATGGACAAAAAGTGTAGTGGAACAGCTAAAGATGAAAGTTACATTTTCTCTCGCTTCCTGGTAAAGCGCACGGACACGAGAAGCACCGACACCAACATAAATTTCCACAAATTGAGAAGCGGAAATGGAGAAGAAGTTTACGCCAGCCTCACCAGCCACAGCTTTGGCTAGCAAAGTCTTACCAACACCAGGAGGACCACAAAGAAGTATACCACCTGGTTATTAAAAGAAGACAATGATGGAGAAAAATAAATTAACTGAGTGGAAAAAAGGGAAAAAGTTATGAGAGACAAACCAGGAGAATGAATGGGTAGAAATGGTAATGCCATTAATAAGCCAACACAACCAGCGAAACGACATTTTCATATGAAGCATATCACATTAACATGACTAGAGCAAAAAGTTTGCAAGTAGCAAGACAATGATACACCTGCCCCTAGTAGTTACTAATACTACCGTGTCATTGGAGATCTTTGAGAAACTAACCTGGTATTTTTACTCCTCTTCTCCGATACATCTCACCATGTGTGAAAAACTTAACAATCTCCTCAAGCTCAAGCCTTATCTTCCCAAGACCTGCAACATCAGAAAACTTCACATCCACGCCTCTCTCGAGATACTGGGGGAGCCTTTTGTTACGTGCCCTCCTAACTCTAGCACCCGACTTCATGAACTGCATTGCCATCTTCATATAAGGATTCTGTTCTCCTCCTGATCCTCCCTCAATCTCCTCATCACCACCCTCTATTCCTTCCAGTTCTCTCTCCAACTCCCTCATTTTCTTCCTCTCCTCCGCCTCCGCCTTATCAATCTTCAATCTGTCCTCGTAATCCTTCTTCTGCCTCCTATAGCTAAACACCACAGTTCGGTAGAAGATCACGAAAAACACCAAGCCGAGTGCAGTTGCTACATTTGAGTCCCGCGCCAAATTCGCCCACACAATTGCCATGTGCTGATAATTCTTCCTTGCTTCGCGCAACGATTCCTCATACTTCCTCTTCCTGATCTCCCTCTTTATTCGCCTCTTCTCCTCTTTCTTCTGCATTCTCATCGCCTTCTCGATCATCTCTCTCTCCTCCCTCATTCGATCCAACTCCTCCTTCCTCTGCCTCCTGAATTCCTCCCTCACCCGCCTCAACTCCATCGCCCGCTTCGACTCCTTCTTGGGCTTCATCAGCTTCAACATAAATCCCGGCACACTCCACAAGAACCCCAAATAAGGCGCCGGCACATCTGGCCTCTTGACCGGAGGCGTGTATGCATTAACACATGAAGAATCAATACTCAAATGATCCCACATATCCCAAAATTTCCTATTCCCATCTACAGAAGGCAACACAGTCCTCAACACTCTAGAATCCTCCAAAACTACCAGAACAGGCTCTACCCTTTGCCTTAAACTAATCCCGGGTGGCTTTATCACATGCTTAAGTTTGCCCTGTTTCTTTAGTTCTACAATGTCAGTATAAGGAATTCTATCAGTAACTAAAGGAAGCCCTTTCGACCAAGACTTCAGCTGCTCTGGGGTCAATGCTTCAGGGGCTTTCTTGGCTGACCTCTTCTTCTCCGAAACCTTGGTAGCCGCCGCCACGGACTGAGGGAGGGAGCCGTAGATGATTGTCAGGGTTGCAGGGATGGAGAGGAAATTGAATTGGGGTCTGTTCGTTTCGTCCTCAGGATTGTGCCCCTCATTCCCATTTTCAGGGGCGCGAATTCGGCATGAAGTTGGAGGGCGAATGGGGGTTAAAGATGGGGTCTTGGGTTTATTCAAATTGGATTTGCGAAATGCGCGAAAGGGGAGGGTTGAAGAACCAAGATCGCAATGAAAGGCCATGAATTGACAGCTTTTATGCGAAGCGTGTAAGTGCTACATCGTCATGAAAAGTGCGTCAATACATAGATTCCGAGTTGAAGAACGTATGCTGGACAATCTGCGTGAAGCGAAACGAGAACTGCTTCCTTCAACCTTCAGGGCGATTTTGCTCTGTACAGGCCGACCAGCGGAGCAGCTCGCGCGATTGTTGTGTGCACACTCGCCCAGTAGAATAGATGAACAGGCTTTGGAGTTCTTGAAGATAGGGAAGAGAACCAGGCCCTGATCACTTTGTTTAGCCCCAAAAACATGTCTTTGATGTCCTTTGTATATTAAACGATCTACAAAACCAAAACAAAAACCACGCACTTGTTAAGGATCCTCCCCTACGAATATTTCCATTGTCATGATTGTGATTAGACCTACCCAAAAACAAAAACAAAAAAACGCAATTAAAAACTGTAAATTTTTCCTAAGTATTTGAGCTCCCTCTACTTCGCAAAAAATTAAATTATAAAAAAAATTTTTATGAATATCAACATAAATAAAAAAAATTATTTACGTCATTCATAAAAAATATTTAAATTTAAATTATTATTAATAATGAGAATAATTTTCATCAATTAATTATTTCATTGATATAAGTGATTATTTTTAAAAAAATATTTTCTAAATTATATATTTTTCGTGAAATAATAAAAAAATAAGTAATGCAGGTTTTTTTCTAATTTAATTTTTTTAAAAAAATATTTACCAATTTATTTATTTAAAAAAAATATTTACGGATTTGGATCTCGTTCGGCACTTGAGATGCCGAGCGACAGGTGAGGCCCCACCTCCGGGTCGCTCGGCACTCAAAGTCTTGAGCGATTTGGGAGGGCCCGCCCGCTCGGTCGAATTTTAATTTTTTTGAGTCTTAGAGGCGACCGGTCGAATTTTAATTTTTAATTTTGAGTCGAGCAACTGACGGTCAATTTTAATTTGAGTGCTGAGCGACGGTCGAATTTTAATTTTTTTTAATTTCGTTTTCTTAATTATTGATACAATACTTATTTTATTTATATATTTTTTTGTGAAACATATATCTTGATAACATAATTAGCCATAATTAATGAAAAAATATAGTAAGATCTATAAATAATAAAGAATATTATGATAATGTAATTAATTAAAAATATTCATAAAATAAAATTGATAACATATATGAAAAAAAGAAATTGTCATAATATATAACAATTGGCAACTACAATTACATCTACTAATGATGTCTTCTCCTATATGACCTCGCATTCGCATCCGGGTTGTCTAGTTCTTCGGCGTGTCTAATATTGTAGCGACGAGGAGGACGGGGATTCGAATGAGTAGGATGTGTATACGGGGCGTATCTTTGTGAAAATATGCCGTGTCCGGAGCTACATTGGGAGGATATTGAAAAAAAGAAGGAGAATTCGATCCATATGTATGAGTAGAACCAACTGGAGTATGAAATAATGGATTATCGGGAAATTCAAAAGAGGATCCCCGTGAGATGGGCGTGAGCTGTGTGAAATCGGTGATCAAACCCCGTAGAAAACCCCGGAGTGAAATCGTCGTATGATACTCTAAAGGGTAGGGACGACATCACCATCTGGATGAGCTCGAGTAGCCCTCTGGTGGGTGAACAATCTCCGGTGGATCGTCATCCTGCGGCCCAGATGCTAGCTTTAGTGTTGGTTGGGGCGGTGGCATCATTGTTAACCTTCTCTCCTCATTTCGAGGGTATAGCGTTGCCCTAGCTATATTCCCTCTTGCCCGGGGTGACGAGATGGATTGAAGTTATCCATGATATGCAAAATCGCTCACCCCATCACCCTAGTAATGATATGAAAATCAAAAAAAGTTATAAAATGACAATAAGTTATGTTACTAAAAAATAATGAATGAATTAAATTGAAAGTGTTTGCACTAACCGTTACACCCATTGCGGCTTAGGAATGAAATCCACCTCCGAGTATGTCTACGATACAACTCCATATATCCCGAATGATAATGAAGTACTTCCGATGGGATCACCATTGATTGTATAATCGATACTGACGGTCCCACATATCAATCACCGTCCCGTGCTTACCTACCCAATCCTTCCCAATGGCCTTAATTCAATATCGTGGAAGGCCGTATGATCAGGAGGACGAGCGAGATATGGGCGCTGCGGACCAAACTGACGAAGTACTCGGTTTGGATAATGCCACTCAACTATCCAATAAAGACGAGTGGGACACGAGCCCTCCAATGTCTTGTCCCTGTCGGCGGTAATATGGTAGAGCCTCTAGAATGTCATCGAGATATGGCTCCCAAATAATCGGTATCATAATAAAACATATCAAATACCTTCAAGAATTAAATTATAAGCTAACATTATATTAAACTCGTTGGTTGCTATCATTACTTATGTCTTCGATCCCATTCTATCGAGTTGGTAACGTAAATGGGGCAACGTATGTGTAGGGACCTTTGTTGTTAGTAGGCCTAAACTCATTGCATAAAAAAAAGATTTTCATATATTATACGCACTTAAAAGAATCAATGACTTACGAACTAAAAAAACAATAGATCACATACCAGTGTGGGGTGCATCTTCTAAAGGATCACGTTCTGCTAGGGATGGGGAGATACATCGAAGCGCTCATATGTCCAAATCGTAATACATGCGGTGCACCCCGATTTGATGCTTTGATGGATCGGTCGCCCGCATAACTCCCTATCAACCACGCAAGCGCCGCCGAACCCCAACCATCTTGTGTAGGGTTGTTGAGGTTCGCCCGGCAGTGGAAGAAATAGCAAACTAACCCGTGCTCCCGATTTATCCGCAAAAATACTTCATCTAATCGGGCGGAGAATGAATGCTCTAGCATCTTTGTACTATAGTGACATCATCGGCATCCGGGAGGAAGGTCGTAAAATGTTCTCTCAACTAAATCTAAATTTATTTGCGTGTCACGCAAATTGGGTGGGTGAGCACCAAGTAAATCATCGCAAAGAGTGCTCCAATTGAAATTAGTGGGCCCAGATCGCACGTCCATTGATAGGAAGCCCCGTGAGACTGCTATATCCTGAAGCGTGTGACGTGCATTCACCTTCCGGCATATGGAATGTGTGGGTCTCGGTCTCCATCGCTCGACCCGGTAGTAATCAAGTGCCAATCTAGCTGAAAAAATCCCATCATATAAATTCCGTAAAATCCTGAAGCTTGAAGATACGGAAGTATACGCGGATCAAGCTCATCTACGTGCAGCATCGATCGGCGGCATCTAAGGAGTGCATGTTGATCAGCTGCTAAATATTATATGAGTGTTAGTAGCAATTTTGATATTTACATTACGAATGATATATAAACCGCTAAATTTCTCAATTACTCGAACATTCCATACTGGTCTCGATCTATGTATTTCTTGTGTAAGTAGTGAATCATCCTCGTGTCCCGGTGAATATGAGTCCTATGTGCCATATCTACGATTGTGATATTATCTCCATCATTAAATTCACATATCGAATGTAGATATGGAACAGGATAAACGGAATAAATATATTGCAACTATGATATTATAACATCACAACAAAGTAATATATTAAAAAAAGGTATACATTACTCGGAGGAACTTAATAAATATCGAACAATTTTGCATTATTCACAAAACAAAATATTACATCTAATTTACATAATTCATACAAGTTTGCCGATATGTGATCTATTCTTGGGTCGATCGTGTGCACAAGTACTCTGTTGTGCCCCGATTTTCCACATATCGCGCAATGGATACTAGAAGTTCGCTTGGCGTCCTCCAGTCCATCTCATTACGTATCCGTGATGCACGGGGCCTTCCTTTCGTCCTAATGCGGCCCGATTGGCACCAATGGGTGCGTCGGGTTCGACCGACTCAATATGTCCCAACGGATAAAACATATATTGATAGCATGAAGGGTTTTATCTAGCGTGTACCACTCATCTACGTACGGCTCGTAATCAATTCCATATGTTTGACATTGTTGCAATTACGTGGGAACATGAAATTTTAATCTCATCGAATTTTCCACATGCGCACGTTCGCGGTGTCTAGGCGCACTATTTGTTTTTGGCCCTCGATCCTCTGGATCTGTCGTGTCCGATTTTAACTTCGAATATCCCTCTATCGAGTCGAAACACGTCACTTCGTGCCTATTTGCGCGTTATTTGTTTCTCCGGCCGTCACTGCAAAATGTGTAAATGCATGTCCTTGGTCCTTTTGCATCCCGTACATCGTTCTTCTCGTGTCAAAATAGTGGACCAACCGATAGAATATCTTCTCCACCATAGCCGTTATAGAGCGGACCACGGTAACCCTTCAAGATGCCATTGACCGATTCAACTAAATTTGTTGTCATCGATCCATATCTCCTCCCTCATCATAGGCCTTCGTCCATTTATCCCTTGGAATCTCATCACACCATGCGTGTGCGTGCGTGCATCCATACCCCTAATTTCGTTCATGATGTGATCAAACTTTCGTTGTTGATTAGCGTAAGTCGTACATTACAAAAACAATTAGTACTTTGTTATCAAATTTATGAAAATATATTTTTCTGAAATTTTAAAATTTCAGAATTTACTCGCCGCCTCAATAAGATTTTTGCCTTCGGCATTTTTGAAATGTTTATTGTAGTTGCTTACAAGATGCCGAACGCAATATCTATGATGGCCATATGGAGGACGCCACCCGCTGTCTCCATTGCTCTTTTAATCCCAATATGCCTGTCGATATTACGCAAATATTGTCCCTACTAGTGACATATCTCCGCAATGCAGTCATAAACCAAGTCCAATTATCAATATCTTCACGATCGATCACAAAGAAATGCCAACGGGAATATATGATTGTCGCCATCAAGTGAAGCCGCTACAAGGAGCGTTCCTCGGTGTTCTCGTACAAATGGGTTCCATCAACAAATATCACGAGGTCGACAACTTGCGAAACCTTCAATGTCCGCTTGAAAGTCCAAAACATCCGGTTGAAAACGGTGCGGTTCGATCTACGTTCATGTGATCATCGATCACAAAATGAGAACCTGGATTCCTTACCGTCATTTCGTTCATGAACTTTCGCAACATACCGTACGACTCATCCCATCCTCCAAAAGCTTCGGCAATTGCCATTTGTTTAGCAGCCCAGGTTTTACGGTAAGTAGGTTCGAAGTGCGGCTTGTCTTGAATCTTCGCCATCGGTGTCTTGATTCTAATATCTAGTTGGGCGGTCACCATTGCTTTTATATGGCTGCATATATATCTACGATCAAGTTGTCGATGATCCCGTGACATTTGAGGATTGCTACATGTATGTGGCCCATTGTACTTAATTATTTTCCAAAATAGGGTACCCGCTTTATTAGACGCGCGGAGCCTCCAATCACGTGGTCCATTCCGATTACCACACTTTATCACATATTGTGACTTATTTGTGATATCATTTGCGAAAGTGACGATTTCTTATTAGAGAGTACTCTTTTACGCCCAACCGTAAGCGTCCCGTGATGGAAATAACATGCCAACATCAAATTCTTTTGATGTATTGAAAAACATACGCCCGGCTTGGCTCTTGTATCGACTTGCATCATATCAAAGTCGATCTCCGAATAAGGCGGCGGATGTACCAATGGTAAGATGGGATTCTTTGTAATGGGTGTTGTAATAAGCCTCCGTATTATCACCTCCGACATCTTCATCATCATTGTCATCGATGATTATCCAATCATCGTCTTTTTCATCGCTATCATCTCCATCATGATCATCATTATGATAGGGATCCACGTGCTGATTATGCACATCAACGTCATCTTCACCAATATTAGAACCTTCCCCGGCTAAATCCCGTATCACTTGGTGCTCGGTTATGGTTGCATAAAAGCGTAAAAATCCCGTAGCACCGGTTTGAAGTGCAAATTGCTTAATCATTCTCACGGTACCATCATCATGCACCTCCGTAATGTCATACATTACACAATCCGGTGTTAAAATCGGGAATCTATATATCGGCTTATCAATATCTTGGTTGGATGCTATATTTAACGCGCGCTCTATCGTACCACGTAACTCATCAAATGTCGATATGTTTCCAAACTCGAACATGATGATTGTCCGCCTTCGTAATCATGCTCATATTCTTTTTGCACTATTCTACCTCTCCAAGTATACAACCGCAAACAATATAGATGACATTCTCGCTAAATAAAAAATTACAAATTATTTAGTAAACATTATCTATTTATTAAAAAATTAATATTATAACAATCAATATATAATGAAAATGTATGGTACGACTAAGATATTGGATAATGTATGATTAAAGTGCATGGTACCGCCTAAAGCAGTATATTTTTTTTAAACAATATCTAAATTCGAAAACATTATACGCAGACCACGGTAGGAGGCACGGCCTTTCCAATTCGGGATTTATACTTCTTTTAAAAATATACAAAGTAAGTTAAAATCACGGTATTGTGTGACAAAGACAATCACTGCGAAATTAATCAAGCGGTGGAGAGGCCCCACGGACTCTACACTTGTCTATGCACAATACTCGAGATCCGACTATGCTTTGAATATTCTTTAAAAGATATGCAATATGGAGTTCGAAATAACATGCAGAATATAGAAGACAAAGCCATAAACGCCACAGTAGGAGGCGGGAGCCTTGGTGATGCGTGGGTATTCGGCCTATACAAAGATTGCAAGAAAAGATTCGTAGATCCGTGCATAAAAACTCCAAAAACAATCAATTCTACAGTAGATCCGACAAGATAATGAGATGAAGCAATAAATATTTTTAAATAATATATAACTTCGTAAACATTATAACTTTTATTAAAACATTCGCAAAAATTTAACATAAATTACTAACAACTTATAAGTAATATACATGATTCATGTATAAATAATAACCATATAAATAAATCTATATTTACGAAACCGTAAAAAATAGTTACAACGAAATTTACCTCAAATTATCGAAAAAGCGTGCGAGATCGAATGAGGAGTGAACCTGTCAAGAAAAAGTATCGAATTAATTTCAATACTACGAAAACATTAACATAAAATTTGCTTGCGTAGAATCTGAAAGTATAGAGAAAGAACTTGTTTGCGTAGGGTTGCAGTATAGAGAAAGAACTTGCTCGCACGAATCCCGAAAAAACTAAAAGGCGCTTCTCTTTGCTCTCTTCAAAACGAAATATAGATCTTGCTCTCTTGAAAACGAAATAGAGGCGGAAGAAGTGTCGAGCGAAGCGGAAGAAGTGCGGCGAAACGAAACCAAAATGGAGCGGGAGCGGGAGAAGGGCGAATGAAATGCGAAGCGGAAGAAGGGCGGACGAAATGCGAAATGCAGGGCGGGCGGACGAAATGCGGGGGGAGCGGACGAAATGCGGGGGGTATATGCTCGCCCCGCTCGCAGTTCTCTTGCCGAGCGGGGCGCGGACCCCACGCCCGCCTCCTCCCCGCTCTACATTTGGGCTGCTTCGCTCGCAGCCTTATGCCGAGCGAAGGGAGGGGCCCCCGCCCCTTCCTCCCCGTTCAACATCCGTTGAGCGGGGACGGGCGGGCCCCCTCGGCTTTTTTAAAGGCGAGCGGGCGGGGCCCTCCTCAGTCGCTCAGACTCAAAGTGCCAGCGACGGGGAGGTGGGCCCTCCCGGTCGCTCGGCACTTCGAGTGCCGAGCGGGTCTCGCCGGCATCCCTAGTGCCGAGCGAGACCCAAATCGTAAATTTTTTTTTAAACAAATAAATTAGAAAAAAACCCTAAGTAATGCAATGTCTCCTTTGGGGTGAGCTAAAGCTTGTATGACGAGTTCGCATCGATTTCGATGCGTAAATCGGTTGCTCTCTTGGTTGCAAATCGTGGTGTCAATATCCGATGTAACTAGCGTTTTTTGTTGCAATAACTAGTTGACAAGTGGAATAAAAAAAACACAAAAAATATATTTTTATCTTCTTTTCCTCCACCACAAAGCACCACCCTTCCTCCCACCATCTCCATCCCGGGCTGGTTTGCCATCATTACCGCGGACAAAAGAACAAATCGGGGAGTTCTGGATTTGGCGACTCGGATATGGACTCATCGTTAAGGTGGAGGGACGGGGCGCGATAAAGAAAAACGGTGTAGGCGGATTGTTGGTGGATGGACAAACTCCGGTCACGATTCGATGCAGCATCGTTGCCGTCGTTGGATGGACGAGCAAAGCTTTCCGGCCATGGGTGAGGATGGATCCGGTCGAGCAACAATTGAGCGCCGATCCGATGACGAAGGTGTAGCATACGCCAACCGCAAGCAACAACGTAAGATTTTGTTGCTCGTCCTCATTGTTGTCGATGGATGGACAAACTCCACTCACGACTAAGTTGCAATGTCGCCGCTAATGGTGAATGGATGGGCAATAGGGGTGAGCAAAAAAACCATGATCCATCCAAATCGGACCGGACCGTACCCAAATGGCCAATTTTAGATGGTAACCGCAGTACGGTCCGGATGCCGGTTCCAATTTTATGGAACAATGGGCACGGTTCGGTTCTCGATTTGTTGAAAACCATCCAACGCCCAACCGGACCGGTTCTTTTTATATAATACAACTATATATTCTTTTGAGATAACTTTTGCAAATATTACAATACTTGTTATATTGCATATTGAAATTTTTTTTATGTGCAAATAGTACTAAATCGTTGTCTACATTGTTATCTTGCATTATTGAAATTTTCCCTTCTTCAACCGCTAGAGATTGGTTCTTTTTTTCTTTTTTAATTGATGTTGGTGCTTGGTAGGAAATTAATCGGAATCTAACCGAAAATCGGACCGGATGGTGGTTCAATTTTCGGGTAGATCCATGAAACGAGCGGATGGTTCACGGTTCACATTTTGCGGAACCGGTCCTTAACGAACGGTTCTCGATTCTAAAGTAAAAACCATCCATCCTGGAACCGATCACCCTTAATGGGCAATGTGTTGGCCTGTGAGACCAAATACGGACGACCAACAATGGAGTCACCCGCCAACGATCAACGGAGGTGTAGCCTGGGCCGATCGCAGGGGACACCAAAAGGGGGTGGAGACCACACTGGAGGGGCGGGTGCTCTATGAAGGAAGAAGAAGATGAAAATCAAACTCATTTTTTATTTAACCTCAACAACAAGAAAAATTTCAAACACCCAAACTAACTGTTTTTACCATAAAAAAGCTCTTCAACTTATGTACATGTGACAAATTTTTCAGCAGCCAATTTTTTAAAAATTTTACCATCAAATTACTGATTTAAATAGCACGTGATAATTGACGGATATAGCAATTTGAGGTTTTTACTCTTCATTTGTCACGCGTGTATTAGTTTGAGATTTTTTGTGATATTGACCCAATTTAATGAAAACTAATGGAAGGCAAATTTGCTATAAATATACAAGTTTGAGATTTTTTGGGATTAAAAAATTAATTCGATATAAATTTATCACATGTGTATCTATTTAAGTTTTTAATTGTCAAAAAATTAATTTGGATAAATCCATCTCAAGTACCAATTTGAGACTTTTCATGGTATTAACTTTTTTTGTTCCACTTCAGCAGACACATGTCAATTTATTATGTCACGACAGTGATTGACATGTCGGTTTGTAATCACTAAATGTTGTTTTCTAAAATTGATAAATTACATTATTCACAAAAATAAATTAACAAAATTTTTTATCCCTCACGAAATTATTAAGATAAAAATTATTATCGATATTAATAAAGAAAACATTTGTCAAATCAATGATTTTTGGCAAAACATAGACAATCATTTTTTTTTAGGTGTTAGATAGTTTCATTTTAAAGAAACAAATGGAAACATAAAGTGACATTTTTTTGTTTTTACCAGAACATAAAGTGTTTGGTAAACAACAGGAAATTTCGTCTCTTTTCTTGTTTCTTTTATTGCAGGCGGAGGCGATCCTGCTGCGTGAACATACAGGACTCTCTCTCTCTCTCCTCTCTCTCTCTCTCTCTCTAGGGTTTGGTTTGGTCACGGCAGCATCTGCGACAATCTTCATCGTCTTCTCGGATCGGAACCTCTCACTCATGTCCTTTCCGATTCTCCTCCTGATCATACCAGGTTTCGGTCTCGTTCGACACTGATCTCTCCTCAATAGCACCAGGGTTTCGGCGTCTTACAGAATTATGTACCTGTCACCACCATCTCCTCGCGTCCTCTCCATCGCCGCCTATGCGAATCTGCGCGTGTTCGGCCCTGGTTTGAATCCTTTCGCTCCCTACTGCTTCGTCCATCACTCTCTCTCTCGCTAATTGCTCGTTGTCTTGCTCCTCCCTCCTTCTCTGCTTCGTGCTCTAACCTCGAATGATGTAAATTCGCGGTCGTCTTCGATTATTCTGAGCCTCTCTCTCTCTCTCTCTTTTTCCTTTTCCCTCGCCGCTGGGGGCTTTACGGTATCGGCTCGTGCTCGGCGGAGCAAATTTATTTTGTCTCTGCTCTGGGGTTGTGGTGATCGATAATACCGGTGCTTAGTATCTGTTCCGGCTGTAAGAGTCGGAGAATCATGCCTCAAGGGGAGGTGGTTTCAATCCGGAGGAATCTATCGCTAACGAGAAGGCGCTCGTTTAGGAGCCGGGCTGACGGGGATGACAGGGGGTGGACTCTGCTCCACATAGGTGCTCGAAAAGGCGACCTCAGACAGGTCGGTGATCTGATACTTTTTAATGCTGTTCCTGTTTGTTTTGGTTGTTTATCCTAATCGTGTTTGGTCATATCTTTTATGTTCGCGGTAGAAGATCGTGCTACAATATACCATGAGATGAAAGGCTTTCGGATTGTAGTGTCAGGATTCTAGCGTGTGAGTTTTCTTCATGATAACATGCTTCCTGTTTTCCTCTTTTGCTGTATTATACTAGCGAGGGAAAAGAGGAAAACAGTATGTCGGGAGATGTTTTTATCTGTAAATGGTCTTAGTTGAGTTGTTTGTCATATATGACATAAGTTTTTCCACTCTCTTGGGGAAGAAATTAGCTGAAGGAAAGAATAAAACTTCGGCTATTAAAGAGTTCTCATTGACCTACAACTCAACTTGAAGAATATTGTGAATCTATTTCTCTTTTCGTGGTAGTTTAAGAAAAGGATTATAATAAATGCATTCTTTCGATAAGGTTTTCAGAATATAGATCAAGTTACCTATACCCCACATGAAGTGTTGAACTCAGTGAGGTACTGCTGGGGTATATGAAAGTACATGCATAGTTGGCTCTTGCAGAACCTACTCGAAGAGTTGTGTATTGCCTACCCATTTCTTGTGTGACCAATGAAGATTCTTAGACCTTGACTAGTGATTTTGAATGAGTCTCTTGCTGTGGATGACATGTATTGCCGAATGTTGCAAATGTCCCCTGGCTTGTCTTACTCTGTCTGAACGTTGGTTAGCGGTCTTAGTCCCTTCTGAACATGTTTGATTAGTGGGCTTATTCCCCTTTCTTTCTGGTGGTGATCATAATTTTGAGTAGTGATGCTTCATATGAGTAAAGTGGACAAAAAGAAGTTGATTGAATGTCTGCTTATGTAGGGGCTGTTGGGATTACCAAAGTTGGTGGAACAAGTTTGATTGATTAGGGAGCTAATCTGATCTTTCTTAATTCCTATCTGCATGGTCCTGGAGAATCTGTTCGTAAGATATGGCTATTACAAAGAAGCAGATTGAACTTAGTAGTACTTATTTTCAAAGACTATGATGCTCAATTCACAAATGCAGGGAGATTCTACTTATTGTGTTGTTTTCAATCTGAGCATCTTAGTGACACCAATTTATGCAATGCTGAAACTGCTCATCTTTTGCAGTTCATGATTATATTTCGCATATATCATATAATTTTACTTCCGTACTACCTTTGATTTCCATTTTGTTCTGTTTTCGAGAAATTTGTAGTTGAAGTTGGATTATGTATTGTTTGGCTTTTCCTAATGCAATTTCCTGACTGACAGTTTTTTAGGCATTTTTCTTATCTAATTGAATTCCTTTTTCATGAAAGAAGTTTGATTAAGCCTTTTTTGGGAACAGGTGAAGCGCCTTCTTGATGAAGGAATGGATGTGAATGTGGCTGCTTGGGGCCCCAAATCAAAAGGGGTGACACCACTCCACCTTGCTGCTGAGGGTGGCCACGTGGAAGTCATGGATGAACTGCTCGAGCGAGGTGCAAATATTGATGCTAGAACTAAAGGAGCCTGTGGCTGTGAGTGCCTTATCCTATGTTCCCACGCTCACCCTGAACCTACTTAATTTCTGATTTTCTTAAGAGAAGGCAGAATTAATCCCAGTGTACCTTTTTGTTGGTTTGTTTTTTTGTTTTTTTAAAAATAGCAGAAGAATTTGGGTATGTGTGTGTCCTCAAGGCACTTCTTTCTCACTTGAGCATGGGAACTTTTGAAAGATCCAAAGAAGGGAAGATTACAACATTCTAGGTTATGACTTTCTTGTGATGTGTTTAATTAGTGCTTTGGAAATCGAAACCCTCGTTGTCAATTATGCTTATCTAGTGTCGTAAGGCACTCGTTGACATAACCCTTGACAAAATATTTCTCTTTATAACAACAAGAAGAAAAGCCTTTCTCACTGATGGGTGTTGGTTAAAATACTTCTCTTTATTGAACTAAATACTCCTCGGGAAACTTAGGGATTCGTGACTTTGCATAATTGCACTTGTATCCTGCGTGGTTCGCTGATGTTTAATCCAATGTTGACTCAGGGACACCTCTCCATAGTGCGGCCAAAGAAAGGAAACGGGAAGCTGTCAAATTTTTGATAGAGAATGGAGCCTTCTTGCCCAATGACATAAATGATTGCAGATTCAACCCACCGTTGCATTACTGCCCTGGCCTCGAATTTGCTTATGAGGAGATGAAGCGTCTTCAGCAGGAGAGCTTATCTACTGGTGAGGGCTCCTCCTATAGCTCGGAAAGCTTATGATGAGTCTTCCAACACTCAGGACTCGGAAGCCTCTCGAATGAGCCAACATGTTCGCCGTAGAATGGGGATTGTATTACCAGTGAAACATGCCATTGTCCCACTCTCTCACGGTCGTGTCTCATCTTATTGTCTTTGTTCTGATGATTGCAGCTAAACACAGTACTCTGGTGTATTTGAAGACGGTGACTGTCTTATGTACTTGAGAACCATTATGAGGATGATATCTTGTAATAAAGTCTCGACTTTGTTCTCATTTCATAAGGAGCTGGGACTGGCACAGAAGGCGGTTCCCAGCGCAGTTTTAATTTCCTTGTTATGTTTGGTGTGGACTACCAAGAATGAATGAGCAATTTACTTGCCTTGTCCAGTCCTTCAATAGAAGAAAATGGCAGTTTTTTCCCTGTGGGCCGTTTCTCATGTCACGAGATTCCGTGATAAAGAACAATTTGTCGCAATTTCAATAAAAGGAATTGGCTACATGCGGCCAGTCGAGGTGATTTCTGTAGTCTTTGGTTCATTTTGTAAGAGGCAATAGATTTATTACGGCAACATGCACGTACTCGAGAAAGAGGATGGTGATTTTTTTTTTTTTTTTAAATTTGAAGATCACGAGGATATCGAAAAATGTACGGCCGCATTCACAATAAGTTCTTTAAGCTTGGACAAAAGGACCACCTTCTTATTTCCCTACGCATTTTTTTGTTTTTGGTAGGATATTTCCCTAAGCATTATAAGTCTCCAAAAACGTGCTCTACGCATAAGGAAATGGGTGTATGAAACATATGAAACAGTACGTATAAGAGGCCTTCGTTTATTGCTTACTCAATTTGTTTCGATCTGTCCATTTTCTTTTTGGCTGTTCTAATCGACTCGCCGAAAAGGTAAATTACAGTCAAATCCAATTGCCTTAATGTGAGCAAGAGTGATGCACTTAGAGTTGGCGAATTCGGAATGGGCTAAAATTTGGTCTATCGCATGGAAACGGGCCACCGATCAAAACTTACCGTTATGGTGTAACCGACATCGTTTTTTTCGCATTTCGAAGTCGTTTAGATGGGTTTTAGGCATTTTTCATAATTTCAGTGGCGTTTTCGTAATTTTGTGTTTTCTATTTTAATTAGGGTTAAGACCGTATAAAAGAGTATTAAGACTCCTAGGGCTCGTGATATTTTTGATATTTCATCGATTTTGATAATCGCAATTGAGAGATCAATTTGTTTCTCTTTTCAATTTCAATTTTCTCGTTTAGCTAATTTACATTGCGTTTCGGCATTATTTGGTATCGAGCACAACTTGCCTTGAATCAATGATTGAACAGATTCGCGGTGGTCATGGACGACGTGGTCGTGGCCGGCCGAGGACATGGAGTCGTTCTTGAAGCGGACTAACAACGGCATCAAAGAGACATGCGAGACATAGAAATTGAAGAGCGGGGAAGGCGAATCTAGGATTTGGAACGACAACTTGCGCAGCGAGGTTGGACGTTCAATCCGAAGAAGGAGTATAATCGAGAATTCATCCAATGATGAAGAGGAGGGCGTCAATCCTTTCAAAGTTTTGAATCGGGGACGGAATCGGGAGTACGACTTGGAAATCGGCCCCATTTTCATAATATTAGGATGAAGATCGAGATTCATTTGCGTTACGGCATTATTTGGTATCGAGCACAAATTGCCTTGAATCAATGGCTGAACAGATTCACGATGGTCGTGGACGGGTGGTCGTCTTTGGCCGAGGACGTGGAGTCGTTCTTGAAGCGGATCTAACAACGGCGTCAAAGAGACTTGCGAGACATAGAAATTGAAGACCGAGGAAGGCGAATCTAGGATTTGGAACGACAACTTGCGCAAGCGAGGTTGGGCATTCAATCCGAAGGAGTAGAATCTAAAAATTCATCCAATGATGAAGAGGAGGGTGTCAATCCTTTCGGGGTTTTGAACCGAGGACGGAATTGAGGAGTACAACCGGAAATCAGCCCCATTTTCATAATATCATGATGAAAATCTAGATTCTTGAGTTACAAGGTAAGGCTCACCCCGATGAGTTTATTGATTGGTTGCATACGATCGAGAGGATCTTTGATAATAAAGATCGATTGAAGAGCGAAAGTTAAATTAGTGACTATAAGGCTACGGAAACACGCTTCGATATGGTGGGGGCATGTGAAAAAGCAACGTACTAGGGAGGGAAAATCGAAGGTCGTTCATTGGGATAAGATGAAGAAATTGTTGTAAAGAAAATTTTCGCTTACTCATTATAGGCGAGGAGGCATTTATTGAATATCATAGTGTTAAACAGCCAGATTTACAATGAGCAATATACCGAGGAATTTGATCGCTTGCCGATGCGCTCGTGATGTGGCGTGATGAAGACGAACAAACAGTTGCTCGATTTTTGGCGTGTGGCTGAGACTGAAATTTTTGATGTTATCCAATTACAAGCAGTATTGGACCTATGAGGATGTGTGCAGATTGGCTTTGAAGGTGGAAGGGCAGCGTAAAAAGAAGGTAGCAGTTCCAAATTTCAAAGTCATTGATCGTGCAAAGAATTTCAATGAAAAGCAGGGAGTTCTTCACCAATTCGGCACTAGTAGCGATTAAGGGTGCAAATTCTAAATCTGCATCCAATGAGGGATAGAGTAGTGCTGGAACTAGCGGGGAGGAGTTGTAGCCAAGTGGTGTTACAACCGTCGAGGAATCGGGCATTTCGCCGCCGATTTTCCGAAGCAGAGCCCGTGACGTTTGCTAATATTCCAGTTTTTTATAAAGATTCAATCTTTGATGAATCCGATAAAGAACAAGACGATGTGGATTAACATCGGGAAGATATTATCTATGCTGATTCTGGTGAGTTCCTAGTCGTTAGAAGAGTTTTAAATGTTGTTATGGCGGAAGATGAATCATGGCTTAGGCATAATATTTTTCATACTAAGTGCACTAATGGAGGAAAAGTATGCAGCATGATAATATATGGAGGGAGTTGCGAGAATGTGGTGTCCACTACCATGGTGGAGAAGTTCGGGCTAAAAACAAAAATTCATCCTCAACCACACAAGCTGTCGTGGCTTAAGAAAGGGAACGAGGTGAAAGTGAGCAAGAGGTGTCTTGTGCAGTTTTCGATTGGAAAAAAGTATGCTAATGAGGTGTGGTCGGATGTGGTCCCAATGGATGCTTGTCATATTCTATTGGGTAAACCGTGGCAATTCGACAGAAAGACACAATATGATGACGTAGAAATACCTATACCTTCAAGAAGGATGACCGAACCATTACCCTAGGTCCTTCGATTTGAGAAATGAGGTGAAGAATAATCTATTGTCTAGGTCGAATTCCAAGAAGAAGCGGTGAACACGTCGGAGCTTTTGCCGTTGTAGTGATGGAGTAGAATTCGACGGTTCAGAAATTTCTACACAAGTTCTACCCTTGTTTGAGGAGTTTGCTGATGTTGTTCCGGAAGAGATATCACCTGGGTTGCCGCCCATGAGAGATATTTAGTACTATGTTGATCTCATTTCAGGAGCTATTATTACCAATAAGGCAGCTTACGAGAATGAGTCCTAAGGAACATAAAGAATTGCGAGACAAGTGCGGGAGCTATTAGAGAAGAGCGCAGTCAAGAGAGCATGAGTCCTTGTACCGTGCAGGCCTTGTTGGTTCCTAAGAAAGATGAGTCGTGGAAAATGTGGATAAATAACAAAGTTGTCAATAAAATACAATCAAGTTTCGCTTTCCTATCCCACGATTTGATGATTTGATTGATCAATTGCATAGGGCGACTATCTTTTCAAAGATAGACTTGAGGAGTGGTTATCACCAGATTAGGGTGCGGCCCGAAGATGAGTGGAAGACGGCGTTTAAGATTAGAGATAGTCTGTATGAGTGGATGGTTGTCACGTCCCGAACCCTACGAGCCGTCGACATCCCACCGGCCAACACCATGTACGGTTCTCCAGGATCCAAAGGCCAACAAACATAACACTTGTGGAAGCGAGAAACAATTCCCCGTATGAAATTAATTAACATCAAGATGACTTGGGACGGTAAAACAACTTATGTACATATACACAATTGTTACAATCTTCAAACCTAGGGCTTCAGAGGGCCATTGTACAAGCCTGTGACCACCTATAACAAAAAATTACGTGGTCAAAGCCCGCTATGCTTCCAAAAGAAAATACTCTACAAAAGCTCAAGAGGCCAACTACCCTAGGCCTCGTTCTCGCTATCCGGTACAATATCGACTCTCGCCTCCAACTCATCCTTGTCAAGCTCGGGTGGCTGTTTCGCATCCGATCGCTCTACAACCTTGGGGAATATCGAATCTCCCGGGCGGATTATTCATTGCGATGCGGAGTGTCCGAAAAACAACGAACCCACGACGGGGTGAGATAAAATCTCGATAAGCTAGCCCCTAACCCTAGGTTAGGGCTCTAGTGCCTCCAGACAAGTTTTAAAAACAGCAACTTTTCAACATATCCTTCTTTACTTTAATAATTCAACTAATAAATCCCGGAATATTCCATACTTGTTCGAAAATTCCCACACTTTCTCAAATATTCTACGTTACCCTCATATTGATATTTCACGTCTCAAACTGGAATAAAAAAATATTCCACGTTGCTCCAAAGCCCGCGTTCCACGCTTCAAGGCTATCGTATAAAATTCGACGATTACTCCGAAAATTTCACGTTACTCCACGACTTCATACAAGTTCATAACATTGAGCCTCGAACCTTTATGGAACACGGCTATATATATACTAGGGTCTCAAACACATAGGAATACGACCTTTAAATCTCGATCTCGGACACATAGGAACACGACCGGATTAAGTCTCGGACAATTAGTCGAACACGACTCACTTTGGTCTCGGACGACTTAATTGAACACGACATTCACACTTTCTCGGTCCTCGGACAAACTGCACGAATACGGCTCACTTTGGTCTCAAACGACTTGATTGAATACGACCTTCATACTTTCTCGGTCTCAAACAATCGGACGAATACGGCTCACTTTGGCCTCGAGATGACTTGATTGAGTACAACCCATAAATCTCGGTCTCGAACACATAGGAACACGACCGGATTAAGTCTCGGACAATTAGTCGAACACGACTCACTTTGGTCTCGGACGACTTAAATGAACAAGACTTTCATATTTTTCGAGCGTAATACGCCTCGGGATATTATAATACTCATAACTCCACGTTCAACGCTCGGGGTATAATAATAATAAAGCCCGCCTCACAACGCCTCGGGCAACATATGGTCTTATGAAATACGAACCCCGCGTCATAACGCCTCGGGCAACATATGATCTTATGAAATATGAACCCCGCGTCATAACGCCTCGGGGTAAAATCCCACATTTCCTCTCTTTCATTCCACTTAAGACAATATACCACAATAATTTCCCGATCGCTCGTCCAATACCACACGATCCTTTAAATAATTCCGATCGATCAATCCTTGCCACGTGATTCCGCTAGATTCCTTGATTAGCATATCGAGACCATCCGGTCTCACCAACTTTCTCCAACAAAAGATCGGGACCATGCGATCTCTCCAATTTTTCTCAATTGCCCAATCGAGATCACTCGATTAAATTGTACTTGGGCAAATACTCGATCGAACCACGTGATTCACTCACGTTAAAGAATTAATACATTGGGGCCACCCGATTAATTTATGCTACCACAGAATTCAATCCACGCCCGGGCGACCATATTATACTAACGTAGCGGTAAATTAATAGCGTACAATTAAAAGTACACTAACGTGGGAATTGATCCAGGCCGAACCATATTAATTTCTAACGTACAATTAATTCACGACTATAGTACTAAACTATAGTAACACCACATTTATTTAATACCGTGGCATAACGATATGTTGTCACATATAAAGTAACTATAGTTAGAATATAATCCAACCATGGTTAAAACAATAACTAGAGTCAAGGAATAACCTAACCATGATTAAATACTTGCATAAAGTAACCATGGTCAAACTTTGACCACACACAATCTCTCTTGACTTTACTATTCATGCAAGATCACCAATTTCTCTCTCCTCTCCCTCTCATTCTCGGCCATGGCATGAAAATGACCAAAAATCATCAATTTTTCACCCAAATCTACTAAATCTCAAGTCTATTAGCACCCTAGATACCTAATCTAAGGTTAGGAACTAACTTACCACTATTTTAGCAAGTTTTCCGGCGAGAAACCGAAGTAAAAAGGCCCTCTCTCAAACCGGGTCAGATTTGCCTCGTCCCGACTTTTGCCCCTTCAAACGGACCTACGGGAAAAAATACGTAGCCAAATCAAGCTTATAATATGTCCCTGGAAAGCTAAGACAATAAGCTTTCAAATGAAAGTGGTCTTACCTCAAACCGACGTCGGACGAAAAAGTTATGGCCGGAACAGTGGGGCTGTCGGAATAGGGCAGCGGGTTGGGCGAGAGAGAGAAGTGAAGAGAGAGAAAGTGGTCACAAATTTTTGGGTGGAAAAGATGAAGATGATCAATAGTGAGGCAATTATTGGTTTTGAAGTAATTAAAGGGCAATTTGGTAATTTTATCCTTCTTTGACTAGTCAATTTCGGCCACTCTAGGGGATTTGACCAAAATGCTCTTTGGCCAAAGTGAAAAATGGGAAAATATCCAAGGGTAAATGGGTCATTTCCCATCTTCAGTCCAAATTTTATTATTTCCCGAACCCTTTGGGGCGAATCGCAAAGAATTCGTACCTTTGGATGAGGAAACATCCAAAATTTATTTATTGAAATTTCAGCGTATCTCAAACTAACGGGCGGTTTTTAGGAGTTACGCGTATCGACCCGTGATTTACATCACGTTTAAGAATTTCTCGAGTCATGGGGACTTTGGTTGTCATTCAATTATGAGGGTCAATCACTAGTCCCGATGGGCACGATCGTTAGAAAATAATTTAGGGACGTTCGGTACCCATACGAGGTCAAACGGAATCACCCGTGATCCAAGCGTAGGGTATTATCCAAATCATTCCTTAATCATTCTAGGATCGGCCTATATTGATCCGAATATTCCCTCGATAATTTTCATGGCCAAAGAGTCAATCCAGGATCAAGTTCTTAGGTCAACGTACTTGATTTTCCTATCTAGCCATTCCCATTTGGTTAGTATGCTCGAGAGGGATCAACTCCGAGTGAGATTAGATCGAAATACATCAATGAGATATTTCATTCATTCATAGCTTCGAAAGTGGGTCGGAATTCAGGATGTCACAATGGTGATGCCCTTCGGGTTGTCCAACGCATCGAGCACTTTCATGGGGCCGATGAATCGGGTTTTTCGTCTTTTTATTGGCCAATTTATTGTCGTTTATTTCGATGATATTTTGGTTTATAGTGCGTCGATTGAGCAACACTTGCAGCACTTAAGAAAAGTATTTGAGGCCTTAAGCGAGCAGAAATTATATGCTAACACCAAGAAGTGTTACTTTTTAACCGATCAAGAGACCTTTTTGGAGTATATTATGTCGATGGAAGGCATTCGAGATGGATCTAGTTAAAATCAAGGCTATTATGAGTTGGGAGACGCCGAAGAATATTCATGAGATACGCAGCTTTCATGGGCTAGCATCATTTTGCCGGAGGTTTATTCGAGATTTCAACATTGTTATTGTGCCTCTTACGGATTGTCTAAAATGAGGCAGATTTTCGTGGATCAAAGAGGTAGATGTTGCGTTTCGGTTGTTGAAGAAAAAGGTGACTGAAGCCCCGGTTTTAGTGCTTACAGATTTTAGTGAGATTTTTTAGGTACATTGCGATGCCTCAAGTGTTGGTATTGGGGGCGTTCCGAGCCGGAAAAAACAAATCCGTGGCTTTCTTCAATGAGAAGTTGAACGAAGCGAAGAGAAGGTATTCAACTTATGACAAGGAATTTTACGCCATAGTAAATAGCTTGGAGCATTGGAGGCACTACTTTATTTTGAAAGAACTTATTCGTATTCGATCATGAAGCCTTGAAGTACATTAATGGGCAGCATAAACCGAATGCTAGGTATGCAAAGTGAGTGGAGTTTCTTCAGGCTTTCGGTTTTGCTATTAAGCATAAGGCTTTGAGTGTTGAATAAGCTAAAGTGTTGGTGTGTTACATAAGGAATTTATTACGTATTCGATCATGAAGCCTTGAAGTACATTAATGGGCATCATAAACCGAATGCTAAGCATGCAAAGTGGGTGTAGTTTCTTCAAGCTTTCGTTTTGCCATTAAGCATAAGGTTGGCGTCTTTGAATAAGGTGGTAGACGCATTGAGCGAGAAAACATTGTCTGTTATCTACGATGCGAGATGAGAGTTTTGAGATTTGATTCTTTTAAGGATTTGTATGTAGATGATTCATATTTTGGAGATATTTAGGGGAAGTGCAAAATCGAGCACTTTCAGCAATTTCGATTGTGGAGAGATTTCTTTTCAAAAGCAATAGGATGTGTATCCCTCGGTGTTCTTTGAGAGAATCCATTATTATTGAGAGCCATGCATGAGGTTTAGTTGGGCACTTTGGGGCGGATAAGACGATGGTCTTGCTGTGTGAGCACTTCTATTGGCTCCGAATGGAGTGTGATATGACTTGGTTTGTAGAGAGATATAGGGTATGTCATATGGAAAAAACAAGAAGTACCAATGCCGGATTAATGACAATGTTTATAAGATTAAACTGTCGGGTAAGTACAATATATCCGGGACTTTTAATGTAGCAAATTTGTCACATTACCATGCACATGAGGAAGAACCTGAGGAAAGTGATATTAATGAAGATGAAGCGGATTCAAGGGGCGTATCTTTTTCCTAACAAGGGAGAATGATGCACTTAGAGTTGGCGAATTTAGAATGGGCTGAAATTTGATCAATTGCATGGAAACAAGCCGTTGATTAAAACTCACCGCTATCTTGCGACCAACATCGTTTTTTTTGTGTTTCGGAATCGTTTAAATGAGTTTTAGGCATTTTTCATAATTGCATTGGCATTTTCGTAATTTTATATTTTTTTATTTTAATTAGGATTAACATCATATTAAAGGGTATTAAGACTCCTAAGGTTCGTGAGATTTTTGATATTTTATCGATTTTGATAATTGCAATTGAGAGAATGATTTGTTCCTCTTTTCAATTTCAATTTTCTGTTTAGCCAATTTCTATTGAATTTTGGCATTAAAAAACTTTAGGAAGGAAAATTTCTCCGAAAAATTTTGCCCTAATCTATTTAGCCAATTTCTATTGCGTTTCGGCATTAACAAACTTTAGGAAGGAAAATTTCTCCAAAAAATTTTGCCCTAATATGGACGCCCAACAAGAGCCAATAATGCGGTTCAATTGGTGAACTCTGTTTTTCCCATTTTATCAAAAGGACAAGTCAGGGTAACCATTGATTAACCCAAAATGCAGCATTTGTAAGGGAAAAATTGCATAAATAATAGTAAGAACGTAACTGGCAAATCTACTGTCGACTGTGCGCTGATGCATCACAATTAGAAGATTAACATGATTGGCCTCATGAATATAAAGGCCAACTAGTATAAACCACAAACATTTCCTAAGACTGTAGGATGACCTTTCCACCTTCAGAAGATAAAATCATGAAAGTGGGTAAGCTCTAGGCGAGCATTGATGTAATTTCCTCCTTTGGCAAATGCTAATATGCAAATACTGAGAATGCACACAAGAAACTCAGAATATCAGAATAACTGCAACTCGCTTTTGTTTTTGAAATTCAAAAAGAATTTCTTATGCCTCTGGCGTAGCATTAACATTGCGTATTGCCACTCAAATTCATTGCCTACAAAATTGAACTTCGACGAGCTATACAGGACTTTCAGCATGACACCCAGTTGGCGTCATACTAAAGATGAAAAGCGGACACGACGGCGGTCTCAAAATGCTGCATCCCACCTTAGTAAAGTAAATCTTTGCAAACGTTTTCTGCCTCTTAAAAGTGATTTCCACCTGCCGAAGTTTGCTTTGATGCAGCAATGGAGCCCAAGGGACGTACCAGCCAGTCGAAATTGACTGTTCAATGAAGCCCGAGCATTTTGGGCACACAACAACTGAGCTGTACCCCAAATCCACCTTTTGCGTGTGCCAGGTAGTTTCGTATACCATGTCAAATCAGGAGGTTGTTGGAGACATTTGCAATATCGCTTCTTTTGGTTTAGCAAGCCATTTATCTTCTCACAGTCAAATTAGCAGCAGTCTTTTCTTTCATAGCTTCTTTCTCCTGTTTCTTTTTCTCCGCATCAGCCTGCCTTTCGTTCTCTTCGCGTGACTTAATGAACATCTTCACGAAGACGACCAAGATTTGAGTCACTGCAAAAAACAAGCATAGAAAAAACTCACTACTACCATGCACAGAATGGAGGAAAGAGTCGGTCGGCAAGAAACACCCCAAACAACACTAGTTAATTGACCAAGAGACAATTTAACTTCTTTCCAATGGAATTCGACGAATGAGATGGATATCAATTGACGGTGCTAATATGACTGCAAAGAAACATACATATACTAACATCAAGCCTACTTGTGAAAAAAGATATTACTCATAGCAAGTGATACAAGTAGTCTCACCAGGATGTCAGGTCATGAATACAAGCAAGTAAATGATCAAAGTAGTAATTTGAATACGCCATAATGAATTGAATATCTCGATGAGTATGTAGTGAAGAAAAATTGTACCTTGTTCAAAGGGACAGCGAGCTGGATCCTCTCCAAAATATTGACACAGAGAATCGGCATTGCGGCCCTGCGAGATAGTGGATTCATGTAAAAACAGAGATATCATACCTTGAAGTTCAATCAGACCCCCAAAGAGGACTCACCACTTCAGAGTACAATGAAATGAGTGACCTCACTTCAGCTTCAGCAGTATCAAGGAAGCTCTTCAACACCTGAAACAAGAAACATCCCCAAGGTGTATAAGGAGGGAAAAAGGCCAGGGATTGGTTAATTCTGTCTGACATGTACACGCAGTCCAATAAATTAAAAAGTGATTATAGTAACTAAACCGGTGGAGCTATTTAAGAATGGCATACAAACAGACAGAGACAAAATCCCAGAAGAAATGAGGACCTCTTAACATTCAAGAACTCGGGCAAAAAATGCTTGAAGAAAACAAACTCACTGGCAACAATATTGCCATCCTATCCTGAAGCTAAGAATGGGCGACAATATCCCAGAACAAATGAGGATCTCTTAACATTCAAGAACTCGAGCAAAAAATGCTCGAAGAAAAAGAAACTCACTGGCGACAATATTACCATCCTACCCTGAAGCTAAGAATGGGCGACAAAATCCCAGAACAAATGAGGACCTCTTAAAATTCAAGAACTCGAGCAAAAAATGCTTGAAGAAAAACAAACTCACTGGCGACAATATTACCATCCTACCCTGAAGCTAAGAATGGGCGACAATAATTGAACCAAAAAATTTGATCTCGCTGAAGCTAAGAATTGGAGAAATGCCAATACAGCCTGCGCACGCAACAGTGATGTCAGTCATTGTACTCGGTTAACCAAAGTACACATCATCATCATCATCATCATCACCTTTAACCCAAACTAGTTGGGGTCGGCGGTCGATGAACCCATCTCATAAAAGGTAGCTAATTTTTTATAGCCGGCTCGCTACGCCCGACGCAACCCTCCTCCTTTATCTTGGTTTGGGACAGACTATGTAAACATACATAGGTTAACCAAAGTACACATTTCCTATTTATTCAGAAAGCTACATCATCAATTAGCAGCTCTCCACAATTCACATTTTTCATTACTATTATTCCAGTATTCTTTCCCGCTGGAAGCATGTGGCAAAAGCCCAATACCTTCACTCGGAGAGATTGCCAAGATGAAACCTAAGTCCGAGCCCGTTAACATATCTAGTTGGATTCGTCTTCACTCAAGCTTAAGCCAATGAGTTATGAGCCAACTTGAATATATCAACCGCTCCACACCACACTAATTCTCCGATGTAAAACTTCTCTAACACAAGTCACACATGTGTCTCAACAGTTTCTTTGTGTACTTACACAATAGTGTTAAAAGTAGGATGTGGACAAAAATCTTGTGATAAGGAAAAACAAAGGAAGAGGTTAGAAAAAAAAAATAACAATTTGAGATAATCAAATCATCAGCAAAAGGGGGAAGGAGGTATTGGAGTGGATCCATTTACAAGTTAAGAAGATTTACAAAACAGTACTCACATTCTGAAAGCCAGTAGAGATGGCACCATCATTTTCAGAAGCAGCAAGTTCTTGCTCGACCTTTTCAAGACCTTTGCTGACAGCTTGCATTTCCTCTGCCAAAGATTTCAATTGGATCTGGCCACACGGTTAAGAAGCAGATTGAAAAGGCAACAACGTAAGTACATGACGTAAAGTAGGGCTAGTAACAAGGGATAATAGGCAGGAGCATATCCAAAGTAGTATCTTTATACCTTAGAAGCAGCTTCTAAATGAACAAGATCCTTGCTAAAATCCAGCAATTCTGGAATTTTTTCAGCAAGAAGCTGGAGAAGAAAAGAGGAAGTTGATAGGATTCACATTCACATCGGACTGCAATATGAATACATGTCCAAGAAAAGAACCAACTAAAGGATAAACAAAGAGCTGGAAAATCAAATTTAACCAATGACTGAGCTGGAAACTTTGAAGGATAGTTTATTGATTCTTAAAACTATAAGAATAGTTCCGTCAATGAGCATACTCCAGAAGATCCTAACCAGAAACCTTGATTCCATAGCACTGCCAAATCTATTATGTATTGAAGACAAAGGTGTTTAGAAGATTGGTGATGTGAGCATTAAAGAAGTAATAACATAAGACCGTATACACTATGTATCCTAAAATATAAATACATAAGGTGCAACTAAACTGAAAAAAAATAGTAATGAACCATTTCCTGGGAAGCTCTTGTTAAGATCTAATAAATGAAGATCATCCAGTGGCACAATATAAAGTTGGAAAATAGGCTAATTGGAAAATGGAAGTATCACAACAGGATGTTCCCTCATGTGCATAAGTATGCCAATAACGATTCCAATTCAGATGCATTCTTCAATAAGATTAAGACAACTTATCTCTTGCAGGTGAGATCAACCAAGAAATTTCTCCAGTTTCACATCTGGTGAAAATCACTTTGCCCATTCCTTATAGCAGACGGCTTGTCAGCGGTGATAAGGGAACACCCCCCCCCCGCCCCACAACCCCACCAAAAACTATTCTTTACTTACCGAGTCTAAAGTATTTGGACAACAATTTGCAATTCAAGCCAATGCACAAAAAAATAATCATGACATTCATTGCAACGTGCTATGATATCTGATAAGTTTGCATATTTGAATGCAATCATCATATAACAAATTAGCAAATCAATCTCCATACCTATTGTACTACTTCCAAGAGAGAATGATTGACCCATAAGCAGAGAGAGAGAGAGAGCGAAGCTTCACTTTCCGATTGAATTATTTATCAGGAGATTACAAAGATTTACTCTGATGTAATTTTCTTTTTATCCTTTTACTGTTTGAAGAGGCAGTCCTTTACTTCTCGCCTTGCGTATTTCTTTGCTTACTCATTAATTTTTATTTTTTGTTGGTCAGATGCCCGTTAATACCTTGAAATCCTGGAAAAAGTTCACAATATTTTACCTTGCATAGGTAATGCATCAAAGTCATCTTGTTGTTTCTCGCACGAGTATCAGACAATTTAAGGAGGCTGTCCAATTTGAAGCCAATAGCAGAACCTGTAATATGAGAACCAATCTATGTCAACTATGACACGCAGTAATTAAATCTGTCAAAAAAAAGTATGGATTGTCACCTCGTGCAGTTCCTTGGTTCAATGCATTGCCCAGAGTGAGAATGGTTTGCATTATCTGACGTAGTTTGACTGACTCTTTCACCTACGTTGACATATAAAAATGGATGCTAAGTGTATTGAGTTTTATATTGCAATGAATATGCTTGATATAGGCGGTACCTCTTGAGCTGCATCATTAATAGTACTGAGGTTAGACCTTAGGTCATTCACCTAGAAGCAGAAAAAGCATGTGAACACTTCTATCTTTCAGAATAATAGGAGATGGAACTAGAAATTAACATGGACAACTAAAGCATGGAATACACACCTGACTTGAAAAGGTGATCCTGAAAGCAAACACTCGTAACTTCGATTCTATGCGGGGAACCTTCATCAGTTCCAAGAAAAACTGAAACATCAACAGCCAATTTCATCAATAAAAAAATAAAATTACTGAAGAGAATGCAGCTTTTCGACATGTGGTTCGAAAGAAACCTGTTCACACCTCCCTAGCGATCCCTTGTCACCAGCATAATTCTGGAAAAGAAGGAGCAATTGCAGAGTACTTTAGTAAAAGAAAGGCATCCGACGTATATTAAATAAACATATAACAGTTGACTAGAAAATGCAATTACAAGAATTATCACTTTTAACATGAAATAAAAGTTCATGACCAAAACACACACTAAGATAAACTGGTGTGATCAGTAAGGACTACCCCGAGCTTCTGTACATTGCACCAAATGTGTTAAGGATTTTTTACAGATGCCATCAGGTTACCACTCACCAGCACCGAGTAGGAACATCACTTTATCATGTCAACCCAAGAAACATCTCAACTCTTTCGTTCTCTAGAAGAGTCATTATTTCAAATCTAATCAGTATAAGACAGTACCTTAGGTAGATGTTTTCAGAGGAAACCTCTGAAATTAATCTTGTGTGAACAGTCCAAGGATAATTGGTAAAGGACACTCAGAAGATGCAAGACAGCTATAGATCAATGGTGCTAAATTTGTTTTAGTTACGTATAAAATTCAACTAAGAAGGTTCCAAGAAGGTACTGCCCCTATACAGCTTCAGACGTAAGCCACCCATATTCACAATCATGCACATAAAGACTTTTCTCTAGCATTTCCAACAAACAAGATGTATGAGGTTGAACTCTCCTGCTATACCAAAAGTGAATACTGTAAAACCAATTATCCCTAAGAGAATCCCCAGAGGATTCAACTCCTTGAAATGCCCTCCTGTTCCTCTCTCTCCAAATGAGCCAAAAAACAAGAGGAATCATTGTAATAATTTGCTTCTTTCAAACACACAAGCAGATAATCCCTCCCCAAGCCCAAAGTTCATGCTGCACCGTGCCTGAAGTCACCCAATTTACTCCTTAAATTGCAAAAACTGTAATCCAAATCTTTCTATTCCAGCATAAAGTAGGTGATTCACATACTACTCTTCACTCTTGCACAAAAAAATGTATTAGTTAACCAGTATTTTCCTCTGTTCTAAAGATTATCCGAAGCAATAATACGCCCCCAAGCTGCTTCTAAAGCGAAAAAAGCAACCTTCAAGGAACCTGGACTTTCTAGATAGATTCCCAAAGAAAGAGAGTGCTCTGTTAATTGCATCTGTTCCGCAGGTATAGTAGCCTACTATCCCATCTCATATCTAACATAGCCAAAAACTCTTCCGTTCCATTTCCAAAGGAATCTTCCATCTGACTTTCATTCAGGTAAAATTCGCTGTTGCAGGAGGCATCAGCACATAATACACAACTCTTCCCTGTTGAAAACACCACTCTTGTACACAAGGTAAAAAAATTTACCTATAGATGCTTTTCACTTTACTAGTCCAAAGAAACAAAAAAGGGACATGTTACTGTCTAAATGTTCTCGAGAAAGGCTTCCAGGCTATCAATTCAGGGACCAATTACGTCTTGCTTTTGAAGAATCATTATCAACAGAAGAAAAAAGATAGAAGAAAATATGTACTACCAGGAAGGTACAGCCAGTAAAAATTCAGACAATTTATTATACCATTAAGGACATTCCAAGCATGGAAGCACTCTCCGCAGGAAAGGAGATATACAGAAAGAGCATGCCTAGCAAGGAGATGGCATGAGCACGAATTGATTTGTGATCGGTGTATGCACAGGCACGTATGTGCATGCATGTAAGGGTGTGTGCAAGTGTGCGTATGAGCGTGAGAGAGAGCGCGCGCATGTGAGAGAGAGAGAGAGAGAGAGAGAGAGAGAGGGAGTATACACCTTCAAAGTCTCCATTTCTTCCTTGGTAGGACAGAATTTGATGAGATTTTCAACCTGATCAATGTCCAAAGCTGAAGAATCCAAAGCCAGAACTGCATTCTGGAAAAAAATGGTACTACTTAGTGTGACCAACACACTTTGAGTCAACTTTTCAAAGACAATCACTTTTGAAATAGATGAAGGCAGATAATAGCATAATATGAATCATGAGCTGTAGAAACAGTGGCAATAATACCGGCTCTTGCTGTCCACACATATTTTGTCTTTATAGGACAGTGCATGACGCAGGAGGGTAAACATGCTTGTGTGCATCTCCATGCACACTTAAAAATAATCATAAATGGATGTTACGTGATAACTGAAATTTCCCTTCTTCTCTATATTATATTGCATAAAAGTGATCATTTGTCACACTCAATCTATCAAATGCTTAGCAAACTATATAATTCGACCAATAAATTGCATTTAGTAGGACTACATCAACATACCCTAAAAATTTAAACTCCGGAACTCCTTTAATTGACCAACATAATTGTTCTACCATCCTAAAGAAGAAAAGGCAAGAAAGCAGATAATATATTTCAGGCCGCCATCAGTAAAGTTGTGTTTTCGTCAGTTCTGGTGAAAAAATATGTAAATTTATATTATCCTCAACAATGTAATGAAAAATCTCCGACTAATGCAGAATTAGAAAAAAAAAAACATTTGTGGTCTATAGGGAAAGCACAATTTTTCCCACAAACTTCTCAAATAGCCTCACACGAATGCAAATACTATGCATAGAACTGAATAAAGAGAGCTCAGGGCCATGATACGATACCTATAAGGCTACACCGATATAGGTCCACTTAACTAATGCTAAATAATAAGTCCGATAAATATCTCGGATCAATTTTCCTAATAGCTCAATTTTTTGGTAGAGATGGTCATGCAACAACTAGTAACCATAAATCACATCAATTCTTGGGAATCAAGATATGTAAATATCCAGTGAATATAAACAGTCATGTCAAGCTAAGGGGTGGAGAAAAACCTAACATGTTTCTTGAACTTCAATGATAACAAATTAAACTGTCAAAGAAAAAAGATGACATAATCAAATAGTAAAGATCAAAGGAGTTTAGTTTGGTAACAACATACAGTAATGGAAGCATTCAGGAGATATGAAATTAGTAAATTGCACTTGAAACTTTCTTATCTCACTTTGACGTGAAAAGAGGTATAATTTTGAAAGATCGCCCATGCTTTGGCAAAATTGCAAAAGACAACAAGATCCAACTCCTCGGCTAGAACCTATTTGATCTATGTAGCTAGTATAGTACAAAAAGGTGGCATCAATGTGCATATTCTCATTTAAGTAGACCTAAAAACTAACTTGAAAGCCATAATTATTTTCTTTGCAATTGTCTGGTAATGTGGATTCATGCCCAGTCATAGTCTACTTTAATAAAACAATCCAAACAAAGCCACATCCTCATCACAGTGGGGTTGGGGGAAAGAATACGGTACCCCATTCTCTTTTAAATTTGAACAAAGTCTAACCACGTGACAAAAAGAGAGTAAAAAGAAAAAGTCCAAAAGAAGCATGAAAGTTGGGTGGCTGCAGAAAGTCAAAACCAATGGGATAGCCAGATTCTTCTTAGTATTCAAGATGCAATAACAACTTGCTTGCATAACAAATTAAAACAGGAAAAATTCCATAGATATGCAACTGGAATAAAGACAACTTACCATCATGTCTGGCAGGGGAATTTTTATCTTTGAGAGCATTATTTCACAATTATATGCTCTACGCAAGTCAACCTGGCATTTGGAAGTAAAACAAATTATTCTTGGCACATAAAATTTGACTAACAAAAAAGCATTGCCATCTGATCCTAGATAAACATATTACCACCGATAATATAAGGAAGGCACCCATGATTGTCTTGCCAAATAAGAAAAACAATTAAAAAAGAGTAATAATAATAAGTGGCTTTCTTTTAGCCTGATGAGAAAGGTAATCCAGAAGCCAAACTCTCCAGGCTATTGCAAATACAACGGTTTTACTGCTTCTGGAGGTTCTTCAGAGTTCACCTTATTTGGTTAAAAGTACCTCATGAGACTCCCAGACTAATACTTTACCCATATAACATGCTTGTAGTATGCATTGACATCCTACCAGCTACTACTACCATCGCAAATCAATTACTGCTTCTGTTGCAAGGACTATGATTAAAAAAAAGTAAAACACAAGTAGGACAGAAAGTGTATATCTCACCAATTGCACTTTCTCGGGTTTATTGATGTTAGAACGCCGACCACCAGCTTTGTTACTCCCACTTCCATCCGAAGTAGCTGCTGAGAAGAGACTTTCAAGTTCTGAAATGTCTATTTCAGGGGCGCTGTCAAGTATTAATTGTGACAGGAAGCCCATTAATGAATAAACTCTGATACTTCTCAAATAACTGAATTGCAGAAAGTATTGGTAGCATCTATGAGAAGATTGAACGGTGAGAATATAGCGATATCTACTATATTGAGTATCAACAAACCTTGATTGATTTTCCTGCTTCTGAGAATCAGCCCATAAACTTCCTTGCATTGCACGTGTTACTTTTACCCAGTGCAGAGGTTTTAGAGAAGATTTTTTAGGTGGGATAGAAGTCCCACCAGCAGATCGACCCCTCCCTTGATTCACCGACCCTAGAGTTCTTCCCCTTCCACTAGATGGCAGAGGAGGTGGGGCTACATTTGTCCCCTTAGCCCCCGGAAATGGAGGTGGACCAGGAGGCTTTGGAGCCGGCGGTGGAGGTGGTGCACCAGGAGGCTTTGGAGCTGGCGGTGGAGGTGGAGGTGGTGCAGAGGGAGGACTTCGAGCTGGTGGTGATGGGGAAAGACCTGGACGTCCAGGACCTGAAGGAGGTGGCGGCGGTGGAGGAGGTGCACCGGAAGGCTGTGGAGCTGTTGGTGATGGGGATAAACCTGGCCGTCCAGGGCCTGGAAGGAGGTGGCAGCGGCGGTGGAGGTGGCTTGGGAAGGTTTACTGTGGAATTAATATTTGCTGCGGAAGGTGAAGGAGATTCCCTGGGAACAGCACCTCTCATGGCAGACTTTAAATGAGATAATGCTGGGGGAGCGGAGGAGGCGGCGGAGGCGGCGGAGGTCCCTGCAACTTAAAAGTTTGAGAGTCCGAAAGTGAAGGTGGCAGCCCCAAAGATGTTTGGCTATGTGCAGAGGAAAGCGAGTAGGTTGGTGGAGTGAGAGAAGGACCTTTAGAACTAAAGGTTGGAGGTGGAGGAGGCGGCGGTGGCGGTGGCGGTGGCAATGGTGGTGATTGGATTGGATTAGGCAGGGATGATTGCCTTGGGAAGGATGTGAAGGAGGGAGGCGGAGGAGGAGGAGGTGGACGAGGAGGAAGGGTAGGTCCTTTAGATGAAACAAATTGGGAAGGTGGAGGCGGCGGCGGAGGTGGAGGTGGAGGTGGAGGCAGCGCTGTTGCAGATAATTGTCTTGATCTAGATGAAAATGGCGGAGGTGGTGGGGGAGGCGGAGGACCTGGTGGAGGGAGTTTAGATGATGGAGGTGGGGGAGGTGATGGTGGGATATTAGCGGATGGCATAGAATTAGAAGGAAATGATAGGGCTTGAGACAGACCTTTTGATGGCAATGCAGCTCCATCAACAGTAGAAGTTAGCATTGATGAAATTTTTTGGTGACTGACATGTGGTGGTGGGGGGTAGGGGTGGGGGGTGCGGTATGTGGCCCTTTAGCTATGTTATTGGAAAGAGGTAACGGGGGAGGTGGTGGTGGTGGTGGATGAAAAGTTGGCAAAAGAGGTGGAGGAGGTGGTGGCGGCGGAGGTGGCGCCTTAGAAGCATTACTAGAGGGAAGCAAAGGGGGAGCTGGTGGTTGATGTGAAGATTGTACAAGATGAGGAGGTGGGGGGCGGGGGCGGGGGCGGTGGCGGTGGTTCTGCTAGTGATACTGGTAGTTGGGGTAGACAATCGGAGAGAGGAGGTGGCATAGATGATGTTAACTCAAGCAAGTGAGTTTGAGCTGTTCCGTCTGCAAGGCATGGTTGCTGATCAATAGGGGGAGGGTCAACTGTATCTGATTCTTGATCCACGAGTTCTGAAGTAAATTTTGCATCAAGCACATCATCGCTATCAAAATTTGTTTGCGTCACAGAATTTGTCGGATCTGTTGACTGCTTTGGGAAAAATTCGAATGCTTCATCCGAACTATCTGCTGCACTGGAAGTATTATTTTCATCCTCGGAATCAGCTGGTGAAGTGTACAAACTTGCTTTGTTTTGTAGCCTAGACAGTTCTTTCACATCAGTCAAGACTGAAAGTTGTTTAAGCAACCAAAGTGCAGCATCATCATTGTTGTCAACCCATTCAACATCACTGAAAAGTTCCTGAACCCTGGAGAAAGCTTCTAAGGGCAATCCGCCCTTTTCCTCTCCACTCAAAATAGTGATCGGAGCTCTCGGTGGAGAGGCACTCTCAACATCGCCAAACAATACCTGATGCGAAAAGTCAATTAAAAGGTTTGAGAGACCACCAAAAGAATATCAGCACAACTCCATAACAAATCAATCTGCAAAAGAGATAAGCGGCAATTTGTCTGGACAGAGAAAATCTTATTCTTTGGCCTTCTCTAACGCTTACACTTTACTTTTACCATTCTAGCAAGGATTGGCTTATAGAAATATTCACCTCTATGCGAAATCCTTTTGGATACCTCTCCTTTGAATCCCAAAGAATGTCCAAGTTCTCAGAGTTCAGCATCAGTATGTTTGATCGGATGAATGCAGTATTGAACATTATCCGGAACATCATAACTTCCCTTTCTGAGTCCAAGTCCAAGTGGACGCACTCCAGGACCACGTCTCCTTGCACCAGACATTGAATGTCAATTTTAATGACATCACAGTCCCCCTGCAATAGGTCATCTAATTAGCACCCAATCTCCTTGTCAAAAACCTCTTGCAGGCACTCCAAGGACATTTTTCTATTTTAATGACATGGGGAGAAAAGATAACAGCGGACTTAGCTTGCTAAACTAGCTATTCTTCAGATAAATCTTCTAAATCCGTCTCTAAGAACAAAGTGGTTTTCGAAGACATTTATGTTATGACCTTTCCCTGTTTAATTTTAGGAAACGCGTGCAATCATAGAGGTTGGTACACAAGAAAATGATTAATGGAAAGTGTACTACTTCCAAATGACAATCGAACAGGAAGTTGAAAAATGTGGACAGAAGAAATCTTGCCTGTCGATAATGTCGAAGAGCCTTCTTCGTCTTGGACAAGGAGAAAAGCATCTGCGTCGATAGGCCCCCTCTACTGAGGAGATTCCTGCCGAATATACGGATAAGTGGCCTGCAACCATTCTGCGAATCAAAGCTAGGAATGGCTCTCAAGATTATACAATCCAAAGAAAGTGCTCGCTCTGGAGGTGGCCACTCAGGAGACATATTCCTCCTTGCAATATACTGAAGGTACCGAAGCTGAGAAGGCAACGGGTTCAATGGCGAGAGGAGCTGCAAAAACCCTTTAGGAGCCTCTCGGTGAACAATTTCGAGTGTTCTCCGTTCTCCACTGTGCACTTTTCTGAAAATCAAGAAAGCTGCCAGTAGGAATGCCAAGAGCGGCCAACCACCTCTCTCGCAGTGCAGTAGAATGACATTCTGCTGATTCCCAACCAAGAGCCAGCTCTCGCAGACGCGAAGAAAATGTTGAATCAATGACAAAGGTAAGAGGGGACAACCCTCATACTGGCGCGGATAATCCATGACAGTGACGTCATAGTCGCACATAGTTTCAGCGAATTGGCTGTGTTTCTCACCTTCACGGAAATTGCACGCGAGAAATGCCGAGTCCGGAAACTCTTCGTGTAACTCAGCCAAGATCTCATGCAGGTAGACTTGGTACATTTCGTCTGCCAATACCTCCGTTGAAAAGCAGGAATCGAGAACTGCATGCATCTAGCAATTCAAATAGCTGTACGCAAAAAGAAGGGGAAGTGGCAGCTGAGAACTAAAGTTAGGCAAATGAGGGATGTTACCGTAAACCCGGTCGACCAATTCGAGCAACCCATCTGGGGGTCTTTTGTAGAAGAATCTACTGAGGAGGGACATTTCTGTCAACCAATTCTATCACGTTCAGAAACCCACCTACCATTTCACACACAACAAAAGAAGAACTTGTTTAATCAAGATCAAACTCGGCTCTCATCTGCGTTCAGCTACCAATAATGGAACGCAAAAAAAAAATAACAATGATCGAAATCCATTCGCTGCCGACAAACACTGGCAATCAAAAAGGGAAAGCGCGAGCTCAGAATTTCAAACTCCCAACCTAGGAAAGCCCTAACACAACACCGAACGGTCCACTTAGACCAACGACAACGCGCATTGCCAGAAATGCTCGAACAGAAAAAAGCACCATACAAATTCCAGTTCCTTCAGACCCAAAAAAAAAAAAAAATTCCAGTTACAAATTTAAAGATGAATCCAATTTCTGGGCTTAATCAATCGGCTTTGGACGAACCTGAAGTGAGAGGGAGTTCCCAATCCGGAGACGAACTAGTGAAGACAAAAAGTTCTGCAGCAACAGTGAGGCTCTGAACTCAATCCTCTGACATTTTGAAACTTTGAATTTGGGGAAGAAGAAGAAGTAGAAGAAGAAACAGCACCTCGATTTTTCGATGGGCGAGATTGACGGATTCATTTATGGTCGGCCCAGGAGAGAGAACGCCATGAAAGCCACAGACGTGCTTTCCACCAGTCCGAGCAATCTTGCTACTCGTTGAAGTGGACGTTTTGGGCCCATTTAGCCCATTTCGAGGCATCTTGGCCCAAGCCCAGTCCGTCCATCGGATCTCTCTCCGATCCCGTCCGCCCGGGATGGCTGACGATGTCGGCCGGAACACGACACGAGGCAAAACACAAAGTATAAGGAGGAGAACAAGATAGCAGCACGCCCTTAACTCATACTTCACAACCAAGCATTTAGCTCGTTGGCGAAAATTCATGCCCTTCTGAACAACGATGTGGGTTGATGCAGAGTCAAAAACACAATCCCGGTATGCCGATGCAAATCGTCGGCACTAAATTGTGAAAATACGTAAGGGGTCTCGTTGTAGCTTCGTTAAAGTCTACAAGGCGTGACGCCAATTTACCTCGGTAAAATTCGGGGGAGATTTACGAACGAAGAAATTTAGTTGTGGTAACTATGTAATAAGCTGGATGGTACGATAATGTGTTCACTAAACTGAAAAAAAAGGGCACGTTATTGGCAAAAGAAAGAAAGTAGAAAAATTCACAAAAGGGAGTTCAGAAAGAGGACATCTCTGGCTGGCTTTCCTAACTTTCTTTGACATTTTTGGCAATGGGAAGGACTCAAATAATCGAGGAGAATTTGGAAAGTGTATCTAATATTGGAAAGGTGATGGTTTAATTCATCGTTCTTTTTATGGTGTGTAGTCTATCTTATGTTTTTTGGATTAAGCTAGCATGACTGTCCCACCAATTCTAACGTGGGACGGTCAAATCTTGACCCCAAATTTTTTTTTTTTGTGAAATCGGATCATTTTTCTTATCCGATTTCATCATTTTGACTGCCCAATTTTTTTAAATTATAAGCTAAAATTAGAAAACAAAATTATAAGATGTGAAATTTTGATTGACAGGCATATCACGCGAATATATGGTATGTATACATGTTAGACGCGGACTTTTGACTAACAAACATATCATGCGAATGTGTCTTGCGTACGTGTCGGATGTCAACTTTTGATCGACAAAGACATCACGCGGATATGTGATGCGTATATGTTAGACATCGACTTTTGATTGATAAGAACATCACGTGGATATGTGATGCGTACATGTCAAACGTCGACTTCACTTCATGCGGATGCGGATATATGGTGTGTCTTTGCGTACATATCATATGTCGACTTTTGGTGATAAAGATATTACGCGAGATATTTTCGTATTTTGCGAATAATATCCATGTAATCTTTTAATTTGGCCGAAGACTAATATATACTTTTTTAAAAGTCGTAACTTACTATTTGAATATTATCAATTGGATATTTTTATTTTTAAATTTTAGCTTACAATTTTGTTTTAAAGAAAGTTGACAGTTAAAAAATAATTTTGTGGGTAGAATTTGATCGTCCTACCGCTAGAATTGATGGGATGGTCATGCTAGCTTTTTCCTTTTTTTTTTTTTCCTTTATCACAGCACCAACCTTTTTGTCTGATAATACAAAACTTTGGCCGAGGTATAATCCTTAAACTAGCAGCAAACGAGACTTAAGAAGTTTACCATGCATAGCTCATGGCACGAGATGCACTATATTATACGTGTGTTTAAAGTTTGCATAGCATGTATTTGCTGAAGAGTGCACCAAAACGATCAAGAGGGACGACAACCCCTCGTTTGCCTCCTCAATCCATCATTATTTCCAATCAACAATAATGAATCCTTAATGTGACCCTTCAAGAAATTATTGCATTGCCTCCGATAAATCCTTGCCATCCTTCTCTAAAAAAAAAACGAAACTCATGCCTAGACTTGGATTCATAAATTGAGTGCAGTCACGATGTGAGATCTACGAAACTACACGACTTGTGATTGAACTGACTCGTCGTGAAGTGGCTCGAAACCGATATATGGCCCTCGCTCTCTCGCAGCCACCGGCGGCCTGCCATGGTGGCAAGTGCAGTCTATTCCTGTCTACCAAGTTACAAACCATGGTGGTCCATGCAAGTCATGTGAAGATGAGAAGGACCGCTGCCTATTCAAACTCTCTCTTGGGATTTGAGATGGTCCTTGCGTTTCCCAGCCTGTTTCTATGCATGGCAGCATCTGTGCAGTTTTCAAATAGTCCTTTCTTCCCCTTCTCTCTTTTTTTTTTTTTTGTGCCACCGTATTTTAACCTTCCTTCTGTCATTGTCTGAGCAAAAAGACTCGGCCTTTTCATGGTTTCACCATGGCCTGAAAGAGGGGAAAAGTTTTGTGAAAGGAGTTGCCAAAAAGATGCAAAATTTCAGAAAAAGGCATTGCAATGATTTCAGTCTAAATGTTCACAGAAATGGTATCTCCTTTCCATGGTCTTATGCATTCTAGAACTACTGCTGCTGAATAAGCTCTGTCACTGTGTCAGCTTTTATATTGTTTTTTTTTATGAGAGCTGAACATAGAGATTTGGAAATGGAGTCAATTTATGACCCAAACTATGGTCTACAATTACTCATTCAAAAAGTTTTAGGACATCCTCAACCTCAAATAATTTAATCTTAATTCAATTTCACGGTCTCTACTCAATATCGGGATCATATTATTTTGTTCCAATCAAGCACCGAAATTGTGTCCACTTCTTAAAACAAGCGCTTAAAAATGTCTTTTCGAGATAGGACTTTTCGTTTAAAGGTCCAGACTTTTTGGTTACAGGCAAAATACTGAAAATGCTATTTTTATTGTAGAGGCCAAATGTCATGTATTTTCATAAATCTAAAAAATCGTGTTAAAATTTTCATACTAACATTTGAAAGATCATTCAAATGTGTCTTAAAATCAAAAGACCGTGCAATTTTTTTGTTGTTGTTGGTATTTACCCCCACAAAATCATGGGTGCAAAATCCTGATTAAAGAAAAAATCCTTGCGTGGATCACAAAATCACACCTGACTCCACAGGGGCGCTTGCAAAAAGAAATTTGCAAGCGCAGATGACAATAATGAAGTCAACGGGCCAACAAAAATAATTAAAATCCTGAAATTACTGGCTAAAAATGTATATTTTTGTCAGTTATTTTTAAGCTCTCCAGTCCACCAGCCCTCTGTCCGAATCCATAATGTCTGAAAAGGACCGTTGGTTCGTTCCGTCATTCACATCCAAGTAAATCCACAGCGCACAAGACCCAATCTTTTGTAATATCATAATTTGACAAATCCCCAAAAAAGAAAAATAAAAATCAAAGTTTTTTTATCAAAGTTTTTTTTTTTTTAGGGTCGAATTTTATCAAAGTTGAAAACCCAACAAATGTATCAGTATCACTCAGCTCTTTCCAAACTCAGGCGCGCGCAGACTCGCAGAACTCCCACTCACCCTCAGTTTCATGTCCCAGTAATGGCAACACATGAACAAGAACAAGAACGAGAGGACCAAGAACACCCCCCCAGAGCAAGAAACAGGCAACAGGAAGGAGAACGAGAACGAGAACTGGAGCCTCTCTGTCGCCACCTACTTGGGCCTCAGCTTCTCATTGTTCTTGGCGCGTTTGCCCAGGAACGCGCTGACCCTTTTACCTAACCTTCAGACCCAGGTCAAAGACCTCTCCTTTACGCTCCTCCAAGCCGAGGACCAGCTGAAGCAGATGAGATCAAGGAGGAAGGAGGACTCGAAGGCCAACGCGAGGGTGGTGGAGATCTTCGCCAGCCACCGGAACGCGTGGCAGGAGGAGGAGAGGAGGCTGATGCAGCGGCTGGACGAGGCCAACGAGGAAATGGCTCACTTGAGGGCGAGGATGGAGGAGAACGAGAGGGTCGAAGCAGAGTACAAGGCTAGGGTTGAGGAGCTGGAGAGGGAGGTTGGGGAGAGGGACGAGATGATTGGGTTCATGTCGAGGAGGGTTGAGTTTGGAGAAGAGAGTGACAGGAATGGAGGCCATGGTGATGTGGAGGAAGCGAGTGAGTATGATTACGGTCAGCAGCAGCAACATCACCACAACCACCACCACCATCAGTGTCAGTACTTGAATCGGCAACAAGAAGAGCAGACTGGGAATGGGTTTGGTTCTGAGTATTTGGGATCTGCTTCCAGGTTCTGGGCTGAGAAAGCCACTGTTTGGCAGGTATGGTTTTTGCTTTTTCCTTGTGCTTTTTGGGTTTGTTTTTGCATTGTTGTTTCACTAATGTCCACAAATTTTTTGACATACTTAGACTGGGAACACTTTTGTGCTGATTTCGATCTTTGGAAGGAAAAGATTCTGGTTTTTCTAGAGTTTTTGTGATGACGAGGAAAGTTCAGGGGAAGTTGCGGTTTCTGGGCTTTATTTCTCATTATAACTTTTCTTGATATTCTTCGTTTCGCCTCTTTTTTTTTCATGATTAATATTTTCTTGAGTTTCAAGAAGAAAGTGATCTACTTTCTCATGACTATAACTTGTTCTAGTGCCTGTTCACTAGTCTCTTTCACTTTTGGTCCGGGGTCTCTGTGCATTGTACTGGAGTGAAGTCTTCGTCTTTTTCCTTGGTAAAACAATGTGAAGTCTCTGTGTGTTGCTAGAATCTCTGCATTGTGTACGGATTTACACTGTCCAGCCAAATGCCTTTACCTTTATCTAAGAATCTTCATAATCAGTACAAACAGGGAAAAGTTAATAAATGGGTTCTTCAGATTCTCCTGCTTTCATGTCTATACCTACTGGATAATGCCTTTAATCTGCGGTACTAGTGAAAAGTTTGACTAGCATGAGTTCAAGTGTTAAAATGAAATGCGCAGTTCTTATTAAGCTTGGTGGATGAATATCTTTCTCATGGAGTTTATACACCTTTTCCGTTTTGTTAAAATTCCTTTTTCCTTTCACTATCTGGCATTTTGTTTTTATTCATCAAAAGAGAGATTTTTATGCTGGGTTAGTTGGTTTGGTTAATTTCCCTGGATAGTTTGGGCCATTTACTTGTTCTCCATTCCCAGTTGCATTTTCTTTATTGGGTTGGGGACCATCCTTATCCCATAGATAAAGACGTATGAGAAGATCATCTATCTACATCCACAGTATGTATGTAATGGTCACGCCAAACATGTAATCCAAAGGAACGTGAGCTCCTTCAGCAATTAGTGGGCGACCAAGTTGCCCTGAAAGCCGAGCAAACATATTGATTCTTCCAGCCACTCGTGTAAAATAGATCTACAGGGTCAACTTTTGACGGTTCATCAGATCTCGAAAGTTTGGTACCATAATATCAGTTGTTTGTACTAATACTTGATTCAAGTGGTAGGATAACTAAACCATGTCTGAAATAAGATCAAGCTTGATATAATGTATAGCTCTAATAATGTGTTTCCTGAGCTTCATAAACATTTGGTAATTGTGAAGCTGCTCGGTCATGTGACATTATACTTCTACTGTGGAATGAAACTTCTTCGATAACTGTTGGGTATCAGTAATGGGGTGATCTGGTATTTCTGGTGAAGACTCTCTTCTCTAAAGATATGAGGAAGTGAGATTAGAAAACTTATATCCAACAGTCTCATTTGTTGACTCTAATTTCCCACTCAAAAATTCTTTTTTGTTGAAATTTGGGACTTGATGGAGCATACAATTGCTAAGAACTGGCGTATAGCTTGGAATTCATGGTTGAGCAGACTATAGCTGTCATTTTGATGGTCTCTTAAAAAACCCAACTCGGAGGTTCATTTTGCTTTGCTCAGATTATGATTTTGCACGGAAGATTGAAATGTTCATTTGGTGCACTGATGGCGGATAAATGACACTTTTTCAGGGGCAGAAAACATGTAGCGATTAGATTTAGACAACTTCTCAGTGTTTCACATGTTTCATCAACGGATTTGTTGTGCTCGTCTCTCAGATGGCGTTGTACACATTGGAATGCCTAGGGCGTGCATGATAACACTTCTGAAACAGAATTTCTGCTTCAAAAGTGCTTCTGAAGTAGAAAATCTGCTTGGTAACACAATTTCTGAAGCAGAAATTCGTTTGATTCACAATTGTATGTTTCTACTTCTGAAACAACTTTTTACTTCAAAAGCTGTTTTTGGGGAACTTTTGAGAAGTAAAAAAAAGTTACATCTCATCATCAGTAAGTGTTGTCATGCGCGCCCCTAATGTGACCACGTCAATATCTTAACTGTCTTATTATGGGCAGGATGCACAATATGAATCCCTCGAGTCATTACCTCATTCAAAGCATTACGTGACGAGGTATGTGCGGATGGTTTATATGCTTCCTTTGACCCTTTCCATAATGCTATTTTCCTGCAACTGATTGGAGGCAATTTGTTTCCTGTTCAGAAGGGAGTCTCCTTGGAAACTGAGCGGTGAAGGGGTTGGCGTCTCATCTAAATTGAAGTTACTCGAACAAGAATTGTTGAACTTGGAAAAAGTTGGGGATGGTGATCCTTCAAAAGTTCCTTTAATAATGAGGAAGCAGGCTAAAAGATATCAAGCTCTAGCTGGAAAGATTGACGATCTGTGTAGAAAGATGGTATTGGCTATTTAAGTTAATTTTGTTGCTTACTAGTCTTTTTGAGGTGCTTGCTATTTGGAGATGCATAACACATGCTTGTTTTGGAGTGTGTTAGGCACCTATAAGCTGATTAGAATTTTTGTTTGTCAGCATAAGTGAAGCTATGATGCATGTACAGTTGATGACTTAGATATGGAGAAAATTAATGATGAACCTAATGCACAGATTTTAATCAAATGCTAGGTTTAGATTATGCTCAAGGTTTTGTGTTGGATCTTATTCCGGTAGGGTGACATATCAGTCCTACTTGAGCTGATGTTGGGTATCTTGTCGAATTGAATTTGATATACTTCCCTTCCGTGTCATGTTCATAAATGCTAACAGAGTAGAGGGCTGGTAGACATTACGAAGCATTTCAAGGCTATTTATGATTGTGGTCCGACATTCCTCTGCTAGTTTTTAGGTTGATCACATGGCAGCCATCTGACTGTGATTTTTCCTGCGAGGCATCAGTATTTTCAAAATCTACATATAGGCCCCTAAAAAGGTACTGTTTTGTGAACCAACTTTGTTTGCTTGTGACACCGAAACTAAGCTCTTCTTTAGCGGGGTACCGACTTCGATAGTGTATAATTTATCATGACTAATACTCAATGCAGTTCAATAAGTATTTCCCTGTTCTCTACAATAGCACTGTAAAATGTGGAAGAAGGATGCTGAAGTAGATACCCTTTTGATCATCTGCCACAGCAAGCTAGCGATCCTTGTGAACTGACATTGAGCTCGGAGTTTAGGACTCAAAGGCAGACCGAGTTCTTGCTAGAAGCGTTCCGGCTCCAGCAGCGTGCAGCCGAGACAGGACAAAAACTGATGGCACTACACGCTGAAGTCGGGAAGAGCTATTACGAGGAGGAGCTCGGGGGCCATGCCAAGCTGACCATGAGACGGTCCATGGACTCGATAAGGAACAACTTCAAGGAGATCCAAAGAAACCTGGAGATATGGTTGGCTCGAATAATCGGGGACCTGAAGGGAATTCTTGCCAGAGACGGGGCGTCTCGAGTGAGAGAATATTACGTTGCAAGATACCCTTTTGTGCAGTAGAATCTCTAGTGCCGTATTAAGCTCTAATCTTCGACGAACAGTTGTGATTTTTTTTGGAATCTAACCCGAGACTATGAAGTAGCAATCATAAGCTGCATGGCATGGCACTGAAATGGAAGCTGTACATGATGGTTTTTGACGGCATCAGAAATTAATTGACTTGTGTAATTAAAATCGCAGCTACCATAAGGATTGGATCTCCCCCCTTTCAAAATCGGACGTGAAAGTTTACTTTCCCATAACATCAACTGCAGAAGAATGAGGTTCGAGTTTCTTACGTCTCGGCTATGTCGAAAGCAACCCAAGTCATGATGAAGGTCCATTGGAGAGCCAGCCCAGAGATTGAATTGTCTTCAATAGAAAGTGAAGGGGCCTGGGATATCCGGAGCATTGAGCATTTTATCATTCAGCTCTTGATCAGGATAAAAGATTGCGGCATTTCCTTTCCTTTTTTGTGCTTTTACAATGCAATGTAAGCATTAGGTTCGACACTAATGATATAACTAGCTGTTACCCCACCAAACCTCCCGTCGTAGGAGATGTAACGCTTAATAAATAGAATAATTTTTTGTGCGATTGATTATCATATAAAGAAGCAGATATTGTACCCGATTGACTATACTCATCCATTGCTGCTCTTATAAGATTGAAGAACAACAGCTAAACTAGAATAGACATGGACTTATATGGTTTGTCCGTGTGACCAACATCCGAAGATGGCGATATATTTCATCAACAATCTCAGGCCTTTAACCCGTCGATCTATTTCGACAACGCATCTGTTGGAAAAAAGAGTTCCAACTTTGGTATGAATCACAAGATTTACAACCCCTTAAACTCGAAGAGCGAGCTACAAAATCAGATACACAAGTAACCGAAGGTTCTAGCTTTCTCATGATTCTAGTGGAATCCAGAACACCCCTGATAAGATACCACATTACACTGTTCTTTCCATGCACAGCAGCATCTGCATGCGAATGATAACCTCAGCAGGAATCGCCTCTCTCCATCGCTCTTTAGACCTTATCTCTGCTAGGCTGGGGAGAGCACGTTTTAATTTGGACTTTCAACGATGAATCAAATTAAACCGAGCTGATTCGACTAGAGAAAGTTGAGTCCAAAACCAGCTACAGAACGGTCCGAGACCATAATAAACCAAACAAAAACTTTGGTTCAATAGTTGATACAGCTACCTCGATCCGGAGTACTTTCAAAGCGGTCACCTCACAGAGAAGTACATGTCTATAGCTTCGGGGCAGTCCTTGCAGAGCTCTTGACAAGCAAGAAGGTCATGGACCTGCAGAGGCCGCAAGAAGCAAGCAGCTTGGCCACATACTTTGTTCTTAGCTTGGAGGAAGACCGGCTGAGCGATGTCCTTCACCCTTCAATTGGTAGAGGAAAGGATTTCGGATCAGATAAAGGAGGTTGCTGAGACAATAAAGGAGAGCCAATGAAGGAAGTTGCTGCGGAATTGGAGGGTTTGAGGAAGCTTTCAATGCATCCATGGCTACATGAAGATGATGAGAGCAAGGACAACCGCGAATGCTTTTCTTAATAAATATCCTCGGACCTCTCTACCCGCCGCCATCAGAGCTAGTATGTTGACAGTGGGGATGGAGGATGATGAGCGAAAGAACATTGAGTTCGCAGTTTGCTGGCATGAATGATCTTAGTCCTAACCAGAAGCACTTCGTGATCTCCGCTAGATTGTGTTTCCGGTCTTTTGCTTGAAATCAAGAACCTCTTCATCGCCTTCGATACATCCTTTTAGGAGCGCCATATGAAACGAAAGCAAGTTTGCGTAAAGAGGCCAACCTTGGCTAGTTTTACAAAACCCACTTCATGACATTAAAATCACATTACGGACCACGAGTCATACCTGTTATACCAGCGTATAGACAACGGGATGATCCCCGTTTCATCACAAACAAGGATTCAGAAAGACAAATTGCACCAGGTCAATCTGCTATGTTGAAGCTTCATAAGATTTCGACAGATGCTGATCTTTGTGGAAAACAGTTTCCCTAGAATAATTCTTCCAGAGTCTAAATCCTATAAGATCCAATTACCATTACGTGTTCAAAATCGCCAGCCATGGACAATGCTGGGCAGTCACCAGTAAGCTCTGAGTTAATGTTAAATAGAGTGTACGCACATGCAACACTCCATTCAGAGTCTAAAATAGATGCGCTCAAAATTCCAGATTCAATCAGGTCATTCCAAATGTAATGAAACAGAAGCTGTCTCGGAAAGCGATAGGAAAATACAAATTCTCAAAATAAGGACATCCTAACCACCTTTCTATCAGCGAGCTGGTATACTGACAAAACGCTCTACTTCTTCTCTTCCTTCTCAGCTTCAGCCGCCTTCTTCATCCTTGCACCAACATGGCGTTTGTTCATCCGCTCCACACGGAGCTTGGCATAAGCACTGAAGGACTTCATCTCATCGGTGATCTTGACAAGCTCAACTGCCGGCTTCTCTCTCACAATCGGCATGTAGCTACCTTGGACTTGGGTTGCAGATGCCAACTCTTCCAGAGTGGAGTCACCAGCCTAGAGAAAAGAAAGGCAGATAAAGTATTCAGCCACCATGTAGATTGTTGTATTCAACAAAGGTCAATAATGAATTGTCGAAAGTCATTGATACACCGGCTTTACCTTAAATTTGCGAGCACGTCTTGGGAAGACAACCAACTTGGCTTTGTAGGTCTTCAACCTCTGCACATTAGCTTGAAGACCTTCTAGGGATCGGTTCTTCCTTCGGTGATCCAAAGCAATTCCGATAGTCGGAGCTAATTTCTTGGGGATACCTGCCGCCTGAAATACCAAAGAACTTTCTGTGTAAATAGGAGAAGGAAAAGCACTCGGGTTTCTTCCACAGACACAAATAAATAAAAAGACCCTCGGCTAAACCAGCTCAAGTAAATACAGCAACTAGCATTCAACCACCCAAAAAAGGCACACAGAGAGCACAGAAAGAGAAAAATAAATAAAAAATGACAGCAGCATATAATGATCCAAGGCCAAAAAAGATCAGTCAAGAAAACAAATTAACAAGATGTTTGCTTCGATTGACCAGGCCCAGCTTTTCTAGGTGGTTACGACTCGACAATAATTCATTTGACATGGATCAGAATAGCAAAAAACAGCATCTCACAAAATATGGAGATTGTTTCTTCTCCTACTTTCACAACAAAAAATAAGCAATTTTAATTGTACCGTGAAGTAACTACCAACTTTGCAGTGTAAACTAGTAGATAAGAGAAGCTTCCTCCACGACTAATTAGCATAAGTTACATGGAAAATACATTAAAAATTCAAGAACAGATGCAATCCACAACAAGAAAATTAACTTTACCTTCAGTTCTTCCAAAGAGAACCCTTTTCCAGCCCTCACTTTCATGTTGTACTTCAGAGTTTGACCATGAACAATAGGCCTAAGAGGTCCAGCTGTAGGCCTTGGAAATATCTTCACAGCCTTCTTTTGCCTCGCTGGAGATAATAACAGATTATTTAAAATATAAAGGCGGGAAAAGATTCACCAGAGTAAGAACTAATCCAGGTTTCTAATCAACAGATCAGCAATTAATTTACCTTGGCGTCTCCTCGATTTCCTTGCAGGCTGGTTGAACCAGGTCTTAACATAGTTCTGCCAGTGCTTCCTGAAGTGCCCACTCGGCACAACATTGTTATGCTTAACCATGGCTTACCTGCAAAACAACAAAGCACATAAACACGAGGCCACCATGTGAAAAAGTGCATCAAACGACCAAATTCCATGGAACAAATATTTCAAAGGGGATCAATTGTCAGCGAACATAAAACTTTGATACATTGGTACTATGCTGATCCAGCCAAATATGCCAATGGATGAACAAACAACGAGCTCAAAAAACCAGACCGGGTGTTCTTCAAGTACTTCATGCAGAGTTATGTCAACCCATCAAGAAATGGCCGATGAACGGCTCGCATATCACCCTCATAACGGCCTAGGATGACAGAACACACATCTCGAGCTCGAAAGCTCGAATTTATACATATCGAGTTGATGAGACTGAAAAACATAACAGGCCACTCATCACACCATTTCTCAGTCAGTAGCCAAAACACCAAGCAGCATCAAACATGTTATCGTCCAGTGTTCACCATGTGACTAACAGCCCGACTGCACAAGTTTTCTGACAACATACGCAGTTTCAAACAGGCAGATTCAACAAATGACTCGAAAAAGAAAACGCAGCGAGCCAACGTAATTCCAAGTACAAATGAACAAACCCGCGTAGTTAATCTATATCGACAAGAACCATGTACATTCACCCAGGATCCGGTAATACACGTCGAAACGACGCCCATCAAAACAACCTCGCCGTACCAATGCTCCACAACGTAAATTCGAAGAGAACAACAAATAATACAAGAACTTAATCCGCATCGCTCACATCCAAAGACGACGACGAACAACTAAACGTAGGAAAGCATGAACAGGAATCTGGCTGCGGCGGAGCCGCCCAGGAAGCTTACCTGAGAGGAGAGGAGGACGGAGTTCGAAAGGAAGAGCTGGCTCTAAGTCTGGACTCGGCGGCCTTCGCGCAAGAGCACGCTGTTATGTACCGAAACCCTAGGCCTAAAGAGTATGCCAAATTACCGAAAAGTCCCCGGTCCGCAATATGGGCCGGGTCACAATCTGAATCTGGGCATCCATTGTACCATCCAAGTTTGGTTAGCCCAGATCCTTCAATAGCCCATTTTGTCAATTCTCTTTCCAGAATCGGACTTCACCGATCGATTCCCACAATTATCACATGAGCTTCCTTAATTTGAATGTTGGGGGTTAAAAGACACAACTTAGGAAAATATTATTTACTTTGAAATATGAATAGGAGATTGATCGACCTGCATTACACATCAATAACGCGTAACTGTATAGCATCGGTGGAAAAGGAAAATATATCTTTAGTGACGCGATGGATATATCACGCGACAAATGATGCGTGATGTAATTGACCAATTAAAAAGGAATTGCACATGCACAAGACACCAATTCAGTTGAGATTCATAGCATGAGGGCAATGCCTATTGATTGTTTATATGACATTATTATTGTCATGCGGAGTATCTCTCAAGTAAGAACTTTCTCGAGAGTGAGGAGCTCTATAGACATTATTTGATGAAATGTGCGCAGCTCTAGTTACTACTCTATAAAAATATTATAGCATCTTGCCTCAGAACTTTCGATAGATTTGTTGCTCCGTTGAAATGGGCAAGGGATGGGGTGAGGTCGACAATCGCATTCCCCATCGTTGCTCTATGAGGAAAAGCTGTGCTCCGTCACTGCCCCGTGCACCATGTCGAACGGGGCAGCGCAAGTCCTAGCGAGGGATGGGGGCGCATGGCACACCATGATCCACGTGTGCAAAAACAAAAAAATATTTTTTTCAAAATTTTATAATTTGAAAAAAATATAATTGTTAATGATTTCGTAACGATTATGAATTATTCTGCTTGAAGCTAATTCAAATTCTATAATTACTACAAGAATAAGAACGTGAATTTTGCTCTACTTGTTTTATATGAATGTGTTTGGACAGTTCGCAAGTGGTTTTGTCCATTATTAATTTGAAAATCATGGAGAGAATGAGAAATTATAATATCCCAATGAACGGTTTTTTTTTTTCATATTGACGGTTTATGTTCCAACTACTATAAAAAAATAAGAGCATAATACTTTTATGCTTTCCAAAGGCAATGAGGTTGAGTCGAAGTTCTTGTAATTTGTCTTTCACTTCAAAATTGAAATTGTACCAATTTAATTCTTTTTTTTTTTTTGTCAATTGAATCCTAAACTTTTTGTAATTGTGTTAATTCAGTCCATTTGATTAGCTAGTGCTGACATAGATAATTTTAAATAATATTTTAGTATTCTTTGATTTTTTTTAATAATTTTCTTTATCTTTTTTATTTTCTTTTATTTTTGTTAGGGCCGGCAGGAGGCTAGGGTTCAAAAAATGAATATTGTTCGGGCTATGAGCCCTCACCCAATGGCCAACCAGCCTCTTGCCAGCCATAACCAAATAAAATAAAATAAAATAAAATAAGACAGCAAAATGTATTAAAAATAATTAAAAATTTAAAAATATATATTAAAATATAAATTGGCAACGAGGTAAAAATTACACCACAACACCAAGCATGCTCTCAGGACAGCGTGTCGTTTTTGTCATACGTCACTTTGCTATATTTACAGCAGGATATTTGTTCTGCAGCCACGTCCTGAATCAGTGGATGCCAATATGGACGTCACTCCCATACCAACATAAATCTAACTCGGATATGCCTTATGTTTCTACGTATAGAAAATGAGTTCTGAAGATCGAAGCCTCAGTATCTCCATAAAATATGCTCCATTTGAATCTGCTCACTTACTCCAACTCTAAGTGCTTGCTCTAGATTGTCGAGCGCTTTACGAGTTTTTGAGGTTCGTTTGCTCGCTATCTTCAAAGAATCGGCTTATTTGAAAATGATTTTATAATCAACTGCTATCTATTTTATAGCTCTTTTATCTTGATTTAGAGTTGATCTATATTTGGGTGCTTTTCTATTCCTATTTAGAGATGGATTTGGGATTTACAAGAGTTTTCTATTTTCCATCAACTTGTGGGTCTTGTTATGATTTCTATATGATGATGGTCTTTGGGAAAGCCGAACTTATACGCGTCTGCCTTTTGGCAAAATCGTAGTTACTAAAGAAGAATTTCTCGGTGTGCATTCATTATTGATTTACCAGGCTTAAAAGCTTTTTATGTACTTCTCGAGTATTATTATGATTAATGAGTACAAATTTTCTTTCGATAAAAAAGAAAGAAAGCACAAACAATCACATCCTGCCATTGCAATCCAGCACGTAGGGTGTGGCTTGGCCTCCAAGCGTAAGTGGTCGACTAGCTCACGAGAAAAGAAAAAATTGCCACAAAATTTGAGGGAAATGAAAGTGTTTGGCAACAATTCGATTATCTCGATTTTGTTTCCCATAACAAAAAATGATCGAAACATGTTTAGTAAAATGGTTCCGATTCTTGTCTAGGGAGCGATTTTAGAGCGAAAATAAGAATAAAAAAAATTTTGATTCTCGGAAAAAAAAATCATTTTTTAGAATCACAAAAAATAATAAAGTCTCTATTCTTTTAAAAAGATTAAGTCAACGGGTGCTTCCAATCAACTTCTAAACTTTAAAAAAAAAATTAAATTAGATGTGAAAATTTACTAACAACTAATTTTTTGCATTTTTAAAATTTAAATTTAAATTTTAAAAAGGTAAAAACATTTTTAAAAAATGGGGAATTATTTTTTTAAATGCAAAAATATTACAAATTACAAATTATAAAATGGGAGAATTTAAAAACATTTAAAAAACATTTATGAAACTTTTTTAAAAAATTTATAGCCACGTGATTGTTATCGGGAATAAAAGTTTTGTACAATTATCAAATGCATTTCCGTTCCGTGAAGTAAATGTTGTACGATTACCAAATACATTCGATTCTCTAAAAATCATATAGGAAACAGAATCGAAAAATATGATTATAACCGGAATTATTTTTTCGGATCGAATCGTTGTCAAATAAACCCTTACCAAAGAAAACAAAGGGAAAAATGGTATTTGGAAAAATTTTAAATAAGTACCTTCATTTTTTCAAATAATAACAAATGTTAACTTTGTTTTAAATAAGGATCCGAAATGCTTCTCATTATTTTAAAGAAGGGCCTAACCGAAAAGGCATTTTCGTCTTTTACATTTTTGTAATATTTTTCTTTTTCCTTTTTTCCTTTTTTTCCCATGTTCCCTCCCCGATCACCAAACTCGGGCAAGGGTCGGATGACCCTCACTCGATGCCGTCGAGAGCAAACCTCGCCCTCGCCTAGGTTAGCCCTTCTTGGAAACAATGAGATTGCGTTTGGTTGTCAAGATACAAATCAAGAAAGGATATCTTTTATCACATCTTATTTCGGCAATTGTCTAAGATAGGATAAAGAGGGATATAGCCAAGATAAAAAAATTTAGGGGAGGGGATGGGATAGATCATAATAGAATTTCTCAAAAGACTAAACACGATAACCGAGATTTTTCCACAACCATCGGCTCTCCTCCACGTTGGGTCGCCTCTCCACCACATTGGGCTGCCTCTCTAGTCGCCCGGGGGGAAGGGCCTCTCCGACGACGATGTCCGTCAAGTATGATTATCTCTCTAGTGACGCCAGGCCGGGTCTTTGGCCGCAAAGCCGGGTATCTCTACGACCTTATTTTTTAATCGATTGTTTAGCGTAATATAAAATCACGTCCCTCTTTCTTTAATTACTTGATTCTTTCCGACACTTGAAAGGGGTTTCGATATATTATGAAGAATTTGAGGTTGATCGTTGATTTTCAAAAGAGATTTTGATATTCGAAAGGGCTCTCTTGGACTACCTATATAAGTACATCTTCAACTTGTGAAAAAAAGGCCAAATAATTATATTGTTCAACATTTATTTACTCACTTAACAAGAGAATAAGCAAGGCTAGTAGGTCATTCTCAAATAATTTAACTCCAAATCAAGACCCTCAATTTTTTGGGGTCTACTCCATCGATATTGTGCCCGAATTTAGATGACATAAATCTCTACTCAATAATAACTCACTTATCAAAACTTATCATTGAATAATTCTCTAAAGTATCATGGTGTTTTACGATGCAAAACTCAGCCATACTTTACCTCTACTTATCCAACTTTAAATCCGTAGTTCTATTTATAGAGTAAACCTATCCCCATTAAAGATAAGGTTTATACCATATTATCCGATAATATTATAGAAATGATATATTTTCTTTATTAGACCAATTAATATTTAAATAACAATTAATAAAGCCCATATTGAATATATAATAAATATATTCTAACATAATTCTCTAAAGTATCATGGTGTTTCTGAAAAACTCACCCTTTTTTTATCCTCTATTTATCCGACTTTAAATCCGTAATCCCAAATAATAGATAGGATATGAAAAAATTCATGAATTTGTTATCCTAACCTAACCTCATCCACAAAAATCCTTGACGGCCAAACACTTTTAGGCTTCTTATTTCAAATTTTCTCGATGATATTTTGATCATCCGATCGGTTGGTATTGGAGCTGCCGTTAAGTGATAAGATGCAACTCGGTGCTTTCACAAGCAGAGAATAATCCAAAACCATCACAATTAAAATGGTATTTTGAAACCTCTTTTTTTTTTTACATGTGCAGTTGGCACGAATCCTTAATAATTTTCATATGGCGTTTCAGAGACTGAACTCCAGAAATTTTTATGCCTCCATCACCCTGCCAACTCGGTGTGATGAGCACATCCTATACGATAACGACAACTCCACCATAGATCCGAATTTCAACGTAAGTCCCCTCCATACACACGAGGGAAAAAATACATGTTACATAAGAAAGGCAAATAAAAACGATTGGAAAAAATTATCAAAAAAATTATAAATTTATTATAATTATGTCAAATCAATTTTAAATTTTTTTGTGCCATTTCAGTCTTAAACCTTTTGCGTTTATGTCAATTAAGTCCATTTGGCCTTACGGCATTAACGTGGCAAAATTTTAATTATATTTTAATATTTTGTAATATATTTTTTTTCTTTTTTTTTTTTTCTTTCTCATTTTTCCCCTTCCCCCGAGGTCATCGTGGCCGTGGGCTAGCCCTGATTTGGGCAAGGCCGCTCGCGAAGGCGGGCATGTCCTCACCCGTGGCTAGGCTGGGCGAAGCCCTTGTTGCCCACAAGGTGGAAGGGAAAAAATGAGAAAAAAAGAAAAAAATAATAATATATTATTAAAAACTTTGTCATGTCAACATCGATTACCAAACTGATTGAATTAAGACAAATGTAAAAAATTTATGATTAAATTGGCACAAAAAAATTTAGGGCTGAATTGATACAATTGTAATAAGTTAAGCACTTTTTAATAATTTTCCCAAAACGTTAAAAGTAAATATTCAAAAATTGCACAAATTCTATTGTTAATTTGTAGAGGTCAACACTATTTTTTGAATTGCAAATTCATCATAGACATGTATATTAAATAAACGTCTCTCTCTCTCTCTCTCTCCTTATCCTCCTAAAATAACACATCTCTCTCTCTCTCTCTCAGTATGCGGGTGTAGTGAAGATGGCCTTTGTTGTTTTGCTTCTTCATCTGGCTTTCTTCCCTTCCTACTGGTGAGAAGGAATCGGAGATGTCACTCTGTCCTAGAAGTAAATACAGGAGATGAAGGCAGATGCAGAAGCTTCAGGCTCAGGCCCACCGGAGGCAGCCACCTCGCGACAGAGCACCGACACCGCCACCGCCGCAGCCATCCGGCGTTCACCGCCTCGTCCAGCCGAAGCTGCCCCGAACAGCTCCAATCAAGAAGACACCGAGGTAATGGCATCGCCGACACCCTCTTGATCTCTTTCATAGCTTCACCACAAGTCGAAACAGAAACCATGATGATGATGATGAGTAAGTAGCTTTCGTTTGCATCGCCGATGTGTGGGTTGAAAGATTGCAGATTCGTTGGGAAGACTTTTCTGGGCAAATTTGGCTGCTTGCATCTTGCACGTGGCTTGAACATAAACATCGGGAGTCAAAACTTTTGATTTACGAAAGGTGAAACAGTCACGCAAGAGTCCAACTATTGCATCACTTAGATTTTCAAAAAGGTAGATTCTGAATATTCCGCATAGACCATATTGCTTAGTGCTGTTTAATTTGACTTTGGACTTTTCACTTAATATCCCTAATCATTCAAAGAACGTGGAAATAAAATAACCATAAATTTTCTTAAAACGGGCAATTTGGATGTCGTTCTTGGTCTGTATTAATGACCGACCGACCGACCGGCAAAGCTTCAAACAAAGAGGTTGGGCTGTTCACTTCATTGATTTGGAACAAACCCTAGAGTTTTTACACCGATGAGAGACCAAGAACTATGAAAGAGTTCATAGAATAAACTTTTCAAGTGCCCTTCCCTCTTTGTCCTATCTTAGTCACATTCAGTGCCCTTGAGCTTGATGGGGAATATGGAATCTGAGTGCCAGAATAGTCAACTTAGAAGAGTCAGCATTTCGATACTAACCTACCAAAAAGAAAAGTCCCATTCAAATTTTTTACAACTTTAATTTTTTCTTTTTTTTGACCACGCGATGAAGGTGAAGATTCTTGAAAGGGTCATTTGTCAGATTGATTGATACACTTTTGGAGTGGAAAATTGTGCAAAAAGGAAAAAATTTACATTTCAACCCTAAACATTTTATATTTATGTTAATTCAATTTTAATTTTTTTTTGTATCATTTAGATTCTAAAGCTCTTGCATTTATATCAATTTAGTTCATCCGACCAACTTTGGAAGGCCTAGAATAACATGGACGCCTAACGATGGCGTGAATAATTTTTAATATTTATTTTAAGATTTTTTTGATTTTTTTTTTTTTTTTTTTCTTTCTTTCTTCTATCTCGGCTTGATGAGGCCGACGAGATCGCCCTCGTTGGCCTCACCCAAATCCGGCCTTGGCGAGACCTCAGCCCCTGGCTGGTCGTCGCCGATGACCGGCTAGAGGTAGAAAAAAGAAAGAAAAAATGGAAAAGAAACAAAAGAAAGAATAACTTTAAAAAATCTCGAAATATTATTAAAAATTCTCGTCTTTGATGTTCACGGTGTCTGATGTTCACGTCATCACTAATAGATTAGAGTCGGTCGATGGACTAAATTGACACAAATAAGAAAATGTTTAGAACCGAATTGGCATAAAAAAATTGTAGGACTGAATCGGCCCAATTGTTAAAGTTCAAGATCGAATTGATAAATTTAAAAGATTTATGGTTGAATTGGTAAAAATACAAAAGAATATTATGATTTTTTTGATAATTTTTCCATTTTGGAGAGTAGGAATTTGGAGAGATGACGATAATTATAAGCGGAATCGAACCGATTCTTATAATTCTAGCGTTCGTTCTAAGCCTTATCTTTTTAGATGACACCTCGCCAGCCTAGCTCCCCTTTTATATACGAAGCACGTGGAGACAAGATCCGACGGCTGCATAATGGAAGATAAGTACGAATAATTAGATGAATAATTCATCCACCAAATTATAGAAAAATACATGAAATCCATACTTGTTGAGTCTCTGGCCTAGGACAAGGATCGCTAATCCCTCTGATAAGGTAGATTTGTACGCACATAATGTTACCAAACAAAAATTAGTACGTAGAATTCGTAAAATACATCGATAAAAGTTTATCGTATGACTTGTATATTTGAATACTCGCGAAAATAATTGATACTATCGCACAATATTCTCACCTTCAAATCAACTGTAGAGGATATTTTGGCTCCGTTTGTTTTCGAGAAAATGAATGATTTAAAAAATATTTAATAAAAAAATAATTTTTTATATCGCTTAAAATAATTAATCAATAATAAATAATTGTAATATCGACAATAACGTATGTCTTGATATTTTCGTGGACGACAAAAGTATTTTTGGTTTATTTATTTTTGTAGGTGATACAAGTGAATCATTTGTTTTTCGCGAAATAAACATACCCTTTGAATAACTTGTTATAATTGCGTGTACTCAACAAGAAGCAAGATTTGTGGTAATGGCGTTCAAAAGAAAGTGGAAGCTGAAGAAGAAGGGGAGAAGAAGAAGGTGCAGGCTGACTAATTAAGATGTTAATTTTTTTTTGGTAGGAGTTAAGATGTTAATTTTAGATGGTTACGAAATTTGCTCGCGTGTTCTATCTAGGTCACTACATGGAGTACATTCATTTGAGAATAACATTATGGACCTTAGCTAGAAATCTTGGCACCCTTAACCATCATATGTCTAGATGAACCATCTATGCTTTATTGCTTGGGTCCAAATCTTGAGAGGATTTTAAAACTAATGCACCAGATTGCATGTTTAAAGATTGTCCCCTAAGATCTCATCTCCACGGGCCCACATGCATCTCGCCCGTCCCGTCCCGTCCCGAGGCAAGCGAGACGAGTTTGCTCAAAATTCCTCACTCCAACGGCGATCTACCACCATCCTAGCACTTCTCCTATTATTTCATCAACCATTGATAAGTTGTTTTATTTGTCCTTAGATGTTACGCTTTCACGCAAGTTACGGAATGCTAAGCTATCCAAAGACCATCTTCTTTCGGGTCATATTTGTTGGCTTCTAAATGAAATCGCTAATATGTAATTAAAAATTTTTCGCAATCATTTAAAAAGTTATTCAAAATTTTATATGTGGATTTGTTTGCTATTTGAGTCTCATCAAAGGTTTAGCAATCGGCAAATCTTAAAACAAAAAATTCAAAATGCGTGAGAAAATCTAAGAAAAAAGCAAGGGAAGTAGAAAATAATCCAAATAAAGTGGAGACATATAGGTAGAAACAATAATACAATATTCTTACACTAGCAACAAGAACAGCATCTAACGAAAACCTCAAAAAAGGGAAAAAGTTTTACATCTCCATCGTCGAAAAATGCTGCCACCAAAGCCAAACGGGGAAAAAGGAGGAGAAGAACAACGTGAAAGAAACGAGCACAACTTGAGGATCACGCATTGAGAGCTTCATCGTTGCAGCGCTACGATGGCGGAACTCATCCGTTCGAGTCACTTCGATTCGCCGTCCTCTCATGGTTCGTTGCATGCTCTGTTTCTAAACCTCTCTGATTTCCCGTTTCCTTCTTCCTTTTGTGTTGATGGTTTTAATGACATTCGCTCGTTGGGCTTTCGTTCTGGATATTTGATTCGGGCGCTGTTGTTGCTCCTCTCTGGGATTCGAGAGATTGGCCGATTTCGCTGTCCCCGGATATTGCAGATCCCTCCATGCACTGTTATTTTATAGGCGCCTAGTCGCTCATTTCTAGGGTTCTTAGTTTTAGCTGCGGGATTGGGAAAATCATGAGCCTCTTGGCTTTAAATTTACTCTCAATTTAAGTGTTTTTTTTCTTTCGGATTCTCTCTCTCTCGGGCGAGTAAGATGTGACCTCCGGTAATCTGTTCACTAGCTCCAAGTCGGTGTGCTTTTCACTTGTCTGAATTTGCATGCAACTCTTGCTTCAATGGGTAGTTGCAATTTGGTGTGTTTCAATTCTTAATGTTTTGCTCTGCTTATAGGAGGTAATTTCCTGCATGTCCCTGGATTTCTTGTCTTAATTCGGGGAAAGTTTTGGCCGTGACATAGAAATCATTTTTTTGGGTGTCTATGTCGAGTGCAGAAATTGAGGAATTCAGCTGATAGGCAAGCGGCTGTTCCAATGAGGGAGTTCAATGGTGCAGCTTATGCGACCATCCATGAAGTGCCGTCTTCACTTAGGGTTGATAACTTTCGAAAAGTATCAGTCCTTCCTCTTATTTTCCTCATCTTTTATGAGGTCTCCGGCGGCCCATTCGGGGTCGAAGATAGCGTTGGGGCTGCTGGTCCTCTCTTAGCCCTTCTAGGATTCTTGGTCTTTCCGTTCATATGGAGTGTCCCCGAGGCATTAATCACCGCTGAAATGGGCACCATGTTCCCCGAGAATGGCGGTTACGTGGTTTGGGTTTCGTCTGCAATCGGTCCCTTCTGGGGATTTCAGCAGGGCTGGATGAAGTGGCTTAGTGGGGTCATAGATAATGCCTTGTACCCAGTGCTCTTCCTCGACTATTTGAAATCAGGGATCCCCGCCTTGGATGGCGGGTGGCCTAGGGGAGTTGCGGCATTAGCTTTGACGGTGCTTCTTACATACATGAATTATAGGGGTCTGACCATTGTTGGATGGGTTGCGGTTGCACTAGGGGTTTTCTCGATTCTCCCCTTTGTGGTTATGGGGCTTGTGTCGATACCCAAGTTGGAGCCGTCTAGATGGTTGGTGGTCGATATTCACAACGTGGACTGGAATTTGTACTTGAACACTCTGTTTTGGAATCTGAACTACTGGGATTCGATAAGCACCCTGGCTGGAGAGGTTGACAACCCGAAGAAAACTCTTCCAAGGGCTCTATTCTATGCTCTGATCTTGGTTGTTCTCGGATACTTTTTCCCACTTTTAATTGGAACCGGCTCTGTCCCATTTGACCGTGAGCTTTGGACGGACGGTTACTTCTCCGATATTGCCAAAATCATCGGAGGTGTTTGGTTGAGGTGGTGGGTCCAAGCTGCTGCAGCTATGTCCAATATGGGAATGTTTGTTGCTGAGATGAGCAGCGACTCTTTCCAGCTCTTGGGCATGGCTGAGCGGGGCATGTTGCCCGAATTTTTGGCTAAGAGGTCTAAATATGGAACCCCTCTGACTGGAATTCTGTTCTCCGCTTCCGGCGTGATTCTGCTTTCATGGCTGAGCTTCCAAGAGATTGTTGCTGCAGAGAACTTCTTGTACTGTTTTGGAATGATCTTGGAGTTCTTAGCATTTGTGAAGTTGAGGATTAAGCATCCTAACGCATCTAGGCCTTACAAGATACCGGTCGGGACAATTGGAGCAATCGCTATGTGCATACCTCCAACTATACTAATAGGCGTTGTTCTTGCTCTTTCTACCCTCAAGGTCGCGATTGTCAGCCTCGTGGCTGTGGTAATCGGTTTCATAATGCAACCCGGTCTTAAGTACGTCGAGAAGAAGAGGTGGCTGAAATTCTCAGTCAGTTCCGATCTCCCAGATCTCAATAATGACATTAGTCAGGAGAGCACTGTTTCGTTGGTGGATTAGATCATTGGTCATCATATGCTAAAGTCCAACAAGGCTGTTTCATCGGTTTGATGCAAAGACATCCTAAGCAAAATGCTCCTCTTGTGAGTTCAGGCGCGCGTTTGGAAAGGATATCGAAGGAGTGCTAATATGCTCAAAAGCTCTTTTTTCTCAGAAACTGCCTTTGCATCGAGGGTACGGGGGTTATCAATTTTTTATCTCAGAAACTGCCTTTGCGTGGCAAAGCTCTGCAAGCCGTGGCAGAATCTATTTTTATCGCTCGAGTTTTAGAGTGATGATAGATGGGGAAAATTGGTTGGGAAAAGGAGAATAGGCTAAGCTTGTTTGGTTTGTATTTGTAATGTTGTAGCCTAAGCATCCATCTTGATGCAGCATCAGAAAAAGTTTACCAATTATCGATGTAGTTTTATAAATATCTTGCGGAGATCATCAAGGCAGCGATAGTTCAGCTTACGCCACTTGTGTTGCTTTTCCAGTGCAAATACTCATCGAAGAGAAGCCATGATGGTATGGCCCAAACCAAATCTTAATCAACAACCAAACAAGAGCTTGCCTGCTCTTGTTCTGATGATGTCACATGCTGAAGGAGCTGAAGCAAAAGGAGTATGACCAGAACCTAGGAAGAATGAACTGGTCTACGTTGACACACAAAAGCCAATGTTCGAGACTCCATAATCTGAATGGTTGGCCATTTCGGAGCTACCTAAATGATCATCACGCTAACAAGCTCCTTGTTCCTTCGCTCCTCCACCAACAACTAGTCAAATGGAGGATTTGGCAAGTTGATCCGTCTATAATCCGTTCGAAGAAGATGGTGACAAAACAGCAACCATATTCAACCATAGACAAATATTTATTGATAATTAAGGGGAGTGGATAAGAATAATTGAGGGGCTCTAGCCTATGAACTGTTGAATTAAGGCACCTTCAACCAAAAAAATAAAAATAAAAGATAAGGCACTGAAATCTGATGCCATCTGTTCGAGCAAAAGCATTCATGTACATGCATTGAAATCTACGACCACGTTTAAAGAACGAAAATAGAGCGCTTTCTAACCTAAGCTTAATTTGATTATGCTGCCATCGCATGACTGTCACCATTAAGGCAGAATATGCGCGGAATCAGAACTAAGATCAAATGACCATGCCCCTCCTCACACTATGTATAGATTTCAAAATCATGACACCGTGGCAATGGGACTTTGACGTTGTGACAATATCACGACAACTTTCGATATTCACCTGTGGATCCATCTCCTAGTCATCTTGCTAGCTCAACACTGTTTTCTATATGCACCTAGCAGAGGCCGCGCCAACAGAATCAGAAAGGCCTAGGTACCGTTACAAACAACATAAACGAAGACATCAATGACAGCAGACACCAAGCAAGCAGAGAACCCCCAACATATTGCCATGACTCTTCGTTAAGGAGAACATTCTGTAATACTATTTGGAAACAGAGGTACTCAGTCGACAGCCAAAGAATATATGCATTCAGACAGATGACAAAAGCAGCTCATAATTCTAACGTAACCTGTAAATACAAAGGAATGCCGTATGACCACAAGACACTAGTGCTCGGCAAGCTACACCATAGAACCCTCAAGATTATCATAACAATGCACGGAATATTGATGTCATTGTAATCAACCATTACTTCGAAATCCGTGAAGCAACGGCTCGAGATCCCCCTGAGATACTTTATTTTCCAAAATGGACACTACTAAGCCCATTACAAGGCCAAAGTGAATAGTTCCTCTTTGACAAATTAGAGGATCCAACACTCTTTAACATCATTACGAGTACAGCTTACACACGACGCCTCTTCGGAAGTCGGCAACCATTATGGGGACGCCGAGTTGTGTCCTCAATGTACACGATCGGGTTCTGGTTCCCTCGAGCATTTGTAAATCCCTCTCTCCAGCTCATGATTGCTTGTCGTTTCTTCTTGAAAAAGGTAAAACCTTTCACTTTCATCACAACAGACTTCAAACCCAAACTCCTAGACAGTCGCCCCACGTGTTCAGCAGTCGCCTCAGCAGCATATCTAGATAGCTTTGGGCCTCCCTTCATTTCCGGCAAACACCCAGCCGATGCGCCAATCTTCTTTCTACCTTTAGAATCAGTCACGGTAACAAACGTATTGTTGCGCATAAGCTTTATGTGGACAAAATCGACATCTTGCTCCATGTTGTAGCGAGGATATTGAAAACCACCAAGGGCTTTCCCTTCTTCCTCTATGATTCCCCTAACATGATCCATGAACCTGGAGCCAGTGCCAATCTCAACATCCTTTTGAGTTGAAGAGTGGATGAATCTCATCCGGGTCAAATGGGAAGGGTTAACCATAAGCGCCCTTAAAGCATTAACATCATAAACCGTGGAAGCTCCATATACATTTCCATACATTTTTATCGTTGAAACATCATTCACATGGGGAGGTATGACTTCTCCTGGCCCAGAAGATCCTGCTAAAATGAAATGGTCCATCATTCCTTGCCTAATAACCACGGCCTCCAAACCTAAACTTGTTCATGAGATCTCTAGTCGCAAACAAAATTCAGCAATTTTTCTCCAAATGATCAGAGAGCACAATGACGAAACGGAGATACAAACCTTAAAATTCGAATAAACAACGAATGGCAAATTCAGCAAAACAAGCACGGAAAGCATGAAGCAGCACGATGAAGTGTAACATAAACCGCCAAGTATCTGATCATCCTTGAAGTCCCACGATAGTTCCTAATCGCCGCAGCTAAATGGCAATCTAAAGCGATGCGCTAAGACGACATGCCAATCCCAAAATCCAAATTTGAAGTGTCAAGAAACAATTTTGAACAACGCAAACCAAGGCATCTTATCAACCAGTAGCTCGAGGCGCTTCCGCAGCGATTCTTGCAAATCAAGCAACCCGGAGGAACCCCAAAATAAGAAAAACAACAAAGAAAAGCCACTTGCCTGATGACTGCGATCTTGAAATGAGACCATGGTGACGTTGAAGAAGAGAAGACGAAGAAGATGCGAGTCTCTGGTTCGAATCGAAGATTTTGGAGATTAAGGAGCGAGCATGGCGATTCATGGTAGAGAGCGAACTCATTTCTAGCTTCTCTCTAGGGTTTGATTCTTCACCCAAAATTGCTCGGCAAGTGAAACTCTGGAGTTCGAAGTTCATTACCGAACCGGACCGAATCATTCGGGTCGGGTCAAACGAGTTCAGGCCCAACCAACATGGGCTTGGACTCTTTGACCAAGAAAAATTTCAATAGGCCTCACAAGCGCCTGGCATTTTTCATCATCTTCGCGTCTTCTCCTGCTGTAAAACCTCGGGGGAAGAGAGATCGAAGCCGTTTCTGGTCTGATACAATACGACTAAACGAAGAAGGAGGAAAAAAAAATGGGGAAGCATCCGAGTTCAGCTTCTTCACGTTCCGGTGAGGACCTCCACGCAGCCGCGAGATCCGGCGACCTGAGAGCCGTTCTGTCGATACTTGCCGCAAACCCTCTGGCCGTCAATTCCAGAGATAAGCACTCCAGAACTCCGTATCCTCCCCTAATCAGTCGCACCCTCTTCTGCTTCTGCTTCACAAATACTAGGAAAAGCTGTTTACTGGTTCTCTCTCTTTCATGTCTGTTCATTTCCTTTTGGACTGGTGGAACTTTGCACGATTGCTTGATGCTCGTCGCTGATTGGGATCGGCATCGCCGGATTGGCGTGGTATGTGGGGATCGAACCCACCATTTACTTGGTAAATTGGCATCTTTCGGTTCTTGACTGTTATGCAATATGCGGGGAGAGAGGCTGCTGATCCTGGAGTTTGTGTGAAAGTTAGTAATTGATGAGAAGGAGTGGTGATAGAGTTACAGTTGTGTATGCTTGTGTGTGGGAGATTATATGAGGTTCCACGGTGGACGAAGTTGGTGCATTTGTGTCCACTGGTGTGCTCTGCGACTTGCTTAAGGAAAGAGAACTCCTTGTCCTTTTTCAATAAATAGTGTTGAACACTTTCTTTTTGCACTTAGGGTGAAAAATTCCATTCGATGGACTGAAATTATGAACTTGCGAGGATAGAGACATGAACCGAATGAGACTAGGTGCCGGCTGCTGTCTGGACAGTTCTTGGTTATGTCGGTGCTGCTGTGTTTAATGCTGAATTTATTAAAAAATGTGTCCCGAGGCTCAAAGGCCATCTTCAGCTGTTGCTTTTCTCATTGCTTCAGCCTTGTTCCTAACTACAATGTTTCCCTGATGCGATTCCTCTGAAACTAAGGCTTGCAAGTTAATTTGTTCCACTTGTAGTGAGGAAATCTGTTGAGCTATGGTATTCTTTGGCATTGGTAAATCTTTCCCTCTAAGCTGATAAGCATCTGCATCAGAAGATTACTGTAAATGGGTGTTGTTCAACAATTGCTTTTTATTTTTTTTTTTATCTAACAATAATTACTTGTTTGAGAAGGGCAATCTTTGCAAATCCTATACATTCCCTCTTTCATGTTAAATCAGACTGAGAGTTTCCTTGTTAATACTCTTTCACAAGCTTCATCTGTGACTGAGGTTAGATATCAATGTCTTCAATCGGTCATTCATTGGAGATTATACTATATTTACTTAATCCACAATGTTATCTGAATACCAAGGTCGAGCTTCCAGCATAGGACAATTATTTTCTTACTGGCCTGCTATTGCCTTCCTTTTCTTTTTGAAACTGTGATTACTTTCTGCTTCGGGGTTTTGTTCATACTGCCATTTTCTTCCTTGACCTGACATACTCCATTAGACTCCATTTAGCAGCATGGTCTGGACAGGCACAAGTGGTCACTTATCTCTGCCAGAACAAGGCTGATGTCGGGGCTGCTGCCATGGACGATATGGGGGCAATTCACTTTGCTGCCCAAAAGGGACATTTGGAAGTCGTACGCACGCTTCTTTCAGCTGGGGTCTCGGTTAAAGCTTCTAATCGCAAGGGCTTCACTCCACTACACTATGCAGCTCAAGGGTCCCATTTGGAGCTCGTGAAGTACTTGGTAAAGAAAGGTGCTAGCCTGAGTACCAAGACAAAAGCTGGGAAAACCTCTGTTGATCTTGCAAGCAGCGAAGACATTCGCTCCTTTTTGGTAGAATCTGAAGAATCATCTAAAAAAGGCGAACATCCTGATCCTGGGAAGCAAGCTGAAGCCTCTAGTACGAACTTATCTTCTCATGAGAAATCAGAAAATAGTCATGAAATGTCCAGGAATTCTGAAGAGGAGGATGAAAATGCAAAGAGAAAGGGTAATGACGAGGAAATCAGGGAAGCCTCTCAACCTAAAAAGGCAAAGGTCGCACTTAATCATCTTACGAGTGCAGATGATGCGCAAGATGATGAAGAGAACTTTTGAGGCTGTTGTGCAAAGTTTTGATCAATTTGCTTTGTATATTTGGTAACTGACAAAACTGCACTAACTTAGGAGGGCTCGTTCTTGGATGTTAATGTTATTGTAATGTTTCACTGATTAAGGAATAGAGGTTCACTAAGTTTACTCTCGTCAATTTTTGGTCCTTGTATCATTTGTAATGTGTGTGCTGGTTGACATAGCATAGCTTCATATTGTGGTTTAAGGCTTAAACGCAGCAACCGATGAGTTCAGTGCAGGGTGTGGCGTGGCATCATCGAGTTGATCTGTATCTCATCTTCCTCTGAAAGTTGAAGACATTCCATCTATCTAACGCACCATGCTTGGCTCGATGTCTGAATTATACATCTTCTTACTAATGAATTTATTTATCAGTGTCAGGAACATTAGCTTTCACGAATGTCATTCATGTTTGTTCTTGTGTTTGTTCTTCGGACGACAGGAGTAGAGGATCAACTATGCTGACAGAATCTGCCTTTGTATTTCCGTTTTTCTTTCCTGTCAATAGAAAAACAGAAATCCCACGAAAATGGAGAAGAAATTGAAGAGAGAGGTGGTGACAGTTATTGGCATGGCAATGGTGGCACTGCGGAGCGAGGAACTGATGTGGTTGGCGGCACGCTGACGAGGCGGCGGTTGTTGTGGTGGCGACGGTGTTGGATGAGGGACGCAAAGCAAATTAAGTGCACAGGTAGCCCATCTTTAATCATGCATACCCGGCAGCGTCAATTGTCGGGTTCTCTTATATCGAAGTAACATCGTCTGAATTCGTGTCTTCCTGGCACGAATGGTCGTTCAACAACGAGAATGCTTAATTACAAGGGACAAGCTTAATTACATTTGCATTCGGTCTTCTGGTTTGGTGCTTGTTCTATGCCAGTGAAGAAGAGGACCAGAGTCCAAGTAGGAATGCATGAAGAAGAGGTCAATCATGTTTCAAGCAACAATCCGATGCCGTCTCTCTCAACAACGAGAATGCAAAAGAAAACAAATAGTCTGAAATCGCCAGTCAGATCCCATGGAATTATACTTAGTGCTTGCAACTTAATTATTGGGAAAGTAAGATTAGGGAAAATTTTAAAAACAAAAAGCACCATCGGGGGCTCCACCTGACACGATTTAAGAGAGGGTGCTCCGGCCCTCTCGACAGCAACCTTGGCAGCGATTGCGAACTCCATCCCAATCGCCCGCAGATACATCTAAACGCAAAAGATGAAAGTTTCTGGGATCTTTCCAACCTTTTGTAAAACGAAAATTGGTACTATATGCTTCGCATGCGTTCAGGATTGCGGTCAAAGGGAAATTTTAGTTAAATTTCTACGTTTCCGTAATGCCTTTGATTAGTACAATAATCATGCATGCCGCCTTGTTTCGGCAAGTTGTTGGATATATCGAGGATGCGAATCTCCCTTTTCACATGTGTATTGTACGACCATCGATGTCGGTTTAGAGACGGGTGTCATGAGAATACTCGTTCCACCACGCGGTGTGTGCTTGCTACACGTTTTATTTTTTAACTTTTGCTGATTTTTATTGCGGCATATTTACAATATTATAACTCGTTCATATACGGAAATTTTGGAAAAACATGATATTTGTGCACATGGCGATGCGAAGCTTGGTAAGTTAGGAATCGTAAATCAATAATGCATAATTTCTATCGAGTTCCTAGAAATTATATCAGCAAGTGCTCAGCCAACGAACTACTTAGCCTGAGATTAAAACAAAAAAACCGGGTACAAATTTGAGTTTGACGCGCTTATTTTATGCTCAAAGCTTGACTCTATCTCCATGAAACGCCCTTTGACATTTAAGATTGACTTGACTTGGTATAGCAAGATGGAATACTCCGATTTAACTTATGTAGCAAGTTGTCTGGTCTCTTTCTAAGTGTTGCTAAAACTCCATCTAGTTATCATAAATATTTCCCTAAACATGTCGCTTGTATTGCTTACAATAATTAATTAATGGGAAATATTCTTGTCATTGATTATTCATTTTTGTAAGAGATACAAGATATCACTTTTTAGAAAAATATTTTCAAAATCATTCGTTTTTCCGAAACAAGCAGAGCCCAATAAGTAAATGTTAAGCTGCGTTTGGTCGTCCGAATTTCTAATCGAGAATAGAATTGGATATGATTCGATATGAAATCCAGAGATTTTGCCATATCCTATCAAGCGTTTGGTAATCGCAGTAATATAGCCGGATATGTTAATATCATATTGTGTTCATTACTTAATATTTACAATATATCACAAGTCTGGTAAGAAAAAGAAAATATAGCCATTCATCTTTGTGATTGTGAAAAGTTTTGCCTCTTTGGTTATCTTCGTTAAACTTCAATTTGAAACACAAAGTTACAGAGGAGAAGGAGGTTTGGCTCTTCTTATGCTTTTCTTAGACTTTTGATGTGCATCGGAAAGCTACGAAGGACAAGAAGCTTTACTCTCGTTGTTTTCGTAGATGTTGATCGTGAACTAAAAATTGCAGTCATGAAACTTTCACATGAACTAAAGATATAGGAGAGAAGAAGACGAAGATGCTAGTTTTTTTTTTCAGAACTTTCATTGCTCCTCGTTCTTTGGAAATTAGAAAAATCATTTTGAAATTTGAATATATTCACTTAAAATATGGGTTTTTCTACTTCATTTTTACTTATTTTTTAATTATAAATCTTTTTTTTTCATTATTTTGATTACCTTCCGTCATTTCTTAATAAACATTTTCATGAAATAATAAACTATACAATTATACTTAAAATATGTGGTGATAGAGATACAAGGATATATATATATATATGTATATAGACACACACACACACCTACAAACTATATATTATAAAGAAGAAAGAAATTAAATTATTAATAAGATTTATAATAAATAAAAATGAAATTTTTTTTTATTTTGAGTTTTCTTTTTAACATTAGAATTCAAATATATTTAAATATAATACTTATTTTATTTTTATTATATGAGAAGTTTGTTATTTAGAAAAGTAGTTTTTGTACCACGAACAAAAGAAATCCTATTCACATTTTTCCCGCCTCCCCCACAGGATAATTATATCCTCTTGATATCCCACTGTATCCTATCTTGAGTAGGAACCGAACACAAGATATGATAAAATTTATCCTATCTAGACTTTTATCCCGATTGCCAAATATAGCCTTAGAGAACAACCGAAGATTAGAATGAACTCGGAAAACTACGTAACAAATCACTAGCGCGATCATTCAAGAAGGACTGCTTTCTCCCTCGTCCAACAAAATGCCTTGTCAGCATTCTAATAAAATAAGACAAGAAGATAAATTAAAAATTATATTTTTCTGGTCAAAGAAAAATAATTGAGGCTGGGATATTATCTATTATATTAACCTTGATAATGAACACCGGCCCACCGTTAAGAATGTTTTTCATTGGACCAAAACTTTCCTCTCTCTCTTTTCCGGCAACAACGTTGACTAAGTATCGACACTAAGACCGTCCTGTTTTTTGGGTGAGGTGGGTTTGAAATTAAGGCCATTTGGAGTTGATCGGGGCTTGATTAAGAGGGTGTGGAATTTCGATTTAGATTTCAATTTCAATCCATAATGGTCTACAAACCATATACGTAATCATGACCTCGTTCGCCAATCTCCTACATTAAGCATTGATATGTACACTTGAGCATGGAGCGCGAAAATAGATTTAAAGAGCCCCTTTGCACAATGAGAAAAGAAGAAGAAGCTAAAGGATGAAATGAATAACGGGTTAATTTTCAATGGCAGCTCCGCGTGCCGTTTTCTTTGGCCTTTCGATTTTGATAACTTAGAAATCATAACGAACCTCTTTGATAGTGACGATGTTGCAAAAATCTTTGGGTTGGATGGGATAATATAGTCATGTTATGCCTAAATATATCTTATTACCAAAAGGGTCTTGGTGACTAGTGCCTCTCGAGGGCCAGTTGAGGAAATATGCGATCTATGCATTGAAAATTATAACTCTCTCTAAATACTTGGATTTTTTAAAATAGGTGGTGAATGCCTAATCAAATTGATCAATTCATGTAGGAACAAAGTTCAGGTCTACTAGTCTGTCCCGATCCATCAGCATCATACATTAGTGCACTTTCTCTTACCATCTGATGTGATGATAGTCAGGTTATTTCATCGTGACTTATTTTGAATTCTCAAAACTTTTGTTGCTCCATCCCCATAGGGGCAAAAAGTCTGTTACTTTCTCGGCTATGCAATAAAAGGCTCCGAAGAAGTCAAGATAAGAGAGTACTCGTCTTTGAATGAGTTTACTGCTCAGATGCTTTCCACAGTTATTTGCTTTGCACTTTATATCACCGTCACCCAGCATGCGATGATTCATTTTGATATGGCTAGAAGAGAAAAGTAGAAGAGTAAATTAAAAACCTTAAAATTTCTCTCTTTTGCCCTCTTACAAAAATTTGAAAGGTAGGTTAATTTTCGAACCTGACTTTCAGTTTCGTTCTTCCCAATCTCTCTTGATCTCCAAATTGACTTGAGAATTAATCTAGCCCACGTGTCGGCATGGGACACCGGGAGCACCATTGGTTGCGGTACATGAGTCTCACACGGAAACATCTCCCTCCCCGCGAAAGCGTGTTCTCAACTTCCACGCTCGTTAAATAACAGAAACTGAGCTCGTGGTCTCTTTCATGGCTGACCTCACTTCTTCGGCTCTCTCTCCCTCAGGTACTATCTAAACCCTTTCCCTTCAATAAAATCTCATGAATAGTAACTTTCCAACATCTTTTGCCGAAATGCACGTCATTGGCGCGATAAATTCCACCAAGAAGCACGTCTTCTGCTATCGATTTCAACTCTATTTACCGCAATTCGGAAAATCTGCAATTCGGTTTTAATCCGGAGGAAACTGACAAGTTCGTGCCGGAATCTTGTCAAACTCAAAAACGATTCAGATTCCGTCTCTCCTATGATTATTTTATTGACAATAGAGCGGTGTAGACGGTCGGAAATGCTTAACAATACTCGGTTCCTGGATAATAAAATATTGGGTAGCGATAGCGTCTCCTCTAGGTTTTGAAATTGAGCTTCTATGGCAGCCTGCTGCTGACCTTGTTATTGCGTGTGTGTCGGGCTTGGGTTGAATTCGTTCAATTGGTAGTCATCATATTCTTGGCCTGTTTAGGAGAGCACATTACTTTCTTGTTCTGTCGGGTGCGAATTGGTCTGCCGATTATATGAGCTGGTTTATCGCAGACGGGTTGTTCAGGATTTTAAGTCTGAATTGAAGTCCTCGATCAGTAGATGCGCAGATAGTTCGGTGTATAGTTTGCCTGCTTCTTTTGAAGGCACTTTGCGGAAACTTTGATTGCAGGATTGCAAAGTTTCATTCCGTCACAAATTTGTGTTGCTTGAGCCCGTTTTTGTCGCCGGTAGCTGTCAGGGGTGGGGGAGAAGTGGCATGAGAGGGAAACAAGGGAAGCACTAGCAATAGTTCTTTCACAAAGCTAGAAGGATTTTATTACCCTTAGTTCAGTTTAGGGAGAAAACAGCTTTCTTGACATGGAGGGAAGGGGGTTTTCGGGATTTTACAGAAATTCTAGTGAGGAGATGTTCCTCAAAGCCCTGATGGAGAGCTCAGTTGGAATGCCCATTCCGACAATGGAGATGTTGGGATTCAAGAATTTATCTCAAAACTTTCGCACAGATAGCGAGGAGCTCTTCAAAAGCTGGCTCACAAATGCAGAGGCAAGAGTCTGCATATCTTCGTTTAGCAGCTTTGACTTTTCACTTACAGCCACTGTTCAAGATTGAAGTATGTGTATAGGGTTTTCATGATCCATTCAGATGGGGAGTCATTTGAAGCTTTTCAAGATTTTACAATCAAGCCGCGCTCATCATCAGTACTCAACCATGCACAGTAGTTTTGTTGATAGATGTCCAAACAATTGCCACTGGTTTTCTAATCTTCCTTCTCAATTTTTTTTTTTTGACAACACGCTGATTTTTTTCACCGAATTAGAAAATAGTGGTTTGTAGGAGAATTTGATTCCTTTCTGCTTTGAAGTAAGTCACTCACTTCCAGAAGATCATTAAGAGTAGTTCAGCAATGTTTTTGCAGAAGTATGACATTATCAGTGTCATTCTCTCTTTCCTTCTGGCAATTTGGAGTGTGAGTGCTACTCACTGGATGCATCACCTAAGTGGGAAGTTGGGTTATCAATTAGGCGAGCATGAGCCTTATTCTCATTTTAAAATGAACACCATGAAAGCCTCAATTTTCACTCTTCAGTAGCAACAAAAGTGGCATGGTGACTAGTTAAATGTGTGCAACAGATCACTGACAAGTATAGTAAGAATTATGGTCCAGTAGAGGCAGGATAATCCAGGCATCAGATGGGACGTATTACCCACTAATGCATTAGTGGAAGTGGTTTCCTGTTATTATCTCTAGGGTAGTAATTTGCATATTGATTGACATGAGCCTGTCTTAATGCAGCACTTTTTTGCCTTTTGAAAACAATTAACTAGATACTCAAATGTGCTTTTCCCTTGCGCCCATGAAAGTTAACTTTTGTCAGAAAAATGCTCTCGCGATAGTAGGCTGGAAAAAAATTATAGTTTGGTTTGCAACTGTACTTCTCAGATTCTCCACCTCCTGCACATGCAGAAGGCAGCTTCTTCCAGTTGTCTGTATTTAGGCAAAAAAGTAATCCACATGACTACTACTTAGGACTTTCATTCAAGACCGCATTGCAGTTTGTTTGCCATCTATTCATGAACTGTGAGAAGATGACACTTATGCATAAAGATGTACCTGATATATTATGAAAATACTTGAGTGTTTCTTGAGAAGGTTTTAGCCTGAAGTTTTCTTTTCAAGAAACCTCCTTTTCTTTCGGACTGCACTGACTTTCCTCTATTTACAGAATCATGGCTACAATTCACCAGGTGCAGCACATCGCCCACGGCAGGCATCGAGGAGGTGATTCTATAAAACTTCTTGACCTTTCACTCTCCCACTTCTCTTTCTCTCTCTCTCTCTCTCTCTCTCTCTCCCCCCAAAAAAAAAAAAAAATGCAAATATGTATTGCGAAAGTGTCTCTTAGCTACTTTCGTGTTTCTTCTCCGTAAGACCCAAGGGCTTTCAAAGAATTGAATGGGGAGCCATATGAGGTGTATATTTCATGTATGGTTCTGTAGCGTGGCAGTTGGTGCAGCTGCATAAACTGTTAGTGGATAGTGGGAACTTCTTGTTAGGGTTTATTCTTGAAGCCACAGATTGGCCCTAGAAAAGGGAATGCTTTATTCATTTAGGATTGTGGCGTTGTCCAGTTGAGTATCTGAGGATTTTGACTTGTAGCATAAATTCTTGCATTCATTGTCCACGAACTTCTACTGCATTTCGACTTTACTTTTTCTTTTTCTTTACCAAAAAAAAAAAATTTCTACTGCATTTCTTATGTGATCAGTAATTTCCTTAAAGCGTGCGTATGTGTTTCTGCCTTCAGGATATCCACAGAACTAGCAAATGTATCGAATCAAGAACAATGGGACATTCTGCAAAAGAGAAGAAGCAATGACTTGCTTTCACAAACTTGCTCCATTGCTGAAGAAATTCCAGGGGACCTCAGCCAAACTTCAAGCAGGTTGAACTACAAATTCTCCTGTAGCAGCTCTCATGAATAAGCTCTCGCTTTTAATGATTAATCCTGATATAGGACGTATATTCCATAAACAATGGAGCGTCTACTAAAAGTTCTCATAATTTTCCTCTAAAAGGAGAAGTCATTCTGTCAATGTGTAATTGCTTGACTTATTGACTCACCATGATTTGAATCATGCATCAGGAATGCCACTGAAAGAGGATGGCAGGCTAGTAACCTGTATCTTGCCAAGGTAAGCGAGATTAAAGTGATTTGAGAATTTTTACTTCAGCAGTGATTGGTTCTTATTATCCACCCTTCATGCAGGCTTGGTTTAATAGTTCACAACCAATGACGAGAAGCCGGTCTTCTGAATTACGGTATCATTCTTCCTAATGTAGCTTTTAAAGTAACAAGCAGTAGAGATCTAGAGACAAAAGTTGGTTCTGAAGAGTCTTTTTGCACATCATGGAAAGCACGTTAGAGCTTCCTGCGAGTTTCATTCTTCAAAGCATTATAGTGCTGGGCCGTTCATTTTTGAAATTCAATGGGTCATTAAAAGAGTCTGCATCTCCAACTTTTCTTTTCAACATGTTTAGTAGCAAAAATTTTCATCTCGATGTGCTCCTTGTCCTTGACAAAACAAATATGCCCTTCTTGCAGAAGGAGGTATGCTGCCATGCAGAGCACTCAAGGCACCTTGCCAATGGAAGTGACAAACAGTGGATCTTGGCATGGTGTCAAAATGAAACAAGAGACCAACAACAATAGTGGCTTCGGTGATCTCTCAATGAGCGAGATTCCTGAGCAGTTGGGAACATTTGTTTCTCCATCCAATTCATCCTCATCCAGCATGAATGCACGACCAGTCAACAATTTGGATAGAGTTTCCTCTGTGGTCAGCATGCTAAAGGGTACACTAGAACGCAAGAGGCTTGCTAATCAAATTGAGAGAGAAACTTTTGAGGATTACTCTCAGGGGTCCTTTCAAGCTCACGATGTTCTTGCCAATACTAGCTTACATCAAGGACAAGGAGATCATATCCATGAAATGTCATTAATGTTCCATGAAGCCTCTCAAGGACAGGCCCAGGATCCAGCTGTTCTACCAAGTGTTGAAAGATCTATGGACCTCGACTTTGAACAATTGATAAATACCAGAAATCCAATTAATGTGAGAGCAGTTTCCCAAGAACCTTCACAGAGTGAGTCTTCTGCCGCTGCTCCTATAGTTTCCTCTGGATTTGATGCATGTGATGGTCCCAGCAACTCGAGCCAAACTCCAAGCGCTTGTGAGAGCTCCAGGAAGAATGTTGGAAACACTATAAGTCCAGAAAATGGTTCAAGGGCCAAAGGTACAGGACTGATGTCCTTTTCTAATTTAACTCATCGAGCGGTTCAAGTTATCATATCCTGATTAACCTCGATTCTGGACTAATATTGTGCACTGAAAAAATTGTGCTGATGGCCTTCACTTTAAGCATTAGAGAAGTGTCCAAATATGGTTAGTGTACATGACAATGGGATTGCCCAATAATGCTCTTCTTGTTCTCCGTATTCAAGGAGCAGAATCCATTATTCCAGCTTCTATCAAAAGGAGCAGGAAGGTGGTTATTCAATTGTCATCATCACTGGTGAAAGGAGTGAAATTTCATTACACAGTTTTTAGAATGTTCCATGTCCAGTCTAGATTTCTCTCCCTTTCAGCCCGGTGACTCGTTACTAAATACACAGCAAATCTTTCTGGCACTCTTGTCGGCTTACCTAATTGTTACGGGCATGAATAAATATATGTATCTCACCGTAACATAAATTAATACCTATCTTTGTAGAAAAGTAAGTCCATTATTGGTGCAGCATAAAATGAAAAATGTTCTGGATATATGCTAATTTCTCTCTGATTAAGATCTGCAAGTTGGACAATTTTATTCGTCTGGTCTTTGGATTTATCATAGAAGCTAAGATAATTTGTTCTGTCCTTTTCGTGAAATGAATTCTTTACCTGGTGCAGAGTTTAGAGAACGGATCATCGACAATTTGAAAGATGATCAAAAGGTATATCTATTGATTTCAAATTGAACAAATTGACACACACATTTTCCTCTCTCTCATCTGGCTGAGTTTAACAGAGGGGAAATCTGGTGCGTTATGGATCTGTCTCATCTACTGGTTCAGGTAACATTCTCGCTATTAAAGATGTAACTTTTTATAATTCCAGGCAGATGCTTTCTTTATTAAAGAAACAGCAATATATCTCTTCTTCACTTACAGCAAACTATCAAAACTTAATTTCCATGATGACGTCTTTCATGCTGTTCAAGTATGTTTAGTTGAATTAGTCAGTAGTTAGTAGGTGGTAGTCAAATAAGGTATTTAGGGTTCGGTTGGTTTTCTTTTCTTATTGTGCTGTCCTAGACCCTGCAAAATCTATCTTATCATTTTTAAGCATTGGTTAAACTTCTTCGGTGTGCAAATTCATCAAATATGGCAGCTTGTGATGCTGTCGTTTCTGCAGGGGATAAAGGGGATCCAACGAAAAAGCGTAGAGTGGAACGATCAAGAAAGTAAGTAAACTGTATCACCAATATTTTTTTTTATAAAGAATTGACTGTGGTTTTATGTTCCACACAGAATAGTGACATATTAATGGCCTCTATTTTGCGGTTTTTTATTTTGGGTTGTCTCCTTAAAACATTAAGTATTTTAAAGAAGGTGCAAGCATTGAGTAGAAATGCGGGGTAGTTTTCTATCTCACATGGCTTTTTTTCCTTGATTGAACATTGAGAAGATAGCTGACAACTTATATCTAGAGCAGTTAGAAGCAAAAACTTGAAATTGTATTCAACCATAAAAAGGTTGTAGCAGTTATGGTGAGTGTTGGTTAATAATATTTTTCTCAATTAACTGTAATGCAATACATGTAGGGGGCACCTATATACACTTTTTGCTCTTTCCTGTCGTTGCATATCGTCCCCTCCTCTCTCTCTCTCTCTCTCTCTCTCTCTCTCTCTCTCTCTTTGTTGAGTACAGTTCTCTCTTTGTGTTTAGAAGGTGAAAGTTAGTTGCACCACTGAAGCATGAGCATAAGATTCTAATTGATCCATTCTGCCCAGTGATGTTCAGATGATCACCACACTATATATAAGTGCTAATGCTGTTTTAACTTATAGTATTGCTTTGCTTTAGAATGGCAGAGGCAAAGGAGAGGAACTCGACATCAACAATTCCACCAGATATCCAATCTATCTTGAAGCGGTGCGAAAATCTTGAGAAGGAAGTGAGATCCCTCAAACTTAATTTGTCTTTCATGAATAGGTAAAAGATGAGAACCTTTTCTGTTTACTTAAAGAAGTCATTAGATCAGTTTTTTATGCATTTCCTAAAGACACATCAAATTCTGCCAAATTGAACTTCTAACTATGGTGAGTGTTGGTTGATAATATTTTTCTCAATTAAATGTAATGCAACACATGTAGGGGGCACCTATATGTCCGCAAATCAAGCAAGGGTAGAACTAGGGGATAGTGTGCTTGAGTCAAATTAACTAAGATCATGCCTAAAGGGCTCTTTTTGGTGGTGGATCTTGATAAATTGATGCTCCTCCGTTCTAATGTTATCTTGTGAGTCTATTGCTTCTTCAATTTATTAACCAGGGTACTCTCCTTGAACCTTCCTTCAGAAAGGATTCTGAACAGACCAAGCAGATAGAAGAGCTGCAAAAGCAGAATGACGATCTGACAGAAGAAAAAGAGCGGCTCCTAGAAGTTATTGAGCGGATCCATTCGGATTAATATGTGAATATTGCTTGTTGCCTTTGTAAGGCTTGTCCGTGCCATATCAAATATATCAAATATACCTCGTTCAGGCAAAAAGCAAGAGTCCGGCAGGGAAACTCGCAACAAGCCCTGTTACCAGTTGGGATGCCCTATGTTGACTGTTCAACAACTAAAACGATGCAATGCTAATACTATGTTACTTAATGCTCTCTTTGGTTGGCAGGAATCTAACAGTGAATTACTTGCCATTTTTGTCAATTGAAAGACTCTGAATCTTGGGGAACCAATTGCTTTTTTTGTTGGTACAAATGAGCAGGAATCAAGCATTCATGTTCTAAAGTCTGCGTAATCTTGTGAAAGGCAAAAAGTCGGATGATGAAATTTGTCCTACCTTAGTTTTCATCAAAATTTTGAAGACAATTTAGCTGCCCCCTTCACTTGCATTTTTTGTTATGCCTTTCTTCTCTTTATGTCCTGCAATTTTGTGGTGTCATGCGCAAAATGAACCTCAGAGGTCGACATTTTATCGGGAAAGTAAGAATGGTGCACAACGGCTACAAAATGAGGAGTAGGACAACTGATTTTTTATTATTATTATTATTTACTACTACTACTACTTTACCCATTTCTAGCAAGAAGTGCAAAGCAAACACACAGTCCCACCTGCTTGGGGCAAACGACCAATGCCGAATGCAGAACTCTTAACTCAGGAGGAGTAAGGTAAGAAAAATTTGCAATATCTAGCTGAAGGGAAAGAAAATATAGACAGTTCATACGATATTTCATGGATTGTAGCATAGATTAAGTGATCTCTCCACCGAATACCAAGTAGCCAAAGGGGACAATGGCCAAAGACGAAGAGGATTACTGCGAAAGATGGTCAAAATGCATGGCTCATCCAACAAAACAAAAGAACACTTTCATTTCTTGAAGCTAACTAGTCGTCTTAGAAGGAATTACATGGCAAATCCACCACCAATGCCGAACGAATTACATGGCAAATCCACCACCAATGCCGAACGTCAATGGCGCCTTTGGACTGTGTCGAATTGAAAGGGAGGGTACCTAAGAATTGTAACTCCGAAAGCATAAATATAGCTAAAATATTTGATACTCCTATCCTGCCAATGGTGCTGGCATTAACTGCTCACATAACCTGTGGGTTGAACAACCCACGCAAGATGATACATCCGTTGAATTTTGTACTTTGATCTTTGTTTTCTAATGATATACGTGATAACCACTGCTCCTTCAGGATCTTTAAGACCGATTAAAGGACCCCACATAGGAGAACTCCAAAAGAGGGATCACTTTTTTCCTTATTGGTAGGAGAAGAAATGGCGAAGGGCAACTAATCGTAGCAACCCTCTTTGGTTACAACGAGAGTATCAGACCCATTGCAGAACGTTCGGTAGAGCTAGGGCCATTACTACTATTCACAAAGTCTCAACCCTCAAGAGTCAAGACATCGCTCTGTCAGCATAGCTCCACCGAAATCCCAACATGAAGAGCGCTCTTTTACTCGAGGATTGACTCATGGGCTTCCCGCAATTTGAACTGGTGATGTATAGGAAACATGGTGGGTGCTTTTGCCGCTGAACTATCTGGCTTGGTGATTCAAAAGAGAGGCACTTCACTCTTCTTTCCAGTTGCTATTAAAACTGGAGCAATTTCCAGTGCTCAGAGAATTGTTGCCACTCTATCGAATGAGCCAAGGTCCCGAAAAGGAGTTTCACCCTTGCTTCCTATCAATTCATCAGTGCATAACCTAATCAAAATCCTCCATGCCTATTAACTCAGATTCAAGTAGTTGCCTATCCCAGCCAGACGTTCCTCAAAGTAGCAATCAATAATCTCCAGTATGAGGAGACGTACAATTACAGAGTGATAATCTGAATGAAAGCCCTAGAAGAAGAAATGAAAACAAATGACAGGGTTGTCAGCCAAACAGTCTTTCCTTCTGTAAACTTAATCGTCATTGTATGCTGAAGCTGTCTGCACTGCCGAAACTTCTTTCCATCATATGATGCAGCTAAGCATTACTTCCCAATATCAATAGCACAAACTCTGAATACATGGTTCAATGCCATCAACCAGACAAACTCTTTTGTTCCAACTTAATACAACACCAAGAGTGGCCACAAAAGGTCTGATCCTGTTATGTCATCTAATGTGGTAGTGAAAGCTGACAAAGTAAAGATGATGAACAAAAAAGCTACACAGAAGGCACTTCATATGCAACAAAAATATCATCTGCCAGCCGAAAATGCATTTGTAATGCATACTCTAGAAAAGGAGATGCTCTAGCAACGAGAGAAAGCTAGGACATCCGCAGTGATAAAAGAAGTTCAACTGGTTGGTACTTCACCATAAAGACAACAGAGGGGTCTATTTTTACCAGTTCCTACACGAAAGTCCCAATAAACATTCTTTTGAGAAGTCACCTAGGAAGTAAAACTGAACGAACGTCCAGCACTTAGCATAAGAAACTTCGACCTCACTCCACGTTCTACACCATTAAAAATCCTCAACCCAATTTTAAAGTCCAATCACCTTCACCATTTTCACTACACAACGATTGTGCAAATACAAGTGCTCAAGTGAAGCAGTCCATCCAGACTAACCAAGAAGAATAGAAACTATTGCAGAGCATGTACCAAAAATTCTTGAATTAAGTATTACCTCAACATACCATTAAAACTTCAAAATTTCCAAAATTTATATTAGCTTGGCGAAACCCATATAAACACTATGGATTACAACAACTAATATTCAGTCTACAATCATACAAAGCAGCTTATGAAATGTAAATTCAACAAAAAACAGCAATGTTTTCACTCACTATAACGACCATCCACCAGCCCAATTTGCCAACATGCTATCCACACCAGTCTCCTCCAGTTACTCAATACATCCCCCTGCTATTATTCAGGATCGAACCCAGAGTCCCCAACACCGCGAAAGCCAAAAGGGGACTCACGTCCAAAGTATCGAAAATCGGTGGAATTATATTCCTAAACAAATTCAAATACGGGTCGCACAAGTCCCTAATCGCAGACAATGGCTGCCGCTCCCACGGGATGTTCGGAAACCAACTGAGCAGAACCCTAACCATCAGAACCCCGCTGTAGATATCGAGCCACTTTGCCAGACCCGCAGCAACCACCGTCAGCGGCGTGTTCAGGTACCCGCTGGGGCGGTCACGGAGAGCTGCGAAGAACAGCGGCCCCGCTGCGCACGACAGGTTCCCTCCGAGCTCTCGGACCGCGGCGAGCTCTTGAGGGCCGGGGTTCAATTTCGACAGCAAGGCAAGGACCTTATCGACCGGAAGCTTCTGGACTAGCTTCGCGATTGAAATCGACACTCCCACCGCCAGGGCGAGCACTGAACTCACGGTGCGGATCGAATCGGCGAGCTTGGCGTGCGGTGGCAGAGTGGGAGTAATTGCTGGTGGTGAGGAAGCTGCAGCTTGGGCTGCGAGATTAGGTCTTGAGGTCGGGGAGAGAGAGCGAGAGAGCGACTTGGGGAGAGAGTTGAGACGGAGGAGAGGGACAAATTGGGGCTTGGGCTCCCGAGAAACGATGGGGTTCTGTGTTGGTGGGAGGAGGGTTCGAGAGTGGAGGAGAAGGGTGGAAGAAGCCATCGCCTGGAAAATCAACCGAGAAAACAGCAGGATGCACTTTTGCCCGAGAAAACAGATGACGGTGGGGAAGTGGCGCGCCCCCTTATACAACGACGCCCCTTATCCGGCCCAAATAACAAAACCCGCATCTCATTGGGCGTCGACCGGGTCGGCCCATTACGGATAGAACAGTACCCATTACAATCATTTGGAAGTAACAAGCCCACGATGCTGGGACGGAGCCGGCGGTGGCGGCAATGCGATGATGACGATGGTGGCGGTGGTCATAGCAGTGGCTGTGACGGTGGCAATGGCGAGTGTGCAGGTGGTCTGGTGGGATATATCATAATGATGGGTTGGGAGAGGGGGCAGTTTTTTTAATGAGATGGTGATGATGATCTCGATTTCGTGGTAACGTTGATAATTATTATAAATAGATTGACGAGAACATCTATTATAAATTTTTTTTATCACGATGTGCTCTCTCTCTCAAATAATTCGCATGGAGTTATGCACTTCAACAATTATTCTCATTGGACAAAGTTCACTGTTAATTGCCCTAAACTCCCATGAACTTTGACATTGTTGCACAATTGTTCTCCAATTTTGAAAAGTCATGGATTATCCAATCCAAACTTTGGCACAACAGCCCGCAAAATATAATATTTTAATTGTAGTGGCTACCTTTCCAGTTTGCATAATCGCTGGGTGAACTAACTCTTTTTTTTTTTGTTTTTACCAAAATAACCTCTATCACATTTTCATAACTTCACCAACCGTACATCCTCTGTTTTCCCCTCATCAACAGTGTCAAATAGGTTACTTTGGTGAAAAAAAAAAAAAGGGGACAAACTTCATTTTCAAGAGACACGTAATGGTTATACATAGTAAAATTAGCAAGAGCAACACAAGTAAAAATTTACGGGGGATAACCTGAAACTTTTCAAAATGCACATGCTATTGTCAACAATGCCGAAATTTGGATTTTCTAAAGTTATGTGCTATTAAGTAATGATACCAAAATTGAAGATGGTTTCGAGCAATTATCTATAATAATTAAACGGGTGTTCGAAAAAATGTTTATCTCGATTCGAGTCAAGTGGATCCATTGAATTAGGATCATTGATTTTGTGAGTTTCATGCGAGCCCTATATTAAGCATTGCGCAAGATTAACGCGCTATAATTTATTGGATTCACTAGACTTTTGCAAAAAAAAAAAATCCCAAAATTGTGTAATAAAAAGATATTGTCATAGCTCTGCTTACAAGCTCAAACCTAGGAAAAGGGTACAAAAGAGAATGGACAAAACGGAAATTCCAAGGGACCCTCACGCCACTCGCACGTGCGTACGCACAATGAATCCAATAGATAAATTGGGACCGCACGAATTCCCGGAAAGAAGCATCGCATTTCAGTTTCCCTCTAAAACCCAGAAATGGCGCTTTACATCCCTCCTCTTTAGGGTTTTTGAAATTTTCCCTCGCTCTGTCACTCGAGCGATCGAACCAATCCCAATCTAAATCGCTTCATTTCCTCTCGCCGATCTCACAACACACTCTCTCCCGCTTTCTTCACTCCGAAAACCCTCGCAACGACGTTCCCTCGCCGGTTCGGAGATGCCGTTGGCGGTGAAGCTCACGGAGGGCTCGATACGGAAGATCTGCGAGCGCGAGCTCGTCGGGGAGAGCGAGGTGAAGCCGATACTGCAGGTGACGGACATGAAGGTGGTGAACACCCGGAACAATCAGAACCAGGATCCGAGCAACGATGTGGAGAGGGAGAGGCAGAGGTTTCGGGTGGTGCTGTCCGACGGGACCCACGCGCAACAGGGCATGCTCGCGACGCAGCTCAACCACCTGGTCGATTCGGGGGAGTTGCAGAAGGGCTCCATCATCAGGATGAATAACTTCGTTTGCAGTTCCGTCAGGGACCGACTGTACGTGATACGAGCTTTTCTTTTTACTCCCGAAGGAGCCGCATGCTTTTGCTGTTTGTTTATGTAATTGGTTCGACTTTGTTGTTTGGATAGACTATTTTGCCTTCAGGTATTCAGGGAAGGGAAGAAAACTGAGTTTTCAGCTGTCGCAGGTGCAAAAAGGGCAAAAGAATTTGCCATGGATTGCTGAAGTGACGGCTTTTTGGGTTAAAAATTACAGTTTTGGGGTTGGTGTTATTGGGCATCAAATGCCTAATTAAGTTATTACGGGACTGTTAGTGACCTTGTTCTGAAGCAATAGGTGTTGGAATTTCAACTGGGCTGCTATCCGTTGAACTCTGTCCTGCACTTTTAGAGTGTTTTGTTATGCAGGTGACTTCGTTTTGATAGTAATTGGTCTAAGGGAGTGGAAGTTGTTGATTATGGATTAGTAAAATTAGACACATTGACGATAAATTCTGAGGATCAGATATTTAGCAGATAAACAAGGTAAGCTATGAGTTATTGTGATCGAGTGTCTGTCTGGATGTAATAGCAACTCAAGTTGACCCCGGTTAAAATGATTTTTGCATGTGTGTTTTTCAGTTGTTGTGGAGATGAAAAAAAATGGGGTGAGCTGAAGAGTTTGTGTCCTTAGAGCCTTGTTTGAAGGAAATTGGGCAATTAATTGTTGTGGTTGTTGTCATTGTCTTCATTCTCATTGCTTCTGTTATTACAGTATTCAAATGGCAAAAGTATATTTGCTTTCAGTGTACCTGAGTTCTTCAGCTGTATTTCCTCTTTGTTAAATTAGACCTCATTTCCAATCTGATCTGTGCAAGCAGGATTATTATTATTGTTGACTTGGAGGTTGTACTTGCCAAGCATGATCTTATTGGAGAACATGTACAGGCGAAAGTTCCTGGAAGTGAAGCGGCAAAACCAAACACACCCTCTTTACAAAACATGCATGGTGGTGGTTCTTACTTGAATAGTAGTGATCAGGGAACATATCCTGCAACAAGCGCTGCTCCTTCTTATGGCAATGCTCCCATTGCTCCTGTGTACTCAAAGACAGAACCTGGTGTCCCTAGGTCAGCTCAGTTTGGTGGGTCCTATGCTAATCAAAATATGGGTATCCGCAATAATACCAATGAATTTCGACGTTCACCTGTTAATTCCTACGTCCACCAGCCTCAGCCTTCACATCAGCAGCCGCCACCAATGTACATGAATCGGGGACCTATAGCAAAGAATGAAGCTCCCCCAAGGATAATTCCAATCGCTGCTCTCAACCCTTACCAGAACAGGTGGACAGTTAAGGCCAGAGTGACTGCAAAGGGCGAGCTTAGGCATTACAACAATCCACGCGGCGATGGAAAAGTGTTTTCTTTTGATCTTCTTGATTCGGATGGTGGGGAAATCCGCGTGACGTGCTTTAATGCTGTCGCTGACCAGTTCTACAACCAGATTGAAACTAGCAAGGTGTACCTAATTTCCAGGGGTACTTTGAAACCTGCTCAGAAGAATTTCAATCACCTCCGAAATGATCACGAGATATATCTGGAAACCACCTCAATTGTACAGCCATGCATTGAGGACGATAGCCAAATTCCAAGGCAGCAGTTTCATTTTCATCCCATTAGTGATGTTGAAGGCATGGAAAGCAACAGTATTATCGACGTAATTGGTGTTGTCCACTCTATAAATCCGGTTGCATCCATAATGAGGAAAAATGGTTCTGAAACTCAGAAAAGAAGCCTTCATTTGAAAGATGAGTCTGGCCGAAGTGTTGAATTGACTTTGTGGGGGAACTTTTGTAATGCAGAAGGACAAAGGCTGCAAATTCTGTGCGACTCTGGACAGTTTCCTGTACTGGCAGTGAAATCAGGTAGAGTCAGTGATTTTAATGGGAAGGCAGTGGGTACTATTTCTACAAGCCAGTTATTTATAGAGCCTGACATCCAGGAGGCTCGCAGGCTCAAGGAGTGGTTTGAGAGGGAAGGTAAAACTGCTGCTACGGTGTCTATATCAAGAGAAATAACAAGCATGGGCAGGACAGAGGCAAGAAAAACTATATCGCAGATCAAAGATGAAAAGCTAGGGACTTCTGAGAAGCCGGATTGGATTACAGTTTCTGCCAATATTGGATATATAAAAGTGGATAATTTCTGTTACACAGCCTGTCCCATTGTAATTGGAGATCGCCAATGCAACAAGAAAGTTACAAACAACGGTGATGGGAAGTGGCGGTGTGATAGGTGTGACCGCTGCGTTGATGAATGCGACTACAGGTACATTCTCCAGATCCAGATTCAGGACCACACTGGGCAAGCATGGGTGACTGCATTTCAGGAATCTGGCGAGGAAATAATGGGTATATCGGCAAAGGAGTTGTTCTATCTGAGAACTGAGAATGATGAGAGGTTTGGAGAAATCATCCGCAAGGTTTTCTTCACCAAATTCATATTAAAGTTGAAAGTGAAGGAGGAGATCTTTAGTGATGAACAACGCGTGAAGTCGACCGTTGTCAAAGCAGACAAGGCAAATTTCTCTTCAGAGGCCAGGTTTTATCTGGATTTGTTGGACAAGAACAGAGCAGATGGGTCTGGTTCTTCTGATGTCAAGTCGGAACACCTAGTTTCGAATACCGGGATGATCAGTACTTTAACAGGGAATGCTGAGAATATGCAATCTTCATCTTTTGCGGGGAACTATTCCATGGGAAACAATGCTGGTACGGGAGGTTATAGGTCACCGGCTGACTATACTTCAGCGGTTCAATATGGAAACCAGTATAACGGTGCTAGACTTTCCATGACGGGCCCAAACGATATGAATTCAAGCTGCACTAGCTGCGGGAGAAGCGGCCATAGCTCAACAAATTGCCCGAGCATCATGAGCGGCCCTTCTCAGACGATGGGAGGGGCATACGTGAATAGACCTCCTGGAGGTTCCAGTGACATATGCTATAAGTGCAATCAAACTGGGCACTGGGCGAGAGACTGTCCTGGGCTAAGTGCAGTTCCACCTGCCTATGGAAGCAGCGCCGCAACACCTAGGAGGTATGGGATGGTTTCCAGGGAAAGGGTTGGGGGCGTCTGAGAGTAATCTAATGGAGTCAGCTTTTGTTTATACCTTTTCTTATCCAGTTCTTTTGGGTTTGAGCAATGATGAAGGCGTTCCTTCCACCGTTCCCCGTGTTTCTGGAGGGAAGATGATGCAGGAGGATGCCCCGTGCCGTGGTAGTGAGGAATATTTTGGGCGAAGGGTTGGAATAAGCTACGCTTGTTTCATTTCATGCAAATGCAAGTCTTTCCTAATTCTCAAGTCTATGAAGGAGCGGTGGGAGTGGCTGTGCCTTTGTGCTGTTTTTTGCGGACTTTTGTTTGAAAACCGTAGTGTTGTAGGTAGGTTGTATAGTGTTAGCTCAATGTATTTTTTCCTTTTTATACTTTCCTCCAGCATCATCATCAGATATTGTTGGGTTCTGTTTTGTGAACTAAGTTTCTTGGCATGAAAAAAAAAAAGACAATTGGTACCATCACCAAGCCAAGCTAAATCATGTGAACGATCTGTTGAGTAATATCTACCAAAATGCTAGACTCGGTAGAATTACACGTGCTGTTATTAATAATTCTAGAAGAAACATATCAATCACAAAAAGAATTCAGCAACCGAAAGGTGGTAGAATATAGAAATGTCGAATTTCTTATATAATTGTTAATGAACTTTTTTCAAGGGGAGGTTCTGAATGCTGAGGAAAAAGATCACAGGACGACAATGCCTCAATACTATTCTCACAGAGGAGAAAGATAGTATATACAACGATGTCAATATCACATAAATAATTGTTATCGTTTACCGTAGGGATAATGATTCTCAGCTGATCTTCCGAGATCTTAATCGAACAGAAAGTACTAGCAACAAGCACTAGATCCTGAAGCTGTACCACAAGCTTCTACTGGAGGCGAGTTTCTCATCATTCCTTGTGTACTGCAGTTGATGCTGGAAAAGTCAGCCTGGCTCGTACCGTGGTGTGCAATACCATCAACTATTAAGTTTGGAGCCACCACCCTTTGAGCAGCAGCTTTCATCCGGATCCGTTCAGCTCTGGAGCCAATAACTTGGCCTACTATGGAGGCCATGATCGTCAACGCCATAGCCGATTTAGGCATCATGACCGACTTTCTCAACATGGCAATGAAAGGTACAGCCGCATGAACTGCTGCAAACCACGATAGAGAAAACTTCTCTGTGTGCTCCTTCCATGCACCTAGAGGCACGTTGGCGGCCATGCCCAAGACCGCAATTACTAGCATCTTTGAAGGGAGGGGTTGAGGACGCAATGTCTTAACCAAGGCTGTCCGGGCAAGGGCCGCTCTTGCGGCGACTACTGCAGGTGGGCATTTGAGCTTTATGCCGGGTGGTGGCTGAAGAGCCTTCGCAACCAGTGGAAGGACACTGCTGACAGCTCTGTATGACTTAGCTATTGGGCAATTACCCGTTTGCAACCATTCATTTCCATGTGCCTCGTGATTGGTTGGATTTCCTCTCTGCAGAAGAAACTCAAAGCATGACAAGCCTTTTGTAACATCAATGAAACATAATACTTTCACATGTCTCTGAGATTTAAAATAATCGAGAAATGCTAGTGCATTGTGAAGCAAAATTAAGACCACAGTTTCACTATATGGACCAATGGTATCTTCCAAAAGTTGTCTATTAAGAGAGTTGTAACTTATTTTTTAATTCTGCACATCTTTAACAATATGTTGGATATACCACCAGGTTAAACTCATAACGCTTGAAACAGATGCATAACAAAGAAAGGTGTACTACCTCAGAAGAGGGTCCTTTCTTGTCGGATGAATCAACCCGCTTCTTCTGCTTCCTCGATCTATCAAAAAAGGGACCAAAGCTAAACGGACCCCCCCGGACCAAAAGCAGACAGACTGATAGTCGCTGCTTTTGCTGCCAAGGGATTGAATTGAGGTATAGGCTCGGCAACAGCTTCAGTATTAGGAACGTTGGGACTCTCGGTGAGTGGGACAACTCCATTCTTTCCATGGAAGAGCTTAAAAGCCATGTCGAAATTAGGACCATCTTCAAAAATCGGACCTTTGGCTCCCTGTACCTGAGTATAAGAAAAGCCATAACTCTATCGTGTGATCCTCTATATACAGAGAGTAATTATCACAGAAAGAACAAAACCAAAAACACTGGCGCCCCAAATACAAACAGAAGACGAACAGCTTACAGGTTGAGGTGGATCTAGAAATGAAAAGGAAAAGCACGTTGGCTTGTTAATATTCCTCAAAAACGGGCATCTCTGAATCGCCTTCTCATTAAAGGCATAGTCGGGGGCATGCTCATTGAGACCTTTAAACAAGAGTTCCATCCCTTCTCACACCAACAAACCCTCCTGCAAAAGGAGAATAATACTGGGGTGTCGTCAAGAAATATAGTCGAGCACATTCAGGACATGAAAAAGCGGCCAGTTGGGTCAATTAAGCAAAGTTTAGCACAGTTAGAGCAGCTGAATGAAGCAAGCTTTACAAGTTTGACAAACTAAGGACATAGGAACAAATTACAGAGGCAAAATCAAACCGAAGCAATGCTGACTCCAAATGGCTTCAAATTGTACACAAAGCAAAGGAACTCCATGAGTCCATAGCATTCTCATACCCAATCAATCAAAATCTCTCTCTCAGCAATATACATACAATTTTTGCCAGCTTTCAATCCCATGAACTTGCCATGAAACCGTTCCCACAACTTAGAAGAAAAAAAAGCACGACCGTCTAATATCTATCTCCTATCACGAATCCCTGAGTGGCATTTGAATAGAGCTCAAGCAAAAGTTCCAAGCTCTCGAGGCCAAATGAAACTAAAACCAAAACTGGAAAAAGAAAAAATGAATGCTTTAGGCTCTGAAGCAATCAAATGCCATGAACACGAACAGACGGTCCAACAGGAAGCGAGGGCACGGTTGAATCGAAAGGGAATTGCCAGAGTGAGATCACACCGAATTCAAGTAAATTGAAGGAGAGAGATAAAATTTTACCCGGAAAGAGAGAGAAATTCTCTAGCGCAGCCGGAAATTCCAAGAATCCCGAGAAAGAGCCGGAAAGAACGTGTGGGCGACACGGTCGGAAGAAGAAGAGGGCAAAGGCCAGAGACAGAGGGGGCTTATTGGAATTTCCAGTAAAAGTCAACGGCTGAGTAACACGTGGATCACGTAAAATACGTGGTTTTTCTATATTACTTAAATTTATTACAGTCCTTATTGATTTAACAATCATAGTCCTGCTGCTGGAGTAAATATCATGTACTGATCACCATAAGTTTCTCCGACTCTAGATTTCAATTCTAACCTTTGAGAATTTAGGGTTATTCTTGTCTTTTTTCTACATATCTAATTTAGCAATCTTTTACCTATAGTAACGGTCCAATTATGTGCGCAGAAAATCAAATTTGTAAATTTAAAAGGTGTCACGATCCCTTTTATGCTAATTTCACATTAAAATTGCACACCAAAAATAAAGTTTGCTTCTTCTTTTTTCTCGAATTTCCTTTTTCCCGGCATGTTACATACATATTGCAACAACCTTTTTTGGTTATTTCCTAAAATTTTGTTTTGATTTTGCACAAGATGTTATGGTCCACAAAATGTGGACGGGGTTTTTTTTTTTTTTTTTTTTTTTTTTTTTTAAATGTCGGAACGGGTTTGAGCCACTTGTTCCCATTGAAAATATCCAAATACCAAGTGGTGGCGGTTGGGCGCGTCACAATTTGTTGCATCATACAAACTAACACATTCTGTAGAAAAAGGGGAAAAATAATTGTTGCATAAATATATCTTAATTAAAACATGATAATCTCCCGAACATGGCACCGTCGTGGGAGATGATTTAAACATTGATTGTTTGTTTACGGAAAATATTTTAAAGTTATTTTAGGAAAATGACTTCATTTTATGTTTGGAAAACTTGAAAAGTTTCGAAATGTTTTTTGGTAGGAAATTTATTTATTTATTTTTTAAATAGATTTTGCACTACCTTTTGAATTCTTTTCGTTTTGAGTAGAGGAGAAACTAGAAAGAGGGGTAATATAATCAGGAATTTTGTTTCAAATTTGATCGAGAGAAGCGTAAGGTTCTTTTGCTTTTGGTTGCTCAGGTATCGGCCTGAGTGTCTTGACCCTCTTGTGTACTAAGTCATAAAATCCCACTCTAGTTAATTTGTTTTCCTTAAATTTTTGTAAAATTTATCTAAGACTCCACAAAATATGGTGTAACAACAAGAAAACGCGTACCAAAATGGGAAAAAAAAGATGATAAAGACTCCTCAAAATCGTGGTGCGTTGTGGCGGTCTCGATGCTGGCCTCCCCGCCTTCCCTTGTCTTTGCATAGGACTCTTCCGTCCTCTCCTGGTTCACGGGCAAGAATATTAAAAATATAAAAATAAGACGAAAAGGAAAAAATAAATAAAGTAATTAAAAATAAAATTTATCCCAAAATAAAAATTTCAATTTTGAAAAAAAATAAAGCTAAAGAAAGCAAAAAATAATTAAAAGAAAAGTAGTTGAAAGAGGGGATGAAAGTGGAATTTTTTTTAAATCATTTTTGTTTTATTTTTTTAAATTTTTACCGGAAATTGGAATGTTTTGAAATTTGAATATTAAGAATATTTGAAAACTTGCGAAACACAATCGTAAAGCCTCCCCGAGCGTCTCAATCATGATAATAACACGGCTTAAGCTATTAAACAGAGCCATCCCAACTGCACGGGATCATCGTGCAATAACAAATTTGATCTCGGAATCGTCGCTCGCTAAACACGAGTAGTAGTGACAAGATCGTGCATGTTCCCACGTTTATTGTTGTAAAAAAAATCAGTCATCCTATGTATGAATCAGTGAGAAAGGCGACCGCTTCGTCTGTCGGAATTGCATCGATTTTGCTACGTCACCTCAACGATGGATAACGTGAAAGTGCCACGATCGTCTAATGTTCGAGACGAAAGAAAGGTGCTTGGGATTCCTCATCAAGAAGGGCTACAAGGTTGAAATGGGCCATGTCCAAGCCCAAACATATGGCCCAATAAGTGTTCATGATCATAGCTTTCACGTGAATGGGCTTCGTTGTGGATTAGCGTGGGCTCATCCGATCCGATCCGATCCACAGCCTACCAATAAACATCCTTTTTTTTTTTTTCAAAGGCATCGAATATGATAAAGACGCACTTTTGGGACTTAGCATCAAGCCTCTTCTTCTATTCTCTATCAATCAATACTGCAATGCAACCAAAAGCTTTTAGATACGAATAATTAATTTTTTTTCCTAACCATTGCTCTTGAGGTGCTCCTCCATTCAGCGCACTAGATGGACTCATGTTGATTAGATAAACACTAGCTAACCACCCATAAGTGTAGCGGGAGACCCGCATGTAGTCTCATGCATCTTGCATGCTCCAAAATAGTCTTGTTCATCCTCTTAATTGCACCATTCTTTTAAGGAATTCTAGGAACAATTTTCAACTTTTGTATGCCTTCCCGCCCAAGTATTTTGCAAATTCTTTACTCGTGTATTCACTACTATTATCAAACTTCATGAGCTTTAATTTGATAACCTTTCTCTTTTTCTACCATGGTCTTTCAAATTTTGAACACACTGAATACTCATGAGCTTTAATTTGATAACCTATCTCTTTTTCTACCATGGTCTTCCAAAATATCCCTTACCGCCTTAAGAAAGTTCCTGAGCTAGTTCCCACATATCAATATGAACTAACTTTAGTTTTCGCCAATTATTTTGTCGCCCATTCAATTGAAAAACCGATCGCTTTTTGTTTTCCATAAATGCAACTCTCACAAAATCTAACTCAACTTTCTACAAACTTGGAAGAAATTTTCTTGGGTGGAACTACTTTACGCCTTTGGATGTCCCAACGATAATGCAATAGGTAAATTATTAGCTTTCCATTTGATATTGTTCCTGGAATGTATGCCCAGCCCTTGTTCTCGCATAAAGTTGTTTTGGTGTTGATTTTTGTTCTGTTCACAATCACATTTCATTTTCCCAACTTGGATATATTAACGGGTTTCGAGTTGGGCTCCCTCTTGATAACTCTCTCAGGTAAAAGTATCAAACTTTTGCCGCTCGGTTCCATCAAATAGCATCGGAATCGATGGTTGATGGTCCATGCAGTGGTTCTGGGTGGTGAGCGTCTTAGTGCTGCAACACATGCCCGATGAAAGACTTAATGGTTATGAAGTTGGGCTTTCGATGAAAATTCAACTATAGATAATTTGATGCGAAAGGATACCCGAATTAAGGAAAAGCGGATCTAACACTAAATTCACACGTGATTAAGATATTGTTAGGATACAAGTGTGAGTGAGTTATGTTAAAAAAATTTCACATCGAAGAATCGAAGTAATATAAAGCAGTTAATATATCAATGTTAGTCCATAACTCATTAGTTTAAGTTTTTTAAGTGAATGTGGATTTGATTGCATATGCTCTCGAGCTCTCTCTTGACGATCTCTTCGAGCAAAGGTATCGAGCTTTTACTGCGTCCTCCCGTCATGTATGATCCATTTTAACAGGTCCAAATGTATCCATCCCGCAAACCATATAATTTATCTTCTCTTTGCATTTTCGGAATGCAAATGCATGAATTAGGCAAAGGTCACAGTCAACACGCCCAACTCAATTATTGCATCACATCACATGGAAGGGCACAGGCCATGTGCCTTGAGGACCCATGTGTTAAGAAGCGATCTTTTTACGTGACTTCTTCACGTAGTGCAATGCAACGAAGTAACGCATCCCTTGTACCACATTTTGGCCCCCCTTTCTTGAATTTTTTCCCAATTTGTGTTTTGGTCGTAGTCAGACGCCCATCGCTGCTCCACCACTATGTCCATTTTCGCATTACCGTTCCATAATTGGGAAAATGGTCGGTCCATACTGAGTTTATGCATTTGCTGAACCGAGTCATCGAGGAATTGAATGGATAAGGGGGAAAAAAATGCCACCGTCGGTCCATGGCTCGCCTAGAACGACACTTGAATGAGAAGAAGTTGTACGAGTTAGAGGAAACAAACTTCAAAAAAAAAAATCTAAATAAAGGCCTAAAGTCGCTTTATTTTTTCAAATAAAGATATGAAGTCTTTCTCTTTATTTTAAAAAAAAGTCCTAGACCAAAGATATTTTCGTCATTACCTATTATGAAGACCTTTTTCCTTTTTTTCTTGAATGGAACGGCCACTGGAAGGTGTCCTCGCCGGCCGCAAGCAAGGCCGGCCCTCGTTAGCCCTCGCCTGTGGTGGTCAATCACCTAAGCAAGGTCGACGGCCGATTGGGTGAGGCCCGGCCCCCACCAAATCAAGGGAGGGCTCGCCTCGCCCAAGCGAGGCCGACGGCTGTTGAGGGCGACCTCCTCGATGGCCGCCTGAGCAAGGTGAGCCCTCACCCGATTTTGGTGAAGAATGTGAAATTGCTTGACTAGCCAAATGGATGGAGAATGTGAAATTGACGAAATGACTAACAATCTAACATTTGCAAATTCAAGACTAATTTGTACATAAAGACACGTCATGCTCTCTTGTAGACTTGGCCCTAATTGTCCATCAATAATTCAATCCAACGGTCGGCGCCCATTTTTTTCGGGTCTATCTAGAATTTCCAACTAGCAATATCGACCAAAGAAACATTATTTTCGCCCCTCTGAAATTTCTAAAGGGCGAGTATGTGGATAAATGTTTAATACAAAAAAAAAAAATGGAATTTCGCCAGTCGAAATTCGTTGTTTTTATTTGGGAGAGAAAAAAAAAGGAAAAAAAAAAGAAGAGTCAAAAACAGACATATGTCGGTGAAGAGGATTTTCCTAAATTGAATACTTTATAGCTGACGACCGTGAAACATTAATAATAATTTAATGGGAGACGAAGACGTGCTTGTTGTTTTCCCACTGCTGCTCCTACGTGCGGCCGCCTCTCCGGTTTGATTCGATAAAAAAATACTATGGTATCGCGTTCGTCACAGGCCAATTAATGACGTCATATCTCCATATGCTTTGCCTACCATTATAAAGCTTGTTTTGTTTTATTGAGAAAACCCACGAATATTGGGTAAAGTATAAGTCGACGGCTATCATTCGCATGAATTTTGTAATTCGTTGGATTAATAACTCTATTTTAATCGATTAGGAGGTCATTAAGTGCTACCGCATTTAATGGGGAAAGTTGTCCTAAAAATCCTAAAGCCTATTGAACTTTTACCAATTCGGTCGTCAACTTTTTAATTGTCCGAAATTGAGTTCTAAGTAATTTTATATTTTGTCAATTGAACTCATCCGGCTAAATTTGGCCAGCTCTCGCCGACGTAGACGCCAATTGTTTGAAATGGCACGGCAAAGCCGACGATGTGGATAATTTTTTAATAATTTATTTGAATTTTTAATTTATTTAGTTTATATATAATGTCTTCTTTTCTCTCTCTTTTCCTTTGTTTTTTCCTCGTGAAAGGCGATCGCAGGCGAGAGCATGGCGAGGCTGATAAATGTATGCAAACCCTTTGTCGGTGGGATTCTTTGGTCATTGCTTTCCTTTCACCTCATGCTCTATCCATCATCAATTCATGTCAATCCTAGGAAATAATAGCTTGCATCAACCCGCGAATATGAGATTTCAATATAAAAACCAAAAGGAGCTCTTAGTCCATAACAACAAACAAGGGCTATAGTGAGGCCGGCATGTAAGGAGGACAGCCATAATTAATGTCACATTATAACGACTCCTCTTTCCACACTCGTTAAGCAATCAAATGAAGAAAGTTTACTTATTTCGAATAGACTACTCCTGTTGCGCCACGTGTAATTAATGATTCAAAACATTTCACCTTGAGTATGCTAAACGACTGCCGACCGACAACTTAAATCATTAAGGGAAGATATCTATTGTACGCACATAAAATAAAATCAAACAATGAATTATTTGAATTGTGATAATTAAGCTTCACAAGTTCACAGCTCCGGTTAAGACACCAATATAAAGCTTACACATTTAGGCTTCGCTTTATTTCACGAAAATGAATAATTTAAAAAATATTTTTCAAAAAATGATTGCTTTAATTAATTAGTTAATTGTACTTATTTTTATCATCAGGAAAAAAATTATATTTTTTGGAATTACTGAACTTTCACATGCCTAATTATTCTTTCTTTGCACACACCTAAAAGATAAGAAGAAGATTTCAACCCCTTAAATAAAAATACGCAAAGGAAAAAGGAATGACTTTTAGGTTCTGTTTATTTAGATAAATAATTTGAAAAATATTTTCTTAATAATGATCATTTACATTGTATAAAAAATGAACAAGCGAAAAAAAAATTTATCATCTAAGAATATACTGAGACATAAATTATTGTCCATGAAAAAAATATTTATTCTTTTAGAAAAAATATATTTTAAATTATTTTATGTTCCGCGAAATAAAAAATTCAAAGAAACCCTCAAAATTGACCCTCCAGTTTGTCAACCGGGAAATAAAAAACAATCCTCTTACGTGGCGCCGGAAGATTGGCTGGCGAGAGACAAAGGTCAAACGCGAACCGGTGTCGGCGGTGGAATTGATGGGTCAGATCTCGGATTTCCAGAGAAGAAAACCAAGGGAATGGGAAGAAGCTTACCACACCCCGTTTGCAGAGGGACAGCTAAGCAAAGAAACCTGCGAGGTGGAGTTTATTTAAGCTTTCAGCTATGGTCGACGAGTGAGAGAGAGAGACATCTCAGTTCCATTCCATTGCATGTTCATGCACGTCCTTCGTCTTTCTTGTCTCTTCTTCTTCTTCTTCTCTCTCTCTCTCTCTCTCTCTCCCCGTCTGTTGCGAGATCTTGAAACTTTACAGGCCGAGAGGTGAAGAGGATTCGGAGGGAGGTACAGTTTCATTCTCTATCTATCTCTCTCATTTATCTGACTTCATCGTCCTGTCCTGTTCTGTTCTGTTCTGCTCTCTCTTTTTCCGCCGTACTTCCTGCGTCGTGCCTGACATTTGCGGTTACGTGATTTCCGTTTTTGTCCTTCTCATCGTCACTTCATCGATTCCCGCGTCCCTCGCGCATATTCGCAGGTGGGTTAACTGTCAGATCTGATCATCGATGAACGAGCAGAATCGAGAGATTGGCCAACGAGTTAGAACGTAGTTTAACATAGTCAGAACGCATTTTTCCGGCAAAGTTTAGCGACTGGGGAGACATCGTCGAATTCGTGAATAGCCAGAATTAGCTTGTCGCACAGCAGCGTTGGATCGCATCGCATTTGGTTTCTCCAATTGGATTGCATTTCTGTCTTTTTTCGGTATTGTTTTCTTTTGCTTTTCTTTCCTTTTATGTTCATTTGTAGTTTGTCTCCGCTAATTTCTCACCTTCCTGCTAAAGCTTTGTTGAATTCCGGGTGTGTTTGATGGAGATGGCTTGGAACTATGTGCCCTTTTTGATTTTATTGCTTTTTTTTGCGTTGATTGATGGGTCTTGCCCTTCAATGAGGTCATTTACCCATTGATGTTCAGGGAGATAATGAACTATTTAGCCGACGAGGACCACTAGGAGTTGTCGTGATGGCATCAAACTTTTCTCGTGTTTCAAGCAATGATTGAATTGGACAGTGAATCTCCGTATTCATTTCTCTTTCGCTTTTCATTGTTAGTGTGGGAAGAAGGACAAAAGGAAAAGGGTATATAGGAACATAAATAAAGGTACTGACATGGAAAGTAACATCTCTTGTTAGGTGCTCTCAGATCTCGTAAGCAGAGTCTTTTCTACTTCTTTCTTTTTACAGTGTGTCGAGTGATCGATGATGTCAATTGCAAGATCTGCTGTGAAACGCGCGTTTTCTGTGGTTTCTTGCTGTTCTTTTCTCTGGCTGGACGCTGCACACTTGAAATTTTTGCACATCAGATAACGAATGGACAGTGTCTGGAATCTATGCCGGTAAAATTGCGGCTTCGAATCCTGCACTGCTATTTTACAAACTTGAACTAGTTCCAGTAGTTTAATGTCTAGTTTACTAATGATCTGTTACTGATAGTCGAATTTATGTCAGCTGCATCCAGTTTCAAACAGTAACATTCAGAGAAGAAACTGAATCTCTTTTGGCTGGAAGCCTGTACCGAACTAAGACTGAGATTAAACAGAAGAAAGTGCTCAGCTTGTCTCATAAAGGGTGCATTTAGTATAGAGTGGGATAAAGCATGTGGCTTGAGATTCTATTTGAATCATACAAGTAATGTTACATTTGTGCAGGTAATTTCTAGACATTTGTGGCCATGAAGTACAAGGATAAGGATGGGAAACCATGGATGCAATCTGATAAGAAGGCTAGGGTTGTTCCCTTGACGATTTTGCTCGTCATGCTATGTGGTTTTTCCTTTTATTTAGGGGGAATTTTCTGTTCCGGGAAGGACAGATTTGAGTCCGTTGACGTCAAAGATGTTGCGAAATCAGTCTCAGATCCCGAGGAATCAACGAGTTCCCCTCTACAGATTAAATCTGTTTCATTCCCTGAATGCAGCAGTGACTACCAAGATTATACTCCGTGCACCGATCCAAGGGTATCAATTAGTCTATGCATCATGGTGATATTTGTTCGAATTGTTTTCTCATCAAATCGATAGCTTATGATATATATTCTGCAGAGGTGGAAGAAGTACGGCACTCATCGCCTTACTTTCATGGAACGCCACTGTCCTCCAATTTTTGAAAGGAAGGAGTGTTTGGTTCCACCACCAGATGGTTACAAGCCACCCATCAGATGGCCGAAGAGCAGAGATCAGTGTTGGTACAGGTACTGCGATTTTCCACTCTACGCTTTGGGAAGGAAATTATTGGTTGACATGTGAATCAGGTTTGTCTAATTTTTCTCTTCGGATATTACTGAAGAAATGTACCATATGACTGGATCAACAAGCAAAAATCCAACCAGAACTGGCTGAGGAAACAAGGGGACAAGTTCTTATTTCCTGGTGGGGGTACTATGTTCCCGAGGGGTGTCAGTGCATACGTTGACTTGATGCAAGATCTGATCCCCGAAATGACAGACGGGACCATCCGAACTGCCATAGATACTGGGTGTGGGGTAAGTCTGCACTGTTTTTCTTGTTTCAATGTGGAGTAAGTTGTTAATTGGTGGATCATTAGTCCCTTTTTGACTATACGAGTACAAGAATCTTTCAGTTCTGTACCATAAGAGAAATTATTTCCTAAATTGTGGTTCCTCAGAGATTGTGTCCTTGATTATACAAATGGTAGACTTCTATTCTGGTTCTGTTTAGCTTAATATATATGGTTGTCATTTCTAGGTTGCAAGCTGGGGAGGCGATCTGTTAGATCGTGGTATTCTCACCGTTTCTCTTGCGCCAAGAGATAATCATGAAGCTCAAGTCCAGTTTGCATTGGAACGAGGAATTCCAGCTATACTCGGCATCATATCTACTCAACGTCTTCCTTTCCCTTCAAACTCATTTGATATGGCTCATTGCTCAAGATGCCTTATTCCATGGACAGAATTCGGTATACTCCATATCTTAGATTGCATTTCGAAATGTAAAGCTTGAGAGTACTTCATCTTTTGTTGAGCCTTGGCCATAGAATCAGTGAATTGTTAGGAAGCATGATTGCTAGCTTACATCACTAAACCCGACTTTGGAATGCAAGCTTAAAAACTTCATATCCAGATGCCAAGCATCCTTTAACTCAATGCGTTCATTGTTACTGCATTTCTGACCATCATGAGAACTTTCAGGTGGAATTTACCTCCTAGAAGTGCACCGAATACTACATCCTGGAGGATTCTGGGTCCTGTCCGGTCCACCTGTCAATTACGAACACAGATGGAGAGGATGGAACACGACAGTGGAAGAGCAGAAATCAGATTATGATAAATTGCAGGATTTGCTGTCTTCGATGTGCTTCAAATTGTACAGCAAAAAGGACGACATTGCTGTGTGGCAGAAATCTTCCGACAACACTTGCTACGATAAGCTTGCCAATCCGCATGCATACCCACCAAAATGTGATGATAGCCTTGAGCCGGATGGGGCTTGGTACACTCCACTTCGAACTTGTGTCGTGGTCCCGAACCCAAAGCTAAAGAAGTCAGATCTGGAGTCGTTACCTAAATGGCCCGAAAGGTTGCGGGTTGCACCGGAACGTGTTTCAGACGTTAATGGCGGGAGCAGTAGCAATAATTTTAAGCATGATGATAGTAAATGGAAGGTGCGGGTGAAGCATTACAAGAAGTTGCTTCCGTCTATTGGCACCGACAAGATAAGAAATGTCATGGACATGAATGCTGCCTATGGAGGTTTTGCAGCTGCTCTGATTGATTATCCGTTGTGGGTCATGAATGTGGTCTCATCATATTCGGCGAACACGCTTGCTGTGGTTTATGATCGAGGGCTTATTGGAACTTACCACGACTGGTATGTTCTGAAGCTGAGACGTTCTTTGCAGCCCATACTTAAAATGCATATTAATTATCTAGCATTAACCGGTTTTGTGTTTTATTTGACAGGTGTGAATCCTTTTCGACGTACCCTCGAACCTATGATCTTCTTCACCTTGATGGTCTTTTTACTGCAGAAAGCCACAGGTATGCCTTCCTTGGAGATTTTTTCTTGAACTTTTTTCTTTTGGAAATTAGTAAATTCTGTTGTTCATCGTTTAACCGGGCTGATCGGCCATATTTTCAACAGTTTAACCGATCCGCATTTAATATGGTCTGCATAATATGATGAACAAGTGATCTGTAGGGTCTTGCCATTGCACAGTCTCGAGAGTCTGTCAAACGTTGGGATATTTAACTCGAGAAGACTTATCTCTTGCTACCGAAGTTATGTAGGGAACTGATGAGCACTGTTTCTATTTTATGCACTTACGCCATATACTTTTGCAGATGTGAGATGAAGTATGTGCTTCTGGAGATGGATCGGATCCTGCGTCCAGACGGTTATGCGATCATCCGGGAATCCAGCTACTTTGTGGACAGTATTGCGACACTAGGAAAGGGAATGAGATGGATTTGCCGCAAAGAAGACACCGAATATGGAGTCGAGAAAGAGAAACTACTAATATGCCAAAAGAAACTCTGGTATTCATCTGACTCCAATTCGAGGTAAAAGAACCAACACAAAAAAAGAAGGCATTATGAAAGTTTGATTTGAAGCAAATTGGTAGGAGGGCCTGAGCCTGAGCCTGAGAGTTCTCCCAAGGTTAAAAGTGTTGAGGATATGATTCAATGCCACACACAGTGCACAGCATACAGAGATTTAGGTTATTCTTCTCACCGGTGAAGAACCCTTAACAAGTCAAATTTTAAAGTCAAATAATAGTCAACAAATCAATATTGTGATTTTGTTAATCTGTAGTTGGCCCTTTAATATGGGAAATATGTTTAAGAGGAATTTCGGCTTGTATTCTTCGTCTTCTCTTTTTGTCCTACTAATTTTGCTCCCTTCTATTTTCCCGTCCTTTGGTTCGCCGGTGGACAAATTACCGTCCGAAATCGGAGGATGTTGTGTAAAAGGTTGAGAAAATTCGACCTAATATAGCTTGTATTGTTCCAGTTCCAACCGGTCATTAATTGATATTTATATTCTTTCATGACTATGCTTATGGTCAGTGCTGCATGTCTATTTTGTTCATGTCTAAAGGCAGGTTCTTGTGTCTAGGGGCATATAACCATATGCTTTGCAGAACTATACCGTGTACCCTAATCCAATATTTATTCACGACCCTCTTTTTTTATGAATGTTTCACATTTAGATGCGTGAAAACTTCAAATAATTGGCAATTTCCAACCTTACTAGAAAAATCAATTCTTAGTGGGCTGGGATATGTTCCAGGTAAACCAATGATGTGTTATGTTGAATGGTTAACGTGTTAATAACTTGGATTGTGACAATTTTAATTTGATTAAAAGTTTTTGAAAAATATACAGGGTACCTGAAACTTGTGAAACTGATAAATGTCAAGTCTCAAGTGTGGTTTCAACTTCCAAGAGCCTGTAGAATAGGTCTAGGTTTCGGAAACTTGGAACCCATAGGATAGATGCCAAGTGCCAAATAATTAAAACGGATAGGGTTGGTTTAAAGATAGGCAATGTGGATATTTTTCATAGATAGAATCCGGAGAAGGGGAGCGATCTCCCTCAAGTCTATCATTCAATGGTAAATCTATCAAACGAGTGGGTCCGATCAAGTCAAAAATGATATGACCCAAATCGATTTATTTCACGCAATATAAATCTAGCCACTCATATCCGATCATATTGCTTAAAAACTTTCAAATTTAACTTATTCTAGGGAAACTTATTTCTTATAAATTTCTTAAAAAATTATATTGCGGAAATACTATGAACAATTTTTTGTAATTTTTTTTAAAAAAATGATTTTTTATATGTTATCATATTTTCTTTTTCTTTTTTTTCTAAGTCCGACGAAGGTCGTCAGCCAACTTTGCTGGTCGTGGGCAAGTGTCTCGGCCGTCGCTGGATTTTGAATATAAAGAATTTCATAGAGACTCAATGATTACTTGAGAAGAGAGGAAGGCTAACAACCATTGGATCAATTCATCAGATTCGATCTCCACTACTGGATAGTGAGTCTCTCTACTGCAAGATTGTTAAGCGAGAGTGGGTCTCCACCGTTAGATTAGTATGTAACAATAAAGCTCCACCGTTAAATGAGAGGGGGAGATCAATGGTGCAGTTAAGAGTGTCTCTTATCAAATAGGGATGCCTTGTCCCTCATTTGTATTGTCCTATATTTGAGCAATAACATCATTTCTCTCCAGGAATTCTCTGTAAACACTTTTTAATTTTGATTTGGTTTACCCTTTTTCTCGATTGATAAGATGAAATAGAGAGCAAGTGGCCGATTGCTCACGATTTTTCAAGCTTACTGTGTGAAGTACCCATTCTCATTACCAACCACCAAGCCAAAATCTCGAAGCAACAAACTCAATGTTTCTAACAGTAGTGCGGATAAGGTAACAAATATCAGGTTCTCAAATTGTTCTCTCTTTATAGTTAACCGAAAAGTGATGGCGTTGCAATGGACCAACAAGCCGTGCACCCCTACTGACCCCGCATCCTACGACATCACATGAAACCAACTCTGTAATAAAAGTGGAACTGAAGAGACTCCACACGCAACCAATACAGTGATCAATGAACGTGAACGATGGCCAACTCCAGTCCAGCCATGTCCATCTCGGCTCTTTCAAAATACATTTGGGGAGATCAACTTTGTTAATGTCGCCGTCAGGTTATTCCATTCATATTTTAATCAAGAAACGAAAAATGGTTGACTTCATTTATGATTGAATAGAAGCAGAAATCTGGTGCATTTTATTTTCTTGGCTGATGGTGACACCATTAGTGTTGAGCTGGTGCAAAAGGAGTTCACTTGTCTTGGTGCCCTGAAGCAGCTTAAGTTTTCTATAATATAGGTTTGAGCTTGACCGGTATATGCCCCTAGTGAAAGTGATAACCTCTATCAGCACACACCTCGTTGCAAGAAATATAATGGCAAATCGACAATAAGCTCTGGCGGTTAAGATACACGTCCGGGAGAGAGAACACGCCAAAACAAAGTGAGCACAGTCGATTCACATATTTATATAACCAAAGAAGCATTTGGTGAAATCATCAAACTCACAGTGGACAGCCATCGAAACATTTTAGTTATTTGGACACCATCTACTTGAACATCCTAAAGAGAGCTAACCATCTTATCCTGTGACTTTCCGCGAAAAGGCACGGCCAGGTGGAATCTTGTTTGGCTTACTTGAAATGTGTCGCCAGGCTCACCACGCCATCCTCCGGCCTTCATGGGGTGTGGCACTCGCGGTATGGCAGAATCCTTTCGGGAACCTAGTGACATGTTTGCCACCTTCTGTGCTGCGCCAGCAACAGCACTCGCTGTTCCACCTTTATTTATAGAGGCTGGCAATTCATACAGCAGCCGAAGTCAAGACTCAAGAAACACTGGTTAATGACAAGGCAACCTCACATCCATGTCATCATAGTGGACATACAACACCATGCATTTATTAGTTTAATGATGAATATTGGAGTTACAACACACAGCATTCTCAGTAGCATGTACACCTGAATTGACGAAGCTTATGCTCACTCCTTACTGGACTCGCAAATGAAATAAAACAAGCAAGAGAAACTAAGCTTGCTTCTGAAAAATGCATGATAATTAGAAGACAGAAAGAAGGAAAGGGCACCAAGAAAAATACTTACATGGGCTGTTCTTTCCTGGTGGGCGATATTTCTGTTGTTTGATGAAGGTACTTGATGACTTGTTATGATTTGCATCCTTCTAAACAAAGAAAGTAAAAGATGCTCAGATCCAAGTACAAATGAATCCAATTGGCCAATAATCTTAGGACAAAGTATTTTTTAATATCCTAATTTTCTACATGTATCCTGTGCGCGCGCAAGGCGGGCACACAAGAGAGAGAGAGAGAGAGAGAGCATGGTTCAAAATTTACTTAAATGCAATGAATGAACAAGTGGCGCTTCTTCTCTATAATTTCAGTTATCAGGCCTAGCTAAATGAAGCAAGTATGAATGGTCTCTTGAAGGGTACTTGTACACGCAGGACCGATGAACAAATCCCACACATCAAACTTCAAAAGAGACTCAAAGCATTTTATCATCTCTTTGAGACTACCTTTCCATTTAAAGCCACCCCACTATGAGCAACTCCTGTCCTGATTCTACATAAAAATCAAAACACGGGTAAGAGACTCGTACCTCACTGCCCATGTTTAGCTTCCTTTCTACACCTGCAATAACAAAGGGAATGAAGTTAAATATGTTTTGTATCAAATCTAACTTAAAACAGATGTGCTTATTCATCTGCATCCATAATTGTCAATTTATTAGGAGCAAATATTCACAGAACATGCCTCCAGGTAATCAACTTTTGATCTGTCTTTTACAGTTAAAAATTAAACAATTACCCAGATGGAAAGGAAAAAAATGGACGACACGCCAGCAGGTAAAAAGAGTTGTATGTGACTCGAACAAGAGTCTTACATCATCATGGCTGGTGCTTGAATTAACAAGGACATTATCAGGTCCTACCACTCGAACATTCGCTAACAATGCCAAGCATCAAGCTATGCATTTACCGATATGAGATTTTAGGAAATATGCCAAATAGACATGAACCCCTTGAGGCACTACTACCTAGTGGAACAACTATACGGAATGCGAATTGCAGCTTTAAATTTGTTTCAAGTTCGTCTTGTGTCAATAAATCCCATAATTCAGTAACTACCTCACAAAACTTCATTTCGACTCCAGAAAATACAAAATGTTTCCCTTTACAATTTGAAATCATTTCTTGTATAAGTTCTAGTTTTTACCCTAATCTCCTGCATAAACACTTATCATAGGGCCGTGAATCCAGAAAACCACAAAGATCAGCAAAGAACCAATGATGATCTAGGTGGGAGAATGCAATTTCTTTAAAGCTTCATATATTTGAAAATCATAGCATTAACAAACTGTTATCTCCTGAGCCTGAATCAACACATAATATCATATACAGGTTAACTGAAGTTGCTATACTCTATCTCATTGTCACATTTTTGTCAAGAGGGCTAAAAATAATTGACAATATTATGCAACCTTTGTTGACAGGCTGCTGTTTTGGTGATGAAAGGTTGCCTGAGAGCTTTGAACTGGCTACGGCAGCTGTTCTTCTAGTATTTTGCAGCTGCAAAGGTGCTCTAGCTCCAACTGTGCCCATACAAGTGAATAACTCATGTATGATGACAAAAGAAATCCAAAGAGATTTTTCTTCTCATGTCCAGTAAAAGGATATTAAGACTAATAAAGAGAACCTGAAGGAGGGGTTCTCGGAGCAGCTGCTCTCACACGAAGAGAAGGTGGAACATAAAAGCAACTCTGGCACAGACACGAGTACCATACACATTACAAAGAAGCCACAAGTCCAAAGACTGGAAGTAATAAAACTTTTGTGAAACTTTCTAAAGGAAAGGAGGGGACAATATAGTCACCTGAAAGAAAGGAAGCTGCAATGCTTCAGCTGCCGTCGGCCTCTTGCAGGGATCCCATGAACAAAGTGACTGTCAATGAAACGAAAGCACATCAAAGTAAATAGCAAACTAGATCAGTGAGCAGTAAGGCTGCAAACTGGGTTCTCTCCATAAAATGCAAGCTGAAGCATCAACCATCGAACTTCAGCTACAAAAGGCCATAATGCATTTCCGTAGTTTACAATTCGCTTACCTTTATAAGACTAATAGCATGTTCACTTGCAGATGGCATCACCACAGAAAGATCAACACCAGGAAACTGCATCACAAAACTAATTCCGTCTCGTAAACGCACACTAGAGAATATAATTATAGAAGGAAGCAGTAATCTAAAAAATTTATTACCTGAGGGAACTGATAATTAATGGCCTTCGCAAGATGAAGGCCTTCTGCCCAAGAGCCTGGGGTAGGACTACCTAATACACTGCATATTTTGTATATCTCATCTGCTTCACTGAATGCATCACAGATGAAGTGTTAATTACTTGTGCACTCAATACCAACCAACGAGCAATATCTTAGAGAAAGCAGTTGAGAAAGCTACAAAGCATACTAAAAAATTTAAGTTACGAGCTCCACAAACTGTAACGAGGCAAGCGAAAAATTTTCAGACCAGAATAAATTCAATTGCACAGTTTTAAGAGGAACAACCTACACCAGGACATATACCTGCTGCCTGGAAAAAGTGGACGCAGGTTGAACATTTCAGCCATTATAGCACCCATAGCCCACATATCTACATGAGCAAAGCAAAAAGAAAAGTTTGTTACTGAATATAAATCGTGTCTTTAAATAATCCAAGTAGACAGTTCACTGTCGTGACAACTCACCAACTTTAGGACCATATGTAAATGACTGAAGCAAGACTTCCGGCGCTCGATACCTGTTACTCATTTCATTGTTTTTTGGGTTAAGACAACACAGCAGATTACAAAAAGAATACTGATGATTGCTGAAATAATTTGAATTCTAATACGAGAGTACATTTCACCCACCAGCGTGTTGAGACGTATTCAGTGTATGGTGGCCGCGAATTTATTTCACGAGCAAGGCCAAAATCAGCTATTTTAATCGTTTCTTTCGTAACGAGCAAATTTTCTGGAGAGAGAGAGAGAGAGAGATTTAGACCTAAAAGCATAGGGAAACTGAAAGATAAGATAACAGGAGAAATTATGCTATGGGCCAGACATGTGCAATTTCATATAAAAACCCATTGCAGGTCATGATGATAGATGCACCAGACTTGTACATGCACTGGAAATACAACAGAACACACAAAGGTAATTTAGCAAGCATCTCCTGCAGAAGAATGGAAGGGAAGGGGAGGGGTACATTTTAGCTGTAAACCCAAATCCCAAAAAATTGTATTATAAACTCAGTAGACAACGTAGTGAAGCAACTCTTATTGTGATGCAACTGATAGCTATAAAAAATTATCTTAAAAAATTAGGTAAAGAACTATACATGAAAGAAAAGCAAAAAGGAGAACTATATATGAAAGAAAAGCAGATGATTCCAAACTCGATTGTAAAGGTAACTCCCTATGTACTAGCAAGTGGCAAAAAGAGATTCAACAACTAAAAGAAAGATCGATTCTTTGGGATTCTTCCTTTCTTCAAATGGAACGTACTCATGGTTCGGCAATCTAGTTCTGGAGCTGATGTGGAATGTTTAGGGTTGGTAAAAGGCTGAGGGAGATTCTCAATACATTGCATAGTTTCTAGGAAAGGCCAACTGGTGTATTGCGTTATGTTAAATAATACAAACATAAGAAAATCTCTTTTGACATAATGGTTGAGCTTGCAAGATTATGCCGGTCTATATGTGTTTAGCTTTCCTCAGTGTGATTTACTGCCTATGTCCTGAATCCTTGTGCATCAAGCTAACAATTCTACAGAACATCTAGAGAGCGTCTCCTGAAGTCAGAAAACATGGCATATCTTGAATATATGCTGATGAGAAGGCGACTAACATCTATCAACAGCATTAAAATACCAGGGATTCAAGTCGATTCTACTCAAAGAAAGGTATAAATAGAATAACAACTAGAAAGGGAGAGGTTCAGAGAACCAGTAATTAAATATCTAAAACTAGAATGATTTAATTTCTCCAAGAAGAATAGCCACCGTCCTTCGTTTGGTCATAAACTATGTGCTTTTTTCTAATCATCGCGAAGCCGATACTGAATCAAACATTAAATTATGCCCTAAACTCAAGGTTTGTTACCTGGTTTAAGGTCACGGTGGAAGTACCCGTGCTGATGCATGTATGTAAGACCTTGAAATACTTGAAAGCACCAATTTCTGATTTCTGCTTCAGAAAATAATTTTTCTCTGTCTTTCATGAGCTGGTACAAGTTGAACTCCTGAAGCAGGCACAAATAGTGAGCAATTATCTCGCAATTATACCCAAAGTAGGACAAGCACTCGCTCAATGAGAAGAAACACAAAAGTATACCATGTACTCAAACACGAAATACAAGATATCATTTTCCCGGATGACTTCCTTAAGCTTCACGATGTTTGGATGGTTTAGCTTCCTCAATGACTGCCACAAAAAAGAAACTTCAATAAATAACGGCATAGAAACACTGGATGATTAGGTTAAAGGACAAATACTATGCTGTAACACCTTCACTTCTCTCAAATTTATGCACTCCTCCCACGAGTAATATTTCTTCTTCATTTTCTTAACTGCAACCTGCATAAAGAAATAGTGTGCTGTACTGATTAGATAGCAGATCTCCAAACTACAACTGCCATCAAAACGTACACTACAAACACACTTACAACTTCACCAGACAGCTTATTTATAGCTCGCCAAACACTTCCAAATGTTCCATCACCAACTTCTTTTATTAATTTGTACCTACAGCAACAGAAAACCAATCATAGACAATCCACACATACAAGCATGCAAAGAATGAACTGCATGAAGTTGAAATTACCTCTCCATTCTTTCAGAAGCAACGCAACCGAAATAGATTGAGGCTCTTTCTTTATTCCAGAAGATCAAAATAAAACTAATGTCCCAGGAAGTATAACAATTACAAGCAGATGACTCTTAGTTAACTGTATATACTACGAATAAACGCCGTTGCTCATCTAGCCGAATCTAACGCTCGTATTGGAAGGCACAAGCCGCGATTGTGCCACCTGACGTATTCTGTCAGACAGATTTCCCAGCTTTATTAATTATTGAACTGAAGGCGTTGTACCCGTGACAATGCAAAGGCAGAAAAGGACAAACACCTTCGAACATGCTGAACCGATTACACCCAACTAAAAGGATTGCCTCTCAATTCAGGGATACTGCATCTGGAAGAAGCATCCATGATTCAACTACAGCAAGAGCTATCTCATCCACACGACTCCTTTGCAGATGTTCAATGATGAGTATCTGGTCAACCAAACCATCCTGCACTAGAAAAGGACTATCTTCTGTTCTAATGCAACAACTTCCAGTAAAGTTGCCCGCAAGCAGATAAAGATTTTTGGGTGCCGCATTCAGCCCTGAAAAGAAGAAATGGTGTTACAAATGAAAAATGAGCACAGAATCCTACGAGGATATCAAATTAATATTTAGAACACAGAAGTGTCATAACATTCACCTTTCACAACTTCTCTCAGAAATTTTCACATGAAGCTGAAATGGAAAAGCACCATCCAATTTAAAGTTGGTTAGAGAATCTTTTCAGTCAGCACGACGGAAAAACAAGAAGAGCCGCTTACCTGGTACAATGCACTGATGATTCGCCTCCTATGCTATAAAAACCTCGCATTATTCCTCTTCTACTATTCATCCGAAAAGCTGACAACTATGTGCAATTCACAAAGGAAACCACAAGAAAATCCCCAAGCACAAAAAACCGCCAATCAAGCATTTCCTGGAAAGAGAGAATCCAACACTTTGGGCGATTCAACCAAAACCGCGGCTGCTCCATATCTTATGAAACAAACACTGTTTCCAAATCCTACTTGAGTGTAACCTGACAAATAGATTACAATGTCAGACCTTGAACCAAAGAAGTGAGACACATATTGTTCAATCAAGCAACGTTGCATGATCTGTGGCAATAACACAATAGACAAACAAGTAAAAGCATAGAGAAGCTGATTCTCATCAAAGAAAAACTTAAACAAGCTGATGTTACTGCAATTTTTCAATTATGAACCTAAATATTGACCCAAAACTGATGAAACAAGATCCTCTTTTCCTAAGCATATTGACAACTTGTGGTTACGTCCCAATATGTTAAACGAGGACAAAAAAAGAAACAGAGATCATAAGCCATACTAGAAATTGGCATCCTATAGATTGCCTAGTTCCATGATTTGTTAAACAAGTCACCATCCAATTCTGAAGCAAAAGTTTGAGCATGCATATGTATCGGGGGTATGCATGTGCAAACGTGCGCATGTACATGCATTATGTTGTGATTAGACAAAGTCAAGTGCTTTTACTTAAAATGGAAGAACAGCAACAAAAGGTTGCAGCCTCCCTGCCGGCAAAGAGAGAAAAAATTGCTTGCACTTATTCATTACTTTTACAAGTCAAGGTATTCCCAGCTGGTCTACAAAAATGACCCACTACTTTTGAGCACAAAAAAGATGAAAATACACTTAAACGAGATAAATCTGGTTAAGCATCGCATGGAAATACATGATGATAATGACAACAAAAAGATGTGCACAGAAACCCGATGAAATTTCAAATGCTAACAACCAGTTCCAAATATCGGGTTAAAGAAACTATTATGGATTATTTCACAACAAAAAAGCTACTCTATAACAACAAAAAGATGTACACAAACCCAATCCAATTCCAAATGCTACCAACCAATTCCAAATACCACAGGTTAAAGAAACTATTCTGGATCATTTCACAACAAAAAAGCTCCTCTACTAGTTTTCTTTTTACTGTTAAAAAGAAAGGTATTATCAGCATATGCAAAGCCATTAGGAACTAAGGACATGTTAGAAGACTATATTGAGTTGGAACGAAAAATGAGGGAATTGAGCTTGAGGAGAATGAATTGAAGATAGAGAAAGCTACCTTTTCTTTTGTTGCCTGGGAGAGACTAAATTTGGAAATGAAGAAAATGTGAGAGGAGTGCTCAAATTGTTTGGAATACAAAGCAAATGACGAAATGAAGTTTCGTTAGATGAAATAAGAATTGAGGACAACTACTTATGGGAAAAAGAGTGTGGCGTAAACTTGTAGGGTCAATTTAGTATTCTCAAAAGCAATCTTCCCATGTTTGGAATACAGAGATTTGTGGGTCAAAAAAATGAATTAGGCGGGTAATAATCCATCCTAATTTTCCTCCCTCCACTGTTCTCTGTTCCCGAACAAGGTAAAATGTGATTATCACTATTTCTTGTCAGATTGCTTTCAACTTTCCCAAACATAGCCTCGAAGTACCATGACCAGTAATATCATACAGAAACCTGAGTAGTAATACTATACAGAAACCTGAACAATGAAATTTACTCTTTCAACAAAGAAGAAAGAAGTATACATACAAACACAGAGGCAAAACATGAGAACAGAACATGGAATTGTCACATTAAATAAATTTGAATCCAAGTTCTGTTTAGCACAAGGAATTCTCTGCCTGCTAATTAATCAGCCTCTGTCTAGTAAGAACCTTGAAAACATCAAAAAAGACTGCTCTAATAGAATTTTTCTCTCATATTTTTCTACCCCGTGAATTCCCAGAAAGGTTTCCCATTTTTTGCGCGACAGTGCATGATGATCTAAAAGCTTCCCATGTAGGCTCGGGCTGAGCTTCACGGGCTAACAAGATTGGCAACTGCATCTTATCTTAAGCAGCAAGAACATAAAAATTCTCAAGCACTGAAACTCTCTGTAGAAAGGATGAATAGTAGTTGCACCTTTTACTATAAAAATTCTACTCTCCATCAAACACAAAAGTTTCCTTCTTGGAGCCAATCAAGTTAAGAAACGCAACTGAACCAACCAACTCGACAGAATTTGACTTGTGGAACTTGACTCCGACAGTACCCAGCTAGAGGCCAATCAAGCTTGAGTTTTCAAGCCAGGCTCGATGAGGTCGAGCCAAAGTTACATCTTCTAAACAAATCTAGTAGATTTCCTTATTTTTACAACAAAGAGTACGTTTAACATAGTATGATCCAACAATAAGTTAGAATTGTCTCTCAAATTCTATTCCTTTGCAAAGCACGGAGAGTCATAACTTGTTAGCGTACACAGTCTTGTGTTGGATTGGACTCAACTGAAACTCCAGCTCAAGCTCTCAAGGTGCAGTGAAATAAAAATTTGTCTCTCTCTATAGACTTACGGGTACATATGAATCAACTACTTAATCATGCTCGCAAATCACTCAAAGCAATATAAAGTTGCTAGAGTATTCAGCAAGTCGAGCTCTACTTTCAACTGATTTTTACCCTTAATAATCACTTAAAAGGGAGGAAAAGCACAAAAAGGAGAAACATACAAACGGATAGAAACCAAAAGCAAATGCAGCTGATTAAAATTACGGAGTACAAGCCCACAGAATTCGGTGACGGCACCACACTAAAGAGATCGGACAGAGCATTTAAAGATTGGCCCAAATCCAAAAGCCAAAGAAGATAAACTGATTTCACTCCACATCAAAACCATCAGGAATAGAAAATTTCGAGGGCATTATAGCAAAGCCATTGATCTCAACGCCAAATTCCTCATAAACGATTAGCAAGCCACCAAAGCAGACCTCGATAGCTCGACATTAGCGAAAATCTCGTCATACGAATCGCCATAAACCGAACCCTAGACCACAGCAGGTCCTCTCCAACACCAATCCGCCCGAACGAAACGACATCCGGATCCGATCCGATCTCGCCGGATCTAACAAGAAATGCGCTCAATCATCCAAAACCAGACCTCAAAAGCACGGAGATCCAGCGATCCATCACAACACGCACATTTCCACACGGTGCGATCACATGTACGGAAAGAGAGATAGAGAGAGATAGACCTGAGAGCCAAACGGCATGAATGAGGGTCGCCGAGGACGGGAAGATAGAGAAAGAGAGAGAGAGAGAGAGAGAGGGCTTCCTTCTCCGTCACGCGAGGAATTTTTCGGGGAGATATTCCGCCGTCTGGTCTTCCTCTCCGATCTGGCCTGCGTGCGAGAACACGAGGCTCCTCTTAGCTGGTGCGCGGGTCTTTATATACCCCGCCTTGATTTTTTTTGGCCCTTTTCAAGTTTTTTCGGGTACTGATTGGGACCGGTGGAGGAGCGGAACAATGATGCCCTTAATCATTTTGGCATTTATTCGGTACCCGCGCCGGTGCCTAAAGTAAAAAGCAAGATATCGAAACCTTGATTCTATGCCGATATCGCACGACAAAAAAGAAAGGGATAACTTAATTACAGCATAAGATTTAAAGGTCAATAGTTTTTCATATATGCATTTAAAGGATTCCGTCCGTCGAGAAGGAGGACTTGTTAAAAAGACTGTTTGAAGCAAGATTGCAATACTACTTTAATTGGCGATATGTATTATCAACACTTGAAAACGATATCTTTTTTGTTAGAATTGAATTGGTATTTCAACATATCGGGATATGCACAATGAGTGCTTCGGGAAGATTATGGGAACAAAAACGGTTTTTATTTTTATTATTATTATGTCGCTGTCGATAATGATGGCAGGAAATTCCAGATAAATCACTTTTCCTGTTGAGTTATGATAGGTCTTTTATTTTATCGAATTTAGGAACTATTTAATGGATGTTAATGACGATTGCTTTTCCAAAGGGCGTGATAGCCAAATAGGAGAAGGAGATATCTCCGCAATTTCTTATGGAGAGAAGCTGAGTGAGTTGATTGCGATATGTTACGGGATTCATTATCGATTTATCTTTGTGAATTAATTGCACCCTTTTAGTCCTCGAACCACATGCCCTTTGTATTACGAGGTGACTTTGAAATTGATGGCGTAAAATCATTTGAAAATGGCAAATACGAAAAATCAAAGGGCGAAATGGATAGATTTTTTGTAAGTCTTTGCGTAGATTCATTGGATCTTAAAATCACAAGACATAAAAAGGGCGGATTTAAAGGTGGAGAGAAACATGAATCTTGGGATCGGCAAAAAGGTAAATAAAACTAGAGAGTCGAGAAAAATTAATGTCTCTTTTTGATTTAGCATTTTTCTCTTCATTCGAGAAAGAGACAATCGACGTGATATATGCCCGAAAAACTCCATAAAAAAATATTTATTTACAAAATCGCGTCGACGTGGCAGCCTTCTTTTCTACTCTTGAATACAACGTGTCTTACCTTACTTGGTAAAGATCATGGGTTACGATTTACCGAGCCACGTAACAAATCAATTTCCTAGATTTGCATAAACATTCAAACAGGATAAAATGAAATTGAGGGGTCGACTGATCAACGGTTGAACGGTGATGATCAGAGGCGGGTCATCCATCACGTGGCCACTTGGCAGCTTGTTAGGAGCCCCTGACCTAATTTGTCATGTTTTGCTAGCGTACCAAATCCGGACCACTCGTCATGGATTCTTCGTAGACTTTCATGATGGCTGCCTCCAAAATCATTGACCCCCGATGATACCAGCAATCCCACTTAGAGTTTTTGCTTTTTTGAATCAAATGCTACTCTTGTTAGCATGTTGTTTATTGAAATAACACCTTCTTTTCGATATTTATTCCGTTCGAAATGCGTTTTAATGTTGACAATGTCACTTATCGAGTTTAATTTGGACAGGTGATGACATTTGAAAATCTATAATATTATCTTTTAAACTCGAATATTGAGATAAAATGTACAAATACATAAATAAATGTATATATATAGGGAGACATGTGATGGGATTTTTTTTTTTTCGAAATGCCTATATCAACTATAGTGTTTCTGGCATCCAACCAAATAATTGCTAGAAAGGGCAAATTCCAATTGTTGTTGTGTCACCATCTCAATGATGATATGTATCCTTTGAACCTAAGGATTGCGCAGGCCGTGGGTTACCACCCCCACAGTAATTAGCCAACTTATAGATCGAACCTAGATATTTAAAGCACTTAAGTTGACGTGGGATTGATCTTGATTTTAATTTCATGCCACTCCTTTAGTAGGGCCTTCAAATGAGTCGAATCGGGTCGAAAATTATCGACTCAAATTGACTCATTTAACCAAATTTGACCCAATTATATAGAATATACATTTAATTACTCATACTCAACCTAATTTATCCTCATGTAGAAATAAAAAAAAAGTTGTGAGCATTTCGAGCGAGCTTGACACACTCCTAAATTCGTCGTTACCTTGCAAGACCTATCTATGAATTTATTTGCACAGGGTACAAGTGTTGATGACAAAACACGGCAGCCAGAGCAGAGTGCAGAGTCCCAAGGATTTTTTTAGGCACTGCGATGTAGGACTTGGACAATGGCCGGGAGGTCGAATTCCATCAAAAAGAGCGAGAGCACAACGAGGGCGAGTGGGATGGACCGGGAGGCGAGGTTAAGGTGAGAATGAAGCGAAATGGTCACAGATGCCATGAAGGAGGAGGAGGAGTGGTGCAGAAGACGGAAGCTGAGGCCACTGCAACGGTAGCTCGGCCGTCGCTCTCCGGAGATTCTGTCGATGGGGGAGAAGAGACCAGCAATAGCAAGTGAAAATGGGCCAGGCATGTTTACTTTTAAACTTCACTCTTTTGATTATATGGGCTGCAACTTGGTTTTTGAGCAAATCCATTTATTTTGAAATTTTGTTTTCATAACCTGTTATGGTCCACTAGGAAATCTGAGTTGGCCCATTTGTCACATACATTAACCATGGATTGAAACATAGGGTAGTGGCCCATTTGAACAGATCTATTCCTTAGTGATCACATTAGCATCTACTTATGGGAAGCTTCATCAAAATAACTTGCGATGTCATTTTTTAAATCCCTCGAATTTTCAGTTAATGTGAGAAGACGAGGTAACTTTTATGCAAGAAATGCAGATCGGTTCTCAATGTCGAATAATCATTTTTTGTGCTCCCTCGCCGGGTATTTTCATGTTTACTACATACTTCACCGTATTTCAATGTATGTCCAACATTGAAATTCTGTAGATAACACAGCACATGCACGTGCATCCCCAGGGCCTATCATTGCAAGGTCTATCCAAATGGTCGCATGAGACTTCTTTCTTAACCCATGTTTGTGGCAGGGAAAAGTTTTTATATTTATGGATTAAATTTATATGTATTTCGATTTTGATAAAGCATGAAATAACATAGGTATTAAATTGGTTCACAAAGCGGGTGCCTATCCAAATGGCGAGACTTCTTCCTTAACCTTTATTTGTGTGATGAGTTTTTATATGGATTATTTATATGTATTTAGATTGATAAAGCATGAAATAACATAGGTATTAAATTGGTTATCAATAGTAAGTCGTACTCTTTCTTAGTTTGGGTGTGAATTTTTCTAGATCTAGTAATATATTTATATTGATCGAGTGGAAGTAAGTCATATTTTCAATTTGACTTACCTATTTTCGGGTCCGATTCGTTACGCAATGCCTCGTGATATATGTAATAAAACGAGTCACTTCCCTTCGACTTCTTGTACTTCGAACTTGATGTGATCTCTTGGTGAATATATAGTTGTGCAGATCATTGAGTTGTGCTGGAATATTTCGTGAGAAGGTAATGTCATATTTGCCACTTATTGTGAAAATATAGGTAACACGTGTCATGTTCTGCGTTTCTCACCGGGGGCATTACTTATTGGCTGCACTTATGCATTTTGCACATGTACGTCGTTATTGTCATTTACTTATATGTGGCCTGAAATTGGTCAGTATTATAGTCTAAGATATGAGCATAAAAATACTAAAAGTGTCAAAAGTTTTATAAAGACGCTTATTTTAGTGCGAAATTTTTGCCGGTTCACTTAAGTGTCTATCAGAAAAAGAAATGATAATTTAAGTACCTTTGGCGATAAAATCCAGCCAAAAGTATTGTGCGATTTTTTTAATTAAATGTCAATGTCTACGTGGCTTTTTCATAAAAAAGAAATTCCACATGAACGACGAGGTGGGTTTTAATAAAAAAAAATGACGCCATTCTCTCTCTCTCTCTCCCCTCGAATTTCGTCCATGTCTCTCGCCTCTCCTCCGCCAGGCGCCTCGTCAGATTATCACCATCCGAGACAACGACGTTGTTGGCGAGCCGCGTTTTCATCGTTGCTTCTGCCATCGCGTTGTTGCTCCTCCTATGCTTCTTCTTCTTTGCCAATTTTCTTCGGTCACGGCGGCATCGACGCTTTCCTAGGTAAAAGAAGTTGGATCAAATTACTTTAAAAAATCGAAATCGACCAAAAAAATCATAAATTGAGGTGAGCTGAAATGAACGAGGTTGGCATATTTAATTCGGAATGGATCTCGGACTTGAGGAAATTGGCCGCTCTCATCTTTGTTTTCCAAAATCGACATGGAGGAGGGTCTCCCGATTCGGGAGCGATCAAGTCACAATTTTTTGCCGCACCGGCAATTAATCTGATCGATTGAAGTCCCCACTGAGATTTAGCGCTTGGGGATTCCTGCTGTTTTGGAGGGGAAGACTATGGTATTGGGGGAAAATCGAATTAGGGTTTCGAAATGGGGAAAATCCGAATCAGGGTTTCGAATTGGGGAAAATCAAATTAAGATTTCAAATTTGGGTAAAAAACTGTAGATGGCGTCCTTTAGGGGTACATATGCTGACTGGGCAAACTATCAAGCCACGTTGGTCGGAGAAACTTGGCCACGTCGAATTTTTGGCGACTCAAATCAAAATTGACACTAGAGTGATTATTTTTTTAAGTGGCATTTAGGTAATTCGAAAAAAAAATTGGAACTAAAGCGCACCGTACAAAATATTTAGCACTTGTAGTGTCCTTAGATGCAAGTTTTGTCCTTTAAGACCCTGTTTATTTAGGGAAAAATTTGACATTTCTAGGAAGTATTTTTTAAAAGCTAATTTAAAAAAAATGACATGGTGTTTGGATAAAATATGAAAATAAATTTGAAAATCATTTTTCCATTGCTTGAATTTTTTTTAATTTTATTTTCCTAAATAGACATCCACTATTTTGGCGCTAGTGACTCAAACACAACAATTGGGGAATCGGGTCCACATGAGTCAAGCTCCAAACCTAGGGGGCATGTGCCCGAGCTTGGGACCTCAACACTTAGGCCCGGTTCATGGAGGCTGGGCTCGAGTCCACATATGCTAGGCCCAAGACTCTAGTGCTTGGTGCCCAAGCCTTAGTCCATTGAGGCGGGGCCTAGGCGCCGGACCCGAGACCTCGATGCTCGTGTTCGGATGGACCATGTGCTCAAGCTTGGGTCCTAGGCCTAGCCTCCGTGAACCCGGACCTAAGCGTTTGAGAGTCGAGCATGGGCATCGGCATCATGGACTCGGGCCTAAGAGCATGGGAGTTGAGCATGGCACTGGTGTTGATGGATCCCAGCTGAGCTCTGCCGTTTTGTGCCCAACTTTTGTAGACCTAGGGCCAAGGTGCTTTAGGTGCAGTTACTAGTCTATGGACTCGAGCACGAGCACCAAGGTTCTGGCCATAACCTCTGTGGATCCTGGGCCCAAGCGTCGCGGAACTAAGCATGAGCACTCGGGTCCGAGGCTTGGTGTCTTTAGACATATGCCTGACCTTGATGGACACGACCCCGACCTTTAGACCCAAGCCTGCTGCCAAGGTTTCAGGAATGGGAGTTGGGGATCTCAAGCATGGAGTTTCCGATCCAAGCACCAGTGTTTTGTCATATTTTGAAATTTTTGACAGAGGAAATCATTTTCCTGAACTTAAATATAGGTGTAGATATTGCGAGGCACGAGTCACATCAAATTTAATCTCCCCATCACTGTCAATTGCTCTTGTAAGAGCAGGCATTAAACATACCGGTTCTATATGGTCAGTACAAACTAATTTGTAGACCCTCTTCATCTTTCCATTGTGACCCTCTGAATTTTCAATTGGATTAGCGCAAAAAATGACTCAAAATTTTGGCGTCGCTCATCAGTTGAGAATTTTAAAATCCATCCACCGTCCTAGGCGCCTCGTGTGAAATATTTAGCCATTTGCCATGTGTCGTTTCTAATACTTGATTCGACGTCAAGCTTAAGACGTGATGACGACTTCATTTAATTAAGGCCTTAAATTTTTAATTAATCACGGTAAATCTTAACTTTTCAATTGGCTATCGATGTATGTCGAAAACCCTTTTTTAAGTCTTGTGCATTGTTCGAAATGCCGAAATCTCAAGGGCTCGAGATTATCTCAATTTTTATAGTTTTTCAAGGCATCATCTTCCATCACCAGGTCCCTATTCTTCAATCAATTTGTCTAAGGAAAAAAAAAGAATCTAAGAGAAAAGAAAGAATGTAAATATCGAAGTGAAAACATAAACCTAGAAATCTTCATACGATCAACAAATTTGATTGTTGTTGACGCTCGAAGAAGTCGGCGGTGGTCGAGAGTTAGGAGTACGAAACAAATGATTCTGGCCACTGCGCTCTGCTAAAACCCAGCAGCCGCGGCCAGATCCGAAGCTCTTCTTCCCCAATCTGATCACCATATCTCCAAATGAGAGGAGCCATTGGAAGAAGGCTTCCTAACTCCTTCACCCCCTCCTCCTCCTCCCGACACTCCCTCCTTCCCTTCTCCACCTCCTCCCCCTTCGGCGGCGGCGGAGGAAGAGGCCGTGGCCGTGGAAGTGGCGCCGACGGGGGCCCATCGCGCTTCGACTCCACTCCCGGAAGACCCGCTTCTGGCGAGGCACCCGAAGCCGCAGAGCCCCCGCCGCCTCAGCCCCAGCAGCATCCTCCTTCGTCTGGGCTCGGCCGCGGCCGGGGCAAGCCGCTCCCTTCGTCTCCGATCCTCCCCTCGTTCAACGGCTTCGTGTCGTCCATCGACCGCGGCCGAGCCTCGTCGGCTTCGCCCCCTCCTCCGCCGGATTCGGCCGTTCCCGGGAAGCCCATCTTCTTCCGGAAGGAAGATGGTCCTCCCCAGTGGGACCCCCCAAAACGTAGGTCACCTTCTGAGTTTGGCGGAAGTGGTGCCAGCGATCTCCCTTCCAGTATAAGTTCGGTTCTACAGGGTGCCGGCCGCGGGAAGCCTGTGCCGAAGCCGGGCCCTCAATCCCCACCAGTGCAGGAAGAGAACCGGCACGTCCGCGCACGGCCCCCCTCGCCCCCGCGGATGGGTCGGGAGGAGGCTGAGAGGAGGGCTTCAGGTGTCACAATTATGCCGTCCTCATGATTTGGCGATGACAAAACCTGTAGTTGTTAATTGTTTGCTTACTTGTGTTTGGCAACTTCAGGCAGAGGAGACCGTGGTGGTCGCAGTGGAGGCAGAGGCGGCCGAGGCAGAGGGAGAGGGTTCCGGGGCGGCCGAGGCAGGGGCAGCTTCGGTGGAAGGGGATTTTTGGGGGACCGAGCAGAGAGAGGGCAGTTCCAGAAGGACTCTGACGAGGGCCACGGAGCTGGGCTTTATCTCGGGGACAATGCGGATGGAGAGAATCTGGCCAAGAGAATTGGGGCTGAGAACATGAACAAGCTGGTCGAGGCCTTCGAAGAAATGAGCGAGAGAGTGCTGCCTTCCCCAGCTCATGACATCTATTTGGATGCTTGGCATACCAATCTGTTGGTCTGTCGCTTGTCCTTGCCCTATAGTTTCTCTGTTCTTAACTGCATTTTCTAATGCAGAACACATATAACAATCCTGCTACATGTGCGTGTGGAAATTTATTGTTACTAGAATGGTTGTGGCGGAAGTCTGCTATACGTGTTCACAAGAATTACTGAGCAATTTGTAGGGAACTGTAACTGAACTTGACATTATTCATAAGACCTACCCTTCTTGTTCTGGATTTCAGATTGAGTGTGAGCCAGAATACTTAATGCATGAATTCGGTACGAACCCGGATATTGATGAGAAGCCGCCTATTCCTCTTAGAGATGCTCTCGAGAAGATGAAGCCATTCTTGATGTTATACGAGGGAATTCAGAGTCAAGAAGAGTGGGAGGTAATGCTGTTCTCCCGGTAATAGATATTTCTATGTTTTGTTGTGCATTATCGATGTTTGGTGCTGTTAGAGATTGGGACGGGGATATAGGTTGTGCTTTAGGTGATAAAGTCAGCTGTAAGACGCTTCAACACGTGGGATCTGCTTGTAACAAGTATGATAACTATGTATTGGAATGCATTGTCAGATTGTCTTCATTATGTTTTATTCAAACTGGTAATTGAATGCTGAGACTAAGGATTGACTTGATACATTGTTTCAAAACCCTGCATTATATTATCTACCTGCTATCTGCATCCTTCTGTTCCTCATCGGTATCTATTTGCACAGCTCTCAATACTCTGAGAAAGGAAATGACTTCTGAAATTCCTTGGCATCCTCGTTTTCTTTTTCTCTTACTTGTTTGTAGGAAGTCATGAAGGAATTAATGGAAAGAGTCCCATTGATAAAGGAGATCATCGATTACTACAGTGGACCTGACAGGGTAACGGCCAAGCAACAGCAAGAAGAGTTAGAAAGAGTGGCCAAAATTCTTCCCCAGAGTGCTCCTAGTTCTGTGAAACGGTTTACTGATCGGGCTGTTCGCTCTCTCCAGGTCAGTGCTTTGCCATTGGTCATAATTCTATTTATGTTGCTGTACTGTGGTGATTACCTTCTTGAATGCGTAGTCTTGTTCTATTTTGTCAAGAATATTTTCCTTGTTAGCAAAATTTCCTTTACGAAGGGAAATCCTAGAGATGCTTTGTAAAGCTCCCGAGCTTTGGGGTCATTGCAGATTTGTCCCTGAATTTCCGACCGTTGCACATTACCCCGTGAACTTTCATTTTGTGCAGCACTTAACCCCCGTCAATTTTTCTGCTTTTTCCAAAGGTGTAAATGTACTTTTCTAATGCTGTGTGCGATGGTCTTACAAGATAGATTGAGTCGAGAATAAGAATAGAAGAAAACTAGATGAGAATAGAAGAGTTCATAGAGTAGAGTTGAGAAGAGAATTAGCTTGTAGCTATTTCATTCATCAGGTTGCGGAAAACAGAAAGCCAAAGACAAGTATATAGGTTCATTGAGCATAGATCCCGAACTCCTGTATTCTTACATCAAAGTTGTCCTGAAATGAAAATGTGACTAATGGACTGAGAGAACTACCAATGGACTGTAATAACAAAAATTAGCGAAGATAGTATGTGTTGAGCTATCGTTCCTTAAGCGATAAGTGACCCAAGTCAAACTAGTCCCGTTATAGTCCCATCCTCTTCTATGCAACCTCGAGGCTCAATCCGTCTTTAGTCTTCTTATGCTTTTCTTTGCATGTGACAATAACACAATGGTCAATGAACTTTGGCTAAATGTGAAATGTGGTCCTTGAAACTTTTAATTTGTTCAATGTGGTCCCTGAAATTTTTAATTTGTTTAATGCGGTTCATGAACTTTTGGTACATGTTCAATTTGGTCACTGGACTATATGAAAATATTTAATGTTATTCCTGAACTTGAATTGGTGGAAGAATAACATTGGATATTTTCACATAATCTAGGGACTAGATTGGGACCACATTGAACAAATTAAATGTTCAAGTATCACATTGCACATTAGGATATAATTCGGGAATCACATTGCACATTTGGCTAAAGTTTATGGACCATTTGTAATTATCTCTTCCTTGCACATCACATTGAGACCTCTACACTGTGTCAAGCGTCCAAACTAGTTCAATGTCCCTTCTAAAGTGATTCAACTTGGTGCTTTCTGCTATTAAGAATTTGTTTGACGTATTTTGGTTGCATATTGGAACAGTTGGCACTTTCATAGTTGTTTCAACTTGTATGTCTTGCATTGTGCTAGGCAATGTCAGCACTAATGACAAAGAAAAATGTTTTTGATAGATGCGATGTTTGCCAACAAAATGCATGAAATCTTAACAACTCTGCATGATGTGCAACCAAAGAGATTCATTGTTCCTGACCCTGCTTTAGGTGTCATGGAGAATTGTTATTCTCCCAATTACTATTTTTCTTCTGGAAGAGAACTTCTGAAATGTGCAAGAAAAGCATATTTTCAGAATCTGAGTTGGGTGAAAAGTTGATCGCAATGGAGATAGCTATTAAAGAGACCATATATCGGATGAATTGAAAATGGATTTCTTGGTTTCTGTCTCCAGTCTTCATGTATGAGACACTAGTTCTTCAAAGATGTCAGACGTCTTTGTATTTGCTTCAGACTTTCTTTAATTTTTTACTTTGTTTAGATGGGCTCTTAATTGGTCGAGATTTTCTTTTTCCCATTTTGCTGGTGCTCTCGAACCTTTAGACCCCTAGAACTAACCCCCACCCCGCCAATTTCCACCAGGCCCACTCTCTTAAGGTCTTGATTGTGATCTAATTGAAGGCTACAAGTTCCTTACTAGTCTTTTCTTCATATGTGTGAAAATCATTTTGACAAAGATGATGATGTATATACATCAGATGGTGCACCTTCATGATGATAGACTCCTACAAAGGTCCCTTCATGATCTCTAAAGAAGAAAGTGTTACGAGCTACATTTGTAAAGGACATGTATCCCGGCACCCTTGGCTTATGGGGAGATATGGAGGAATGCTTAATGAGTTTTCAATTAATGGACTTTTGCCAAAATACAGTGTTGTGATGTACGTCTATGACCTGGTGATGGATGAGCTCACTCGGCAGTGAATATTGTTCCTTTTGTTCTTCTTTGGGATGATGTTGTCTTTGGATAAGACTGAAATAAATTGAGACAAGAAGATTAAGTCATGTTAGGAATTTGAAATTATTAATTCCTCTACTCAAGATGAAAGCTGAGAAACTAGATGCCAGCAGAGAAATAGGCAAGAATAAAGTAACTGTGAAAATTGGGGTAAGACGCTAGTATTTCAGCAGTCTGGTATCCCTAGTTCATCAACAGATAGAGATGGAAGGTAATGGTTAGCTTGGGTTAGATATTAAGTTGAGGGACAGATAACGGAGACATGCCAGTAATTATGATTTTCTCATAAGACTGATGGAAAGTGTGTCAAAATTTAAAAGGGACAATATGATTACATCTTTTTTTCATCTTCCGAGGGCAAGTAAAATGTTCAGGGTTTTCTCACTGAGGCCGAAATCTTATGAGTTCCAAGTTCTAATTGGAATTTACGGATCCTCACACTCGATAAAAAGGCTTTCTTGGATAACCCATGCCTTGAACTCCAAAAGGCCCTATTGGAGACATAGCATTAGCATACAAGGAAGGAGAGCACACTAGCCCGGGCGCTGCTGGATGCTTTTTGGTCAAAGCGAAAGTAAGAATACGAGGAGCGTCCTCTGAAGAATAATGAGTGATTGGGAAAATTTGTCGTCACCACATTTTCAATGATTTGAGGGGAGCGTTTTGAATTTTTTGGCATGTAAACAATGACCGGCAGGATTTTCTGGTAAGGATGTGACTGTGGTGGAGATCCAAATGAAAAGAAGAAGAAACTCTAAATGCATACATTGAAATACTCATCTTACAAAGTATGTGGTTCTTTGAGGTGCAAATTGGTGCTTATGCGGTGCAGTCTGTAGTGTTGTATCTGTCCATCCGACGCATTGTTCTACTCACACTGGCAGTGCTCCTAAAACTGGCTAACTGGTCCTACCAAGAACCAAGCATTGGGCCATTTCAGTTTTTTCACCATCTGAGCAGTCTCTTGGTTGAAAACGGTTTGTCAGTTTTGACTGCTATTAGTTCTAATGGTATCATAACCGAAGGACTTGGATGATTATTCAATCCTAAATACGACCTGAAATGTGGGCCTGGATCTGAATGTCACTGAGACTATTGTTTGGATCTTATGCATTTTACGATTTAAGATTTTTAAGGTTGGCTGCGCGATTGTTGGGATCTAGAATGTACACTAAATGTACATTTTCATAATGTACGGTGCATAGTCACAGATGCCCCTATTTGACTGTGTGGCTCATGATTCTCGAAATAGAAGCTGCTTGCTGTTTTAGGTGAAAGGATAGCACCGTTGAGTAGGGGAATGATTGAGGCATTCTGAAGCTTGTATGAAGAGTTAGCATTTGGTTCCTTCTATGTTATTTTCATGTGTCAACTGTAATCATGTGTGCTGTATGTTGGCAAGTCAAAAAAGTTTTGGTACACTCGAAACATTATTTGAATGTCCGTGCACTTGAAGGTTTTAAAATGTTACATGCAACGGTTTTTCTCTTTTGATGATCGTCGTCCGAAATGCAGGGTAATCCTGGGTGGGGATTCGACAAGAAATGCCAGTTCATGGATAAGCTGGTGTGGGAGGTTTCTCAGCAGTACAAGTGAGACTCAAGAATATACCGAGGCTTCTTCGCTGTGATTGATTTCTGTCACCGAGTTGCGTCAGTGCGAGTTCTTAGTCAAAGTCGGGCTAAAAGCTAGATTTCGTAATGAGGATTTCTTTTGGAGTTGAACTCAGTTTCTCTCCTATGTGGGCATCATCTCCTACTCTTTAATGTTGGATTTGTTATATGGGTTTAACTTTATTTCACTGTTTTCAAGATTAGACCAAGGCTTAGGTTAATAATAGCTGCAGTGTGGCCTTGTGAAGTGAACTCTCTGTGATTTCTGGAGACGGACCGTGTTATGTTGCAAGGCGCGAAAAATCACCCGGCTTTCGCAAGTACTGAGAAATTGCAAATGGCAAGGCTATTTCGTACGGGGCACGGCACAATATAACAGTCCGGTCCGAGTGGAGCAAGACATCATTGTACATGTCAATTTGTCAGAGGTCGTAGCGTTCGGATAAATGCCAATCCGCTCGAGTCTGCAGCATTAAGATGATCAAAGGAGATGGCACGTACAAAGGCCGTAAGACAGAAACAAAATTCATGGAAAAGAACAAAAGAATTAGAACTTCCGATGCTGGCAACAAATATGAATACCAATATCACCGAATTCTGTAGCATCCCGAGTTACATATCATCCGCTGAAAACCTGCCCCCAGCAAAAGAGAAAATGGCGGTCCGACTCTACAACCGTCGTCCCTTGATCGATGAAGAGGGCAGAACCATGATCATAACTCTCAAGAAATATACCAAATGAAAGAATATTAAATTTTTGTGAGACCACTTCCGATCTGATCTGCTCCGCCTGTATTCCATCTTCGACTGCAACTAACTATAGAAACTGTGTAGAAGGGGAAAAAAGGTTACTGGATTTCATAGGTATTGAGCTTGTATTCTTTCTCTGTTTTCTTCCCACCACATCTTCGCGCGAACTTCCCCGAACTGTTCGCGGCTGCATACGGCGTAAAGCGAGACATCAACTATTGTTACCACCACCAAATAATTGCAAACAAAGAATAGAATGAAGCTATGCCGTTTAGCCATTTCGATGGCACTAACAGTCCGGGACATGAAATTAGTTAAGCTTGCAGTAAATGGAAAAATCAGCAATGTCGTGAATTTCTTCTGTTACCTGAATCGTACTCGCCGCAGTTCCCTAGTTCCGTCCACAAGCTGCCTAATGGTAATGTACACGCCGGGCTCGTCCTCCTCAATCCACTCGGTCTCCACTTCGCTGGCATTGCTGTAGGAAACCGATGCCTCGTCCCTGGATGAGGTTGTGGTGCGAGACGCCTCCATGGAGGCCATTTCACTCTTCCCGCCAGCTGCCGCTGAACCGTGAGCGCTGGACCCCGCGTGGTAGTGGCGACCACCTAGATCGGATGGCTCGGACGGCGGGAAGTACCCTTTACCGCCGGTGGGTTTCTGGTGACTCCTCGGTGTCCACTCTCGGGTTGCAGTCGGAAGCATCGGGCTTTCCCTCGCAGATCCCATCCTCGAGTATGATGAATCTCTCTGAAACTGAGAAAATTGATCTCTTAGCGATGAAGGACAAATATTTTCAAAGTAGAAGCGAATTGACTAGGAGTCACAACTCTTCTTCAAGCTAGTACACCTCGTCCTCAGATCGCGCCGGAGTGTTAAGAGCTTGCCGGTTGAATCTCTGGACGTTGTAGAGCTCCATGATCCGGTCATAGTTCTCCGCCCACCATCGCTGTGCTTGCCACTTGTCGAACATGTCACGGCTAGAAAAATTTGGAAATCCATGACAACGTTAATCTCCATTTTCAGCAAAGAGCGCCAGTAGTTTTCGTACGATAAAAACAAACTTGAAGACTGTGTTCTGAGAGAATGTGTCCTAATTCTAACCCAAGCATACCATCAACAACTGAAGCTTAGGCATTGCCCTGCCCATCCATACCTGAAGCGGATTCGCTTTAGATCGTTCCCGCCGTTAGGCAGAGACTCGAACGTTATGTGTACGCCGGGCTCGACCTGCGCCATCCATTCCTTGGACTCCTCTTCCTCCAACACCACGTCGCAAGACTGCGCTGAGACGGATGCTCCTCCTGGAGTGCGGTCTCCACCGAATCCCACAGGGATTCTCGAGTCCATCCTCGAGGTGGGATGGCGGCTTGGACCCGTGAAATCCCAAGCGGGCGTCGAGCTGGAGCTCCCGGCTCCCATGAACGGATACGGGACGCCCTCCGAGACCGTGTCGAAGTCTGGAAAACGCCGATCGCCCTTCTTGTAGCTGGGCGAGCCGGTGCAAGGCTTGCACTGACGATAAGCCCCGGAGAACTTCAACGCCATATCCTTAATCTGCAGAACGCCGACCACATCAGAGGGACATACGCTGCGAAATTTAACCATTTGATACGACATGAACATGACCCTCGATTTGCGTTTGGTCGACTAATTTGACTGTCAAATAGCGACATGGAAGTGAATCTTGTTCTTCCTTCTTTTTGGCGTTTCTATGGACAAGAATTCTGATGTGGGTCACAAGAAAGAATAATGGGGGATTGTACAAAATCCGTCACCCCACTTTTGTCTGGCCAAGTGCAGTCCATGCTTTAACCAACATGTTTGAATACTCAATCATAATCAAAAATGGTTTTTTCATTATCACCCACAACAAATTTTTCTGGAAAAGAATTAGTGGGTGAATGGAATCATTCCAAGATTCTGTTCCGGGAATTCAGGATTCGATTTGCTCTAGAAAAAATTGAAAGCGTCGGAGACAGACAGCATCGAATAAGAAGCGGAGATTCCGCAAAACCTAGAATTAGTGTTTCCTCCAACAGTCACGTCAGCGACACATGCTTCTGGGATCATCATCGAATCATAATTTAGTACTCCAGGTTTCGTTAACAGCGTGACTATTGCAGAGTTGAGGTTGAGTTTTCTTCTTCCTTTTTTCAAATTTTTGTTTTGAGAACGAAATCCACAAAGTGGTATTTCAACATTAACGTCTACTCATATTCGATCTACGGCATTCGCAAAGACATTCAGGGACTCGTCACAAGACGATAGAAACACAACGAACTGGAATGAAAGTTTGACACATGAAGGATTGAATATGGTATTTGCCTAACATCAAAATGTTGCGGAAAGAACGACTTCTCCATTGTCCTTCTTCTCCGATCGAAATATTTTCATTAGAGACTGTAATGTGGCTCATTCCCATGATACAGGTACATGGTATAAAGAAAAGGGAATGAAAGGACTAGCGGAATTCAAATTAAAACTGAAGTCGAACGGCGCAGGCAAAAGGGCTAGTTGGGACGTGACTATAGTGCTAAATTATCAGCACCCCCAAAAAAACTGTGGACGTGACAATAAAAACATGTCAGCTGTACAAAAAGGAATTGGACAGTGTACCACACTCCTACACGATCTACGCACGACCTAGACTGAATGTTATTTCACCAGCTTTGACATTTGCACGTGTAAGGTAACAACACGAACACCAAATAATGCACTAAGTCAGAGTATACACGTAGCCATGCAAGATGCCAAACAGCGGGCCCCACATCCATCGGCCCCTTTAATAAGGCAAAAAAAAAAAAAATTCATCAAGTGTACCAAAATGTGACGTGGTCTCCGCAGCGAAATAAATTTATATTAGAAAACGGCTTGTCTTTTTTAAATGGACATGGTACTATTTATTTTAATGAAAGAGGACAAAAAAGGAAAAAGAGGGAAAACAAGTATAAAATCCGCATTGAAGACAGAGGGAGAGGGAGAGGGAGAGGGAAGAAACGAACCTGCGTGGTCAGGCTTTTGACGGCTTCTTTGGAATTCGGGGTGCCGCTCCCACGCGCCGCCGACCCTCCGCCCTCGTCGCCGCCGCCGTCGTCGGCCTTCGTGCAGGCTATGCACGTGAACATCCTCGCTCGCTTTCGCGAAATCAATGACCTCCTGCATGTTTTTCCATTTATTTCGATCAGCTCTCCTTTTTCTTTTACTCTTCGCCCGCTTAAAAAGAAGAGAGCTTTTTTCTCTCTTTTTGCAGTAGCCGAGATACGTGGTCGGCGAGGAGATTTAATGGGTCGCCAAAAGCAGCAAAGAACTGTGATTAGAGCGTACGAGAACTTGCTCTGTTCGAGGAATTTGATGGTACTTCAAAGGGAAAAAATCGCAGCTCAGTTATCTACGAGAATGCCCCTCCCAAGTTCATAGTGAACATCAAATTCTTGTCTTATGTGCGCTCTTTTTTGACGAGGCTGGTGCGAACATTCTCATTATCAGATCGATGAACAGAGGCAAAACCCAATCCACCAAATTTGAACAATAAAGTATAATTTAAAAATCGAATGAAAAGTAAAAAGGGAATTGAAAAAAGGGGGTAATCCGAAAAGGGAAACTAATCAAACTGTTTGAATCTATCATATTTCGCGACCATCTCCTGATTAAATTGACCAGATTGCAAATAGAATGAACAGGGGGGGGGGGAGAACAAAATGAGAAATTGAGGAGAAAATGGGGGGGTGGATCAAAGGGGAACTGTGGAATTCAAAGGGCTGGTATGATCAAGGGGAACAGATGGGCAATGGACAAAGTGTAAAGGGGGAGGAGAGGGAGCAAAAAGGAAAAGATTACTCGGGATCAGAGAAGGGGACTACGAAAATGTTCTTTTTTTTTATTATAAAGAAACAGAATTAGCTGGTCAATAATTGAATGAGAAAAGGCCAAAAAAATAAAAAAATAAAGTGTCTCATTAAGAGAGAAGAGAGAGAGAGAGAGAGAGAGAGGGAGGTGCGTGCGTGCTTTTGTTTTAATTGAAGAGACACCCCAATGAAAAAGAACCAAGCAGAGAGAGAGAGAGAGAGAGATTGTGTTAGGAGAGCCGAAGTTTCTGACAAGCCAATGAAAGAATAAGGAAAAAGCGAGATTTTTATTAATAAAGATTTGATTTTGATTCTTTTATTGAATCGGCCGCTTCTTTATTTTTCTGCTTCCCCTCTTTCCACAAATGAACACAAATCTCAGCCCTCCAAGGAATTGCAAAAGCGACAGAGAAGAGAGAGAGAGAGAGAGAGAGAGGGACATGAAAACAGGGGAAGGAAGAGAGAGACAGAGAGGAGACGGTAGAATCTCCTTTTCGTGTGGGGGGTGGGGGGTTGTTTTGATGGATGGACCAGCGAAAAGAAAATTAGAATTTTAAAGAAACAGAAAAAAAAGAAGGGAAAAATATTTGTATGGGGCGCAACAAAGAACTGAATGCGTGGGCTTGGTGTGTCGAGGACCGAAAGCAACCCATGAATACAGAGGAAAGACACGGTGAGGGAAGGAAATGTCCGAATCGTTATCATTTGTAAGATGAAATGCAACACATAACGTGGGCAAAAGAACAGCATGAGCAACAACCCAGTTTCATATTGTCTGGTCTATACATTTATTTTATCTTATTTTATTTTATTTTGTAGATAGCAGAAAAGAAAGGGATTGCATCATTTACTATTCGAAAATGACTCACCGAAGCTAACAGCAGCTGTTCCTGTCCTTTTCTAAGTCTCTCGCTTCTTTTCTCCTTTCTTCCTCTTCTTTTTCCCTTTTCCGCTCTCTCTCTCGCTCGCTTCAATGGATCCCGATTTTTGGAAGCTGAAAACAGAACCGAAGCATGAAGGATGAAGTATTCCACAATCAGTAAACAAGCTCTCTCTCTCTCTCTCTCTCTCTCTCTCTCTCTCTCTCTCTCTCTCTCTCTTCCAACCCCCAGAAGAAACACAAAAGCAAATTGCAAGAGAAGTAAAATCGTCGGGTTCTCTCTTTCCAATCGGGGACATGTGAAAATGAATACTGAAGCAGTTCAAATCACGAAATGGGTCTGAATCAAAATCGACAAAAGACACATAAGAGCACATTATGGTAAACCCCCGTTTTGGAGTGCCAAAGCAGAGCAAGCGATTCTTTACCTTCAGCAGCACACTGGGGAGCTCTTCTTCTTCTTCGTCTCCTCTCAAATGAAAGATTCAAAAACAACTTCAACGTCCCAGTGGGATCACCGAAAAGAAACCCCCCTCCCCCTCCTCGTGGCCACACACGTAGTGGGCAATCGAAATCCCCTCCGACTCTCTCACTCTTCCACAAGCACCCAAGAAACAGAGCAACCCAACTTCGGAGTCCGAACGAACCAAAATCGCGCCCGATGGAATAACGAAGTCAAAATAAGACAAAAATCCCAGAGCGAGATACGGGACGTTTGTTTTTTCTGGATTTCGAACGAGCGAAAAAGGAAATAAATTTCCCTCGTTTTTGTTTTTGGAAGCTCCGGATTTCTCGTGAACAGAATCCCTTTAAAAAACGAAAAAAGAAGAAGAAATCATCGCAGACTGAGACTCTGAGACGCAGAGAGAGAGAGAGAGAGAGAATGAGAACAAATCGGGGAGGATAGAATTTATACAATCCAGGGGACGGGGCCTCGACGGCGTCGTATCAATCGCCGTCAAATCCGACGGAAAAGCCCACGCCGGTGGGGGAGTGCTGCGACGGAATGGGACGGCACAGTTATCGGTCTTGGAAGAGGCGGACAGGGAGGGTCCACATGTCGAGGCGATGTTTGGGTAAAAGGCGATCTCTTACGTGTACGGGAAGTAGATGACATGGCGCTCTCCCATTGGGTCCTGCGTGACCTGGCGGAGGAAATGGACGGCTGTGATTGGCTCCCGGAGTTTGATGTTCGTGGGTTTGACCCGACCAGGAACAATCCCATCAAGGTTTTTTTTGTAATTTTCTTTTTCTTTATTTTTCGCGGGACAGAGATTTATTTGCTCTGGTAGGTGAAGCTTTTTAAAGGGGCAATGTTGGGATATATGTTTGTAATTGTATACTCAGAAAATTGGAATTAAATGTGTACTCGCATCAAGTGCAGTTGAAGAAATTTGAACTTTAACTTTAATCAATATTTATAGGGTCACCTTCACGAACGAGTCCATAATTCCTTTCTCGTAAAGGGGGCAAACTTAAATTTTCAGACTGAATTCGTAACAAATACAATATGAGAAAGCGATTTTGTGCATTTCTCGATTACTCTAGCCATTTCGGAAATTGAACGCGCCCTACATAATATACGTAGTTTAAGCTCTTGCATAGCAATACACACCATAAAAAGGCTTGTTTGACAGAATTAAACTTGTCAAATGGGTAGGTCCTATAAAAAATGATCCGACCCAAATGAGACTTATTTAATCCGTTCGACTAGGGCTTGGATAGACCAAATCGAGAACCGGCTAGTCCTGGTCCCGGTTTTCGGGGCTCCGGCCTCGTTTTTGGTTTGGTAGAGTTAGAAACAGGTTTCAATTGGTCCCGGTTTTTAGTTTCGGGGGATCGATTGTTCGAACCGGATCGAATAATATTTAATCACAAATTTAAATCTAACTGTTTAGGATGCTTAGTATGAGTTTCGGGTTTTGCGATGACGTGATGCAATTAATCGAGGTGGTTTGATGAATATGTCGTTAACGAGAAAAATCTAATGACAAATCACAAAAAAAAAAATGCGACTAGTCCGATTCCCGATCCTTGAAAACGGGAACCGATCCTCCCGCTCCAAGGTGAGACCCGAATGGAACCGATCACCCTTAGTTCGACATATTTCCATGCAAATGCAAATCCAATGACCCGTTCCCATACTCGACCCACACCTAGCCTAACTCATATTCCTAAACACTTTTATATTTAACCCAATTTAGGAAAACTCACACTCCAAAAATATGATGAGAGTAGGAGCATGACATCAAGAGGGGCTAGAGAGAATGAGGAGATAGTCATTGAGGTGAGTTGGGTCTATAAAAATATCACATTCACAATCCATTTATGATCCACTTACCTTCCATATTATATTTGACCCAATTTATGTCCCATTTCGATAATCCATATAACAAATTAGTCCAATAAACATGGATTTATGACCCGTTTTGATATGTCCGGATAGAATTAGCACAAAACTACCTATCAAGAGAAGAAGAAAAAAAATGAAATCAAGCAAATATGAAATCCGGAGGACATGGCTGGCAAATGGGCATCTACATGCTATGTAATGTGTGGCAGAATGTGGTGGCCTACCCATTTCAATTCCTTTTAGGCAGAGAGAACACTCTGGCAGAATTTAAAGAACATCATTGGGGGCTACCCACCTTTTTTTAGCCATTACTATCACATGATATATCTTTGGAATATCTATTTATTTTTTCTTCTCGTTTGGCGAAATATCTCACGGATGGAACTCCACAGATTCTCCTAGCAGCAGAATATATCTTGCTTTCTACGTGAAGCCCTAGACCAGAAGGATTTAGTTTGCTTGACATGCAATACAAGGAAGGAACTTATATCGTATCTCGAGGCTAGTCTGGTGCTTACTTAGCCAGGTAATCTTCATAATTCAAAACAAATTCGAAAAAGGATAGAGCAAACATGAATAATAAGAAAAAACAATGGAGAGATTCGATTGTCGGTGCTTCCAAGCAACGTGAGTAACAACATTTGGAATGTGGCATGTTATGTACGTAGCGATAAGAATTCATAGATCGAAAGCAAAAAATTAAACATGCGTTTCATTAACTTCGTGAGGAGAAAAATAACATCTAAGCTCTTTCTCTCTTTTTTTTCTCCTTGTTTCTTTGCCAAACTAGCATGTAAACTTGGAAAAGATAAGGAAATGATCACCCCCACAAGACAATTGCTGCGGGGATGCTTCTTTAACTTTTCTTTAGCCTCGAAAGAATCGAAGAGAATTTATCACAAGTGGATGGGAAACTCAATGTCTACATTGTTGAGTATGTCTCAGAATTCTTTTTTGGGTATTCGACCCAAAATTGAGCTATCCTTTGTTGGGAATTCGACCCACATTGAGTTGACACCCCAAGCCCGTACGGAGCAGTATAAATATCATTTTTCTCAAGTGATTAGATTTTAAGAAGAAGAGACAGAAATAATCTTGAGCTTTGATGAGCCCTCTTTTGTAATCCTTGAATTCTCATAGTGGGCTTTGCTTCTCTTCTCCTCGTGATTTTTTCCTTGGGACTTTTTCCACGTGGTTAAGTTTCTTGATTGATCATAACATACATACCAACATCTCAATGGCCTCGATTTTGATGATTGTGATTCTCGTATCCGCATAATCGGCGGTTGGCATGAGTTTGTGGCATTTAGAGACACGACCAACAATGCAAAACCAGTGCAAAATGCAATAGGATGGACTACCTAACATGATTAGGGATTGGTATTAGTCGAATTGGTTCCATTCGTTGATCAGTTTTCTTCCCCCTCTCATCAAATAGAGATCTCAATCACCGAAATAGACTTGCTTGCGAAAATGGGTTTATCCATAAAGAACCCTAAGATTGGTGGGTCGATGATCAACTTATATTAAACTAATGAAGAAAAAGATGCCATGGCTCGTGGCCCGTAAGTACGTAGCAATTAAGGAACTGAATTTCTGCATGCATGTGGCATTACGTGGTAAAGCTAACCCTAGCTAGCTAAGCTACAAATCCTCTCTTCTTCTTCTTTTTTCCAGCCTAAATCGATGAGGCCAGGCAAATGAAGGGCCGTTAATCTCTGTGCAACTTTTTAGCTGTCCTTTTGCTTACTCTTTTGATTAGTGTTGTTTTTAACATGCTTTTGCTTTGGGACGAAATCTTTGGTAGGTTCTCACAACTACAATACTCCCATCTCTCTCTCTCTCTCTCTCTCTCTCTCTCTCTCTCTCCTAACAAATCATTTCATCGCTCACATGGCAATACACGTCGATGTTCAAAACACGAGTAAAAAAGAAAAATAGGGATGTTATCGAATGTTCAGGAAAGGGTTAGTGATACATATATTTCGTTTGAACTTTACGTATTCACTATAACTTAAGCTCGTCCTATCCATATCGATCACGAGTCTTGCGCTTAATTTTCGCTGATTTCCATCCAAATTCACCAATGTATTTCTCAACTCTCATGTGATTCATCTTCTTTTTCACGAAAAAGAAAGCTTGCAGACTCTCTTTTATCGTCAAGAACACAGAAAATCCCAAAGCAAAGAGGAACACATAGAAACTCTCCATGATGCCTGGCTAAGTACTGCTTTCTGCCAACCCCAGAATATAAACTTGCATTACTTCAGCTGACAATGATCATGTCCCAAGCACATACTGAAATTCAAATGCAAAACTATCCACAACGGAAGAAACGCTTATACAGTAGACTGTGAGCAGCCAAGACCATGTTCCTCACCCAACCAGTCTCCTTCCCAAAAAGAAAAAAAATCTTCTGTCATGTTTTATTTTCCTTAGTTCTGACGACAATAATGTGAAAAGTACATGGAATGGTCCAATACACGGATAAAGAGAGCCATATTATTAGGCAATAGAGAAGAGGGAAGAACAGGAAAAGTTTGACACGAGCCTCTGAGGAGAAGGACCACCGCTCGTTTAAAGAATTATACCAGATTTGATGTCTAAGAATTTGTGCATGCAAACACTGGTTGGTAAGACTGACTGAATGGTCCAATCTGACTGCACGGGTGACCACCAACTATCCCCCCACCCCCACAGGCGAGCGTGATGGAATGGAATCAACAAGACAAAACCAATCTGTCACAAATCCAATTTGGATTGGATTTTGTACCCCCCCGGATTCCCAAATCTAATCAATCAAAAAACATTAGTTTGCCACGCACACAGTAGAGGGGGGGGGGGAGAGAGAGAGAGAGATTTTATTGTTATTTATAATCTTGAAAAGCTATTGTCCAATCCATTTTGGTTTTCAATGTTGAGCTTAGGATTCTTGGTCAAACTAAAATCACAGGCTTAAGAAATAGAAATGATGTGTGTATACAGAGGCTCAAGACAAGCCAAAAGAGGAGGTCTGAACGACCTCACATTCCTAGGACTAGGCTTGCATATCCAAGCAATGCAGGACTAGTCCCTGTCTAAATGTCTCCTTTTTCTTTCACAAGTGCTAAATTATGCTAAAAATTTACTGTTAACAGTGATGTTAAACTTACGGGCTTAAGGGACCGTCCCATTCCACATAGGTCAAACCACCGCAAGGAATACTGGTGCGCAACTACCACCGGCTGGCTCTTTAACTATGATTCGCACTTATAAATCACTTCACAAAAGTCTCTCGTCCATTCTCGAATTTGAGGTAGCATGAATAAAATTGAATGATGCAATCTACTATCATATCACCAGGTCGCCCGATACAAGAAAAACGGTCGAAAGTTGGAAAAACAAGTCCATTTTCGACCTTGATTTGCATTGCAAATGCACAACTGACATGTATACACTCGACCATAAATAGATTTTCAAAAGTGTGTTCAATATTGTGAATCGGACCACGAGAATAATCGATGAATGTCGGGTAAATCAAGGCTGATTCAACTCTCTTTTCTGAGTAATGTAGGGCAAAATAAGTTCTCACCCTAACGGTTGGTCATATGAGGTTAATGTTCCCACTTTTATCTTCTATCCCCAGAAAAACAACTCCATGCGCTAAATTTTTTTTCCTTTTCTTCTCTCAACACTTTTTTTCCTTCATTGGCGTGACGCTCTCGCCAACTAAGAAGAAAGAGAGGCAACCCCCAGACAGTGGGTATGTTATTGGTCAGAGAGCACAGAGATAACATTAGTACGGTAACCAGACAATTAACCCCTTACTACCGGCTATGACCGGTGACTAAACGAGGGGGTGGGCCTTGGGCAGTGTGGAGTTTCTCAGAGAGATTTTGCAGGTTGTTGTGGGTTGTCAGTGAACCAAGCGATGCCCAAATCGGCTTTGGCCAAAGAGATATCCATCATGGGCAAGCCAAGCCCTTCCCCCTTGGTCGTGCTTGAGTGCTGCTTTTAGTAACTTTAAACCACGCACACACTCTGCTTGCTTTATTCCTGTGGCTAACCTGGCTTTAAGCAAAGAATGGTTGGACAAAACAATTCAAGTTCCCCCGCTCCCTTTCTCTCTCTAGAATCGCCATGTGTGAGGGGGGATGGGGGAAGCAGAGCTTTAGCAAAAAGAGGGTTTTGTCATATAAGATCTTCTTAACCAAGAAAAGCATAGTCAAGGTCCAAAGCAATTCCCAACCCCCCTCCTCCACTCTGTTCTCCCCTGATTTCTGTTCCTTTCTTTTTGTTTTTTTCTTGGGTTGCCCCTCTTTTTGGTTGATGAGATGATTCACGGGCATAACACCCAATAATTCAAACGCAGACTTCTTTTTTCCTGCATATGTAACACCTCTTTAGGCGATGTGGTAAAGAGCAAAAGAACCATTTCCGAAAGTGCTCTTTTGTCATAATTTATGACACATTATGAGCTGTAAGATATGCAGTGCCATAATGCTGTCTTTGGGTCGATTTCTTTCTCTCTTTTTGGCTTATTGGGATGAAAAAGAAGAAGAAGGGTAATTTATAATTTATTGTCTAGAGCAGTTGTTTGTAATTTAAGGGAGAACATATCATGATTGCACCTTAGCATCAACGGGGATAGTTTTGTACTTAATGGCAAGACAAAGCAGTTAACCTTATTGCCGTACTTGGTTTTGATTGTTTGTCAATCATATTCCCGAAGAAGATGCCAAAAGTTGTTTTGGAGGGATGTTGGTTTTTGTCTGTAGGGGGGCCTCAAGTCCAAATTAGAGAAACCACACCCACTCTCTCTCTCTCTCTAAAATTTGGGATTGGGGTTGGTCAAGAAGCATGAAAGAGAAGGAGGGGTGTTGGTGGATTAGACTTGTTTAAACGTTGGGAATGTTCTGTTCTGTCATAAAATAATGACGGGTGACTTTAAAAAAGTGATTAAAAAGTCATTCAGCAGCAAATCAACCCTCTCCAAAGGTTGGCCCTCAGGACCAAAAAAAAAAAAAAAAGAAAGAGAAAATAAAAGGAATCCTCTTCAAAGGAAAGGAGATCTAATCTCAATCCCCAAGTCCTTCAACCTTTCCCCATTTCCAAGGTTGGATTGCCCCCTTTTCTTCGTTACACTTGCTTCTTTTGATTTCTTGTTTCAGATTTTGTCTTAAGGTGGATTAAAAAAAAAAAAAAACAGGACACCCTGTTCATACCCATGTTAAAAGAAGAGACCAGGTGTGTTCTTGCATGCAATCCAAGCTTCTTCCTTTTTTTTTTTCCCCCAACAGCACAGCCGTACCACATCTTTATACGTTCGGATGGAATGAAGCTGCCATCCGTGAAAACATCAGACTCAGACATTGTTTTCTTCTCCTTGTTATTGTTCAAATTAAAGGACTTTTTGTCCACATCTTATTCGTGCAAGAGTGCTTTAAAGCCTTACCTAAGTGGATCCCTGTCGGCCTTAACACAAGCACAAATAAATACAAATTGGAAAGGATGGCAATGATCACAAAACATGAATTTTAAATCTTTTCTTTTTCCTTTTTTTTTAATGAATCCGTCGTAATTCATAAGTTTAGCAGCTAACAACAGCAGAAACGTCTATAAGCAACAGGAAGTAGAGAAAACAAAAGGGAAAGTCACACTCAAAACCTCAAAACTTTTGTCTGCCAAATTCCGAACGTCTCTAATTGTGGACCAATGGAGCGAATCATACACGTAATGTGTTTGAAGTTTGTTTGCAAAACAAACAATAAAGAGCTTTTATTTCATCCGCATAGGACGGAGAGGAAAGTGTGAAATATTTTATTAGTTAGGAGGCTATTATAATCTTTTAAATAGGGAAATTGGCGAGTGGATTAGACCTTACTATATTTGCATGCGGGTGCGCAATTATTAGGTGCACTTAGCACTAATAAGCAATTGTATTTTTTTATTTTTCCAAAATTGTAATAATTTAACCGTAATGTCCCAGGTGAAATAGTGCGACTGTTCATTAAGGAATTGTGGCTATTTTTATTAATATAATTCCGAATTTTTATTTTTGCCTAATGGTCATTCGGCATTCTTACAAACTTTGCATGGTTGCAGTTTTTTAGATATGACTGTTTTCGAATATGAAGAGTATGCGTTCGATGTTGATAGTTTTTGGATACGAAAGGTTCTATTCTTTTTAGACGTGAGAAGTTGTGATTTTTTTTGGAAAGTTGTAGTAGTTAACGGTATGCGGGAATTGATGCCTATTTCTTCGAGAAATATTAGAATTGCTATATACTATTCTTGCTTGAGACGTTATTGTACCCTCGAGGATATTTGTTAAAAATCATTAGCAACATTGTAGGGCAAATAAATCCTTAAAGAGAGTATTATTACACCTCAAAGTTTGATTTCATTTTATCCCATTCTCGATGGTGTTTTCTAACATAATTTACATAGGCATTATGTAAAATAAATTCCATAAGCCAGGAGGATCCATGTAATATCATGTGTTTTTCAATTAAACTTAAACATTGATCACTCGACCCAATTTGGTGCAGTGGGTATTGTTCGAGCAATTTGCATGACTTGAATCATTGTTGGTCCCTTATCTCGCCCGGGATCAACGCATCCGAGTGCAGCCAATATAGCACATGTGACTTGTGTTGGAGAAATTTCACGTCGAAGTATTTCATGTGGTGTATAACAAGTATATCCTAATTGACCCATAATTTATTAGTTTAAATTTTTGAGTGAAGATGAGGTCAACTGGATATATTAACAAGCTCGAACTTGAACTCTCTCTTGCCGATCTTCTCGGGTGATGGCATTACGCTTTGCTACAAGCTCCCTACCAAATTTGTAGCAAGATCGAAATCTGTTCCCCTCACATATGAGTAAAAAATTATTAAGATAAACGTGTGAGTTCCGCTATAAAAATCCCACATCAACGACTTGGTGTGTCGTTAATATATATCTTAGTTGGCTCATAATCGGGGGTCTAATTGGATATGTTGATTGGATCGGACTTGAGTTCACTCTTGGTGATATCCTCGGGTAGATATCGGGCTTTTGCTACACGTTTCAACTTAACTGGTTGGGTCCACAACTTCGTCTGCTCTCCTGGTTCCTCCCATACCTTAAATGACTCAACAATATTCACTTGCCGTGGGTGGTAGCGCATTTGAAGAGCTTGTAAGTAAGCTCTCACAATGAGCGCTCCATTCCATTAACTTGACAATCACATGAAACTATTGTAGGGGCAAACCACAATGAAGTTCATCAAACTTATATAGCATCAAATCTTAGCATTGCTCGCATGGCAACACTTTTGCTTATGAGCAAAAGTTGATTTTTCCACTTCTCGCTCCAAAAGTTAATTTTCGATCGTAGAAAAACGTTTGATAACAAGAAATTTTTTTTGCTTCCGGAATAGAAATTTGTTTAGTAAATGCTTAAAATTTCTACTTTTAAAATATTATTAACACAAAATATTCTACAAAAAATTATTGATCTTAATAAAAAAAATGCATGTTCTTTGAGAAAAGTGAAATGTAAATACCGACGGATATATGTATAATTTGTCATTTAATTATTTTATGGAAAATGGGGATCAATTTTATGGGGAAAACTCGTTAATGAATATGATAGCTGGGCGATGTATCCGGACTAAAAGCATGGGTAGTTCCAATGCTTTCTCTCTTGTGCCTCTAGCGTGGTTTATGTCGCAATGGGCATAGTATATAAACCTTCTTCATATCCAAACCGTCTCTAGTTCAAAGGTGTATCATGATACATTTAGTAAACCATATCATTGGATGAATTGATTTATGACAATCAACAATGCTTTCCAACAATTGGTTTGGTACTTATTGAGAACTTGAGGAGAAATTTTCAAGTGAGTGTATCTGAAAATAACATCCACATACCCCGCATAGTACTTTGAAGGGTGTGAAGAATATCGGCAAACAGAAAAATACATGCATTTTGCCTTTTCAACATTAAATTTCCTTACTTTCGATAGTCCGAGAAACATGATAGATAACTTGAGAAATTCAAAGACGACAACAACAATAGTATAATTGTCTTTGTGGGATTGCTCGGTCCACTTTAAAATATTTATGAGATGCCATTTAACCAACTTGAGTCAATTCCTCGATCCACTTTGCCATGATTATGTTTTTGTGGAATGTCATTTAACCAAATCATGAAACATTTATTTCTTATAATTCATTAAAAAATGATACTTGTTAAAACATTGTCATGCAAATACGAAAATCTAGTGAAAATTTATTATAATTTTTTCATATTTTAAAACAAATAAGTTTATTTTTTATTTTAAAAAATAATTTTTTTTATTTAACGGCCGGAGGAGACCACCGGGGCGGACGGTGGTCATCGGCGGCGGTGGAAGACGGTCACCCGGTGGATTGTCTCTTTTTGATTTTAACTTTTGAAAAGAAGTAATTTTTTTTTTTTAAATTTCGAAAGTTGCGTAACCAAATGGATTTTGGCTTGAAGTTGTATTACCAAAGGTATTTCTGCTTCAAAATTTCCGTTAGCAAACGTATTTATGCTCCAAAACAATCCTAGAGCAGAAATTTTGGTTCAGAAAAATTACCATGCATGCCCTATACTTGTAGTTTTACTAGAGAAGGGAGAGAGCTTCGGGAGAGATATGACAAGTAAATTTTTGTGTACCTCTTTATCTGGTCGACCATAGCCCATGGATTCGATCAAGAGGACACCGAAGCTATAAATATCACTCTTCTCATCCCGCATTCCACTAGGCAGACAAAACAAGATCAAGACATACCCGACTATTCCCATCAGTTTAGCCATCAAAGTAAGACACCTTGGAATTGAATTCATCACCCATCAAATTTGATCTTTGTAAACCCATGAGTGTGTATATCATCAACTCTTGTTGCATTGTACCATTTTTTTTCAGTTGCTCCGTTGGGATCTACTCATGAACCTAATCTCTGCTTTTAAAGTATCACACGATGGAACCAAATTCACCACATTATAAAATTTGAGTTTAATTGTCACTCACCTCTCTTGCACCCACAGCGGCATCCAGTAACATCATTCAAGAACTGAATTACTGACAGACCTTCCACGAAAAAGAGAAGAGAAGAAAATAACTCATGAGCTAACACACCTAGAGTCTAAAGGGCTCGGAAGGAGGGGTTGGGGAGTGTATGGTATCACCAGCCCGCCTGACCTAAATCCAACATCAATCAGTGTTGGGCACGTTGTTCGCAGAGTTTGCTCGCTGACGATCGTAAAGAGCTCAACCGTTGGAGGTTGCCACGATCACGCAGCAACGTGTAAAGGATCTCATCTACTCTTAGAGTATGGAGAATGAACATCTGCATTGCTTGGGTTGATGGAACTATCTCGTCCAAAGCCATTTTCAGCAGTATCATGCACTACTGTAGCACCTTCCAGTTCGTTCCACCTGAAAACGAAGAAGATAGATTTGTAAATAAAGAAATAGACGTGAGAGCGAAGCAAGAAAAAGGAAAGAATATTTTGGACTGTAGATTTGTAAATACTCACTTGTGTCGCTATTTTCTTACGGTGGCCTAATGTTCGTTGCCCGCCGTGCGTTGTTGGCGTCTTGAAGGCGTGCATCCAAAGACATTGGCTAATGGTGCTTTTTGTTTCCGTGGTTGAAGAGATGGGTGGAATGTATAGGTTGTCAGAATGAGTGATGAATCATTCAAATAGAGACTTTTGTTTTCAGTTTTGAAGAGCGCGGCAACCTCCTCACGGTTGCAGGCATCTTGGCCGGCAAACGAAACCAAAGCTCGCCACATTCCCACGTTCATTGTCCAATGTGTAGGAAGTTCATAAACATATTTTTAATTTAACTTTCTTTAATTGGTATTTTTTTAATATATATATTCATGATAGGTCAACCTTCATCTTCAATACCCCTTTCTCAGTTGACCACATTACTCCACAGAGATATTACGAAGGATTTGCAGAAATCCTTGGGAACAGATTTTTCTATTTTTGAAAAGGTACAGTCTCCTTCCCCAATAAACATAAAAAATATTTTTAGCGAGGTGGTTCTTCGGTCACAACCAACCCCTCCTATTTCTTACGGGGAAAAATCAAAATTTTTCCTACATTTTGAAAAAAATTTATACTTTGTCGAAAAAGGTTTTTATCATGAAAACCCATACATATTCGCGAATAATATGTTTGGAGAAAATAGATTTTATACACCACATGATCTTTTGAAGACAGTCGAGTACTATGAAAAAATACTAGTGCGAGACTAAATCAATAAAATTTAAACATTTTCCGGATAAGAATAATCCAAGAATTATCAATTATTACACCGCAAAAATTATGAGGGTCATTCAACCTTCCGAGTGGAATACCACCCCACATACTTCAATCAAACACAATTCCGGATTGATGAAGCCCTTTCTTATCGACCTTCCTTCACATATTTTGATTACCAACAAGCATGGTGGAATGCCCTTTTCCGCCAAAACCCCAATAATACCCATACCGGCTCTTCTACTTTGAAGAGAATTTTGACATTTCTACCCTTCCTTTCTAGTTTCTCATATGATGGGAAAATTTTGGTCCCATTCCTGAAATACTCCCTCCGAGTATTAAGGAGTCATACCAAATTTTTGTATCATCTTATAAACCAACACTTGTTGAAAAAGAATACCCTCCTTTTCTCATATTTTTTGCAACCTTTCATATATCATGGGTTTCAGGATGAGAACTCGAATACCAAAAGAGTCCTTTAGATCCCAATATTTTGATTTTATCAAGAAGGTATAAAATCAAGTGGTGGGATGGCTTTTCATTTTGGGACAAAGTCTCCAATGTAGCTACCCACAATTGGCTCCGGAGCGGAAAAACTCCCGTCAAAACCTCCTTTCTACATGATAGGTCCATTGCAATTTCAAGATTAGCCCACCGTTGTTCAAAAGGTATTTTTGCAATTCCTTCATAATATCCCACTCTCAACTCCAATTCTCGAGCTACTCCTCCCGATATCATTTTTGAAGAATCTTTTCAAAGAATTTAAAATAAATATTCTGCCGATGCCATTTATGAATGGAATATAGATGGTTTTTTTGAGCAAAATCTTTCGCAAGTTTTAAATCAAATGGTGATGTTGGCCACCACATACAAAACACTTTCGATGCTATTGATCGGCAGATAGTCTACATGTCAATTGCTGATTTTTCTGGCACTTTGAAAAGTTAGTGGGATACTTATCTCACTCAAGACCAAAGAGACCAAATTCTCAAAGTAGTCAAAGTTGATGAAAATGGACAGATTGTATATGATGATTATGGTCAAATGGTCCAAGATACCATTAGTACTCTTATATATTCAATTTCTCAACGTTTTATAGGTGACCCTTCGTAATCCGAGATCACAACCAGGGTCTTCTTTCTAATTTAAAATGTCGTTCCCTCGGAGAATTTTGAGAATACAAAGATATTTTCTTTCGAAGAGTTCTTCTCCGACCGGATTGCAATCAACCATTCGGAAAGAGAAATTCCATGCGAGTCTTCCAATTCTAATAGGAAATCAAGTTGGTAATAGGATTAGAGAACAATTTGAGGGACAAATTCCTTTTGATTCTCTCTTTTATCGAGAACTTGTTTCTTATGTTTACAAAACAGGAACTCAATTGTGCAACAATATTAAGCTGCAAAAAAGCTTAAGAAAGAAAAATCACTTACCAATAAAGGATCATTTGATTTTTGTGCACAATATGATCTTTCTTATTCTTCCAAATCAAAATCTCGTTCTAAATGTCCCGGCAATTGCCCTCCAGGAAAGAACGGATAAGAAAAGGAAGAAATATTTTCATAAAAAACCCCATAAAATTTTTAATAAAAAACCTGTTTCCAAACAACGAGATAGAAAAAAGGATTTCAAGTAAATTCACTTGCTATGGTTGTGGGAAAAAAAAGTCATACCCGAAAATTTTGTAAATTAAATAAAAAAATTAAAGAGCTTGATATTGATGAGGATATACTCAATCAATTAAATCAACTCATGATTGATTCGAAAATGAAACATCCGATTTTTCCTTTGAAGAAGAACAGGAAGAAAACGGTCTTCAAGTCAATAATATTGAAATTTCTTCTTCCGAATCAAATGGCCAAAGAAAAAGAAGTAAATATTTTGACAAAAGAAGAAAATGATATTTTGGATACAATTGAAAATATTTCGATTCCGAAAAGGTCATACATCAATTTCAAAAACCCACTCGAAATTTTCTATGCCTTCACAATTTAGCAATGCTTACAATCTTACCGATATTTTGAATAGGGGAAAGAAGTCAAATTCTAGACCCACCAACTCGAATGATATTCAATATGAAATCAATGAATTAAAAAAGGAAATCCGTTTTTTCAAAATAAATCGATTGATCATTAAAAAGAATTTCTAGAATTTAAAAAGAAAGTTTTAAAGGGAAAAACGAAGGAGGATACTAAGGAATCGGAGCCTTCTTCTTTTTTACACTTACTTTCAAGTAACCGCTAGAAAATGGATAATTGATATTTCTATAAAAATCAATAATGAATTTTTTTTAAAATACTACAGGCCTTTTTTATACTGGTGTCGACTTGAATTGTATTCGAGAATGTCTCATACCAACTAAATATTTTGATAAAACCACCGAGGCTTTGAAATCAGCATTTGGTGATCGTTTAAAAATTAAATACAAACTTCTAGAAGTTTTCATAATAAAAGACAATGTTTCTTTAAAAACCTCTTTTCTTTTGGTAAAAGACTTAAAACAAAATGCTATTCTAGGAACCCCTTATGTACTTATGAGAGAGAAGATTTAAAACAATGCTCCAAAAGTAGAAGACATTGCTTTATAATGAACTTTGTAGATGAGAGAGAGGGGTATAGAACCTTCATCTACACTATAATTATGAGTTTTTATTTGCAAAACAAGAGATTTAAGGATATTCTTATCTTTTAAAGATATTGAGAGACTTGGGTAGAATGGGGCCATTGCAAAGACTGGTTTCCACAAGTGGCAAGTATGGAATCTTCACATCTTAAAAGTTTTGCGTCTATCAAAACAACAAGGATAGAAGTATTTAAACCTTCTTTTAGGGATGATTTTATCCCAATTTGAACCATCCCAAAATGAAGATAATTATACTTCTAATTATGCTTTTTCAATGATTCTTTATTCAAAAGTGGTATTAAAGAATATGATGAAGAAAGAGGAATATCACGTTCTTCAATCGTGACAATATAGTCATTTGATTTAAAAATCTTTCGAATTTGAATTCAAGATAAATTTGGTCATATTTAAATTTTGGAATTTTTTAATTTTTATTGATTTATTGAAATCCTCAATAGTAATTTCTTCTCTATGCAAAGGAAGATTAGGTTGAGAAAATTCAGATATAGAACTATTGGAAAAAGAGTTAGTTGTTCTTATTTGAATCATCTTATATAAATCCCGATTTATTTGCCCAAAAGGGGTAATCTCATTTTAAGCTGTGGTCCAGCAGAGGTGCATAAGTCCGTTAGTCAAAAGGGCCGGTAACCCGAGGAATCGATTTGTGTTTTGTGTGTGTGTGTGTGTGTGTGTATATATATATATATATATATGCATAAGTCCATTAGTCGGTAAGGGTTGGTAACCCGAGGAATCGATTGTGTGTGTATGTGTGTGTATACATATATATATATATATATAAATTCACCACATTCCCACGTTCATTGTCCAATGAGTGCATTATCATTCGTCCATGACTCAGCAGAGACTGAGAGAGCACCTTTGACTACTCCTAATCTCATGTTGCTTTGTAATTGTATTTATCTATGACATACTGATGTGCTTATATTTTTTAGTGGGAAAATTGTCCAAAAAGCCCTAAATCTATTGCGCTTTTATCGATTCGACCATAAACTTTTTAATTTTATCAATTGAGTCTAGACCTTTTCATGTTTTGCCAATTGAGTATATTTTATCAATTTTGATAATAATTCGCCGACGTAAATGTCGGCCGTCCTACGTGATACGTGGCATGGTCGCGCGATGTGCGATTTATTTATTATTATTTTTCTTTTCCTTTTTGGTTCAAAGAGTTGGTGAGGTCATTGATCACGGCTGGGGGCCAACGACCTCCACCAATCCCTAGGCAAGGGCCGCTAGCCCCTCACCGAGGTCGGCGAGGGGCCATAGCAAGGGCGGCAAAGGTTGTCGACCCCTCCGAATAGAAAAATAAAAAGAAAACAGAAAGAAAAGGAAAAAGGAAATAATAAATAAATAATTCTAACACATGTTAAAATATTATACAAAGTTGTTCACACAAGTGACTTCCTATCAAGATTGATCGGATGGACTCAATCGACAAAGCGCAAAAAGATTTATAAATCAATTGACAAAACTAAAAAGATTTAGAATTGAATTGGCAAAAGTGCATTACGTGTAGGACTTTTTGGATAATGTTTCCTTTTTCTATGTGGAGTAGTCCATTGCATACGTTCTTGAACTGTGCTTTACATGGTGAAAAACCAGCTTCTGATGCTGCAGAGAAGAAAGCGGACCCGGTCGCGTCGTCTCTTTCGAAAGCCAGTTGGACATTCCATGTGCCTGATCTACCTTAGACATGCATATATTTGCTGCATGCTCTTACCATTAAAATGCATAGTTTTTCCGAGTATTATGTCATATGAGAGAATGGTTATTCCATCTTTGATCCAACTCATACGAAATGTTTGTTCACTTGGTAACGCAAACAAATCATTCGGAAGTTACATGCGCAATGACAAGGTAATAATAATCTTCACCGTAGTCGCACAAAAGTTTGTTCGACCACGGCGTAAGCTCGTGTTATGTATGCATACTTATAAATGGGAGCTCGATTTCAAAATTTATGCTATGGATAGTTTTAGCCCCAGCTAAAAAAATGCATTTGAGACCCCTTGAGAACGAATAATTACGGGCGATCCGGTCCAACAAACAAACCCGCTTTCCTCACCTCACGATCTCACTCGGATCGTCGCCCGGTGATGGTCGATCTCGCGCCGGCAACACGTGATCCAACAGCCGTAATTATGAGTCCTCCGTATGCCCAAAATAATGCACCTAAGAATTTCTCCAAACATAGCAATGAGCGACAGCAAAAGAGAACAGGGACCACGTATCTGGATGTCTAAGAGACAGGGCAAGGAAGCAGAAGCAGTAAAAGACGTAGCAGCAAGCGTGCAACTTTCAGCAGCTTTTCGCATAATGAAGCAGTAATGCATCGCTTTTGATCCGCTACTCAGTTTCCATCCTAGTATCAACTCTGCGGAAAAAGCACAGAGGAAACCAAAAGATTTCCAAGAGAAGAACAGGATGGGCCAAAAAGAGCAAAATGTGAAAGAGACTAGAAACTGAGACCAGGATAGTTACTTGGTGACACTAACATTACACAAAAAAAAAGAGGAGCAAAGCAAAAGACCTTGGCCTCCAGGCAAAACTACCTCTTAACTCCCTACTTTTTCCCAGACCTACGTCCCCAGAGAGACTGCCAAAACACGGGCCAATTCTTCTGGGCCTCATTCCAGCCCAAGAGAGAGCCTTCCCTGAGAGGGTCCCAACTGGAGGAGACAATGCCATAGCTCACACCCAGAAGAGCTGACCCAAAGAAGAAGAAGGATACAATGAAAGGCACCCAAGTGGGGACATCAATCTTGAGCCCCACCTTGAGGTAGTAGAAGAATGGGAAGAACAAGAGCCCGATGAAGAGCGGGGCGCCGACCGAGATCGCCATCCGGCTCATCATCCTGTTGGTCACTACTTCGGGTATTACACCTTGGTCTCTAGCGTCCTCTTGATCATTATCTTCATCGTCCTCGTCCTCGTCGCTATCGTATTCTCTGCTTGGTTTCTTCGTCTTTTTGGTTTTCTTCGGAGAGGGTCCGAAGCCCTTTGGGCTCCTCAAGTTGGAGTGTAAACGTGGTTCGTGGGAATGATTTCCTCTTGAGTACAGCTTTTCGAAGGAACCTGGGAATTGACATGCTTGTTTGTCCGTCTTTAGCCGTCCGTCCCAGCGGTTGGTTATTAGGAGAGTGCAAGGTTTCTGAATCGCATCGACTTGTTCACGGCAACCATCAATCTGCAGCAGCAAATAGCCATCGCTAAGCGTTTGCCCGACCATATAGAGTTCAATCATGGGCTCGTCGGTTACAATCAATCAGAACAGTTAGCATTCAGGATTTGAACCACGTTTCTAAATGACCAGATTGATACTCCACATCACAAAGTAGGGAACACCGACATAACCGAAAGACCGTGGCAGAGTTCTAAGGCAGAACATGGAAGTGATTTTCATCAGTATGTACACTAGTTTTTTCAATCAAAAGTTTCACAAGACGACCCATAGTCCCCGGGGATAAAATGTTAACAATCAGCTCGATGCAGAGGAACTAGGTCTCAATCCAGGGCTTGTTCATTTAGGAGGAAAAGTTCACTATAGAGGAAAATGCTTTCCATGGAAATTATTTTCAAGGAAAATTATTTTCCCTAAATGTTTTTCCGATTTAGATTAGGGAATTCATTTTGTTTATTCTAAGCATTAATAATTTACATTGATCGTAAATGGTTTTCTATTAACCAAAAAGCTAATTCGCGAAAAGTTCTTTCATTCAAACAAGCGCACTCTAAAGCATGATGGAAGCCGCGAGCCTCGGGCTGTCATACATGTGAATGTTTGACAACTTACACGTGAAGTGTGGAAATGTGCGTAATGTGTTCCCATTGATTCGATGTTTAAATACAGTTATTCTCTCGCGTGCGTTATTGATCTACTACATGAAAGAAGAAACCGAGAAAAAAAAAATGAAGTGAAATGTCCCCACAGACAGTTGCTGGCAGATTAAAAATAATTTACCCTTAGCTAGCGGTGCCAAACCACACGTTTGAGGATGATAGGGGCACAAAGTGAACCATGAAGAGGGGCTGGTGTTGATCGTTAAGAAAGTCAGTTGAACTTGATTACTAAGAAAGTCAGGCTCTAAGAGGGAGTCAGGGAGGGTTGAGTTTGAGAAGAAACAACCAGGACCGCGACCCCGAAATATGGAGACTCGAACGAATTCTTTCAGTTCCTTTCCTTGACACATCCAGATAACACCTGCAATAGCTGTGTGGGGATTCTCGGGGCAAGTAGATAAAAAGCTCTTTCTGTTTTTTTCTCCTTTTTTTCTTTTTTCTGCCTTCGAAATTGAAGAGTTTCGCTGGAAGTTGGAGAGAGAGAGAGAGAGAGAGAGAGAGAGGCTTTTGAGTACCTTCGCTGCCCAGCAAATGGAAGTGGAAGCCATTTGACGTGGTTCTTGGATTCTCTCCTGATGAGAATTCTTCACCAATCGGCCGATTGCTCCATGAGAGAGAGAGAGAGAGAGAGACCGAGAGACAGGAAGATAAGGTGAGAGATTTTCAGATGCTTTCGACATGGGCCTGGAAGCTTCTCTGCTTAGTGATGGACTCAAACCCAACCTGGCCCAATCGACATTCATTTTTGGCCCAAAAGGAAATGGAAATATAATGTTGTTATACGGTAAAGCAATCCGCTTTTTCAGTTAAAAAATATTATTTTTCTTTCTTTTTCTCCTGGAACATCTTAAGAAAGCCATCTTCAATGTTTCAACAGTCCTGGGACACGTGACAACACTTTTGGAGTAGAATTTCTGCTCTAAAAATTCTTTTAAAGCAAAATCTATTTGATTACGCAACTTCCAAGTAAAAATTCTTTTAGTTACGCAATTTCATTTTTCAATTTCTAGAGCATTTTTTTTGCTTCAAAATTAATTTTGAAGCCATTTGAAAAGAAGTTGAAAAATGAACTTCTGCTCAAAAATAGAAATAGCAAAATCAACTTCTAACGAGAAGATAATTTTTAGAACAGAAGTGCTGTATTTTCCTCACCCCGAAAAGGAAAAAAAATGTCATCTTAAATGCCTCGGGATTCCATGCATTCCTTCCTTGGATCATAGCTGAAATCAGCATCGAAAAGACAAATCTTATGGATTGACAGTCCCCCCTACCATCAAGACCGTGCCTTGTCAACCTATATCCCATGAAAAACCGGCACTGGTTCGGTTGCTCAACAATTCAAGACGGATGAGAAATCTAATTGGGGGAAGTTTGCTCTCAGTATCTGTATCTACCAAATACCAGCCAAATGATCCCCATTAACCAAAGAATAGGAGGTTCGATTCGATTGCTGATTCTTGCATCCTGTCCTGCATTTGTCTCCAGAAGCAATGCACAGAGATCGAGTTTCGCTCGTTATGACACGGGTGCACCAACAGAGATGCTAAATATGTCAAATCAAGATATATGGGCCCTTTTAAAGAAGATTCGATAGGTGGATTGCCCGTGGGTCAAAAGCAGGTAGAAGCTTCAGTTTTGCCATGGATGCTAATGGTGCGCAACAAGCACTGTTGAAAGCAATTAACTGAAGAAGTTGTCATTGAAGGGGACAGAGGATGGTTCACCGAAGCAAGTGGTGTTGATGAGTATCAACTAACTTGTGGAAACTCCAAGACGGTTGCGGAGGCCATCGATGGCCTTACCAAAGGACTGCGAAAGCTCCGGGATGGATGTCTTGCACACTGAAAGTAGAGAAAACATGTCTTAGTTTCCCCCTTAAATTGTATAATGCACTCCACGATGACCACATAAATATGACTAGCATGATTGTTGAATCTATTCCTGTACATTATATATTGGACTAGAAGCCTCACATTGAACAGGTAACCGAGCCATACAAGCTCTACAGAAAACCAAAACAATGAGTACAGCTTGAATCCTTTTGAGTATTTTGCAAACTACACAATGGTGAGACTGAGCTATGATTTCAATGATAAGGGGTCATTCTTAACATATTCAGATGACTATACAAACCAAGTTTTTCTGCATGAGCATATTAGATCTTGCTTTAGATAAGCAAGGTAAGGATGGGTTTCCAAAGTAAAAGGAAATTTAAGAGACAGGTCCCGGGATGATCATACGGTGAGATGTGCTGGTTTGAGCATCTTCCATGACTTCCACGAACGTCGCCTGAAAAGAACCATTTGTTTGCACATTTAGTTATGAAACGATATCAAGAAACCCCTGGATAAAATTGGATTGCAGTTGCTGTATCATTATGAGTACCTTCATAGCTTTTTGAGTTTCATTGATCTGCTCATATATCTTCTTATAATCCTTGTCCACTTCATCCGTGACTTGTTGAATTGCCTGGGCATGCATCTGTCACATTCAAAAGGGAACACAATATAAAGTTGGAAAATCAATCAATTAGTTTTCTGACATAGTTCAGTTAGATTAGAAGACAGAAAATCTACGGAATTACGGTCTCGAAGAGCGTCCTTCCAACTGATAGAAAGATAAACCAAGCGGGCAACCCAACTCTTTCAGGATCATTGACACATAAAAATTGATTTTTTTTTCCTTCAATTTTGATGCGTGATAAAATTAACATGGGTCACTACTGAACTTCATAAATACAACTGAAAGTAATTCGTAAGTTCATGGTTGTGACAACTAATCCAAAGCAGCTGAATAAGCCAACAACTGGATCTATTTGCCTAAAGGAAGTAAGTGATACGATCAGTTGACACGTTTCCTTGATTCATGATAGTCAAATTGTACAAGAGAAATGCTGGACTGCCTCTAGAGTTCGGCTGCAATGCGTCCATAACAGATATGATGATAGTTCACTCGAAAGATTTGCATCCAGAATGAAAATCATGCTCAGACCTAATCAGATCTTATTTCTGAGGAACATATTCAGTATGACTACAAAAGTTTGGTCAATATCGACGGAAGATGTCTGTGATAGGAAGCAGAAAATCACGAGTTACTAAAACAGATTCTAATTCGCATCATTCAATAGAAAATCCCTAATCACAGCTAAATGCATGCCTGATTTGCATAATACATCTGATTTGCTCCATTGATGCATCATGTCGAGGATTTTAAACTTACTCTTAACCAGAGCTCATCAAGCATCAAGCAACTGCTATTTACTAAACTTAATTCCTGCATTAAAGTAATCGGAACCGCAGAAAGGAAATAACCTTGAAGCGCTTGTGGAGGCGGGAGTGAGAGGCTTCGACGTCCTTGGAGATCCCCGAATGCGAGCGATCGAGGCGGCGCTTGAGATCGTCGAGCTGCGAGGAAGCAAAGTCCTTGAGATCGCCGATCGAGGTCAGGCTCTTGCTCGCCGGAGACGGAGTGGGGCCGGAGGTGTTGTCGCTGTTGATCATGCTGTGGCGGCGGCCTCTGGTTTTGGACTTCCGCGACGATCCGGTAGTGAGGATGTTGAAGATGGATTGCAGAGAGTCGCGAGGTAGCGGCAGCGAAGGCATCGGTGACGGCGACGCTTTCTGCTTGCGGGACGATGATCGCTTCCTCATCTCGACTGATCGACGGATCGCTGTCTTTCTCTGTCCCACCGAGGAGTGGGGCTGTTTACTGGCGGGCTTTTCAAAAACATCGAGAAAGATGTTTTATACTCGGATTTATAATTTCATCTTTATTTCGGTTTGAAATCGGGAGTTTACAGTTGCACTCGTATAGAAATATTTATAGTTTCATTATAATTTCCATTGGTCATTCATAGTCTACACACAAATGATCACATTTTTTTTTTTTTTTTTCCAATTATTGTTTAATGACTCGAGTAAATATATGCCTTTGCCTTTTATTCTCAATAATCTTGAGTAAATGTACACCTTTTTCGATTATTATTTCATGCCCTTTTCCTCAAATGACTTTATTAGTATAACAATTTTCTGATGACTTTGAGACTAAAAACATGTTAACTTGCCACAAATTCTTAAAAAGAAATGGACCCCATGATAATTATTAATTATTTTTTATTTAATTTTTGAGGCTCACAAATGCTGTTAATTTCGACGGATAAAAACTTGTCAGAAAATTGTCAGCATATTTCTTTCTCAAATTGATTTAATAAATAAAAAAAATGTACTCATTGTAGCATTTCTAATGGCTATGGAAAATCAAATAATGATATCACTATTGCCCTAAATTTCTCAACTTTTACCTTTTGAAATCTCTATTTGAATCCTCAACATAAGCTCCATTAATTACTTTTATCTTTTAAACAATATTTTAATGATGGACTTCATATACATTTTCATTTTTTTCAACCATTGTTTCAACTTTTCTTTTCCTTGAGTGAATATAAGTAACTATGACAAATGATTTGAAGGATCCGAATTCATTGATCGAACTACAATAGCCAAAAAGCAACAAATTACCGAATTTAATCCGAGTTAAGTACGCAAGTGTGCGTTATTCATAACCAAAAAATGGGCTTGACTTAACTCGAGATTAGCGATAATGGACCCTATCTTGACTCGATATCGAAACCTTTATGTACTCCCAATTCTTAACCATCTCTTTCCCGAGATTGCAAATATTATGCACATGGCGCATTACTTAAATCTCGCTGCATGTAAGGCAATCCGCTGTAATGCAAGAGAAGATGTAGAGGTAATAATGTCGATAAGTTGACAAGAACACATGAAGAGGGAGTGTGGGAATTTGAACTAGCGACCGATCTATCGTGACTCCAAAATTCTAAATCATTAGGACATCGGCTAAGTAACATATACAAGGTATATGTGCATATGAATGTTTATTACTCAACACCAATCAAGCCTCTTTAAGAGTTCCAATCAACAATTAAAGTTTGAATATGGAATTTTCTTTTTTGACAGGAACCTAAATATACGATTAGTTGAGCACGAGTATTTCATAATAATTTGACTCACATCGTATGAAAAAAATACTCCATATCTATGCTAAATGAAGTAAAGCACATATTAAGAGCAGACAAAAGGTAAATTTCATTCATCTTTCGAAATTACGATTACTCAATTTAAAGCTCAAAATATCAGCATTAGCAAAAAATTGTGTCGTTAGCATTTTTTATTCAAGCAAGCACGGAGCATGTTTCCTTTGCTTTTGTCCGCCTTGGAAAAGAAAGATTTGGGGCCGTATCGGGCGATGGGTTGAATTGAAGGGACTATCGTAGCATGCGGCACTGCACGCGACCGTCCAGAGCGTAGCGTACATACGCCATCGCTCCATCTTCACCACCTATTATTGCCTGTGGCAGCGCCGAAGTTGGGTGGAAGAACTCCAAAATCCAACCAAACGAAGGCAAGTCTCGTCAATGGTGGGAAGACGGGAGCATTCAAAAACGACGCACCGTCTAGTCCGCCCAATCCCTCTGCATCGCGCATTCCCATCGTCATTAACTCCTTTGACTGCAGAAACCAATGACACGCGACCCATCCGCTCTATATACAACGCAACCAGTGCCACACTCCTCGTCACCTCTCGCATGCATTCATTCCGCTACAGAAAAACCTAAACGAAACGCAGAGAGAGAGAGAGAGAGCACTCTGACGACAATGGAGAGGGTGGTTCAGGTGCTCGTGGAAGGCGTCGTTAGTGCGACGAGGAAGGTGGCCTCGGGTATGACGACGTTCTGCCGGAGCGAGAGCGTTCTTTCCATGGCGGAGGAAGTCGCTAAACGGCTGGTCGTCCTTGGACCTGAGGTTCTTCTCTTCGGAGCTTTGAAACGTTTCCTTGGTATGCTTTTTCTGCCTTGTTCTTTCCTTCTTTTCCCATGCTGTTTTCAGGGTTTATTCATCATGCATGGCATTTTCGCAACCCACTGATCTTTCATGCGTTCGTTTTTGGTAGGTGGAAGTGGGGCGATAGCTTCCGTCGCCATTTTTATTCTGGAGATTATCTTCGGCTTAAGACCCTGGAAAAAGGATTAAGGGGAAGAGACGATGGTACTGCTTGAGAGGAACTGCTAAATTTTTTTTTTTTTTTTTTTCGGGGTGGCTCTGTTTCAGGCTTTATTGTTTTTATGTCGTGGTGTTCGTACTGAATGTTTGTGTTATATGGTCTTTACCAATGTAAGATAGCTTTGCACTACTTAAGGACATGTTCACCATCCAAACATAGAAAGATCGAACCAAAAAAAAAAAAAAAGGAAGTGAAGAAGTTAAAGCGCATCCTAGGAAGGAGTGGATGATTTATTTGCATCTCTAATTATCCAAAAGGTATAACCAAATGCATCTATTTCATTCTCAAAACCCATCTAAACAAATCAAATGTGTGATATGATTTCCCACCACACTCTTCAAACTAGATTCGGAAGCCCGATCTATCATAGATCATCTACCATGACCCCAAACGAGCTTTCATCGACTTTAATTAGACCAAGATCATTGATACGAATTCAAACTCAATAATTTCGTAACTCATTCAATTGGCGCCCTCATTTTCATAAACAACTTTCAAATCAATTTTTCATTTCACGCAAAACGCAAGACTCATGTCCACTAACGCCTTTTAATTTTCCTTTTATCAGCAAATGACCAAACGGAGGTAGGTACTTGATTGAAAGATCTCTAAAAGCTTAAGCTTGTAGAAGAGTGGTTAGTCCGATTTTTTGCCTAGTACTCGCGTGGACATATTCATTTGAGAGGCAAATAAGGGTTTGAAAATGTTTGAACTCGTGACTCCATACTTTAATATTATGAAAGATTTTATGAAACCACAGTCAATTACTTTAAAATTTTAAACTTATAGAAGAAGACGTGATTTAATATTTATATATTCCAACACTAATTATTAGGCATAACTCGATATAAACCGATACATCACTTAATCATCTCTATGCCCTTGTGCTATGGGCCCATGTACGTGGATAAAGTCTGGGCCCACCCACCATAAAGCCCAGGCCCATGTAGGATTAATTCGAATATGACATTAATTGCGGAAAATCATATTTTTATACGATTATGGAATATTTTATCCATTTCCTGTGACCCGTGGCCATTCCAGACTTTCAACTCCGTTCCTTCGCGTGCATCGGGCGGCAGTACTTCACTGAAGCGCTTCCAAGAAGACACGCCCTCGACGGTAATCGCGATGCGTTCACGGATTAATTTTCTGTAACGTGGCGCTGAGTAAGTAAGTCTATGATTCCCGCTCACGTCTATCTTCTAAGCTCATCATGTTCGTGTCGTCCTCATTTGATTCTTTCTCGTTCGACTTCGCTTCCCTGATGCTTGAATTCGAATCATTGGTGCTTCGGGCGCAGTTCAGTTTCGCCATGAATGAACTTTTTTGGGTTCCTGTTGATGAAATGATGGGGATTCAGTTGGTTTCTTAGCTGCATGTTTGAATTGGTTGGTAATATCTTAGCGCATTTTGCATTGAGAGGGATGGTGAAAGGGTGAGGACGACGATGATTCTAAAATCTGGGAGGAGGATCAACATTCAGTTCAAGGATGGTGGGTTCCATTGTGATAGGGAGTTTTTGTGAATGAAAGAGCTTGTCCGGCCTCATAACTTGTTGGTTATCACAGAATCTGTCTTAAGCATTTTTGCCATTCATTAGTTTCGAAGGGTTCTTTTTGAATTCAGTTCTACTAGAAGTTCTTGCTTTTGAAAGCATTGAGCGGGACATCTTTCTCTGTGGAAAAGTTCTGGTTGAGGATATAGTTGAGCATTTGTGAGCTGAAGACAGGTGCCTTTGGACTTTGGAGTATATTTACAATGTCTGCAAAAACTGCTTCAGTCTTGCTCGTCAAGTTTGCTTAGTATAAGAGAAATACAGGAGTCCAATTGCAGTTTGGGGAATATTTTTTTATCAACCTTTCTTATCCTTATACTAGCTTCTGGTGGAAAGAAAGACTCTATGGAAATATGAGACCTGACATTTGCTGTCTCAATATGTAACACAAAGTTGCTCAACCTGTCAAGCAATTCCCATCTCACCTTAATGCTGTTTTGGTAGGGAGTTCTCACGAAAGTAAATCATTTTCACTTGCAGGTAGGGATGATCATCAAAGGGTTGTTGAGAAGATATGAAAGATGGAACCCTGTGCATCCAACTTTTGGAGCCTTTTCGGGCATGGGATTTGGTTTAGGATGTGGTGTCGGATGGGGTCCTGGTTTTGGCCCTGAGGTGATTGGCTATGTTGGAGCTGGCTGTGGTGTTGGGTTTAGCGTGGGCTTCACTGTGGCTGGCTTTGGCATCGGTCTTCCTGCCAATTACCTCTTTGAAGTTCCGTACCATGGTACAGTTTTTTCAAATTGGAAATGCTATCGTGCGCATTGGTTAACCTCTAATATTGGGGGTATGTGGACTAAAGTGGTGGCTGTGGCATGAATGTTAAATGTTGGAGCGTTTCGCTTGTCTTGAACTTCTGATTTTTAATGCTTAATTCTGTGTCAATGAAATGTCCAGAAAATGGTGGTTTTCTAACTTCTGTATCTAATACTTTGTTATTGCTGCCTTTGTACAGCAGTTATGGCAGTTAGAAGTACTGCTTCAGAGTTCGGCCAATTTGGTGGTCTCATTTCAAGGAAAAGCATTTCCGGGGGCGGCTGGCATATTGCACCACACATCTCGGTCTTCCGTACAGAAGCTGGTAGAAAGCTGTCTAGCTTTAGGAGAAAACATTTTCTTCAACCAACATGCAACTTGTTTGACATGAATTTTCCGTTACAATCTGGGGATGTCTGGAAATGTCTTGGAGCATTTGGCAGTCGACTCGTTCATCCTCGTAAGGGTATGTATAAATATGGCATTCTTGTAGCTTATCAAGGCCGAGGGTGTGCTCCTTAACTACTTCAATATCTCGCAGTGTCGCAACTTGACAAATTATTTGTCAACTATCTGCCGTTCTTTTGCTTTCCTTGGCTTGCAGTTCTATATTTCTCATTCATTTCCTACTTTTCCTATGGCAAGTGTAACTGTGGCAAGTTGCACACAAGAAATGCTTTTGGTTAAATCATCGATTGCGCTCATAAACAGCACAGTTTCCTAGCTGTTTTGTTGAATTGAACTGCATTTGGGTATGGATGTGCAGCTGATGTCGGAAAACGGGGTTGAGAGTTCACCACTTGACAAAAAGGAACTTGATCTAACTGGCTGCCTTGCATTACGGGAGGCAGGTGGATACTTAAGCAAAATGTAAAGAAACTGATTCCAATACAAGGAATAACTGCTTAGGTTTTTGACATGACGAGACTTGCTAGGTGTTAACTACTACTATGCTGTGGACAGATCTAACAATAAACAACTTGACCTTTATCATCCTTTTCACAATTTTTTTTGTTGGTTGGAAGATTACATAGTGATTTGTCTATGTCACCTGCAGGTTTGAAGGATTGATATCATAGAGATCTCCCAGCAGAAAATCATACATACCGTGGAAATGGTTAGCATCTAAAGTGCAAGTGACTTCTCTCATTTTGCGTTACAGATTAACGGATCAACTTCTTTTCCCTTTTTATCAGATGGTCCAAACAACGATCTACTTTTGCCTTCTTGGTTTTGAGTTTCTTAGAAAATCAGTATTATTTGATTGGTATAGTCAAAACAAGTATGAGACGGGCTAAATCGAATAGCACTCGTTTTCCTTTACGGATCTAATTGTTCCTGTTGCAGAATAAGTTATTTCAATGGCTGAGATGCATAGACATAATCCTGGTCGATGATGGATGGGAAAAAAAAATTAATTATCGTCTTCTACTCTATTGTAGGCTCACGGTCACAGAAAATTCATTTTAGTATACTCTGAACTACATGTTAGTGGGTGGCAACTGAAGCGAAGAGCAGCAGCAAGATTGTATGTGTTGGCTAGTGGAATTGCAGAAATTTGGAAGGCAAAGCTTTGGTTGAGCTTTCAAGTATGCACATCCTTGGGATTAAATGGATCGATGGGAGACAAGGAACGGTTGAAGAGGAACGACGATACTAATTGGTAGTTGTCAATAAATTCGAAAGGATGAGACCCCTTGCCCCTTATTGCAGGTGCTATATTAAAGCCATTTATCCAAACCACCTCTTTTGAGGCAGGATAGTAGCTCCAACAAGTAAAACCAGCCTTGTTGAGTAATGAGCTTTGTGAATCTCTCTCTGTATCAGTTGAACTCGGTAAGGATTGGGTGAAATGAAAGTATTTAGGTCGATTCCACAATTTTTCTTGTGGTCGGCTTCTTATTGGAAGGGTTAGTAACTTTAAACAAGTCGCCATCAACTAAGACATGAAGATCGATAATGAGATTGTGCTGAGAATAGTCGGTGTAGCCAGCCTGCATTGTGAAAGCCGCGATATACCGAACGGAAGACGGTTAGCAGTTGTCAATTGAGGGTGGCACGTCGGTAAAAACACCTTAGACCTAATTGCCTGAATTGCTGAGGATCGATTTTCATGCGAGTCGATCGAACCGTTTCCACATAATTCTTGAGGATTAGGATCTCTTCATATGTTTGGCTTCCCCCTCGTCCCTGTCGCCTAGAGCCTCGGATTGCGTGACCGAGGCGACATCTTCCTACTCCCTAGAATTGAGCAAAACCGATCGCACAGATATTCAGATTCGAAATCCATCTCATGCCCTTGTGAAAGCAGTCACATTCGACCATCCAGCTCTAATAATCCGAGCAATTTGAAAGATGTGTTGGTGGACATAGTCAAATTCTCAACAACTTAGAACCAGCAGGAGACTTCCAAACAGCTAACTTCTCGAAAAGCCTAAGCGACTTTCCCATCATGAATAGTGATATCTGTACGCAAAATCTCCATGATATCGTGATTTAACTCTCCATCCATAGACCACAATGGCGCAAAATTGCACATTCGAAATATCATTCATTTATCAATACGTTCGTTACCGATCGACAAAGAACAAAGTTGCCTGTGGCACAAAATCTCCATTCTCACACAAGGTCTAGACAACTTCTAATGTTTTCATTACTGGAAGTTCTAAAACATTTCCAGATACATACACGCAGCATGCATGCAGGTTTATTATCCGTCTATGAGAAAGGACATTAACGCCGGATTTCCCAAGTGCACAAACTAGTAGAGAAAGTCCTCATAGCCCCATACCTTTTGGTATTACAAGGTCCAGGTGGAATGGTGCTTCGCATGACGCCATTACGGTCATTAGACAAAGAAACCAAATATGTCAATATAAGATACATGTTCATTCATAATACAACAGCACCATCAACGTACAACATCGTTAATATCAAAGATTCCGAAATTTATCAGCTCTTGTTGTACTGGAAGCATGAAATCTCCAGTCTACGCAAGACACATGGTTTATTCCAGGGACGCTACTTGAGCGCGAAATTTAACATCTAAAAGATCGGTACAACATTGTTGATGAGACATCATTGTCGGAGCAGAACAACATTAAAATACACATCTTATCTGAACCAAGCAGGAGTTGCTGAGATACCATTCCATCATTTTGAGGGCTGCACATAGTTGCAGAAAAAGGATCTGGACAGAATGTGAATTCGGTTATAATTATTCTTCTCCACCTCGAACTGCTCATCGAATAGTTAAAAAAAAATTAAATGAAGAGATGGAGATTTTAAGTAACAAATGAAAGTGGACTTACAAATAGGCAATTATGCATCCCTTCTCGACAAATCTGAGAGATCGCTGCCTGAGTACCCGGATGGATGCGACTGAGCAGAGGAGAAAGAAACCATGTCAGACCTTTGACCATCAAAGAAGAACCTCCTCTCTCTGGTCTCCGACCAATCATCAAAGAAGAGCTGAACTGGTTGCTGCTCTTGCTTCACTGGACCAGGCGAGCTGAAATCCATGCCAAAGAAATGATGCTGTTTCTGTTGCTTTGACGTCGCATCAGAAGGCAAGCGGCTAAATTCTTGCAGAGGAGAGCCATTCCCCGTATCTGATAAGAGGTCGGCAGGTGCTTGAGATGCTGCATGATGGGTGTCTAAAAGAGAGTTCGTTCTCATAGTCCCAGGCGCTCCCATCATGGATTTGTGTGCACCTCCTCCAGGCTTGAGTTCACTTTCAATGTGAAAAAAACAGTACATGATTACTGGCTTTTAGAAGCAACAGATCGGCATAGAAAGATTAACTGAAATTTGAAGGGGCTCGCTATGTGTTCCGTACACATAGACTTAAAGAAATACATGCAGAAAAATGAATTGAAGAGCGATAGTGACCACATCCATGACGAAAACAGAATAATGATCAGGGGAAATAATGAAGAACAATGAAACAAGAAAGAAATTTATACCAAAAATAGGAAGAAATAACGAAGAGATTTCATCTAAAATTGGTCCTTGTCACTTTCTAAGGTGGTAGATAGAAGAACCGCTCAATATCGATCCGCAATTATATGCAGAAAAAAGGCACACGATAATCTCTGTGGATTGTGTCATGTTTGTGCCACAGACAGCAGGCTCCACAATCGTGTTATGTTTGAATGTCATATCACTTGATCGGTCTTGTATTCCAATCATGGTAATCATGTAGCCATACACGTTAATTGCTACAAGAGATTTTCTTAGATATATTAACGCAAACAAATGGAAGTACAATAACCCACCAAACCACCTCCATTCTTTGGAGGCTTTGATAGAGAGAAGGCTATCATCAGGAAGTGCTATTTTTGCAACACTAAAGCAGAACCATACTCTTGTTTCGTAGCTATTTATTATCCAGATATGGTACTTGGCTAGTGAAATATTTGGTATCGATTTTGTAACAATGATTTTCCCGTTTTAACTTATCCAAAAGATAATCCATTTCAGATCCGCTGGGTCATGGCATGCCTCGTGGAGAGAAACATAGTAACTCCACTCTTGATACACCCCAATTTAGGACAAGCAAGAAGTGAACGGCTGCCGTAATACCACTTTCTTTGATCTACTACGAAGAATGCCAAGTTAACTATCAGTTATCAAGGGATCTGAAAGTCGAGAATCCGAGCACATGAATGAAGCGATGTTCCCCCTAGCAAAGTGGAACCTCAAATAGGAATGCTGTGAAGAAAAATTACATGGAATTGCCATGACATTCAACCCCATGCTTAACTATACAGAGAAATCTCCCAAAGACATTTACACGAATCATTCGTCCTGAGACCAGATTTATCCATCCTGCTCTCAATAAAACCCGAGGAAGCTCAAAAGAGCTCAAAAGGTCACCTTAAATTACTTTGTTTTGAACATGGAACAGCGTACCTGTACTTGTTCAAATTCCCATATGGTGAAGTCTCCACCTGCAACTGCGAGAGGCCACTTCCAAAGCACAAGTTCACAGGATTACAAAGGGACTGTGAAGGCAAGTTCTGCAAGCTTCTGCTACCACTAGAGCTCCCGGTACCAACATCTAATGTAGCGGTTGACAGAGTCTGAGAGACAGTTTGTGATTCCACAGGCTTTCTTGAACGGTAGCGGCCACGGTTCATGTGCCGCTCGCAGTACTTAGAGTCAGGGTGTGCATCTTTAGAGCACCTCCACTTCTTACCATCTGTCCTTCGACATCTACCTGGTTCAGGGTCTATTTTCTTCCCATAGAAGGAGTAATAACCAACTGCAACATCGACAGTTGTAAATAGCATGGCAATCGACCAGAAAAACAGTCCCAGAAAAGAGTGAGCAGGTCATTCAAGCAAAATCACGTGATGATGCGAGCTGGCAATGACTGCCTTCACAGTTACTGTCTTCTAAACTGTGATTACTTCACTATATGCCCCAAGGTAAAATATATATACACCATCTAACTATTAATCACACATCCAGCATGATGGATGTAACAGGAAAAATCTTGTTAATAATTTAGGCGAGATAGGGAAAAACTGAAAAATAAAGTTCTGACCCCCAAAAGGGGCAATCCCCTACACAAAGTTATCGTACAAACTCAACTTCAAGAGTTGACGGGCTTTTGCTATAAAGCTTAGAACTTTGTGTGCTATACCATCTGCCGCAACAGTCATATTAACTCACAAACCAATTGAAAGACAGTGAAGCTGATTACCGAAAAAGCAAAGTCATGTAAGGAAAACACATCAGATATGAGTTCCTCCTTGCAAATACAAAGGATGAAGACCCATTTGGAATTAAATCCCGAAGCATGATGGAAACTGGAAAGAAATTCTTCCGGTAATTTATTGCCGGATGATCGTGTACCCAACTAAAGCACGAAAATCAGCATCAAAATTTCCGTTTCACATTCCCACCATCATTTTGAATATATATGAGCAAACATCAGAACTCACGTATAAAGGTTTAAACATACACAGCCAACATACCACATAAACAGATTAGAAAAACAAAAATGTAAAAAAAAATGTCAAGAAAAGGTTAAAATCAGCTTACAGCTGGGGTAATGAAGTAACCTAGCAGACATGGACTCCAAGCTTCGGTGGATGGGGGCGAGGAGGTCAGGAGGCACAGTAAGTCCCGCCTTCAGGTACTTGAAGATAAGGGCTTGGTGCTCCAGCTCCTGCCACTGGGCCACCGTGAACGGCGGCCATCCCCCTCCTCCTCCTCCTCCGCCGCCGCCTCCGCAGACAGACGCGTCGCCGCTCATGTCACCACCCTTCAACTCCCCTTTCAGCCTTTCGACTTAGATCTTCCGACTCAGCTCAGCCCTCTTCAAGATTTCAAAAGGCCCCCTTCTTCTTCTTCCTTCGCTTCCTCCTCTGGGTCTCCTCAAGTCACTGTTCAAATCCAAAAGGAAGAAAAGAAAAGGAGCAAACTTTAGTGGCAAGAGTGACCCATGTAGCGTCTATTTATGGTGGGAATGAGCGAGAGCGAGAGAGATAGAGGCGGTGGGCTGCCTGCTGTTGCTTACCTTGGAGGTGGAGGGAGAGTGTGGAGGGTTTGGTGGCCATGTTTGGGAATTTGGGAGGACAGTGAGCTTCCATTGTCTTGAATTTCTTGTCTGCCTCTTCCTATTTTCTTTTCCCCTTTTTTACTTTGTCATTACAATTGAATTTGTCTTTCACCTGGTGCTAAAAACAAAAGAAATGGGGCTTTTAATGGGCTTGCCATTGCCTGCCGGCTCCGCCTCCTCCTGCTCAACGATGAGCTGGACGTTGAGTCAATTTATATTTCAAATTAATATTCCAAGGGAATTTTTTTTCTCTTGCAATTTTTTGTTTTACTTTAATTTAATCAATTTACGACAAATATCTTCGATAGATTGAAAATAATGAGATTAGAGAAAAATGACTTCTACTTCTACGAAAAAGATAATCACTTTCCTTGAACTACCCAACAAATGCATCCTTAGACACAATTTGTTTCATAGATTTTAAAAAAATATTGCTAAAGATAATCTCTTGAACTAATTAATTAATAAAAATATTTCATTATCAACGATGATTAATGTCTAAATATTTTTAAACAAATGATATTTTTTTTAGTGATACAAATAATATTTTTTTAAAAAATTGTTTAAATTTTTCTCAACAAAAAAAAAATGTACCCTCAATTTGTTTGAAGAATTTCTCTCAAGATAATTGGACAAACATTTCTCATGGATAAATTGAGCTTGTAAAATCAAAGTCCTTAAATATTACACACCATGGGATTCTTCCGAAACTATATAAATAAGTAGAGTCTCGTGAGGCATTCGCATAGAATAGTGAGATCTTGTGCCTCGAAAGGGTGAGATCCCATCTCACGTTGAATCCTATTCAATGGTGGTAAGTACAGTTTTTTTTTGCCATTTGTTAAATTGGTCTTCTTATTTTAACTTTATTGCAACCAAGTCCGCTATTTTTTTCTGAATTTACATGCTTTGGTCCTCTAAGTTTTATGTTATATGCATCGAAATTCTTTAACTTTCTTGATTTATGCAATCACGTGCTCGGCTTTGTTTAGCCGTTGTAACTATTGTTGTCAAATTATACTTTTATGTTTTCTTTTTGTTCTATGCTCGTTTGGTGCCAATGAGCATCATATATCATATTCTGTCACACAAATAATGACGTATCATTTCTTAAATTGACATCTAGTTAAAGTGGTTGACCTAATGATTTGATTGAACTAGTCGACGAAGTTAGAGAATTTCATTGCATCAAAAACATTTAAACGGTCAAATCGTATAAATTTGGAACGCTAAAGAATTCGATTAAATAAAATAAAAGGCGAGAGATCGAATCGCACACATGTCGAAACTCAATATATTAAATCCGTGCTCAACCTATGACGATAATATGATTTAACAAAATGGAAAGCTATAGCAAAGAAGGAGAATCTGTGTGAAATCCCCACCCCAGTCAAACTCCCAAGTCATGAAGATTATCAGACAATTTTAGCAGACCGGCCTTGCAGGCCCGTTTATAGCAACAAAAAAAAAAATGTTTTTCTTAGGAACATCCCAAAGAAAAGGAATAATAAATAAATAAATTAAGACAAGCAATAATACAATAGAAATAAAAAAAAAGAAAAAAGAAAAATAGAGGGTAGGGAACGAAACAAACAATCATGAGAAGCTCCGAAAGTCAAAATCCTTGTTCAATCTCGTAATTACGCTAGTAAGTTAAAGTCGCCACCTGAAGAACAAAGGGCACAACTCTCTCTCTCTCTTCCCTTTGAGCACACGCAGAGAGGGAAGCCATGAGCCTCTTCGGGCTGGGAAGGTCAGTGACCTGTCATCTCGGGATTTTGATCTCAATTACGTGCCTTGCTCAAGGCTTTCCCTGAATTCCTTACTTTGCTGCGATTCGCGAATTGGAAAGATTGCGTCGGTTCTGATCGGATCCGTTCCGCTTTCCGCTTAATTAGCGCTAGTGTCGAACAGATGGAATCGGGTGTTTCGTTGGTCGTTTTGGCCGTGATCGCCGGAATCTAGGTTCTTGATTCGCGAGAAATACGTAACTTTCGCCATGTCCGGTCAGCCCCCCGCGTCGCGAAGGGGATCGAACTGGGTCGAGCTGTGCAGGTGCGCATGCGTGTGTGTAGTGTTTGGGGGTAGTTTTTGTTGTCGCCAGTTGGTTGAGTTGGGGTGCTCGCGGCTTGAGGATGCTACGACTGTGCAGTGAACGATGAGATACGTGGGTTATCTCAGTTGGATCAGTCCCTTTTTAGTGAACGTGTATGGTCATTGGGCTGACGAGGGTAGATTGTTTTGTTGATAGCTCTGTCTTTTTCTGTAGACCTTTCATCCTCATATAATCCATAAAGAATTTTGTTCAGTGGCTGCATGGCATTGTTCTCAATTCTGAAAAGCGGTGGCATCTTGTCCCTCCATTTAGCAACGTCCCAATTGCAAAGGAGCGGGTGTAATGCTAATGAGCGTTCATTCTTGATTCACCCCTTTTTTTTTCAGTGAATTTAGTGAACTTCTTTTGGTTTGGATTGAGTAAGAGTCTTGCCTTTTAGGTAGTGTCCAGTATGACTAAGCATTCCTTCTTAATATGAACGTGCAAGGGATGTGTTTTCCCGAGTAGTGTTTTGCTTCTTGTTTGTTACGCAAATTGCTTATCTTCTCTGCCTCATTTCCCTCCTTCTAGTACTATTTGCCTGACCAACAAAGTCTTTCCTTGCAAAATGGCTCACTCATTAGGTACCTCTTGGAGGTCCTTTGTTTTCCACTTTAAAGTACTAAATGGAACAGGTTTACTAAGCATTCCTTCTCATATGATCATTTCAGCTAGATATTTTCCAGGGTAATGTGTTGTTTCTTGTTTGTTATGTGAATTCCTTATCTTATCTTGTCATTATTTTCTCCTTCTAGTACTATTGACCCAGCGATTGTTTACATGCAAACGGCTCAAACTTTGGATGTCTTTTGGATGTCCTTTGTTTTTCTGCTTTACCAACATAAAGTAACAAATGGTGTTCAGCTTGCTTGAGTTATTAGGACCTGTTGGAATTGAAAAGCATCAAGTTGTTGTCAATAGGGAATTGTTAAAACCACACAATAAGAGTATGAACTTGTAATTTGTATGTACACGATATTACGGCAAGCATTTATTACAATACTACTTTTGATGAGATTATTAAGACTGGACTTGATTTTCCAGGCTATTGGAGGATTTCAAAAGTTGTGATGTTGATGATCTAGCCAATAAGTTCGATATGATTGCACAGTCTCAATATATACTCGTCCTCTAGCGATATCTTTTAGATTATAGCTAAGTGTAATCTTGTCTACTTCCTAATTAATTGTCAACATTTTCCTACCTTAAAAGCTTAAAGAATTTCCAGTGGCAAGAGCAGCTTATTTTCTCTACATTTAAGTCAGTTCACTTTTACTTAATCACTGTCTAATGTGAGCTTGATCTTGCAGTTGATCATTTTTTCTTTACAGTTCGTATATTGATTGATTGGGATCTCAATAATCAACAAATAAAAATGGAGTTGTTCATGAAAAAAAAAAAAAAAACCGTCTTATCATTGGTTCTCTTTGTTTGCACATGTTGGACTCATCCTAGAGGAAGTAATTTACAGGCTGAACTTTTCATCGAATCATGTTTTTGAGATTTATAGTTGACAATGACAAGAGAATAAAGATTAATCATAAATAGATGGAAGATTTTTCAAGTCCCGTACATGTCAACTTTACCATAGTGCACAGTAATTATGATACCACCAATTGATTGAACAATACCACCACTTTTGCATGGTACTCTTCATCTTGAGGAGGCCTTTGTAGGCAATGGAGAATGAAAACTTTGGATGGCTAGGAAATTCTCAGAATCCTTTCTATGTTAGCTCCTGTCAAATAGTTCAGATGCATGATTGTGTTTACAATTTCTTTCTATGTCTATTCACTCGGAGTTGACCGGACATCAAATTCTGGAGAGGATGTTAACATTACCATTAATGCATGCCTTTATCTGTATTGCATCCTCTTTCTAGATTATAGTCCACACAGCGCCGGACATAGATAAGACTTGTCTATATGGGTGTCCATGTGGAGCTTGAATACTTTTAATAAGTAGGTTTTGATAATTCTTAAGGAACCAAAGCCAAACCACCACTTTATTTGTGGTAAAGTAGTCAGTTCAAATCAGTCTTACCTGTTGGAATTTTAGATGCTATTGTGTTACTATACTCTGGGAAATGAAATTTATCTTGCTTCCACTAGTGTACTTTATTAAGCTGCTCCTTTTCTTGTGGAACTGGTGTTCATGATATTTTGGTGAGAAGATGTAGTTGGTGATATTGGCTCATGTCAAATTTGGTAGGATTGTAAGAGGACATGTAATATGCACACCTTAGATATTTGAATTATGCATGACTCATGTTCATGTGGGTCTTCCTTATAAATTGACAGTATTGATAGACTGAGGTATTAATAGTTGTTGAGTTTTGGAGAAAGAAAATTTTCTTGTTTCCCTTATGCTATGATTTGGAGATGAGGGAAAGGGGAGAATGAAACTTAAGTGGAAAATTTTTACTAGAAGGAAAATGAGGGAAAATATAATTTTTGGGCATTTGCCTCCCTGATTTTCATCTCCTCCCTTTCCCAAACATAGCATTAGTATTTACAGTAGATAAGTACTTATTTTGTTTGGAAGCATTAAGATGGTTGAAAGCATATGTGATTTGATTGAATCTGCCCACGTTATTGTGGGTTCAGAAATTGGTACAACAAGAGATAGAATATATGAATCTCCATAAAGCATGAGAAATGATAAAATGGAATATAGTCCATGACTCCATTTGGTGACTCTAGTGTGTTCGATAATGCTTAGTTGAGGATATTGTGGCAAGTTAGCTTTTTATTAACGATGTTAGGGCTCTAATCAAAATTCTGGACTCAAAAAGATAAGAATCCTTAGATTATTTTAGTATCATAGTTGTGTCTCAAACATTCTGAATCCATCAGATTTCGACAATCGATAAATCTTTGGGGGTCTTTCTAACTTAACACATCTGAACCTCAAAAGTGCCGGTGTAGTCCTTTCTGAAACAACTGTAGGATGTTTGGCCATGTTTTGCTGTTTGTTTTGGATCATTGTTTTACATTTAAATTGTGGTTCTTGGGATATTTGCTCTAATAGGCCTTATTTAATTATCAAGTGTCTTGTAACTGCTGACATAGTGAAATAATTGTTTGAAGGACATGTTATTATATATTTTTATGAAATTGGACTTTGAAAAGAGTTTTCTTATGTAAGGCTTTGATAGAGATAAGGTTTTCCATGTGTCCAACATTAAATGTGTTAACCTTGGCTGAGGAAGGGAAATTATTAATAGGAGACTGTCAGGAAAAGGATTATCTTTTTCTCCATGAATGATTCTAGTGCTTGGATTAGATAGACTTTGGTGCCTCTAAGTGGTGAATGGAATGT